>CM026573.1:32678345-33278082 GCA_015143295.1 Tetracentron sinense | reverse complement strand
GAAGCGGGTAATAATCGGAACGTAAATCGACAACACGTCCATTCCATAAAGACGAACCCTATGGTAACTCGTGGTGGGACACCATGCTCAGAGGACATTCCATTAGTATAAGCCACGGTATGCTCAGATGGAAATTCCTTGTATGAGCCACCTGTGTCCCATGGTGAGTACCCTGTTCGTGTGAAATGCACTCGCCGTGGTAACTCGTGGTGGGACACCATGCTCAGAGGACATTCCATTAGTATAAGCCGCTATGATGCTCAGATGGCAATTCCTTTGTATGAGCCACCTGTGTCCCGTGGTGAGTACCCTGTGCGAGTGAAAGTACCCGTCGTGGTAATTCGTCTAGAATGTTTTACAACGTGCTGATATGTAAGTAAAACGAACGACTGAACTCACGCCTTTAGCAAATGTTCATAACACACAACTTTATTGGAAAAATTGTTTTAATTCATAATGTTCCACGATTTTTGAATTACATTACCTTGTAAGTCTTTAAGGTAGTACACCCCGGGACTCCCGATACGATCCACGATATATGGCCCTTCCCAGTTGGGACCCAGTTTCCCGCTATTGACTTCTCGAGTGTTTTGGAAAACTTTTCGAAGAACAAGATCACCGACTTGAAGAATCCTTCTCCGTACTTTCTTGTTGTATGCCTTTCGTAATTGTTGTTGATAGCGTTTCATCTGAATGCTGGCATCTTCCCGCTTTTCTTCCAGCAAGTCTAAATGAATAGCCATTAATTCGACATTTTTGTCTTCCTCTCCGTGTTTCTTCCGTGAACGTGTTGTTGGCAGACACACTTCAGTGGGAATAACAGCTTCCGCCCCGTATGCCAAAGTGAACGGGGTCTCGTTCGTAGGGCTCCGTGGTGTTGTCCTGTATCCCCACAACGCATTATGTACTTCGCTGGTCCATTTTCCCTTGGAATCTTCCAGTCTTCTCTTGAGGGCATTCAAAATATTCTTGTTGGCTGCTTCGGCAAGGCCATTCCCTTGAGGATAATAAGGGGAAGAGAAGATGTGCTTGATTTTTCAACTCTCGGCAAAAGTCGGCGATGAGCTTTCCTGTGAATTGCTTCCCATTGTCAGAAATGATGGACTGCGGGATGCCAAATCTACAGATAATATGTTCCCACAAGAATTTCTTCACTTCTTGTTCTCTAATACGCGCTAGGGGAACAGCCTCGATCCACCGGGAGAAGTAATCCGTGGCCACCAGTAGAAAAATTAAATTACCGGGAGCTTTGGGAAAGGGTCCCACGATGTCAAGTCCCCAACGAGCGAAAGGCCAAGGTTGAGATACGATGTTGAGTTCCTGAGCGGGGGCATGAATCAACTTCGCATGACGCTGACATGACTGCATTTCTGTACGTACTTCTGTGCGTCAGCTTGCATGTAAGGCCAAAAATATCCTTGCCCCAGAGCACGATGAGCGATAGTCGTCCTCCCGAATGGATGCCACAGATCCCTTCGTGGAGCTCGGCTAAGATCGTCTCTACGTCTTCAGGATGCACGCATTTCAAAAGGGGTCCTCCAAAGGATTTACGGTACAGTTCCCGTCCACAAGGGTATAACGAGGAGCTTTATATTGAATTCGTCTTGCTTCCTTTGTGTCAGAGGGGAGAATTCCATTCTTCAAGTAAGTCGTTATGCCCGTCATCCAGCTCGGCACTTGAATTACGGACAACACCGTGCGTTGCGTTTGTAGCTCAATAGAGGGGTACTCTTTATACTCAACGAGGATTGTCTTGGGTTTATCAGTCTGTATCATTGAGGCGAGGTATGCCAACGCGTCAGCATGCCTTGTTATCGTCCCTTCGGACATGTTTGATCTCGAGGACATCAAAGGCCCTCCGTTGTTCTTGTAAAAATACAGCGTAGCGCCTCATCCGCTCATCCCGACATTCATAGGTGCCGTTGACTTGGTTCACCACGAGCTGTGAATCACAGAACACCCGGAGTTTAGAAATTCCCAACTCTCGGGCACTCTGCAACCCAAGGATTAACGCCTCATATTCAGCTTCGTTATTGGAGGCAGCATAACCAAGGCGCGTCAGTTTCTGTACTTTAACATGATTCGGGCTGACAAGAACAGCACCAAGTCCCGAACCGCTGACATTAGACGACCCATCCACGTACAAGACCCAATCGCACCACGCCGTCAGTTTGGTTCCGTCTCCAGCCTCTTCTTCCACAACGGGATCCTCCTCCGCATCGTCTGGGAGCTCGTGACGGTCGGGCTCCGCTGAAATTTCGGCCTCCTCCACGGGGGAAATCGGCTAAGAAGCTTGCAACGGCCTGCCCCTTCTCTGCGGTTCGGGCCTGATATTGGATATCGAACTCGCTAAGCGCCACGGCCCACTTCGACATACGTCCAGCGGTTTCAGGTCGCCCCAACACAGTTTTCAAAGGGTACGTTGTGATGACGACGACGGTATGTGCTTGAAAATAAGGACGTAACTTCTCAGCAGAAAAGACGAGAGCCAGACATACCTTCTCCATTCTGCTGTAGTTGGACTCTGCCTTGTGGAATGTCTTGCTGATGAAATAAACAGGCTTCTCTACGCCGTTGTGACTTCTGAGCAGCACGGAGCCAATGGCTCGTTCTGAAACGGAGAGGTAGAGGTACAACACTTCACCGGGTTCAGGTACGGAGAGGATCGGAGCAGAGCCTAGATACGTCTTCAAGGCGGCGAAAGATTGGGAACATTCTTCTGTCCATCTGAAGACGGAATCCTTTCTCAGCAACTCGAACAGAGGTCTGCATCGATCAGAAGACTTTGATATAAACCGGTTGAGAGCAGCGATACGCCCCGTCATTTTTTGAACTTCTTTCCTTGTCTTCGGTTCCGGTATATCTATCAGAGCACGGATTTGCGTGGGATTTGCTTCAATGCCCCGTTGACTGACGAGATAACCAAGGAATTTGCCCGAGGCGACGCCGAATGTACATTTCTCAGGATTTAACTTCAGGTTGAAAGTGCGTAAAATAGAAAACGGCTCCACCAAGTCGGCTACAAGAGAGTTCCGAGTTCGGCTTTTCACAACGATATCGTCAATATACACCTCCACCGATTTACCAAGCAAGGGTCCAAACATCAGATTCATTAGCCGTTGATAAGTGGCCCCGGCATTCTTCAGGCCAAAGGGCATGACCCGGTAACAGAACAGGCCACGCTCCGTTATGAAGGCCGTTTTCTCTTGATCGTCCTCCGCTAAGAGGATTTGATTGTAACCCGAGTACCCGTCCATGAAGCTCAACATCTCGTGACCCGCGGTTGTTGTGATTAGTCTATCGATTCTGGGAACTGGGAAGAAGTCTTTCGGACAGGCTTTATTAACATTAGTGAAATCGATACAGACTCTGACTTTCCCGTTCTTCTTCGGAACAGCTACTACATTGGCTATCCACTCCGGATATTGGACCTCACGAATGAACCCGTGCCGAATTAACTTATCGATCTCTTCATTGACGGCCTTATGGTACGCTGGAGCAAGTCTACGAGGCTTTTGTTTAACTGGATTGACTACGGGATCAACGTTGAGGTGGTGACAGATGATTTCAGGACGTATACCCGTCATGTCCTCATGTGACCAAGCGAAAACGTCAAGATTCTTCCTCAGAAAATTTATCAACTCCCGCTCTTCATCCGTTGTCAAACAAGTCCCGATCTGCAGCATTCTTGGCTCGTTCTCCGTCCCCAGGTTGACAAGTTTCGTGGGTTCAACAGAGTGGTTTGTCAACGATTCACCCGTGCTCTCATCTTTCACGGACCCGACCTGTAATTGCTATTTGAGTGGGTTGGGTGAGGCGTAATCACACCTCTGCGATGCCAGCTGGTCTCCTCTTATTTCACTTGGTCCGTCCGGAGTGGGGAATTTCAGTACCTGGTAATAGGAAGATGGAATAGCTCTCATTTCGTGAGTCCACCATCGCCCCAAGATAGCATTGTATGGGGACGGCGCGTCGATAATGGAGAACCGGGTGGATAGGGTGATAGGTCCAGCTTTGACTGGTAAGACGACTTCTCCTAGGGGTTGCATCGAACTTCCTTCGAATCCTATCAGGGGGGTCTGTGCAGGGACAAGAACCGCCGGGTCCAATTCCATCTTTGCGAAAGCATGGAGATACAGGATATCTGCCCCACTTCCAGGGTCAATGAGCACTCGCCTGATGTCGAAATCGCCAATTCTCATAGACAGGACAAGAGCATCGTAGTGAGGCCTGACCACAGTTGTCAAGTCTTGATCAGTGAACGATAGGGCCTGCTCGACTTCCTTCGTCGTCGATCGCACTTGAGTAACTTTTGCCACGTGTGATAACTTCTTCGCCTTCGCTCGGTACTGCTGCTCGACATCTACTTCCGGTGCTCGAGCGCGATGGATGACGTTTATGACTCCCTTCGGAGCTTCTCCGCCTCGGCTCATATGACCAGATGGCTCTCCCTCGTGAGACCGAGTGGATGGCTCCGTAATATGCCCCTATTCTCTTCCAGAGTCCACGTATTCTCCCAGATAGCCCTCACGGACTAATCTTTCCAAGTATTCTCTCAGGATGCGACAACGATTTGTGAGATGCCCGTGGCATTTGTGGTACTGACAGTATTCGTGCGCCCTGGGTCCCGTGGTGACGTCACGAACGATCCGTGCTGGCCATTCGAAGTATGGTTTGTCTTCCATCGTCTTCATGATCGTCGCCGGGCTTGCGGAGAAGTTGACCTGACCAGCACGAGACGCGAAAGGACGTCTTTCTGTTGCTTGATTCTCCCTCTCCTTGTAATGCCCGGGTTCCTCTCGTCTCTGATAAGCACGGTCGTCCCGCCGCAGGAAATTGGACCATAGATCCGTTCTCCTCGACGAGTCTGCATCTTGGCGGATTCCCAACGAGAGTCGGTTCGGTTCTCCTCGTCGTTCAACGTACACAACTTTTTCCTGTCGTGTGCGTCTTCGTGGTTCCTCGTCGCTGGAAGATGATTCATACTTTGGTCTCTTCCCTCTCTTCGAGGAGGGTCTGCTTCCCCATTCCACAGCATCTACCCCTCGTGCTCTGGGCCTCGTTGTTGCTGCAATATCCTCCTCCATCCTTCCGTACTTAGAGGCACGGACTATCAGCTCGTCCATCTTGATCGGACAGTCAAGGGCAAGAGACTCGTAGAGCTTGGAACTATTGGGTATGGCATTCTTGAAGGCCGCTATGCAAGTGCAGTCCTCAATCTTGTCAATATTAGAGACTTCATCGGTAAACCGTTGAATAAAATCTCTAAGGGATTCCGCCGACTTCATTCTCATGGCGAAGAGTGAATCTGCGCCTGCTTTCTTCTTCTTGTTAATGATGTACTGGTCAATGAAAACTGATCTCAAATCAGCCATACACCTGATCGACCCCGCGGGTAGATTACGGAACCATCTCGCAGCCGCTCCAGTCAGGCTGCTAGGAAAGGCTTTACAGAGGAGATTGTCATCCGGGTTGCGGACAGCCATAGCATTCTTGAAGTCGGTCAGGTGGTCAATAGGATCTCTCCTCCCGTCGAACTTAACAAAGTTTGGTACCGTGAACTTTGATGGGGTATAAGATTCGACGATCTCCTTGGAGAAAGGGGACGTCTCCTCCTCGTCCTTGTACTTCTGAGCATACTGATCGAGAGAGGCTCCACCTGTCGTTCCTCTGACTCGAGCATTAATCAAGGCTTCCACATCTTTGAGGGTCAGTCCTGTCTTCAACCCGTCGTCGCTGACACGGAGATCTCGATGTTCGGCATGAGCATCAAGAGAACGTGGGTGGGCAGTTTCGTCAGTAGAAGGAGTGAGAGTGAATCTTCTTTCCAGATTCTCTGGTGCAGACGGCGAGATCGGGGCCGTTCCTCTGGGGGGAGGAGAAGAAGGGAAATTGAGTTTACGAGCTGCAGAGCCCCCTCTAGGAGATTCATCATCGATCTCCAAGTTTCCGTGCTCCAAAGCATCAAGCCTCTCCTGCAGTGACTGTTGCTGGCTGACTATCTGGGCCAGAGTGGCTTGTTGTTGTTGTAATAGTAACAAGATGGGATCAGATATGGTCATGGGCCTTTCTGGTTGTCCCGAAGATGGGCCTGATGTGAACGTTTGCATGGTGGCAGGGGTGCATGAAATGGCTTGAGGAGTCTGGTTTTCGATGATAGACTGGGGAGTTTGGTCTGCCATGCTGACCGAGAGGTGGTGTGAGCAAAGGGTGGTTTCGGCTAAGAATATCCCACAGACGGCGCCAATTTTGTGAGGGGAATTTACCGAGAGGACACGCGTCAGCAGCAGCTCCTCCCAAGTTCTGATTTACTGGTAGAAGATTGGAGTGGAGGGTGTGATACCCTGACCTGTACTCCGATGATTAAGTCAGTAGGCGTAGAAGATGATGAACAGTAAGAATATAATAGAAAGTTCGAAGGTCTTAGCTCTTCCAATTTTTCTGCCCCCCTCTGCCACACTGTTTTTCATAGGTTTAAATAGGCCACCCTTGTCATGGCCATGGGCACCCATTGATGTCCATGCATACCTCGAATCCCTGATGTGTACTTCAGTAATCATTTTAGATAGATCTTCCGGTCATTCGTACTGCACGCGCATCTGCACACAAAAAGAGCAGGCCAAGAGTAGGAACTCATCCGAGGTGACTGGCATTAAATGCCATTTAATGCCAAGACAATGTTACCCACCTACCATCGTAGAGGTAGGATCAGTCCCAGGCGACTGGGCAGCAACGCCAGGTCTCATTACGTGTTAGGATACGCAATCGTGGACAATAAGACTACGGGTACGTCGTCCGAATGAGGACGTGATCGTCGTCCACGAGACCACGGGTCCGTCGTCAGAGTGAGGACGTGATCGTCGTCCACGAGACCACGGGTCCGTCGTCAGAGTGGGGACGTGATCGTCGTCCACGAGACCACGGGTCCGTCGTCCATACGACAACGGAAATGAGCTCAAACGATAACACCCCACTGAGGACGAGCTCGTTGTTACCACACTTAGGTTTTTACGAAATTTACTCATTACAGTCTTTATTGGGGTACTTAGGGATTGTTCCGGTGCGGTGGCAGTTTAGGCTCTTACCAAGTCATACCCTAAGCAGCGTGCAAGTATTGAGCTTACATCTTAATCTAATGTTGTGTTAATTAAATTTTCTAAGGGTTGGCCTAGAATTATCTTAACATTCGTTTAAGGATTAGCCTAGAAAGAGAGTTTCATTAACTAAGGCTAACTAACTCAAAAAAGAATTAGGTTCAAGCTAATTAACCTAGGTCACCTAATGATTAAGCCTATGGAAACTAACCTAAGGTTTATTTAAAAATCTGATTTTAGGTAGGTCAAAACTAACCTAGAAACCAACTAAAGAAAGAATCTTGAAATCCAAATTACATTTAACCTAAACTAAAAATCAGATTTAAAGTATTAAGACTAATCTAACTTAAAACAAACTTAACTAGATTACGGGCTAACCTATTTTTATAAAAGGATATAACCAAAGCTAATATAAAACTGAACTAAAGGCTAATCAAAAACTAAAGCAGCAGAATTTTTTTCAAATCAAAACTGACATAGGAATTAATTTAGAGCATATCTAAACTAAACATAACCAATTTAAAACAAAAACAAAGGAATGGGGGGGGGGGGGGCAAAGGGGATATCAACTGCTATTGCCGTGGCGGATGGAAAAGGGGATGCAGGCCTAAACCGGAGAAGAGAGTTGGTGGCGCTGCTGAGTGGGTTCCTTACTTGCCGAACGAAAGAAGACCGTTGGGAGGTTCTATTGGTCTGGGCATGAATGAGGGTGTTGTAGGGGATGGAGGATGCCGTTAGGCTGATGCTACGAGGGAGGAGATGGGGGACCAATGGCTGCTGGTCCGAGGGCAGAGATGGACTGCTCGTGAGGGAAAATGGGCTGAAGAGGGGACTGTTGTGGGTGTGAACAGGGACTATTTCTGGGACTGTTAGTGGAAGTGAAATGTGGTTGTTTTGAGGACTGTTATGGGTGTGAACATGTGCTGTGAGCTGATGGAGAAGGTGAGCTGGCTAGTGGGGGGCTTTAGAGTGTGTACAAGGAGTGAGCCGAGAGGGACTTTCTTCCTCTCTTCTTCTTTTCTTTTTCTTGCTCTCCTTCTCCATCAACGTGAGAGGGGCTGCAAGCTGCCAAGAGATTGTGAGAACATTAGGTGGTGCCTTGGGGTTCAACACAAGGATCTTACCTCCTCTTCTCCTCACTTAGGTGAAATGGGGATGAGATGGTGAGTGGGTGACGAAACTGGTGGGCTATAAGGTGAGGGCATGGCTTGGGCGTTATCATTATAACATAATATAGCTTAATAGTTCTATAGCTCTTGCAAAGTACCAAATCCTTTCATCTATAGTCAACTAAATCAGTTTTCAACTTTATATACACAATCAGAACATCTTACTTTGCGGGCAAAATCTGTACATGCATGAACTACTCTATGCCATAGCATAACATTGAAAAAAAAATTTCAAATCAGAATTTCGCTATCCTATTTAGAAAATAGTAGCAAAAAGCTCAGAAACTCTAATTCTTCTAATTGGTACGAATTAAGCATAATGATTCAATTGTTAAAATCTAAAATAAGGGAGACGAAAAACATATCTCTATTTTGGCTGATGCACGGTAAAAACCACTGCCCTTAAATCCAACGTTGCTCCTCAAGCAAGACTCTAGTGCACGTGGGATGAAATGTTGTCATCTTGATTCAAAGTTCCCAACAAATAACGCCTGAAAATTAACAATGTGAGAACTAGCTGATTTGAGCAATGAACAACAAAACGTTTTGGGAATTCAGTTAGTGTATGTGCACAGATTCTTGTGTATATAAGATATATTAGTCCAGACACAGATACAGATAAGTATGTCTCTCTATGCAAGTGTGTATACATTATAAATATCTTAAGAATGCTCATTCGAGTATGTAACAACATGCGTGTTTGAGGGAATCATCTAGAGAGCATTTAAAAATTGAGGTGAGATGAAGGTGCTTCATTCACTCTGCACACATCTATCTGGGACAGTTTCTTATATAACTACCATACTAGGCCGGGTCCACTCTCTTACACTCTATCCTCTTTAATATTTATATCACATATTAACAATAACACTACTATACAATATAGTAGAAAACAAGGAGGAAACTAATTAATTAAATTAAAGATTTAGGCAGCTCTTAGTGTGTGGGAACTAAACGGATCCTTTATTTACGGTTGTGGAACCAAATGCTTCTTCTCCAAGATGTAGCCTTGTTACTAGGAAACACTTTCCAATTCATATTCCATTACGTACTTCAATATCACCCACGTCTCTGGACTTCCACTAACCATAATAACGTCCATTAACACATTGCGATCAAACCTTCGGGAAAGAGAGAATTACATGTCAATAAATTCTATTACTAAAGCTTGCAGTTTAGTCCTTCCACCAACAAATATTGCATATAACTTACGGGATAATATCTTATAATGTCTTAATCCTTTGTTTATATTGAGAACTCTTTCTGTTGATACTTTTCGTCAAATTGAACTTTCAAAAATGATTAAAAATTCATTAGAACATTTATCCCATTAAGGAGCGGTGGAATTCTTAATTTCTATATTTAGAAAATAATCATTTCGATAAAACCATTTCATCGATAAATACCAGCTGAATTTCCAAGTCCAGTTTGACAAGTATGAATAGAACATTTATCCCATTAAGGAGCGGTGGAATCCTTATTGAGTGTCCACACACTTCTTCAAGCATTAGGTACATAAATCAACATGCCGAATTATTCCCAAACCCTGACTTTGTCACTATGCTTCCGGGCGAGGCCCTACGGAGGAACGATGCTGAATAACTTCACAAGATTTGGAATCACCACCTATTTTATTTTAAGGAAAATAGGACCCTTGTAAATATGTGGATAAGGGCCTACGGTCTAGGTCAGAGTCTAGGTAAGTTATTCAGCTAAGTCCCGGTGAAGGTGTTAGGGACCCCGCGGCCCCCGTTTACGACGGTTACCTATTTCCTAGGTTTAATCTAAACAAGAAAAAATTAGAGAAATACCTACGTAATTTAAGTTAGGCTAATTAAGAAGGGATGAGAAGCAATATCTATCCTAGTTGTTGAACCCTCGATTAGGTTGCCTTCAAACCCGGCTAAGCGGGATCAGACCGGTGTAGTTCTTCCGCGGGGCTTATAGTAGTTAAGACTCGTTGCGGAGTAGCGTAATTTAGACTCGTTTCGGAGTGTCGGTATTCTATACTCATTCCGGAGTTAAGGGATAATTTATGTGTTCGTCTCGGAAATTAAGGTAGTTTTAGCTCATTCAGTAGCGGACAACATAGTTTTAGGCTCATTTAGGAGGGTCGGGATTGATTAAATTTTGGTGTCTTGACTTTGTAATGTTTTTGGTCTTTTTTGATATTTTCTATATTTTTGGATAGTAGTTTAGGCTCAATGCAGAGTAGGGGGAGCAGGCAAGCTCGCTAAAGTTATAATTTTGGGTTTTCTGGATTTTTAAACGTTTTTTGGTTTTTTTTTTTAATTGGGGTACTTTAGTATTGTTTCGGAGTGGTGGCAGGTTAGCCTCTTACCAAGTCATACCCTAAGCAGTTTAGGCTCATGCAAGTATTGAGCTTACATCTTAGTCTAATCCAGGGTTAATCAAATTTTCTAAGGGTTGTCCTAGAATTATGTTAACATTTGCTTAAGGATTACCCTAAGAAGAGAGTTTCATTAATTATGGCTAACTATTTAAAAAAGAACTACGTTTAAGCTAATTAACCTAGGTCACCTAATGATTAAGCCTATGGAAACCAACCTAAGGTTTTTTTAAAAATCTGATTGTAGGTAAATTAAAACTAACCTAAAAACCAACTAAAGAAAGAATCTTGAAATCCAAATTACATATAACCTAAACTAAGAATCAGATTTAAAGCATTGAGACTAATGTAACTTAAAACAAACTTAACTAGAATACAGGCTAACCTATTATTAGAAAAGGATATAACCAAAGCTAATATAAAGCTAAACTAAAGGCTAATGTAAAACTAAAAGCAGCAGAATTTTTTTCAAATCAGAACTAACATAGGAATTAATTGAGAGCATATCTAAACTAAACATAACCAATTTAAAACAAAACAAAGGAATGGGCGGAAGGGATATCAACTGCTACTGCCGTGGTGGATGGAAAAAGGAATGCTGGCCCAAACCGGAGAAGAGAGTTGGGGGAGTTGCTGAGCGGGTTCACTACTTGCCGAACCAAAGAAGACAGTTGGGAGGTTCTACTAGTTGCGATTGCCGTTGATCTGGGCATGAATGAGGGTGTTGCAGAGGTTGGAGGATGCCGTTGGGCTGACGCTATGAGGGAGGAGATGAGGGACCAATGGTTGTAGGTCCGAGGGCATAGATGAACTGCTCGTGAGGGAAAATGGGATGAAGAGGGGACTGTTGTGGGCGTGAACAGGGGTTGTTTCTGGGACTGTTAGTGGAGGTGAAATGTGATTGTTTTAAGGACTGTTATGGGTGTGAACATGTACTGTGAGTTGATGGAGAAGGTGAGCTGGCAGGTGGGGGGCCATTGGTGTGTGTACAAAGGGTGAGCCAAGAAGGATTTTCCTCCTCTCTTCTCCTTCTTTTCTTTTCCTTCCTCTCCTTCAACTTGCGAGACCAAGTGAGTAGTGTGGTTGAGAGCATTTGGTGGTGCCTTGGGGTTCAACACAAGGATCTTACCTCCTCTTCTCCTCTCTTAGGTGAAATGGGGGTGAGATGGTGAGTGGGTGATGAAACTGGTGGGCTTGTGAGGTGAGGGCTTGACTTGGGCTTTATCATTATAACATAATATAGCTTCATAGTTCTATAGCTCTTGCAAAGTACCAAATCCTTTAATCTATAGTCAACAAAATCAATTTTCAACTTTAGAAACATAATCAGAACATCTCACTTTGCTGGCAAAATTTGTACGTATATGAACTACTCTATGCTATAGCATAAAATTGACCAAGAATTTTCAAACCAGAATTTTGCTATCCTATTTAGCAAATAGTAGCAAAAAGCTCAGAAACTCTAATTCTTCTTATCGGTAGGAATTAAGCATAATGATTCAAATATAAAAATCTAAAATAAGGGTGAGGAACAACATATATCTATTTCGGCTGATGCATGGTGGAAACCAATGTCCTTAAATCTGACGTTGCCCCTCAACCAAGACTCTAGTGCACATGGGATGAAATGTTGCCATCTTGATTCAAAGTGCCCAACAAACAACGCCTGAAAAGTAACAATGTGAGAACTAGCTGATTTGAACAACAAACAATAAAATGTATGTGGAATTCAGTTAGTGTATGCATTATAAATATCTTAAGAATGCTCATTCAAGTGTGTAACAACATACGTGTTTGAATTCCAAACTTATGCCTTATTAGTTTGATGGTATTGCACGTAAGCACCTAAATTTTCCACCTTTTCTTTTGAGGGAATCATCTAGAGAGCATTTAAAAATTGAGGTGAGATGAAGGTGCTTCATATCACTCATCACGCATTTATTTGTGACTGTTTCTTTTATAACTACCGTACTCTAAACATCACCCACATAAAGATAAATCACAAAAAAAATTTTGAACTTCTTAACTAAAAATCAGATTTTTTTGACAAAAAATAGTACCTAAAAATTCTGAAGCTTCTTCGGGGATGTGAAGCTCGAAAGTATGCCTCTGTTTAATTTTATTACTAAAGTCTTAGATGGGCATACATCGTTTCCAAGATCTGACTAGTTCTACCTGATTTTATTAACGATAGAATCATGATTACAAAGCTTCACGATGTAAAGTCTCCTATTGATTCACACGTACATTCTTTGTTGCTCAAAACTTTTCTCTAATGGAAGTTAATGGCTCTTCCTAATCACACCTCGAAGTAGGATCACAATCTAACCGCAAGAGGGAAAGAGAGATGTTCGTACGGTTTAAAGGGAGAGAGAGGGCGTCTGTAAGATCATGGGGGCGTCCAAGTAGAGAGGAGATAAGAGAGGGGCGTTCCAACTATATGTTGGCTTATTTGGGTTTCTCTAATGAGAGATCCCATATATATATAGAGGAGAGAGTCCTCCTTTTTGAAACACATTTTCTAGTATAAACAAATACCGTCTAATTTAGAAAAGAACTGTCTAAACTAAACTTAGAAAGTAGCCTAATCAAATTAAGATTCTCCTTTCCTATTATCTAAATCCTGATTAGATAAGGAATAATCCAATTCAAATTTGAAACTAACAACTAGCAACCAAAAAGGAAGGAGGACAGAGAACGAGGGGCATTCCACCCTAAGTGGGTGCCTTTCTTACAAACCCTAGTATTCATCTAATTCTCAATTAAATTAATAAATAGTGAGAGTGTGGGACGTCCCACACTAGGCCGGGTCCACTCTCTTACACTGTATCCTCTTTAATATTTATATCACATATTAACAATAATGCTACTATACAATATAGTAGAAAACATGGATGAAACTAATTAATTAAATTAAAGATTTGCGAAGCTCTTAGTGTGTGGGAACTAAAGAGATTCCCTATTTCCAGTTGTGGAACCAAATGCTTCTTCTCGATGATGTAGCCTTGTTATTAGGAAAAACTTTCCAATTCATATTCAATTATATACTTCAAATTTCATCTACGTCTCTGGACTTCCACTCACCACAATAACGTCCATTAACACATTGATATCAAACCCCCGAGAAAGAGAGAATTACGTGTCAATAATTTTTATTACTAAAGTTTACATTCTAGTCCTTCCTCCAACAAATATTGCATATAACTTACGGGATAATATCTTATAATGTCTTAATCCTTTGCTTATATTGAGAACTCTTTTAGCTGATACTTTTCGTCAAATTAAACTTTCGAAAACGATTTTAAATTCATTAGAAGAATAATTATAATTATTTTCTATATTTAGAAAATAATCATTTCGATAAAACGAATTCATCGATAAATACCAGCTGGATTTCCGAGTCCAGTTTGACAAGTATCAATAGATCATTTACCCCTATTAAGGAGTGGTGGAATCCTTATTAAGTGTCCACACACTTCTTCAAGCATTAGGTACATAAATCAACTTGCCGAATTATTCCAAAACCCTGACTTTGTCACTATGCTTCCAGGCCAGGCCCTAAGGAGGAACGACGGTACATAACTTCACAAGATTTGGAATCACCACCTATTTTATTTTAAGGGAAATTAGATCCCGGTAAATAGGTGGTTAAGGGCCTACGGTCTAGGTCAGAGTCTAGGTAAGCTATAAGGTTAAATCCCGGTGAAGGTGTTAGGACCCCGGGGCCCAAGTTTACGACAGTTACCTACTTCCTAGATTTAACCCAAACAAGAAAAAATTAGAGAAATTCCTATGTAATTTGAGTTAGGCTAATTAAGAAGGGATGAGAAACAATATCCTAGTTGTTGAACCCTCGATTGGGTTCCTTTTAAACCCGACTAAGCGGGATCAGACGAGTCTAGTTCTTCCGCGGGGCTTACAGTAGTTAAGACTCGTTGCGGAGTAGTGTACTTTAGACTCATTTCGGAGTGTCCGTAGTTTATACTCATTCCGGAGTTGATAGATAATTTATGTGTTCGTCTCGGAAATTATTGTAGTTTAAGCTCATTCTGGAGCGAACAACATAGTTTTAGGCTCCTTTAGGAGTGCCGAGATTGATTAAATTTTGGTGTCTTGACTTTGTAATTTTTTTGATATTTTCTAAATTTTTTTTTTATAGTAGTTTAGGCTCAATGCAGAGTAGGGGGAGCAGGCAAGCTCGCTAAAGTTATAATTTTGGGTTTTCTGGATATTTAAACGTTTTTTTCAGTTTTTTCTTTTTATTGGGGTACTTTAGGATCGATTCGGAGTGGTGGCAGTTTAGGGTCATACCAAGTCATACCCTAAGCAGTTTAGGCTCGTGCAAGTATTGAGCTTACAGCTTAGTCTAATCTAGGGTTAATCAAATTTTCTAAGGGTTGTCCTAGAATTATCTTAACATTTGTTTAAGGATTACCCTAAAAAGAGAGTTTCATTAACTATGGCTAACTAACTCGAAAAAGAATTAGGTTTAAGCAAATTAACCTAGGTCACCTAATGATTAAGCCTATGGAAACTAACCTAAGGGTTATTTAAAAATCTGATTTTAGGTAAGTTAAAACTAACCTAGAAACCAACTAAAGAAAGAATCTTGAAATCCAAATTACATGTAACATAAACTAAAAATTAGATTTAAAGCATTGAGACAATTCTAACTTGAGACAAACTTAACTAGATTACAGGCTAACCTATTATTAGAAAAGGATATAACCAAAGCTAATATAAAGCTAAACTAAAGGCTAATCTAAAACTAAAAGCAATAGAATTTTTTTCAAATCAAATTTAACATAGGAATTAATTGAGAGCATATCTAAACTAAACATAACCAATTAAAAACAAAAACAAAGGAATGGGGGGGTACTGTGCGGCTTCCCTACTTGCCCAAACTAGAGAAGAGAGTTGGGGGCGCTGCTGTGCGGGTTCCCTACTTGCCAAACCAAAGAGGACCGTTGGGAGGTTCTACTGGTCGCTATTGCCGCTGATCTGAATGAGGGTGTTGCAGGGGAAGGAGGATGCCGTTGGGCTGATGCTACGAGGGAGGAGATGGGGGACCAATGGTTGCTGGTCCGAGGGCAAAGATGGACTGCTTGTGAGGGAAATTGGGCTGAAGAGGGGACTGTTGTGGGTGTGAACAGGGGCTGTTACTGGGACTGTTAGGGGAGGTGAAATGTGGGACTTTTGATGACTGTTATGGGTGTGAACATGTGCTATGAGCTGATGGAGAAGGTGAGCTAGCTGGTGGGGGGCTTTGCTGTGTACAAAGGTTGAGCCGAGAGGGATTTTCCTCCTCTCTTCTCCGTCTTTTCTTTTCCTTCCTCTCCTTCTCCTTCAAAGTGAGAGGGGCAGCAAGCTGCATATGAGATTGCGTGAGGAAGAGAGTGGTGTGATTGAGAGCATTTGATGGTGCCTTGGGGCTCAACACAAGGATTTTACCTCCTCTTCTCCCCTCTTAGGTGAAATGGGGGTGAGATGGTGATTGGGTGACGAAACTTGTGGGCTAGTGAGGTGAGGGCTTGGCTAGGGCGTTATCATTATAACTGAATATAGCTTCATGGTTCTATAGCTCTTGCAAAGTACCAAATCCTTTAATCTATAGTCAACTAAATCAATTTTCAACTTTACATACATAATCAGAGCATGTCACTTTGCTGGCAAAATCTATACATGCATGAACTACTCTATGCTGTAGCATAAAATTTACTAAGAATTTTCAAACTAGAATTTTGTTATCCTATTTAGCAAATAGAAACAAAAACCTCAGAAACTCTAATTCTTCTTATCGGTAGGAATTAAGCATAATGATTCAATTGTCAAAATCTAAAATAAGAGTAAGGAACAACATATCTCTATTTCGGCTGATGCATGGTAGAAACCACCGTCTTTAAGTCTGACGTTGTCCCTCAAGCAAGACTCTAGTGCACATGGGATGAAATGTTGTCGTCTTGATTCAAAGTGCCCAACAAATAACGTCTGGAAAGTAAAAATGTGAGAACTAGCTGATTTGATCAACGAACAACAAAACGTATTGGGAATTCCGTTAGTATATGTGCACAGATTCTTGTGTATATAAGATATATTAGTACAGACACAAATACGGATAAGTATGTCTCTCTAAGTAGGTGTGTATACATTGTAAATATCTTAAGAATGCTCATTCGAGTATGTAACAACATGCGTGTTTGAATTCCAAATTTATGCATTATTAGTTTGATGGTATTGCACGTAAGCGCTTAAATTTTCCACCTTTCCTTTTGAGGGAATCATCTAGAGAGCATTTAAAAATTTAGGTGCAATGAAGGTGCTTCATATCAGTCATCACGCATCTATCTTGGACTGTTTCTTATATAACTACTGTATTCTAAACACCACCAACATAAAGATAAATCACAAAAATTGGAATTTCTTCTAAACTAAAAATCAAATTTCCTTGAAAAAAGATAATACCCAAAAATTGTGAAGCTTCTCCGGGGAAGTGAACCTCGAGAGTATGCCTCTTTTTAATTTTATTACCCAAATCTTAAATGGGCATACATCGTTTCCAAGATCTGACTAGTTCAACTTGATTTTATTAATGATTGAATCATGATTACAAAGCTTCACGATGTAAAGTCTCCTGTTGATTCACACGAATCTTCTTTGTTGCTCAAAAATTTTCTCCAACGGAAGTTGATGGCTCTTCCTGATCACACCTCGAAGTAGGATCACAATCTAATTGCACGAGCGAAAGAGAGATGTTCGTATGGTTTAAAGGGAGAGAGAGGGCGTCTGTAAGATCAAGGGGGCGTCCAAGTAGAAAAGAGATAAGAGAGGGGCGTTCCAACTATTTGGTGGCCCTTTTGGGTTTCTCTAATGAGAGATCCCATATATATATATAGAAGAGAGAATCCTTCTCCTTTTTGAAACACATTTTCTAATATAAACAAATACTATTTAATTTAAAAAAGAACTCTCTAAACTAAACTTAGAAACTATCCTAATCAAACTAGGATTCTCCTTTCCTATTATCAAAATCCTGATTAGATAAGGAATAATCCTTTTCGAAATTCAAACTAACAACTAGCAACCAAAAAGGAAGGAGGACAGAGAGAGAGGGGCATTCCACCCAAAGTGGGTGCCTTTCTTACAAACCTTAGTGTTAATCTAATTCTCACTTAAATTAATAAATAGAGAGAGTGTGGGACATCCCACACTAGGCCAAGTCCACTCTCTTACACTCTATCCTCTTTAATATTTATATCACATATTAACAACAATGCTACTATACAATTTAGTAGAAAACAGGGATGAAACTAATTAATTAAATTAAATATTTGAGCAGCTCTGGAATTGAAGGGATCCCCTATTTCTTGTTGTGGAACCAAATGCTTCTTCTCCAAGATGTAGCCTTGTTACTAGGAAACACTTTGCAATTCATATTCCATTATGTATCTTAAATTTCATCTATGTCTCTGGACTTGCACTAACCACAATAACGTCCATTAACACATTGTGATCAAACCTCCAGGAAAGAGAGAATTACCTGTCAATAATTTCTATTACTAAAGTTTACAGTCTAGTCCTTCCACCAACAAAAATTGCATATAACTTACGGCATAATATCTTATAATGTCTTAATCCTTTGCTTATATTGAGAATTCAGTTGATACTTTTCATCAAATTGAATTTTCAAAAATGAGTCGAAATTCATTAGAAGAATAATTATACTTATTTTCTATATTTAGAAAATAATCATTTCGATAAAACCATTTCATCGATAAATACCAGCTGGATTTCCAAGTCCAGTTTGACAAGTATCAACTGAACATTTACCCCATTAAGGAGTAGTGAAATCCTTATTGAGTGTCCACACACTTCTTTGAGCATTAGATACATAAATCAACTTGCTGAATTATTCCCAAACCCTGACTTTGTCGCTATACTTCCGGCCAGGCCCTATGGAGGAACGAAGCTAAATAACTTCAAAATATTTGGAATTGCCACCTATTTTCTTTTAAAAGAAATAGGACCGGGGTAAATATGTGGATAAGGGCCTATGGTCTAGGTCAGAGTTTAGGTAAGCTATACAGTTAAGTCCAGGTGAAGGTGTTAGGCACCCCAAGGCCCCCGTTTACGACAGTTACCTACTTCCTAGGTTTAACCCAAACAACAAAAAATTAGAGAAATTCCTAAGTAATTTGAGTTATGCTAATTAAGAAGGGATGAGAAGCAACATCTATCCTAGTCTTTAACCCTCGATTGGGTTGCCTTCAAACCCGGCTAAGCGGGATCAAACCGGTGTAGTTCTTCCGCAGGGCTTACAGTACTTAAGACTCGTTGCGGAATTGCGTAGTTTAGACTCGTTTCGGAGTGTCAGTAGTTTATACTCATTCCGGAGTTAAGGGATAATTTATGTGTTCGTCTCAGAAATTACGGTAGTTTAAGCTCATTCTGGAGCGGACAACATAGTTTTAGGCTCATTTAGGAGCGTCGTGATTGATTAAATTTTGGTGTCTTGACTTTGAATTGTTTTCGGTCTTGCTTGATATTTTCTAATTTTTTGGATAGTAGTTTAGGCTCAATGCAGAGTAGGGGGGGCAAGCAAGCTCGCTACAGTTATAATTTTGGGATTTCTGGGTATTTAAACGTTTTTCGATTTTTTGTTATTATTGGGGTATTTAGGATCGTTTTGGAGCGGTGGCTGTTTCGGCTCTTACCAAGTCATACCCTAAGCAGTTTAGGCTCGAGCATGTATTGAGTTTACATCTTAGTCTAATCTAGGGTTAATCAAATTTTCTAAGGGTTGTCCTAGAATTATCTTAACATTTATTTATGGATTACCCTAAAAAGAGAGTTTCATTAACTATGCCTAACTAACTCAAAAAAGAATTAGGTTTAAGCAAATTAACCTAGGTCACCAAATGATTAAGCCTATGGAAACTAATCTAAGGGTTATTTAAAAATCTTATTTTAGGTAAGTTAAAACTAACCCAAAAACCAACTAAAGAAAGAATCTTGAAATCCAAATTACATTTAACCTAAACTAAAAATCAGATTTAAAGCATTGAGACAAATCTAACTTAAAAAAAACTTAACTAGATTACAGGCTCACCTATTATTAGAAAAGGATATACCAAAGCTAATATAATGCTAAACAAAAGGCTAATCTAAAACTAAAACCAGCATAATTTTTTGAAAATCAAAACTAGCTTAGGAATTAATTAAGACTAAACATAACCAATTTAAAACATAAACAAAGGAATGGGGGGTGGGCGGAAGGGATATCAACTGCTACTGCCTTAGCGGATGGAAAAAGGGATGCAGGCCCAAACCGGAGAAGAGAGTTGGGGGCGCTGTTGTGTGGGTTTCTTACTTGCCGAACCAAAGAAGACCGTTGGGAGGTTCTACTGGTTGCTATTGCCGTTGATCTGGGCATGAATGAGGGTGTTGCAGGAGATGGAGGATGCCGTTGGGCTGATGCTACAAGGGAGGAGATGGGGGACAAAGTGTTGCTGGTCCGAGAGCAGAGATGGACTGGACTGTTGTGGGCGTGAACTGGGGCTGTTACTGGGACTGTTAGTGGTGGTGAAATGTGGTTGTTTTGAGGACTGTTATGGGTGTGAACATGTGATGTGAGCTGATGGAGAAGGTGAGCTAGCTGGTGGGGGGCTTTGGTGTGTGTACAAAGGGTGGCCCGAGAGGGATTTTCCTCCTCTCTTCTCCTTCTTTTCTTTTCCTTCCTCTCCTTCTCCTTCAAAGTGAGAGGGGCTGCAAGCTGCCTAACAGATTGCGAGAGGAAGAGACTGGTGTGGTTGAGAGCATTTGGTGGTGCCTTGGGGTTCAACACAAGGATCTTACCTCCTCTTCTCCTCTCTTAGGTGAAATGGGGGTGAGAAGGTGAGTGGGTGACGAAACTGGCGGGCTTGTGAGGTGAAGGCTTGGCTTGCACATTATCATTATAACATAATATAGCTTCATAGTTCTATAGCTATTGCAAAGTACCAAATCCTATAATCTATAGTCAACTAAATCAGTTTTCAACTTTACATACATAATTAGAACATCTCACTTTGCAGGCAAAATCTGTACATGCATGAATTACTCTATCCTATTTAGCATAAAATTGCCTAAAAATTTTCAAACCAGAATTTTGTTATCCTATTTAGCAAATAGTAGCAAAAAGTTCAAAAACACTAATTCTTCTTATCGGTAGGAATTAAGCATATTGATTCAATTATTAAAATCTAAAATAAGGGTGAGGAACAACATATCTCTATTTGGGCTGATGCCCCTCAAGCAAGACTCTAGTGCACATGGGAGGAAATGTTGTCGACTTGATTCAATGTGCCCAACAAATAACGCCTGAAAAGTAAGAATGTGAGAACTAGCTGATTTGAGCAACGAACAACAAAACGTATTGGGAATTAAGTTAGTGTATGTGAACAGATTCTTGTGTATATAAGATATATTAGTCCAGACAAAAATGTGCATAAGTATGTCTCTCTAAGCAAGTGTGTATACATTATAAATATCTTAAGAATGCTCATTCGAGTATGTAATAACATGCGAGTTCGAATTCCAAATTTATGCCTTATTAGTTTGATGGTATTGCACGTAAGCGCTCAAATTTTCCACCTTTTCTTTGAGGGAATCATGTCGAGAGCATTTAAAAATTGAGGTGAGATGAAGGTGCTTCATATCACTCATCACTCATCACTCATCTATCTGGGATTGTTTCTTATTTAACTACCGTACTCTAAACACCACCCACATAAAGATAAATCACAAAAATTTGCACTTCTAAACTAAAAAATCAGATTTCTTTGACAAAAAATCATACCCAAAAATTGTGAAGCTTCTCCGGGGAAGTAAGGCTCAAAAGTATGACTCTTTTTAATTTTATTACACAAGTGTTAGATGCGCATACATCATTTCCAAGATCTAACTAGTTCTACCTGATTTTATTAATGATAGATTCACGATTACAAAGCTTCACGATGTAAAGTCTCCTGCTGATTCACACGAACCTTCTTTGTTGCTCAAAACTTTTCTCCATTTTGATACACATTTTCTAGTATAAATAAATATTATCTAATTTAAAAAAAAACTATCCAAACTAAACTTAGAAACTATCCTAATCAAATTAGGATTCTCCTTTCCTATTATCTAAATCCTGATTAGATAATGAATAATCCTATTCCAATTTGAAACTAACAACTTGCAACCAAAAAGAAAGGAGGACAGAGAGAGAGGGGCATTCCACCCTAAGCGGGTGCCTTTCTTACAAACCCTAGTATCAATTTAATTCGCAATTAAATTAATAAATAGAAAGAGTGTGGGACGTCCCACACTAGGCCAGGTCCACTCTCTTACACTCTAACCTCTTTAATATTTAGGCTCATTTAGGAGCGCCGGGATTGATTAAATTTTGGTGTCTTGACTTTGTAATATTTTTGGTCTTGTTTGATATTTTCTAATTTTTTGGATAGTAGTTTAGGCTCAATGCAGAGCCGGGGGAGCAGGCAAGCTCGCTAAAGTTATAATTTTTGGGTTTTCTAGATATTTAAACATTTTTCGGTTTTTTGTTTTTATTGGGGTACTTTAGGATCGTTTCGGAGCGGTGACAGTTTAAACTCTTACCAAGTCATACCCTAAGCAGTTCAAGATCGTGCAAGTGTTGAGCTTACATCTTCGTCTAATCTAGGGTTAATTAAATTTTCTAAGGGTGGTCCCAGAATTATCTTAACATTTGTTTAATGATTACCCTAAAAAGAAAGTTTCATTAACTATGGCTAACTAACTCAAAAAAGAATTAGGTTTAAGCAAATTAACCTAGATCACCTAATGATTAAGCCTATGGAAACTAACCTAAGGTTTATTTAAAAGTCTAATTGTAGGTAAGTTAACACTAACCTAGAAACAAACTAAAGAAAGAATCTTGATATCCAAATTACATTTAACCTAAACTAAAAATCCGATTTAAAGCATTGAGACTAATCTAACTTAAAACAAACTTAACTAGATTACAGGCTAACCTATTATTAGAAAAGGATATAACAAAAGCTAAAATAAAGCTAAACTAAAGGCTTATCTAAAACTAAAAGTAGCATAATTTTTTTCAAATCAAAACTAAAATAAGAATTAATTGGGAGCATATCTAAACTAAACATAACCAATTTAAAACAAAAACAAAGGAATGGAGGGAGGGGGGGGGGGGGGGGGGGGGGGATATCAACTGCTACTGTCATGGTGGATGGAAAAAGGGATGCAGGCCCAAACCGGAGAAGAGAGTTAGGGGAGCTATTGTGCGGGTTCCCTACTTGCCGAACCAAAGAACACCGTTGGGAGGTTCTACTGGTTGCTATTGCCGTTGATCTGGGCATGAATGAGGGTGTTGCAGGGGATGGAGGATGCCATTGGGCTGATGCTACGGGGGAGGAGATAAGGGACCAATGATAGCTGGTCTGAGGGCATAGATGAACTTCTTGTTAGGGAAAATGAGCTGAAGAGGGGACTGTTGTGGGCGTGAACAGGGGCTGTTACTGGGACTGTTAGTGGAGGTGAAATGTGGTTGTTTTAAGGACTGTTATGGGTGTGAACATGAGCTGTGAGCTGATGGAGAAGGTGAGCTGGCTGGTGGGGGTCTTTGATGTGTGTACAAAGGGTGAGCCAAGAGGGATTTTCCTCCTCTCTTCTTCTTTTCTTATCCTTCCTCTCCTTCTCCGTCAACTTGCAAGAGGAAGAGAGTGGTGTGGTTGAGAGCATTTGGTGGTGCCTTGGGGTTCAACACAAGGATCTTACCTCCTCTTCTCTTCTCTTAGGTGAAATGCGGGTGAGATGGTGAGTGGGTGACGAAATTGGTGGGCTTGTGAGGTGAGGGCTAGGCTTGGGCTTTATCATTATAACATAATATAGCTTCATAGTTCTATAGCTCTTGCAAAGAACCAAATCCTTTAGTCTATAGTCAACTAAATCAGTTTTCAACTTTACAAACATAATCAGAACATCTCACTTTGTTGGCAAAATTTGTACATGCATGAACTACTCTATGCCATAGCATAACATTGACAAAAAAAATTCAACTCAGAATTTCGCTATCCTATTTAGAAAATAGTAGCAAAAAGCTCAGAAACTCTAATTCTTCTGAGTGGTAGGAATTAAGCATAATGATTCAATTGTTAAAATCTAAAATATTGGAGAGGAAAAACATATCTCTATTTTGGCTGATGCACGTTAAAAACCACTGCCCTTAAATCCAACGTTGCCCCTCAAGCAAGACTCTAGTGGACGTGGGATGAAATGTTGTCGTCTTGATTCAAAGTGCCCAACAAATAAGGCCTGAAAAGTAACAATGTGAGAACTAGCTGATTTGAGCAATGAACAACAAAACATATTGAGAATTCAGTTAGTGTATGTGCACAGATTCTTCTGTATATAAGATATATTAGTCCAGAGACAAATGCGGATAACTATGTCTACCTAAGCAAGTCTCTATACATAATAAATATCTTAAGAATGCTCATTCGAGTATGTAACAACATGCGTGTTTGAATTCCAAATTTATGCCTTATTAGTTTGACGGTACTGCACATAAGCGCTTAAATTTTCCACCTTTCCTTTTGAGGGAATCATCTTGAGAGCATTTAAAAATTGAGGTGAGATGAAGGTGCTTCATATCACTCATCACGTATTTATCTGGGACTGTTTCTTATATAACTACCGTAATTTAAACACCACCAACATAAAGATAAATCACAAAAAAAAATTTGAACTTCTAAACTAAAAATCAGATTTCATTGACAAAAAATAATACCCAAAAATTGTGAAGTTTCTCCGGGGAAGCGAAGCTTGAAAGTATGCCTCTTTTTAATTTTATTACACAAGTCTTAGATGGGCATACATCATTTCCAACATCTGACTAGTTCTACCTGATTTTATTTATGATAGAATCATGATTACAAAGCTTCACGATGTAAAGTCTCCTGTTGATTCACACGAACCTTCCTTGTTGCTGAAAACTTTTCTCCAATGGAAGTTGATGGCTCTTGCTGATCACACCTCGAAGTATGGTCACAATCTAACTGTAAGAGAGAAAGAGAGATGTTCGAACGGTTTAAAGGGAGAGAGAGGGCGTCTGTAAGATCAAGGCGGCATCCAAGTAGAGAGGAGAACTGGATCGAAGTGAAACAGCGCTTTTGATTTGCGCTAGAAAGAAGAAAGATCGATCGATTGAGAGATTTTGATAGGTCTGAGTTGATCAAACAAAGGATCTTGGAGGAAAGAAAAGTGGTTGAACCAGCGTTGAATGAGCAGATCGATGAGACGAGAAGACAGCGGATGAGCAGTTTGAAGGATCGATTAGGAGAAAGAAAATAAGAATAGCGCTAAGGTTAGGGCTTTTGATGGAAAGATTCAGCCTGGAAATTGATCAAGGTTGTGATCGATTGGAATGGATTTCGATCAAGAATTTCTTCAGCACAAAAAGACAGAAAGGAGGTCGCGATGGAACATGGATCGTAATAAGGAGACTTTCCAGCGATTAGGACCTGCCTTATTAGAAAAAAGGCTAGTAGCTCTTTTCTCAAGGTCAGTCTTTCAATTTAAGCTTTTGTCGGCAGACGGGAAAAATGGTATGTATCGCTCTCTAGTCTGTCAACCCTAATTCTTGTTGGATTCCCAAAGGAGTTTATCCACATCCCAATCCTGTCGCTCATTTTTTAAAATGAGTGTTCGCCATCTGGAGCACCCATCCTTTAAGAATCCTCTCCAGCTAACACCCAACTATTCCCCTTGCTTTAAGACCGAAGGAAGACTAGCAACTCATTACTCTTACCCCCGTCTACCCTGCTTGCTAATTGGTTCCCTACTAATTTAAGAGAGGGGCATTCCAACTATATGGTGGCTTGTTTGGGTTTCTCTAATGAGAGATCCACTATATATATAGAGGAGAGAGTCCTCCTTTTTGAAACACATTTTCTAGTATAAACAAATACTATCTAATTTAACAAAAACGGCCTAAACTAAACTTAGAAATTATCCTAATCAAACTAGGATTCTCCTTTCCTATTATCTAAAGCCTGATTAGATAAGGAATAATCCTATTCCAAGTTGAAATTAACAACTAGCAACCAAAAAGAAAGGAGGACAAAGAGAGAGGGGAATTCCAGCCTAAGCGGGTGCTTTTCTTACAAACCCTAGTATTAATCTAATTCGCAATAAAATTAATAAATAAAGAGAGTGTGGGATGTCCCACAATAGGTCGGGTCCACTCTCTTACACTCTATCCTCTTTAATATTTATATCACATATTAACAATAACGCTACTATACAATATAGAGGAAAACATGGATGAAACTAATTAATTAAATTAAAGATTTGGGCAGCTCTTACTGTGTGGGAACTAAAGGGATCCCCAATTTCCGATGTTGGAACCAAATGCTTCTTCTCCAAGATGTAGCCTTGTCCCTAGGAAAAACTTTCCAATTCATATTCCATTATGTACTTCAAATTTCATCTATGTCTCTGGACTTCCACTAACCACAATAACGTCCATTGATACATTGTGATCAAACCCCAGGGAAAGAGAGAATTACATTTCAATAATTTCTATTACTAAAGTTTACAGTCTAGTCCTTCCACCAACAAATATTGCTTACAACATATGGGATATTTAAACATTTTTCGGTTTTTTGTTTTTATTGGGGTACTTTAGGATTGTTTTGGAGCGGTGGCAGTTTAGGCTGTTACCAAGTCATACCCTAAGCAGTTTAGGCTCATGCAAGTATTGGGCTTACATCTTAGTCTAATCTAGGGTTAATCAAATTTTCTAAGGGTTGTCCTAGAATAATCTTAACATTTGTTTAAGGATTACCCTAAAAAGAGATTTTTATTAACTATGGCTAACTAACTCAAAAAAGAATTAGGTTTAAGCAAATTAACCGAGGTCACCTAATGATTAAGCCTATGGAAACTAACATAAGGGTTATTTAAAAATCTGATTTTAGGTAAGTTAAAACTAAACTAGAAACCAACTAAAGAAAGAATCTTGAAATCCAAATTACATTTAACCTAAACTAAAAATCTGATTTAAAACATTGAGACAAATCTAACTTAAAACAAACTTAACTAGATTACAGGCTAACCTATTTTTAGAACAGGATATTACCAAAGCTAATATAAAGCTAAACTATAGCTTAATCTAAAACTAAAAGCAGCAGAATTTTTTTTCGAATCAAAACTAACATAGGAATTAATCGAGAGCATATCTTAACTAAACATATCCAATTTAAAACAAAAACAACGGAATGGTGGGGGGGGGGGGGGGGGGGGGGGGGGGGGGGAGAGAGGGGGGGATATCAACTGCAACTAATGTGGCAGATTGAAAAAGGGATGCAGGCCCAAACAGGAGAAGAGAGTTAGGGGTGCTGATGTGCGGGTTCCCTATTTCCCGAACCAAAGAAGACCGTTGGGAGGTTCTACTGGTTACTATTGCCGCTGATTTGGGCATGAATGGGGGTGTTGCAGAGGACGGAGGATGCCATTAGGCTGATGCTACGAGGGAGGAGATGGGGGACCAATGGTTGCTGTTCCGAGGGCAGAGATTAACCGCTCGTGAGGGAAAATGGGTTGAAGAGGGGCTGTTACTAGGACTGTTAGTGGAGGTGAAATGTGGTTGTTTTGAGGACTGTTATGGGTGTGAACATGTGCTGTGAGATGATGGAGAAGGTGAGCTGGCTGGTGATGGGCTTTGGTGTGTGTACAAAGGGTGGCCCGAGAGGGATTTTCCTCCTCTCTTCTCCTTCTTTTCTTTTCCTTCCTCTCCTTCTTGTTTAACGTGAGAGGGGCTGCAAGTTGCCTAAGAGATTGCGAGAGGAAGAGACTGGTATGGTTGAGAGCATTTGGTGGTGCCTTGGGGTTCAACACAAGGATCTTACCTCCTCTTCTCCTCTCTTAGGTGAAATGGGGGTGAGATGGTGAGTGGGTGACGAAACTGGTGGGCTTGTGAGGTGAGGGCTTGGCTTGGGCATTATCATTATAACATAATATAGCTTCATAATTCTATAGCTCTTGCAAAGTACCAAATCCTTTAATCTATAGTCAACTAAATCAATTTTCAACTTTACATACATAATCAGAACATCTCACTTTGCGGGTAAAATCTATACATGCATGAACTACTCTATGCTATAACATAAAATTTACTAAAAATTTTAAAACCAGAATTTTTCTATCCTACTTAGCAAATAGTAGCAACAAGCTTAGAAACTTAAATTCTTCTTATCGGTAGAAATTAAGCATAATGATTCAATTATTAAAATCTAAAATAACGGTGAGGAACAACATATCTCTATTTCAGCTGATGCATGGCATAAACCACTATCTTTAAATCCGACACTACCCCTCAAGCAACTTTAGTGCACAAGGGAAGAAATGTTGGCGTCTTAATTCAAAGTGCCCAACAAATAACGCTTGAAAAGTAACAATGTGAGAACTAGCTGATTTGAGCGACGAACAACAAAACGTATGGAGAATTCAGTTAGTGTATGTCCACAGCTTCTTGTGAATATAAGATATATTAGTCCAAACACAAATGCGGATAAGTATGTCTCTCTAAGCAAGTGTGTATACATTATAAATATCTTAAGAATGCTCATTCGAGTATGTAAGAACATGTGTGTTTGAATTACAAATTTATACCTTATTCGTTTGATGGTATTGCACGTAAGTGCTTAAATTTTCCTCCTTTCCTTTTGCGGGAATCATCTAAAGAGCATTTAAAAATTGAGGTGAGATGGAGGTGCTTCATATCACTCATCACACATCTATCAGGGACTGTTTCATATATAACTACCGTACACTAAACACCACCAACATAAGGATGAATCACAAAAATTTGAACTTCTTCTAAACTAAAAATCAGATTTTGTTGACAAAAAATAATACCCAAAAATTGGGAAGCTTCTCTAGGGAAGTGAAGCTCGAAAGTATGCCTCTTTTAAATTTTATTACACGAGTCTTAGATTGGCATACATCGTTTCCAAGATCTCACTAGTTCTACCTAAGTTTATTAATGATAGAATTATGATTACAAAGCTTCACGATGTAAAGTCTACTGTTTATTCACACGAACCTTCTTTGTTCCTCAAAACTTTTCTCCAACGGAAGTTGATGGCTCTTCCTGATCACACCTCGAAGTAGGATCACAATCTAACCACAAGAGAGAGAGATAGATGTTCGTACGGTTTAAAGGGAGAAAGAGGGCGACTGAAAGATCAAGGAGGTGTCCAAGTAGAGACGAGATTAGAGAGGGGCGTTCCAACTATATGATGGCTTGTTTGGGTTTCTCTAATGAGAGATCCCATATATATATATAGAGGAGAGAGTCCTCCTTTTTGAAACACATTTTCTAGTGCAAAAAAATACTGTCTAATATCAAAAAGAACTGTCTAAACTAAACTTAGAAACTATTCTAATCAAATTAGGATTCTCTTTTCCTATTATCTAAATCCTGATTAGATAAGGAATAATCTCATTCCAATTTGAAACTAACAACTAGCAACCAAAAAGGAAGGAGGACAGAGAGAGAGAGAGAGGCATTCCACCCTAAGCGGGTGCCTTTCATACAAATCCTAGGATTAATCTAATTCTCCATTAAATTAATAAATAGAGAGAGTGTGGGACGTCCCACACTAGGCCGGGTTCACTCTCTTATACTCTATCCTAATTAATATTTTTATCACATATTAACAATAACGCTACTATACAATATAGTAGAAAACATAGAGGCAACTAATTAATTAAAATAAAGATTTGGGCTGCTCTTAGTGTGTGGGAACTAAAGGGATCCCATATTTCCGGTTGCGGAACCAAACGCTTCTTCTCCAAGATGTAGCCTTGTTACTAGGAAACACTTCCCAATTCATATTCCATTATGTACTTCAAATTTCATCTACATCTCTCGACTTCCACTAACCACAATAACATCCATTAACACATTGTGATCAAACCTCCGGGAAAGAGAGAGTTACATGTCAATAATTTCTATTACTAAAGTTTACAGTCTAGTCCTTCCACCAACAAATATTGCATATAACTTACGGGAGAATATCTTATAATATCTTAATCCTTTGCTTATATTGTGAATTCTTTCAGTTGATACTTTTCGTCAAATTGAACTATCAAAAACAATTTGAAATTCATTACAAGAATAATTATACTTATTTTCTATATTTAGAAAATAATCATTTCGATAAAACCATTTCATCGATAAATACCAACTGGATTTTCAAGTCTAGTTTGACAAGTATCAACTGAACATTTACCCCATTAAGGAGTGGTGGAATCCTTATTGAGTATCCACACACTTCTTCAAGCATTAGGTATATAAATCAACTTGCCAAATTATTCCCAAACCCTGAATTTGTCACTATGCTTCCGGGCCAAGCCCTACGGAGGAATGATGCTAAATGACTTCACAAGGTTTTGAATCGCCACCTATTTTATCTTAAGGGAAATAGGACCTAGGTAAATATGTGGATAAGGGCCTATGGTCTAGGTCAGAGTCTAGGTAAGCTATACAGTTAAGTCCCGGTCAAGGTGTTAGGCACCACGGGGCCCCTATTTCCGTCGGTTACCTACTTCCTAGGTTTAACCCAAACAAGAAAAAATGAGAGAAATTCCTATGTAATTTGAGTTATGCCAATTAAGAAGGGATGAGAAGCAATATCAATCCTAGTTGTTGAACCCTCGATTAGGTTGCCTTCAAATTCGGCTAAGCGGGATCAGACCGGTGTAGTTCTTCTGCAGGGCTTACAGTAGTTAAGACTCGTTGCGGAATAGTGTAGTTTAGACTCGTTTCGGAGTGTTGGTACTTTATACTCATTCCGAAGTTGAGGGATCATTTATGTGTTCGTGTAGGAAATTATGGTATTTTAAGCTCATTATAGAGCGGACAACATAGTTTTAGGCTCATTTAGGAGCGCCGGGATTGATTAAATTTTGGTGTCTTGACTTTGTAATGTTTTTGCTCTTTTTTGATATTTTCTAATTTTTTGGATAGTAGTTTAGGCACAATGCAGAGCAGGGGGAGCAGGTAAGCTCGCTAAAGTTGTAATTTTAGGTTTTCTGGATATTTAAACGTATTTCGGTTTTTTGTTTTTATTGGGGTACTTTAGGATCGTTTTGGAGCAGTGGCAATTTAGGCTCTTACCAAGTCATACCCTAAGCTGTTTAGGCTCGTGCAAGTATTGAGCTTACATCTTAGTCCAATCTAGGGTTAATCAAATTTTCTAAGGGTTGTCCAAGAATTATCTTATCATTTGTTTAAAGATTACCCTAAAAAGAGAGTTTCATTAACTATGCTTAAATAACTCAAAAAAAAATTAGGTTTAAGCAAATTAACCTAGGTCACCTAATGTTTTAGCCTATGGAAACTAACCTATGGTTTATTTAAAAATCTGATTTTAGGAAAGTTAAAACTAACCAAGAAACCAACTAAAGAAGAATCTTGAAATCCAAATTACATTTAACCTAAACTAAAAATGAGATTAAAGCATTGAGACTAATCTAAATTAAAACAAACTTAACTAGATTACAGGTTAACCTATTATTAGAAAAGGATATAACCAAAGCTAATATAAAGCTAAACTGAAGGCTAATCTAAAACTAAAAGCAGCATAATTTTTTTCAAATCAATACTAACATATGAATTAATTGAGAGCATATCTAAACTAAACATAACCAATTTAAAACAAAACCAAATGAATTAGGGGGGCGGGGGGGCGGAGGGGATATCAACTGCTACTGCCGTGGCGGATGGAAAAAGTGATGCAGGCCCAAATCGGAGAAGAGAGTTGGGGGCGCTACTGTTCGGGTTCCCTACTTGCCGAACCAAAGAAGACTGTTGGGAGGTTCTACTAGTAGGAGATGGGGGACCAATGGTTGCTGGTCCGAGGGCTAAGATGAACCGCTCGTGAGGGAAAATGGGCTAAAGAGGGGACTGTTGTGGGCATGAAGAGGGGCTGTTACTGGGACTATTATTGGAGGTGAAATGTGGTTGTTTTGAGGACTGTTATGGGTGTGAGCATGTGCTGTGAACTGATAGAGAAGGTGAGTTGGCTGGTGGGGGGCTTCGGTGTGTGTACAAAGGTTAAGCCGAGAGGGATTTTCCTCCTCTGTTCTCCTTCTTTTCTTTCCTCTGCTTCTCCTTTTGTGTGAGAGGGGCTGCAAGTTGCCTAACAGACTGCGAGAGGAAGATAGTGGTGTGGTTGAGAGCATTTGCTGGTACCTTGGGGTTCAACACAAGGATCTTACCTCCTCTTCTCCTCTCTTAGGTGAAATGGGGGTGAGATGGTGAGTGGGTGACGAAAATGGTGGGCTTGTGAGGTGAGGGCTTGGCTTGGGCGTTATCATTATAACATAATATAGCTTAATAGTTCTATAGCTCTTGCAAAGTACCAAATCCTTTAATCTATAGTCAACTAAATCAGTTTTCAACTTTACATACATAATCAGAACATCTCACTTTGCATGCAAAATCTGTACATGCATGAACTACTCTATGCTATAGCATAATAAAATAGACTAAAAATTTTCAAACCAGAATTTTGCTATCCTATTTAGCAAAAAGTAGCAAAAGCTCAGAAACTCTAATTCTTCTTATCGGTAGAAATTAAGCTTAATGATTCAATTATTAAAATCTAAAATAAGGGTGAGGGACAACGTATCTCTATTTCGGCTGATGCATGGTGGAAGCCACTGTCCTTAATCCGACGTTGCCCATCAAGCTACTCTAGTCCACATGCGATGAAATGTTGTCGTCTTGATTCAAAGTGCCCAGCAAATAACGCCTGAAAAGTAACAATGTGAGAACTAGCTGATTTGAGCAACGAACAACAAAACGTATTGGGAATTCAGTTAGTGTAAGTGCACAGATTCTTGTGTATATAAAATATATTAGTCCAAACACAGATGCAGATAAGTATGTCTCTCTAAGCAAGTGTGTATACATTATAAATATCTGAAGAATGCTCATTCAAGTATGTAACAACATGCGTGTTTGAATTCCAAATTTATGCCTTATTAGTTTGACGGTATTTCATGTAAGCACTTAAATTTTCCACCTTTCCTTTTGAGGGAATCATCTAGCAAGCATTTAAAAATTGAGGTGAGATGAAGGCGCTTCATATCACTCATCACACATCTATCTGGGACTGTTTCCTATATAACTACCGTCCTCTAAACACCACCAACATAAAGATAAATCACAAAAATTTGAACTTCTTCTAAACTAAAAATCAGATTTCGTTGACAAAAAATAATACCCAAAAATTGTGAAGCTTCACCGGGGAAGTGAAGCTCGAAAGTATACCTCTTTTTAATTTTATTACACAAGTCTTAGGTGGGCACACATCTTTCCAAGATCTGACTAGTTCTACCTGATTTTATTATTGATAGAATCATGATTACAAAGCTTCACGATGTAAAGTCTCCTGTTGATTCACACGAACCTTCTTTGTTGCTCAAAACTTTCTCCAACTGATGTTGATGGCTCTTCCTGATCACACCTCGAAGTAGGATCACAATCTAACCGCAAGAGAGATGTTCGTACGGTTTAAAGGGAGAGAGAGGGCATCTATAAGATCAAGGGATGTCCAAGTAGAGAGGAGATAAGAGAGGGGCGTTCCAACTCTATAGTGGCTAGTTTGGGTTTCTCTAATGACAGATCCCATATATATATGGAGGAGAGAGTCCTTCTCCTTTTTGAAACACATTTTGTAGTATAAACAAATACAATTTAATTTAAAAAAGAACTTTCTGAACTAAACTTAGAAACTATCCTAATCAAATTAGGATTCTCCTTTCCTATTATCTAAATCCTAATTAGATAAGAAATAATCCAATTCCAATTTGAAACTATCAACTAGCAACCAAAAAGAAAGGAGGACAGAGAGAGAGGGGCATTCCACCCTAAGCGGTTACAAACCCTAGTATTAATCAAATTCTCAATTAAATTAATAAATAGAGAGAGTGTGGGGCGTCCCACACTAGGCCGGGTCCACTCTCTTACCCTCTATCATCTTTAATATTTAGATCATATATTAACAATAACGCTACTCTACAATATAGTAGAAAACATGAAGGAAACTAATTAATTAAATTAAATATTTGAGCAGCTCTTAGTGTGTGGGAACTAAAGGGATCCCCTATTTTCGGTTGTGGAACCAAATGCTTCTTCTCCAAGATGTAGCCTTGTTACTAGGAAACACTTTACAATTCATATTCGATTCTGTACTTCAAATTTCATCTACGTCTGTGGACTTCCACTAACCACAATAACGTCTATTAACACATTGTGATCAAAACTCCGGGAAAGAGAGAATTACATGTCAATAATTTCTATTACTAAAGTTTACAGTCTAGTCCTTCCACTAACAAATATTTCATATAATTTACGGGATAATATCTTATAATGTCTTAATCCTTTGCTTATATTGAGAACTCTTTCAATTGATACTTTTCGTCAAATTAAAATCTCAAAAACGATTTCAAATTCATTAGAAGAATAATTATACTTATTTTCTATATTTAGAAAATAATCGTTTCGATAAAACCAATTCATCGATAAATTCCAGCTGGATTTCCAAGTCCAGTTTGACAAGTATCAACTGAACATTTACCCCATTAAGGAGTGGTGGAATCCTTATTGAGTCTCCACACACTTCTTCAAGTATTAGGTACATAAATCAACTTGCCAAATTATTCCCCAACCCTGAATTTGTCACTATGCTTCCGGGCCAGGCCCTATGGAGGAACGACGCTAAATAACTTCACAAGATTTGGAATCGCCACCTATTTTATTTAAAGGAAAATAGGACCCAGGTATATATGTGGATAAGGGCCTACGGTCTAGGTCAGAGTCTAGGTAAGTTACATGGTTAAGCCCCGGTGAAGGTGTTAGGCACCCCAGGGCCCCTGTTTACGACGATTACCTACTTCCAAGGTTTAACCCAAACAAGAAAAAATTAGAGAAATTTCTCAGTAATTTGAGTTATGCTAATTAAGAAGGGATGAGAAGCAATATCCAACCTAGTTGTTGAACCCTCGATTGGGTTGCCTTCAAACCCAGCTAAGCGGGATCAGACCGATGTAGTTCTTCCGCGGGGCTTACAGTAGTTAACACTCGTTGCAGAGTAGCGTAGTTTAGACTCGTTTTGGAGTGTCCATTGTTTATACTCATTCTAGAGTTGAGGGATAATTTATGTGTTAGTCACGGAAATTACGGTAGTTTAAGCTCATTCTGGAGCGAACAACATAGTTTTTGGCTCATTTATGAGCCCCGGGATGGATTAAATTTTGGTGTCTTGACTTTCTAATGTTTTTGGTCTTTTTTGATATTTTCTAATATTTTGGATAGTAGTTTACGCTCAATGCAGAGCAGGAGGAGCAGGCAAGCTCGCTATTGTTATAATGTTGGGTTTTCTGGATATTTAAACGTTTTTCGGTTTTTTGGTTTTATTGGTGTACGTTAAGATCGTTTCGGAGCGGTGGCAGTTTAGGCTCTTACCAAGTCATACCTAAGCAGTTTAGGCTCGTGCAAGTATTGAGCTTACATCTTAGTCTAATCAATGGTTAAACAAATTTTCTAAGGGTTGTTCGAGAATTATCTTAACATTTGTTTAAGGATTACCCTAAAAAGAGAGTTTCGTTAACTATGGCTGACTAACTTAAAAAAGAAATAGGTTTATGAAAATTAACCTAGGTTACCTAATGATTAAGCCTTTGGAACTAACCTAAGGTTTATTTAAAAATCTGATTTTAGGTAAGTTAAAACTAACCTAGAAACCAACTAAAGAAAGAATCTTGAAATCCAAATTACATTTAACCTAAACTAAAAATCAGATTTAAAGCATTGAGACTAATCTAACTTAAAACAAACTTAACTAGATTACAGGCTAACCTATTATTAGAAAAGGATATAACCAAAGCTAATATAAAGCTAAACTAAAGGCTAATCTAAAACTAAAAGCAGCAGAATTTTTTTCAAATCAAAACTAATATAGGAATTAATTGAGAGCATATCTAAACTAAACATAACCAATTTAAGACAAAAACAAAGGAATTGAGGGGGGGGCGGAGGGGATATCAACTGCTACTGCCGTGGCGGATGGAAAAAGGGATGCAGGCCAAAAGCATAGAAGAGAGTTGGGGGCGCTACTGTGCGGGTTCCCTACTTGCCGAACCAAAGAAGACCGTTGGGAGGTTCTACTGGTTGCTATTGCCGCTGATATGGGCATGAATGAGAGTGTTGGAAGGGATGAAGGATGCCGTTGGGCTGATGCTACGAGGGAGGAGATGGGGGACCAATGGTTGCTGGTCTGAGGGCAGAGATGAATGGCTCGTGAGGGAAAATGGGCTGAAGAGGAGGTTGTTGTGGGCGTGAACAGGGGTTATTACCAGGACTGTTAGTGGAGGTGAAATGTGGTTGTTTTGAGGACTGTTATGGGTGTGAACATGTGATGTGAGCTAATGGAGAAGGTGAGCTGGCTGGTGGGGGGCTTTGGTGTGTGTACAAATGAAGAGCCGAGAGGGATTTTCCTCCTCTCTTCTCCTTCTTTTCTTTTCCTTCCTCTCCTTCTCCTTTTACGTGAGAGGGGCCGCAAGCCGCCTAAGAGATTGTGAGAGGAAGAGAGTGGTGTGGTTGAGAGCATTTGGTGGTGCCTTGGGGTTCAATACAAGGATCTTACCTCCTCTTCTCCTCTCTTAGGTGAAATGGGGGTGAGATGCCGAGTGGATGACGAAACCGGTGAGCTTGTGAGGTGAGGGCTTGGCTTGGGCATTATCATTATAACATAATATAGCTTCATAGTTTTACAGCTCTTGCAATGTACCAAATCCTTCAATCTATAGTCAACTAAATCAGTTTTCAACTTTACATACATAATCAGAACATATCACTTTATAGGCAAAATCTGTACATGCATGAACTACTCTATGCTATAGCATAAAATTCACTAAAAATTTTCAAACAAGAATTTAGTTATCCTATTTATCAAATATTAGCAAAAAGCTCAGAAACTCTAATTCTTCTTATCGGTAAGAATTAAGCATAATGATTCAATTATTAAAATCTAAAATAAGGGTAAGGAACAATATATCTCTATTTCCGCTGATGCATGGTAGAAACTACTGTCCTTAAATCCGAAGTTGCCCCCCAAGCAAGACTCTAGTGCACATGGGATGAAATGTTGTCGTCTTGATTCAAAGTGCCCAACAAATAATGCCTGAAAAGTAACAATGAGAGAACTAGCTGATTTGAGCAACGAACAACAAAATGTATTGGGAATTCAGTTAGTGTATGTGCACAGATTCTTGTGTATATAAGATATATATTTCCAGACACAGATGCGGATAAGTATGTCTCTCTAAGCAAGTGTGTATATATTATAAATATCTTAAGAATGCTTATTCGAGTATGTAACAACATGCCTGTTTGAATTCCAATTTTATGCCTAATTAGTTTGATGTTATTGCACGTAAGCGCTTAAATTTTCCACCTTTCATTTTGGGGGAATCATCTAGAGAGCACTTAAAAATTGAGGTGAGATGAAGCTGCTTTATATCACTCATCACACATCTATCTGGGACTGTTTCTTATATAACTACCGCACTCTAAACACCACCAACATAAAGATAAATTACAAAAATTTGAACTTCTAAATTGAGGTGAGAAGAAGGTGCTTCATATCACTCATCACACGTCTATCTAGGATTGTTTCTTATATAACTACCGCACTCTAAACACCACCAACATAAAGATAAATTACAAAAATTTGAACTTCTTCTAAACTAAAAATCAGATTTCATTGACAAAAAATAATACCCAAAAATTATGAAGCTTTTCCGGGGAAGTGAACCTCGAAAGTATGCCTCTTTTTAATTTTATTACACAAGTCTTAGATGGGCATACATCGTTTCCAAGATCTAACTAGTTCTACTTGATTTTATTAATGATAGAATCATGATTACAAAGCTTCACGATGTAAAGTCTCCTGTTGATTCACACGAACCTACTTTGTTGATCAAAACTTTTCTCCAACGAAAGTTGATGGCTCTTCCTGATCACACCTCGAAGTAGGATCACAATCTAACCGCAAGAGAGATGTTTGTATGGTTTAAAGGGAGGGAGAGGGTGTCTGTAAATTCAAGGGGGCGTCCAAGTAGAAAGGAGATAAGAGAGGGGCGTTCCAACTATATGGTGGCTTGTTTGGGTTTCTCTAATGAGAGATCCCATATATATAGAGGAGAGAGTCTTTCACCTTTTTGAAACACATTTTCTAGTGTAAACAAATACTGTCTAATTTAAAAAAGAACCATCTAAACTAAACTTAGAAACTATCCTAATCAACTCATTTCCTATTATCTAAATCCTGATTAGATAAGGAATAATCCTATTCTAAATTGAAACTAACAACTAGCAACCAAAAAGGAAGGAGGACAGAGAAAGAGAGGCATTCCACCCTAAGCGGGTGCCTTTCTTACAAACCCTAGTATTAATCTAATTCTCAATTAAATTAAGAAATATTGCATATAACTTACGGGATAATATCTTATAATGTCTTAATCCTTTGCTTATATAGAGAACTCTTTTAGCTGATACTTTTCGTCAAATTGAACTTTCAAAAACGATTTGAAATTCATTAGAAGAATAATTATACTTATTTTCTATATTTAGAAAATAATCATTTCGATAAAACCATTTCATCGGTAAATAACAGCTGGATTTTGAAGTCCAGTTTGACAAGTATCAGCTGAACATTTACCCCCATTAAGGAGTGGTGGAATCCTTATTGAGTGTCCACACACTTCTTCAAGCATTAGGTACATAAATCAACCTGCCGAATTATTCCAAAACCCTGACTTTGTCACTATGCTTCCGAGCCAAGCTATACGGAGGAATGACGCTTAATAACTTCACAAGATTGGGAATTGCCACCTATTTTATATTAAGGGAAATAGGACCCGGGTAAATATGTGGATAAGGGCCTATGGTCTAGGTCAGAGTCTAGGTAAGCTATACGGTTAAGTCCCGGTGAATGTGTTTGGCACCCCGGGGCCCCCGTTTACGACGATTACCTACTTCCTAGGTTTAACCCAAACAAGAAAATATAAGAGAAATTCCTAAGTAATTTGAGTTATGCTAATTAAGAAGGGAATAGAAGCAATATTTATCCTAGTTGTTGAACCCTCGATTGGGTTGCCTTCAAACCCGGCTAAGCTGGATCAGACCAGTGTAGTTCTTCCGCGGGGGTTACAGTAATTAAGACTCGTTGCGGAGTAGCATATTTTAGACTTGTTTCGGAGTGTTGGTAGTTTATACTCATTCCGAAGTTGAGGGATAATTTATGTGTTCGTCTTAGAGATAACGGCAGTTTAAGCTCATTCTGGAGCCAACATAGTTTTAGGCTCATTTAGGAGCGCAGGGATTGATTAAATTTTTGTGATTTGACTTTTTAATGTTTTTGGTTTTTTTTTATAGTTTTTTTTTGGATAGTAATTTAAGCTCAATGCAAAGCAGGGGGAGCAAGCAAGCTCGCTAAAGTTATAATTTTGAGAGCATTTTTCGGTTTTTTTTTTTTATTGGGGTACTTTAGGATCGTTTCGGAGTGGTGGCAGTTTAGGCTCTTACCGTCATACCCTAAGCAATTTAGCCTCGTGCAAGTAATGAGCTTACATCTTAGTCTAATCTAGGGTTAATCAAATTTTCTAAGGGTTGTCCTAGAATTATCTTAACATTTGCTTAAGTATTACCCTAAAAAAGAGTTTCATTAACTATGACTAATCAACTCAAGAAAGAAATTAGATCTAAGATAATTAACCTAGGTCACCAAATGATTATGCCTATGGAAACTAACCTAAGGGTTATTTAAAAGTCTGATTTTAGCTAAGTTCAAACTAACCTAGAAACCAACTAAAGAAAGAATGTAGAAATTCGAATTACATTTAACCTAAACTAAAAATCAGATTTAATGCATTGAGACTAATCTAACTTAAAACAAACTTAACTCGATTACATTAACAAAGGATTAAACTAATTAGAACTAATATAATCACTAAACTAGTTTTTTGAAAAAGGGATTAACAACTAAAGATCTATAGCAAGTCAGAATATAAACAAAGCTTAAACTAAAGGCTAATCTAAAACTAAAAGAAGCAGATTTTTTTTCAAATCAAAACTAACATAGGAATTAATTGAGAGCATATTTAAACTAGACATAACCATTTTCAAAAATAGCAAAGGAATAGGGGGGATATAACCTACTACTGCCGTGGTGGATGGAAAAGGGATGCAGGGCCAAAAAGGAGAAGTGAATTGGGGGCGCTGCTGTGCGGGTTCTCTACTTGCCGAACCAAAGAAGATCGTTGGGAGGTGCTACTGGTTGCTATTGCAGCTGATTTAGGCATGAATAGGGGTGTTGCAGGGGATGAAGGCAGCCGTTGGGCTGATGCGACGAGGGAGGAGATGGGGGACCAATGGTTGCTGGTCCAAGGGCAGAGATGAACTGCTCGTGATGGAAAATGGGCTGAACAGGGGGCTGTTGTGGGAGTGAACTGTTAGTGGAGGTGGTTGTTTTGAGGACTGTTATGGGTGTGAACCTGTGCTATGAGAGGATGGAGAAGGTGAGAGTTGGCTGGTGGGGGGCTTTGGTGTGTGTACAAGGGGTTAGCCGAGTGGGATTTTCCTCCACGCTTCTCCTTCTTTTCTTTTCTTTTCTTTTCCTTCCTCTCCATCTCCTTCAACGTGAGAGGGGCTGCAAGCTGCCTAAGAGATTGCGAGAGGAAGGGAGTGGTGTGGCTGAGAGCATTTGGTGGTACCTTGAAATTTAACACAAGGGTCTTGCCTCCTCTTCTCCTCTCTTAGGTGAAATGGGGGTGGGATGGTGAGTGGTTGACGAAACTAGTGGGCTGTGAAGTGAGGGCTTGGCTTGGGCGTTATCATTATAACAGAATAGCTTCATAGTTCTATAGCTCTTACAAAGTACCAAAACTTATAATCTATAGTCAACTACATAAGTTTTCAACTTTACATACATAATCAGAACATCTCACTGTGCAGGCAAAATTTGCAAAAAGCTCAAAAACTCGAATTCTTCTTATTGGTAGGAATCAAGCATAATGATTCAATTGTTAAAATCTAAAATAAGTGTGAGGAACAACATATCTCTATTTTGGCTGATGCATGGTAGAAACCACTATCCTTAAATCCAACATTGCCCCTCAAGCAAGACTCTAGTGCGTGTGGGTTGAAATTGCATCGATCTTGATTCAAAGTGCCCAATAACTAACGCCTGAAAAGTAACAATGTGAGAACTATCTGATTTGAGCAACGAACAACAAGAGGTATTGAGAATTCAGTTAGTGTATGTGCACAGATTCTTGAGTATTTAAGATATATTAGTCCAGACACAGATGCGAATAAGTTTGTCTCTCTAAGAAAGTGTGTATACATTATAATTAAATATCTTAAGAATGCTCATTCGAGTATGTAACAACATGCATGTTTGAATTCCAAATTATTGCCTTATTAGTTTGAAGGTATTACACGTAAGTACTTAAATTCTCCACCTTTCCTTTACAGGGAATCATCTAGAGAGGATTTAAAATTGAGGTGAAGTAATGGTGCTTCTATATCATGCATGACGCATCTATCTGGGACTGTTTCTTATATAACTAGCGTACTCTAAACCCACCCACATTAAAGATTAATCAAAAAAAATTGAAGGGTATTTATGCCATTTCATTTTGTTAGTAATATAAAAGAAGAACCAAAGGGATGGAGAAATTAATTTTCCATACCCTATTTCCCTTCTTCCTCTTCTCTTCTTTCTCTCTTCCACAAACCCTAGTTTACTATTCCTAATTTTCTACTTTATGAAATGAAAACGCATTATTGAAAAATAGGTTAATACAAATCTTGAATGGCTTTTGCAGGCATATATGTCTAACAAAACTTTTGTAAGAAGGGGGTAGTTTTGCAGCAGAGAAATCCAAAAGAGAAGGGCATACTAGAATTATGAAGCAAGGGACCTGTTCTTCAACTTTTCTCTTGAGACATCGGAAAATTGCTCATCATCTTCTATCCTCTTGGATTTCATACACAACTCGTAGGAGAACTGCTAAGCTCTCCCACTGCGTAATTCTCAAAGAAACTCCAATGATGAAACCAGACTTCGAGAGATCTCTTTTGAGGCTATTTCTAAAGAAGGGGCCAAAAAATGTAAGGTTAATATAAGAATCAATTCAATCAATGTGCCCTTCTTTTCAGGCAAGTACTAGGTTGCTCTTCTTAACCGCCATAGATTAAGAAGATGGCAGGACTATTAGTGAAAAATAATTTGTAGTTTTTAGGCTTGAAATGAAGAAATCTCAAAATAATAGATGCTACGATTACGAAGAAAAGAAAATTTCCAACCACAGACTTCGAAATTAATTAAGTTTTTGAGTGTTCAGTATGTTTTTCTTTGTTCGTATTCAACGGGTCTTGGAAGGATTGTGTACATCAGAATCTATGTTCGGTCATAGTTTCAAATTAAATTTAAGAAGCTTGGTAATTTTTGTAGTTTCTCTATAGCATGTAGTCTGAACATTTCATCCTTCCCCACAATATTATTACCTAATCTTTTCACTTCATGTTCAACTATATGTTCTTTTGCATTCTACTTTTGGGCAACTCTCGAGTGGTTCCATTGTTGCTTCATCTTTTGCTTGTTCATCTTTGGAAATTAATCCAGCATTCATTGGTTCCATATATTTCCCCCAAATTAAATTCCTCCCTATTTTTTTAAGTACTAATGTATTTGATGGTCCTCCATATCTGACATGAATTCGGTGGATAAACCAATATTGATAGTTCCAAAGTATTAAGTAGATAAAGCTAATTATAGCCGAGTTATAGTGGTTGCCTTTTGTACTTTAAAATTGTCATATATGCAAAAGAGAACCCAACATAACAGAGTCGATCTAATGTATTAAGTAGATAAGCTAATTACAGCCTAGTTATAGTGATTGCCTTTTGTACTTTAAGATTGTCATATACACAAATGAGAATTCAACATATCAAAGTCGAATTTCAGAAATTTTGAACATTTTATACTAAACTTTCTTCATAATAATTAATAAATCATTATAACATAATATAGCTTCATAGTCCTATAGCTCTTGCAGTGTACCAAAACCTGTAATCTATAATAAACGTAATCAGTTTTTAACTTTACATACATAATCAAAATATCCCACCTTGCAGGCAAAATTTGTACATGCATGAACTACTATATGCTATAGCATAAAATTGACTAAAAATTTTCAAACCAGGATTTTGCTATCCTATTTAGCAAATAGTACCAAAAGCTCAGAAACTCGAATTCTACTTATTGGTAGGAATTGAGCATAATGATTAAATCGATAAAATCTAAAGTAAGGGTGAGGAACAACTTTATCTCTATTTCGGCTGAAGCATGGTAGAAACCACTGTTCTTAAATCTGATGTTGCCCCATCAAGCAAGGCACTAGTGCATGTGGGTTGAATGGCGTCGGTCTTGATTCAAAGTGACCAATAACTTACGCCTATAAAGCAACAATGTGAGAACTCTCTGATTTGAGCAACGAACAACTAGAGATATTGACAAGTGAGTTAGAATATGTGCACATCTTCTTGTGTATATACGATGTATTTGGTCCAGACATAGATGCGAATAAGTTTATGTTTCTCTAAGCAAGTGCGTATACATTATAAATATCTTAAGAATGCTAATTCGAGTATGTAACAATATGCATGTTTGATTTCCAAATTCATGCCTTATTAGTTTGAAGGATATTGCACGTAAGCACTTAAATTCTCTACCTCTTCCTTTAAAGTGAATCATCTAGAGAGCATTTAAAAATTGAGGTGAGATGATGGTGCATCTATATCACGCATGACGTATCTATCTGGGACAGCTTCTTATATGTTCAGCATACTCTAAAAACCACCAACATTAAAGATTAATCAAAATAATTTGAAGTTATTTAGTTATTCTAAACTAAAAATCAGAATTCTTTGACAAAAAGAATACTCAAAAATTGTGAAGCTTCTCCGGGGAAGTGAAGCTTTCGTAAGAAGGGGATTGTTTTGCAGTAGAGAACTACAAAAGAGAACGGCGTACTAGAACTCCAAAAGAGAAAGGTGTAGCCAAGAAAAGGTATTGACTATTGGGTTTGGTTTTTGAAAAGAGGATGTAAAATCAAAGAAAATAAATTTATAAACTAATTTATGTCATTATGTTGTATTCTTAGTATTTGTAAAACAAAGACATACCCTATTGTGTTTAGTCCTACTTTGGAGGGAGGCTTTTTCAATTGATTTTTTTTAATATCTTCCTAATTCTTCATATAATTATTTCCTTCACTGTTTAAGAGCTTTGGCAATCCGTTTTTCTTTCCTTAATGGTGCATTAATGTTTTGACCGTTGATTATTCTAAACGATTTTTTTTTGGGTGTTTAAGACCCATTAATAGGTGTAAGGTTTTCTATATAAGAACCTAACATATCTTCCTCTTCAAGAACAAGAAACGAACAGCAACTGTGATTGCACTTTTCTATAATAAAAACAAAAACAAAGTCTTCTTTCTTTTGTGTTTTTCTGGTTTTAATTTGGGTAACATCACCTGTGGCGAGTTTATTTGTCTTTATTACTTGCATGTGCACACTTAACAAAGAGTGGCGGTTGAATCCTGGATATCGGGCGCCGTCTACCTAGCTGCACCAGAGAATATCTAAGTGGAGGTGAAATCGATTTCAAGGACAGTGGTTTACAACCACGCCTCAGCATTTAATCGATTAATTAGTTTGGATTATTTTAAAATTGTTTTGCAGATTCTATACACTATCATCTTGTATTACTTAAAACACTTTTTTTTTTTTTACAGAAAATAGTAAACTGTTAGTCTTTGAGATTCAGATTGGAGTTTTTGTCCGAATAGTGTATATACAGATTGGAGTTACTGTCCGAACAGTGTATATACCGATTGGAGTTGTTGTTTGAACAGTGTAAAGACAGGACTTTTAATCAGGCCAGATCTGGTAATTGCATACATTTATCAAATTTGAAAATCTGGTTATTGTGAACTTCTACTGGAAATGCAGATTTGGGGATATTGATTCAAACATTGTCATAGCTACAATAGACTTTATATTCTGAGTTCAGAAATTATTTTGGCTACAATATAAACTTTCTAAAACAGCCGCAAAAAATTCTAATGCGTTTAATTAAAAATAGATATCCCAAATTTTTTGTTTTACTAAAATACGTAAACCCAACAATGGATCATGTAGATAGTTCTGAATCTTCTGGTGCTGTTCTTTAGTATTCCCATTCATGGTAGAAATAATGCCCTCTTCCTCCTCTATGTCTTCAACATCCTCACTTTCATTGAATTCTTCATTTTCCGAAGGACTAGGGATCAATTTACAAGCCCATACACTAGACCCATCTTCTTGTTTTACGGAGTCCTCTTGTGAAGAAGAAGATAACTCCTAGCTGAATTCACGGTCATATGAGACTTCATATGACCTCCCAAGGACCTCCCATGGAAAAATCTTCTTATAAAACTTGAATAAATGCTTCTTGTAGAACTGAATTGGGTCTCTCTCTTGGGTAAAAAATATTAAATTTCAAGAAATGGGTTTGTGATGACCTTTGTTGCTAATAATGGCTATGGGAAAAAAAAGGGAGAGATTTTTCTCTCTTACTCGCGCTCTTCATCAGTTATTTGTGCTCTTCTCGTGAAGAAGAAGATAGCCAAAGCTCCACTCAGCTCTTAAACCAAGTTGGAGTTGCTAAAGTCGTCTAGGTGAGCGTTCAAAGAACAAAATCAAGAGAAAGAATGGGCAGTCACATGAGAGAGATGAAAGGTGGTATTGATGACCCAAGAAAGGGAGTGGATAAACTTCCCTAAAAATCCAATTTCAACTCAGTGCTTTCTCTGGAAAATCAATCAAATATGTTTCGACTAAAACTACTCACCATCTCAATTATTTGCACCAGAAAACAACAAAACCAGTCCGCATAATAGATGAACTACCAAAGTGAATATCTCCAATTATCAATCCCCCTCCATAGAACCGTGTTATTCCAAGCCAAATCAACCCAGAATTACCTTCTTAATTCATTACTAGATCAACTCACTTGAAATCAATGTTAGTCTAGTTAGCAACAAAGTTGACAATCATCTAGAGATACTAAACCTAGAAGATCTCACTAATTTAAACCATTATCAGAATCTTAATTAATCTAAATTAAAAACGAGATTAATAATTAATATAAAATACATATTAACTACTAAAGCTACATTATTAACAAAAACCTATAATTGATCCAAAATCTAGATGAACTAACCTAATTGACAGATTATCTAATTTATAGACTAATAGATTAACATTGATCTAACTAACATATTAATTAACAAATTTATAAACTAACATCTAATCTACTAAATAAAATACATAAGATTGTAAAAGAAATAAAATAAAATGTTAAGACTTACAGTGAGTGAAGTCAGGAGCAAGAGCAGCCATCCACAGCAGCAAACAATGGTAGTCGAGAGCAAGATAAAATAAATTATAAGGCTTTATTTTTAGTGTAAAGTAAGACATGAAAAAAGTAATATAAAATAGCAATAGAAACAAGATAAAAGCTAGAAGGTTAAATGATTAGAAAGCAGTGAACAAAATCTAACCTTTTTCTCATTTGTTTTGTTAGGTTGTATCAATGTCTTAACATTGTAGCTATATCGATAATTCCTTCGTCTCTTAAACATTGACTCAAACTCCTTATTCTAGTTCATATGTTCGTAGAATAAACCTATAAAAACAAATAAATTAAGGTCAAAACCTAAGTAGAAATAGCTCATTCAGAAGTTTGCTTGGCATTAAATAAGCCTGAAAAGATTTTAAAAAATTATCATAAGCTAAACTTGCTTTCAAATGTTCTTGAGAACATTCATATCTTAATGGCCCTTTTTAGGAAGTCGCGATGAATCCCACCCCATAATTTTCAGATAGCTCCCATGGTGCAGTTGTATAGTGAAGGAGTACATAAAAAAAGGTTCAAAAAAATAAGCTTCATACATAGAAAATTTTGAGAAAAGAGAAAAAAATAAAAATACAATATTCAAAATTACAAGAACCATTTTGACTAGAATTAACTTCACCGACTAACTATAAGGAAATACTTCACAAAGTAAAGCTAATGAAACATACAAACACTAACCCTACTTATTAACCATTATTTTCAAACAACAAAGGAATGAATGAAAGCATAAAAGCACAAGAAAAAAGAAGAAAATGGAGAACAAATAATTAGATTAACAACCTAAGACCATTATACATGTGTTTCTAATGCTTATTATAAAGACTCATTCTCCAAGTAATTCTTATGTGTTGATTCAAAATAAGACCTAAATAAATAAATAATATGCCACATCATTTTTCTGTCTAAGCGTATGAGATATGTGTGGAGAAATAGGTGTTTCAGGCTTTGTTTGTTCGGAGGGAAATATTATGGAAAATAAAAAAAATCTCAGAAATAATCTCATTTCTTTAGAGAAAAATTCCCTTCAAACATATATTACTATTGGAGAATTATTTACAGCAAAACTTGGTATTCTAGCATGACACATAGTTTTTTTCTGTTCCCTAAAAATAATTTCATGCACCTATTTTTCCTCCAAATAAATGCAGTATAGTTCCAATCCAATTATATTTTCTAATGTCTACACCCCGAAATTTGGGTTTATCCCATTATGTCCCACATACATAGCCCTCTTTAACCATTAAATAGGGTGACAGAAACAAAGATCTCACCCTATACATAGCTTCCCTACATCTATAGAATAGAGTAGACTACAATATATGGAAATAAAAAATGATACCAAAAGTTAGAATATATATTTATATGTATATAGATATACATGTACCCCCATATCACAAAATACTCACGGTTCATACAGAAGAAGAAAACATACAGCTGAGATAAATGGATGCAAAACAAAGATTCACCTCTACATCATTAGATCCCTTGCACGTAAGGAAAGCATATATACGATACAGTCATCATCAATATATCTTTCCAACTATACAGGTGCAACCTCATTTTTTTGGCTAACACGAGAACACACACACCCACCATTGTCCTACGCAATCCTTCCCAACTTGCCAGAGTTTCATTATGTAAACATATTATTGTTATCCTTTTCTAGCGCTAAAATAAGGGAAAATGCCTAAGCTCGTATTCCTTTCCAAAGGACAAAGTATAAGTTCTTTTACCAAAGATGCAAGGATAGGAAGTCTCAAATGATTATCACCCATCATCAATCTATTGGAAGCCAAAGTAATATTGGATTTCTAAACCAATGACAACTTATTTAAATGGACATGCATTGTGCAATCTCCAACATTCCCGGAATACATTCCTTAAACAATTGGAATTTTTCTAAAATTTAGCCATTATTGCTCCAGGTAGAAAATTTTCCAATCAATTATATGTATGAAATATCCAACATTTAGCCAATCTAGCCTAGACTTCTATTCTACGACATTGAATTATTGATGAACCGTCAAAATCAGTTTATTATAGTTAGTAGTAGTATGACCTTTGTATTATGAATCTTTTCGTGTCTGGAGTTTGAAAACCAGTCCCAATAGGTCTTTTCTAGGGAGTTACCATGACTTGATTGATGGCCAAAGACTCTTTTCCAACCTTTGAAGTTACCATGACATGATTGTTGAAATCTTTAGCTTGCGGCCATATTATTATTTTCTCCCCGTAGACTTTCATTTTAGACCGAGGGTGGTCCATTCTCTTGCTATATCCAAAGATTGTTGTAAAGGTTCCTTTCCACACACCGTCTTAAAGCAAAAGCCAACCCTAGCTCTGGTTCCGCTCCTCGCATGCAAAAGGAAAAAAAAAAGAGAAAGTGAAGTCAGTAGTGGGAGAAGTTGTGGCTAGTTTTTTATATCAGTCGAAGAGTGATTTTTTTTTTTTGTCGAGTTTGGTTTGCTTTCGATTAAAGAGAGAGATGTGTTGTGTTCATTTCTCCCTATAACCTGATTGTGTTTCTATTGTATGCTCATTTGCATCCACGAAGGACCCACATTTCCCATGCGACAAGCACCCCGACTACACTTATCTTCAAACATCAGATTATTTTCATATCACAGAACAAACCCCAGATACAAACAAGTACAATAAAGTAAACTGAAATTCTCGAACATCCTCAGCAAAAGGCTGGCTGCTCAATAACTTACAATGTTATCCTTGTTAGACAACATTGGGGGTTTAAACCCCAACGACAACACTCCTTTGTCATTGTCTTCATACATAGCGCAGAATTGCCACGTTATCCATTTCTTTTACGACTCTTGTTATGGCAGAAACAGCAAGAATAGCCTTTGTATTTCCCGGTTCAGCAATGAAGATGTAGACATCTTTCATATAATAGTGTCTTTGAGATAAAGAGTAGATAGGGATCAAATAGAATCAAGTGGTGTAAAATTGAATAACTAAATATTTTAATTACATAAAAAGATGTCATTTGGACAAATCATTCCCATTTACATAAAGCAACATCAGATTATCTGGATCTAAATCAAAGCAGACAAATTTTACTGCATTATGTTGGAAGCATCAGTAAATCCAAGAAGCTTTACATTCTTTTCTGGTTTGAATTTGACAGCGTCCCTTAGATGAAATAGGAACTACTTGAGGTCCATAGCTATAACCTTTAATCCTTTGCTCTGGGGGTAGAATTTTATTAGGATCTTCTACTCTTCTGTATTCAAATTCTACCTTGACTTCATGGATCTCAAATTTATCAACTGGAGGTGCTTTATCGGAATATTTTTTCAGAGGGGGGAAATCTATAGTATACATAGAGAAATCGTATTACAGAGAAGACTTCTGCAATCAATAGTATAACATAATATCTAAAGCATCTTATTCTTATTTTTGCTGTAGAAGGCTAAATTGAGCTTCCAACAAAACAATCCAGTAAAGATATTGGATACAATCACCAAGGGTAGTTCCTCACGGGAGTGTACACCTTTCTCTTTGGTAAAAGTCTTTGTATCATTTGGGGGTTCCAGTTGTCTAAGATATTTGGGTTTCTATGTATTCACTTCTTTCAAATTTACCTAAGATAATTCCTATATACCGAATTACCGATAAAAAAATTTCCATAGGGAACACTGCCAAAATTAGAATTACTAATTCTCACTGAAGGTTGAGCTCCACACTATCTTTTCATCTTCTAAACATTAATGATTAATAATTGGGAATGCAATCACGTTATTCCTGGCATGTGCTTACTTCCTTGGTAGAAGTGTGGCATTTGTTTGTTATCTAATGAACCAAGTAACGGGGAATGTAATCAAGATATCTAATTATGCATCTCTTAGTACTATTTCATCCCTGATAAACAGGGAATATATCATTTATTTACACTGGGCTTCTGATCTCTAGTGATCCAAAAACTTTTTAAGTGGTTACACTTAAATTAATTGATGTAGATCAGAGATGAACAACTACCGCTAGAAAAGATACTAATACATGCATAATAAATTCTGGAATTGCTGAAGGTTTGACTTTATTCTTTTGAATCTTCTGTTTGTATAGTGTCCTTCAATTATAAATTTTCTTATTATCTTCAAGGAGCAGCGAATTGACTGATAAACAATTTATTGACTGCATGACTGACTACTGGGTCTCCAATCATGGTTAATGTACCCATGAATGATGATCAGAGAGGGCATGTGAGTATCCGAATGTTGGGGGATTATGTAATATGGATCTGAAGGTAGATAAGTTTAAAAAAGAAAAAAATGGTGATATTTGAGTGGAATTCTAGGACAGACGCTGTAAACATGTGCTCATCAATCATGACTGATTAAAACATTTGGCCCACCTTTTTGATGGTCCACAATGCAATATAATTGCATTCAAATTGGACAAACAGTAACATTTGATTAATATAATTAAATGCATTTTATTTGTTGCAAAAACCTCCTTACATATAGGATTGTCCATCGGTGAAATTTGTGCCAATGCCTCTATCATTAGGATGGTCTAGATTGCTAACTCTAGCATTAGGTTTGTCTAGATTAATCACCACATGTTTCATGTGTATAACACAAATATTAGAATAGGGCTGAGTCGTATTTTACCCAAATTAAATGTCCCACATATCCTCAAGTTTTGGAATGAAATTTTCAGCATTTACTTTATTTGTGTTCTTATAATATTATAACACACTGTTATCAGGATTTCAGAATTTACTTTATTTGTGTTCTAATGGATAAATGCAATCAATTCAATTATCATTCATTTATACATAATAGTATATGAAATTAATGGTATAACACAAATGTTAACAGGATTTCGTCAAACACGTGAGAGGCATCATTCATTCAACCCTAACACAACTGTTAACAGGATTTCATCAAACATGTGAGAGCCATCATTCATTCAACCCTTAGACTTGACTAGAAATTTCATCAAACACGTGATAGGAATCATCCATTCAACCCACACATGATAGATTTCCAAATTTCTGTATTAAAGAAAAAAGGCAGAAGCTCAATATTGATGAAGCAATTTTCTACCATCTCTTACAGAGAGACTGTAGCTGAGCAAATTTTATACTATCTATTTGAAGGACCTTTTCTTTTTAATTTAATCATAGATTCATGCAACAAAAAACACAAAATGAGAGTTCTTACCACTGGTAAAATTCCACCACAGCCCTCAATAAGAAAAAGAGTAAATGGTTTACATTGCAGAAATACAAGAATTCAATTGAAGGTAAAGAGGGAAAACAGAATTGGAAAATTTAAATGAATAGAGGAATGCTAGCCCTAATGAGCAGTACCTTCTTCTATTTGGGATCGTAACACTCGGGTGCCAGTCAACCCGCCTTGCATCGTCGCAAAGTTTCTTTTTCTTTGGAATATGACGTGACGCTAGATTCCAAGGAGCGCTTGTTTCGGGTTGGAATTCACGTGTTTCTAATGCTTCGTCCTCTCTCCATAATGATTCCTGGACGAACTGTAATTAAACTTAACAAACAAAATTTACAAAATTCAGCGATTTCGTGCCTTTTTATGAATTTGAATTAAATGCGCTTGAAGTTTTTGATAAACATGAAATCTCCCCCAGTTTTCATTGATGAAGTCTTTCAAAGAGTGAATAAAATTGCTAGTAAATTTCTGGAAATTGACTGTCAACGAAAAGAAAAACACATTTTAGAAGAAAAAGAGGTGGGGTGTTAATTTGGACGAAAATCTAGAGTCTGAATTCGAAATCACCGACCGGAACACGGAGCTTGCCAGAGAATTGAGCATGAGAAATACTTGTGCAGTCGAGGTCATCGGAAAAATGAGGGTCGGAGCTGGAAAAGGAGGAATTGCAGCTATCAACGACGGTGACAATAGAAAAATCTTTCGAATTTACGGTACTGCTGTGATGGCAGCGTCTTCATTGGAAGAAAATGAGGAGAGGAAGAGAGAGAGAGAGAGAGAGAGAGAGAGCCGTTATGAGCTCTTAACACTTCTGAGAAAGTGAGGAGCGTCGAGTAGACGGAGAGAGGCTGGCCATTTTTTACCGTTACAAAATTTGAGTTGTTTTTTTAAAACTTAAATTGAGGATTGCTAGCCACAGTGGCAGATGATGGAAATCTCCAAGGATTTTCGGTTACCTCTTGGGTGTCTTTTTTCGGAAGAAACTCCTAATTAATCATTTTAAGTGTGTAATCATAAGAATCAATCTAAACTGTTCATCTTTTGATTGGACGGTTTAGATCTCTAGGTATTGTATGTTTCAATATCCCAAGTGTAATGAAAAAAAATCCTACTTGTAATCTATCTATCTACTATACTAAAACACAGTGTGTCCACGTGGACACACTCAAACCTCTTTATTCTTCTTTCAGGTTGATGCCACATGGCAAAAAATTTGCACCTTTCACCTTTCTTCTCTCATCAATTACCTACTACTAGGCAGAGTTTCTCCTCTCCTTCTACCACATAGGACTACACCTTCATGCCACTTGTCAAGCCACATAGGATTCTAAATTCCTATCATTCCATCTTTCCAAATAGTCTTTACGTCTTCATGAATAGGCTTTACATTTATCACAAAATGTTTTACCAGTCGTTCATGTCTTTACTCTTTACATCTTCTCATAATGTAAACGGTTACGTGTTTGATTGTTATTTAGAGTAGGGTGTGACACTCGGGAGGTAGAGAAGGGTTATATGTGATTTGAAGAAACGTTTACTTGATTTCAATGTTAACAGTTTAAAATCTCTAAAATATTCCTATCATCTGGTGTTGGTAACTCACACCGAGTCTGTAACGTTCCTCCCCACTTTTAACATCTTACACGACTCATCTGCCTCTCTCAGTTACATTCTATTCCATTAATTTTTCACTTATTTCATTTTAATGTCCCATAAGCCTGTTGATGACAGAATTGGTCTGCTGCGTCTGGTTTTCTCCCTTCTACATCAATGGAATTGGATCTTCAAGAACCTATGTAAGTTTCAAAGCTTTAGTTTATATTTTACATATAGCTTTTACTTTCTGTTTAGGAGGTTTAAAAGTAATAGCCACCACCATCCATGACTGTAAAGCTCATACAAATATTAGTTCGTTTAGGAGGTTTAAAAGTAATTGCCACCACCACCCATGACTATAACACCAAGCTCTTACTCATCATGGTTAGTATAATACTAATCTCTAGACTATTTCAGCCTTTCCAATTCTCATTTCCCCCTAAATTATTATCACATACACATCTAATAAACACTATATATCAATTAAAAAATATGACTCTTTCTCTCCCAGTGATCTATCAAAGTTGCAAAGAAAATATTTTTTTGGGTTTTCAGATTTCATTGGGTCCTCCATTCGTCCCTTTTTCAGTTTCAAAAATTTAGATTGACACTATTATGTTTTGAAAATCTTTGTTCTTATTATCAAATACGCCTACTTTTATTTTAGCTACTCCATCCCATTCTCTTTCTTTCTTTTTTTTTTGGGATCTCTGTATTCTTTCTTGAAAAAATACCAACAAATTAAAGGTCCTCTATTTCACCATTTTAATATCAATTTTGAATCCTACAAGTGGATTCAAGGAGAATTTGGCATGTTACAAGGTTTGTGTTGTCCCTTTTTTTCCTCATTTATACGCTGTCAAAGCTTTTTCCTATTTATTTATTTATTTTCTTTATTTCCAATTCAGTAAATGCAGTTAACAATTTCCAAGGTGGCTTTATTTCCTATTTATTTATTTCCTATTTATTTATTTATTTTCTTTTTTTCTCATCTGTGCTTTGTGGTTTTATTGCAGATGCGTATCTCGATCCGTATTGGACGATAGCAATCTTCTCGACCGTCTATTCCAAGGTAAGATCTGCACATTGAAACCTATGAACAAAAAATTAATAACTAGAGCAATCAATCGAATGGATAAGGCTAAGGTAGGGGCCTGTTCATAATCCCTATTCAAATTGCTTGCTTGACTGATTAAGGTGGCTTTCCTGTTGTTCCAGTCACTGTGGCTCTTGCTTGAGCCGGGAAGCATTTTCACAAATACGGGGGAAAAATCGGCACAGAGGTGAGAATAGCAATCTTCTCGACCGTCTATTCCAAGGTAAGATCTGCACATTGAAACCTATGAACAAAAAATTAATAACATATTAATACTTGGTGGATTTTAATGTGTTTGCAATTGTTTTCTCCCCTTGGAGGTGGAGGCTCTATCCACGTGATCCTTATCCCTAAAGCCAAACTTCCGAAAATCATGGTTCCAGTGGTTTTCAAGTCATCATATTTTCTTCTTAAGTTAGGGTGTCTTTGGTTACTGATTGTGATTGTTGAGGATGCTAGGGAAAGGTGGTGATTGAGCTATATAAGATTAATGGGATAGCTATATTGTAGCGAGTACCAATTAACCTAAGCATGGTGAAGAGGTTTGATATGGAGTGTGGTTGTGGCTATTCAAAAAGACATTTATTTAATAACTAAAAAAAGGATAATACCAAATCATATTCCGAGAAAACCCAGTTCTTTATATTCGAAACGCATAAAAAGATATTAAAAAGAATAGTCTGTATAACCAACTATAGTCTATATAACCAACGAGAAGTTAAACATGCCATGAGAAGGTTTTCTTTTTATTCTAGACGACATTCTAACATCATCTTAATATCTTCTTTGGTCACCAATTGTTCTTAGAAGAAAACTCAATTATATTGTATTGAGATTTGAATCTTATTTCCCATTGCTGAAAGCTGGGAGCAGAATCATGTTTGCATATTGTTGCTTGTTGCTCTAGGATAGCAACAAAACATCATTTTCTTAGGTGGTTGCTGCTCCAAGGTGGCAACAAAGATCATGTCCATGGTGGGTGATTGGTGCTCCAAAATGGTAGGATAATATATTGTCCTTTCTTAGGTGTGTGGTGGCTGTTCTAACTTCGAAAGAACCAGATTATTTTCTTCCTACAACCCGTGCATCGCACGGGCCGTTTGCGTCTTCTTATATACTAAGCGAGAGTTTAGTCTGTGTTACGTGTCGCTCTCAAGTGCTCTAATTTTCTTCTCTCTTCATATGTGAGTCCACGTAATTAGTGAGACCCACGATTCTACCATTCACACACCTAGCATTGACTCAATTGAAACGGTCAGCTTCCCAAAACCATATCTTCCCTTAACGCCGTTTACGTTATCACCCCTTTTTTAACACCTTTTAATTGTGGTTAGATTTTACCCATTATTAGGATTAAGCCATTTAACTTTAGTTTTTGGAATAAAAAAATATTATTTTTAATACCTTAGGTTAGTGTAACGGATAAAATTCGTAAAACCAACTCAGCGTTGAGGGACGAGCTCGTTTTTGTCGTTTTGTTCACGAAAGTGACACGTGGACACAAGTTGGGGTCACGTGCTTAAAATATCGGGGTCACGCGTTGTCCGATGCACAACGATCCCGTTGTGTGCATTACGACGTCTTTGTTCTCTTGCAGAACAACGTTTCCGTTGTGACTTTGACGACGTACTCGTTGTCTAAAGCACAACGCGAACGTTGTGCTCTTGACAACGTCGTTGTCGTTGCGCGAACAACGAGACCGTTGTCTCACCGACAACGAGGTCGTGCTGTGTTTTGAGGCATCTACGCCGTAACCGAGCTTGGGTCAACAACGAGACCGACTCGTAGGAGGAAGTGATCAGGAGGCGATCCATAATTCCGACAAGTGTGCCGAACTCGCCGTTTCGAGCCGAAAGCACTGTCTTAGCATTTAATGCTGGTCACTTCTGCGTACCGTCCGATCCCGTCCGATTGGACTTTTAGGAGGCTCTCGCGTGTAGTGCAATCAGCGGCAGATATGTCTAGAGATATTTGGCGATGAGTGCACAGACACGTGGTATGGACACCTATGGCCATCTATGGTCATCGATGGCCATACCAGCCTTGCCCTATAAAAACCCCGTGATTTTTAGTGCACAGGACACTTGATCATTAACCCAGATCCGAGAATACGTGTTCAGTGCTCCTAGTGCCTTGAGCATTTTTTCAGTGTTTGTTCTTGTGCTTACTGTTCACCATCTTCTACCCCTGCTGACTTTACCATCGGAGTACAGGTCAGGGTGCCACACCCTCCGCTCCAGCCTTCTACCAGTATACCAGGACGTGGAAGTAGCTGCTGCTGACGCGTGTCCGTCCGGTATTTTTTCCCCTCACAAAATTGGCGCCGTCTGTGGGAAATTAATAAACGGACCCCCCCTTCGCTCTCTGATCATGGCTGATCAGTCAGAAGTATTCGGGCATGAGGATCAAACCCCTCATTCCACTTCTTTCATACCCTCTGTGGTGCACATTCCTAGAGCCAGTCCTTCGTCTGGGCAACCAGAGAGGACCGTGCCTCCCCCTGCTGAGCTCTCTGTTTCAGATCGCGTCTTGGCGATGCTGCAACTGCAGCAGTCTGTTCTGGATCAAATCACCAGGCAGCTACAGTTGATGCAAGCAAGGCTGGAGGCGTTCGAGCATAGCAGGCTCGAGGTGGAGGAGGTGCCACAGCAGAGGCCTTCCTTGAGACGCCAGTTTGACTTCTCTTCTTCTCCTTCTGCCCCAGAGAACCGTGAGACCAGGTTTGTGCTTCTTCCTACTGAAGGGGATGTAAGGCAGCCTCCGGTTCGGGCAGAGCAAAGCATCCCTTCAGACCGTGTGGATTTCAGAGAAGGAGCAGGAAGAGAGGACCTGAGAGTGGGTACCGGAGGAGCAGACACCCAGAAGACTTGGGTAACAGCCAAGGAGGTGGAGGCTTTAATCGGTGCTCGCGTTAAGAGCATGAAGGGAGGGATTCCTGACCACTTTGCTCAGTCAGCAAAGGAGAACGTCGAGAACTCTCCTTTCACGGATGCCATCAACCAGTCCTATACTTCTTCCAAGTTCATAACTCCGATCTTCTCCATGTACACTGGAAAGACGGACCCGGAGGAGCATTTGTTTGACTTCAAGCATGCGATGGCTGTTCGCAACCCAGATGATGATCTTTATTGTAAGGCTTTTCCCAACAGCCTGTCGGGAGCAGCATCGAAGTGGTTTCGGAACTTGCCTCCTGGCTCCATCAGCAACTTCTCAGAGCTCAGGTCGGCCTTTATTGATCGCTTCATCATCAATAAGAAGAAGAAGGCAGGTGCAGATACTCTCTTCTCCTTGAGGATGAAGCCGGCCAAATCCTTGAAGGACTTCATTTCGCGTTTCACCGATGAAGCCCACGATATTGACAAGGTTGACGAAGCAAGCTGCATCGCCGCTTTCAAGAATGCTATCCCCAAGCATTCCGAGCTCTACAAGTCCTTAGCTCTTGACTATCCTGTCAAGATGGACGAGTTGATGGTACGTGCCACCAAGTACGGGAGGTACGAGGAGGACGTATCCGTCGTGTCAGTACCAAAGCCCAGAGCGAGAGCAGTGGATGTCGTGGAGAAGGCACACCGATCATCGAAGAGGAAGGAGAAGAAGCAGCAACACGAGTCTTCATCATCTGAGGACTCGCCACCGAGGAAGCGGAAAGAGAAAGTTGTGTATGTGACCCAGCGGGATCAGCCGGATCGGCGCCCGCTGGAGAGAAATTTTAACCAACATCAGAGCAGGACGGAGAGGCGTCCTAACGACCAGCAGGCGAGGCAGTAGTATCAGCCACGCCAAGTGCAGCCTCAAGTACAGCACGAGAGAGGCGTACAGCCTAGTGAGAGGCGATCTTTTGCAGATCAGGCACCGCGCACCAATTTCACAGTCAGCCCGGCGACCATTATGAGGTCAATGGAGGATCAGCCATACTTTGAGTGGCCGGCGAGGGCGGTGCCGGATATTACATCGGGACCACGGGTGCATGAGTACTGTCACTATCACAAGTGCCGTGGTCATCTCACCAACCGATGTCGTATTCTGAGGGAATACTTAGAGAGGCTTGTTCAGGAGGGGTACTTGGGAGAGTATCTCGCTCCTGACAACGGCGGTGCGGAGCGTACCAGGGAGCCGGTGTCCCAATCTCGTGGAAGAGAACCCGCCAATAATCCCAGTACCAGTGGAGGAGTTTCCTTGGGCACGATCAATGTCATTTGCCGCGAGCACACGCTGGAAACTGATGTAGAGAGGAACTTCAGGGCGAAGGCCAGGAAGCTGTCTCATGAGGCTGCAGTGTGCCAGGTGCAAGTGCCTAGCAGAAGCGTTGAGCAGGCACTCACCTTCACTGATCGTGATCTGGCAGGAGTGATCCGACCTCACTATGATGCTCTTGTTCTCACCATGAGAATAGGAGACTTTGACATCAAGAGAGTGCTCGTGGATTCGGGGAGTGGAGCGGACATCTTGTACCTTCATGCTTTCACTCAGATGAAGCTGGATCCCTCCGTCCTCATCCCTGCTCCGACGCCCTTGTATGGATTTGATGGCAGCTCGATGAAGCCTGTAGGCGACGTTGTCTTGCCCGTTGTGGCTGGACCCGTTGTCCTCCAGACCAGGTTTTCTGTCCTGGACGCGCCATCACCGTACAATGCCATCTTGGGTCGCTGGTGGACCCATGAGATGAAGGCTGTTCCGTCCTCGTACTACCAGGTGTTGAAGTACCCAACACAGGACGGGCCTCGGGAGATCCGAGGTGATCAGTTGGCTTCGCAGAAGTGCGATTTTCCAGCTTCCGTTGTGCCTTCGTAGCAGTCACAGGTCGTTCCCGTTGTGGAAGAGAGCTCGGAGACATCGTTGTGCAAACCTTCCGTCGAGCCCACGAAAGCCGTCAATTTGGGAACTGAGGAAGAACCAAAGGTGTTGCAAGTCGGGACGAGCTTGACAACGGAGGAGGAGCTCGAGTTACTGAACTTCCTTAAGCAGAATCTTGATGTCTTTGCATGGTCTCACAAAGACATGACCGGCATCGATCCGAGTGTTATCTGCCATCACCTCAATGCTGATCCTGTCATCCCTCCAGTGAAGCAGAAACCTCGGAGGCTTGCTCCAGCTTATCATGATGCAGTGAATGAGGAGATTGACAAACTGATCCAGTTCGGGTTCATTCAGGAGGTGCAGTATCCTGACTGGATAGCCAATGTTGTGGCTGTGCCTAAGAAGAACGGGAAGGTGAGAGTTTGCATCGACTTCACCGGTGTCAACAAGGCGTGCCCCAAGGACTTTTTTCCCATGCTAAGGATAGGCAGGCTCATCAACGCCACTGCTGGCCACGAGATGTTATCCTTCATGGATGGTTATTCGGGCTATAACCAGATCCTCCTGGCAGAAGCAGATCGTGAGAAGACCACCTTCATAACAGAGCGAGGTTTGTTCTGTTATCGAGTGATGCCTTTTGGCTTGAAGAATGCGAGTGCCACTTATCAACGTCTGATGAATCTCATGTTCGGGTCACTCCTTGGCAAGACGGTTGAAGTGTACATCGACGACATCGTTGTGAAGAGTCGAGTACGAGGTACTCTGGTGGCAGACCTTGCTGAACCTTTCTCTGTGCTGCGATCTTTCAATCTGAAGATCAACCCAGAGAAGTGCACCTTCGGAGTCGCCTCGGGGAAATTTTTGGGTTATCTTGTGAGTCAGCGGGGGATTGAGGCTAATCCAGCTCAGATCCGTGCTTTGCTGGACATGCCAGAGCCTAAGTCGAAGAAGGAGATCCAGAAGCTGACAGGCCGGATTGCTGCGCTCAACCGATTTATCTCCAAGTCATCCGATCATTGCAAACCTCTGTTTGAGCTGTTGAGGAAGGACTCCATTTTTGCGTGGACCCCAGAGTGTTCCCGAGCTTTCCTTGCCTTGAAGGAGTATTTAGGCTCAGCTCCTATCCTTTCGGTGCCAGAGCCAGGTGAAGTATTATATCTCTATTTGTCTGTTTCAGAGCAAGCCCTTGGTTCTGTCCTGGTAAGGAGCTGTGATGGCGTGGAGAAGCCTGTCTACTTCATCAGCAAGACCTTTCTCAAAGCAGAGTGCAACTATAGCAAGCTCGAGAAGGTGTGTCTGGCTCTTGTCTTTTCTGCAGAGAAGCTTCGTCCGTACTTCCATGCTCATTCTATCGTTGTCATCACAACGTATCATTTGAAAGTCGTGCTGGGACGACCCGAGCTGGCGGGGAGGATGTCAAAGTGGGCTGTAGCTCTGAGCGAGTTCGATATCCAATACCGAGCCAGGAGTTCAGAGAAGGGGCAAGCGATGGCGGGTTTTCTTTCTAATTTCCCTATGGTAGAGGAGGCAGAGGACATGGTTGTTGATCTACGGGGGCTCCCAATTGAAGTTGACAACGGAGATGCCGTTGTGGAAGGGGCCGAGTCGTCAGAATGGAGCGGTTGGCTATTGTACGTAGACGGGTCTTCCAATTTCAGTGGTTCAGGACTGGGCGTTGTGCTTGTAAGTCCGGACAACATCAAGGTGCAGAAGATGTCGCGTCTTGGGTTCACTGCCTCCAACAACGAAGCTGAGTACGAAGCCTTACTCCTTGGGTTGGGGAGTGCGCGAGAGCTGCAGATCTCCACGTTGAGAGTGTTTTGTGATTCACAGCTCGTGGTGAATCAGGTGAATGGTGTTTATGAATGCAAGGACGATCGAATGAAGCAGTATGCTGCTCTCGTTCGTTCGTTGTGTGAAACATTCACCGTTGTGGAGATTAGGCACACCCGAAGGGATGAGAACAGGCATGCTGATGCTTTGGCGTATCTAGCTTCCATGGTGCAGGCTGATGAGCCCAGGGCTATTCTGATGGAGTTTCAAGAGTATCCTTCGATAACTCTTCAGATGCAGCGAGAAGTGTTCTTTGTCAATCCAGTCCCGAGCTGGATGACAGGGTTGGTGGCTTATCAGAAGGACGGAGTTCTCCCTGTCAGTGTGAAGGAGTCAAGACGCATTCAGTTCAAGGCATCTCGTTATACCTTGGTGCAAAGAGAATTGTTCAGGAAATCTTTTGGTGGTCCCTTGCTGAAGTGCGTTCATCCTGTAGACGTGGGGAAAATACTTGCTGAGCTACATGAAGGTATATGTGGCATTCATTCGGGCGGGAGAACCATTGCCCATCGAGCTCTGGGGCAAGGTTACTTCTGGCCTTATATGCAGGCCGATGCTCAGAAGTACGTGAAGAGGTGCAGCCAGTGCCAGCGGTTTGCTCGCTTGATTCATGCTCCAGCTCAAGAGCTCAGCACTGTATCACAACCTTGGCCATTTGCGCGGTGGGGACTTGACATTGTGGGACCTTTCCCGAGGGCTCCAGGGAATCTAATCTTTCTTCTAGTGGCAACTGACTACTTCTCACGGTGGATTGAAGCCGTTCCCCTTACACGTATCAGAGAACAAGAGGTGAAGAAGTTCTTGTGGGAGCATATCATCTGTAGGTTTGGCATACCGCAGTCCATCATTACTGACAACGGGAAACAGTTCTCAGGACGTATAATTGCCGACTTTTGCAGCGAGTTGAAGATCAAGCATGTCTTCTCTTCCCCATATTATCCTCAGGGGAATGGATTAGCCGAGGCAGCCAACAAGAATATTCTCAATGCCTTGAAGAGAAGATTGGAAGATTCGAAGGGGAAGTGGGCCACCGAACTGCACAACGTTTTGTGGGGGTACAGAACGACTCCAAAAAGCCCTACCAATGAAACTCCCTTCTCTCTAGCGTATGGCATGGAGGCAGTCATTCCTACAGAGATCAGTTTGCCTACAGTGCGCTCTTGGCACAGCAAGAAGAAGGATGGAGAGAAAGATCAGAACGCAGAACTCATGGCTATTCATCTCGATCTGCTAGAAGAGAAGCGAGAAGATGCTAGTATTCAGATGAGGAGATATCAGCAGCGATTAAGGAAGGCCTACAACAAGAAAGTACAATGGAGAGTGCTGCAAGTCGGTGATCTCGTCCTCCGAAGAGTGTTCCAAAACACAAGAGAGCTTAACAGTGGCAAGTTGGGACCAAACTGGGAAGGGCCTTATATCGTGGAACGATTGGGAAGTCCTGGAGTCTGCTACTTGAAAGACTTGCAAGGTAACCTCATCTCGAAATCTTGGAACATCATGAATTTGAGGCAATTCTTTCAATAGAATCTGTGAAATGCTATTTACATACATCGTCGTGCTTACAAGTTTTCAGTGATTTTACATAATCGTAGTGTTCATATTTCAACATGTGATTTGTGCCTGCTCATTGTTTACGCTATTCTCTATCTAGTTCATCAGTGTAATCTTGTGAATGTTTTGCAAGTAATTCAAATAAAGTTTTTGACTGAACAACGTACTCACAACGAACACGAGTGGCTTATATAAGGGTGTCATCTGAGCAAATCTAGTGGCTTATCCTAAATGACATCCTCTGAGCGCGTGCTTCGAAACTGAGTTACATTGCGTTCGTCTCATAAATTTTATTTGTCAGATTGCATTCACAATGAACTACGCGAATGATGTATCTGGATCAGTGCTCGCTCGTGGTGCTTGTTCATAAGTGATGGATCGTAGTGTTTGCTCATGGTGAAAGCTCATAGCGAACGATCATAGTGCTTGCTCGGAGTGTTAGATCATGGCGCTTTGGTCGTAGTGTTTGCTCATGGTGAAAGCTCATAGCGAACGATCATAGTGCTTGCTCGGGGTGTTAGATCATGGCGCTTTGGTCGTAGTGTTTGCTCATGGTGAAAGCTCATAGCGAACGATCATAGTGCTTGCTCGGGGTGTTAGATCATGGCGCTTTGGTCGTAGTGTTTGCTCATGGTGAAAGCTCATAGCGAACGATCATAGTGCTTTGCTCGTAGTGCTCTGCTCGTAGTGCTTTGCTCGAAGTGCTTTGATCGTAGTGATTGCCCGTAGTGTTTGTTCGTAGTGCTTTTTCGTAGTGTTTTGTTCGTTGTGCTTTGATCATAGCGTTCTACTCATAGTGTTTTGATCGTAGTGTTTTGGTCAAAATAGTTTATTTGGTATACAACAGTTATAATTTCGCGAATATCCGAACGTTCACATAGCGAAGTACCGCCTTAACATCGGTACAGTGGACTGTGAAAAATCATTCAGCTGCTCACATTGTGTTTTTTTTTTCTTATTCTGTGTGCATGCGTCGTACTACACTACGAGGTGAAAAGAAGTGCAAACACAAATAAAAAAGAGAAGAGCGATCTATTCATGTCAAAAGCCCATTTCTGGGCAGTTACAGTGATAACCTCCCATAGGAGAGAAAAAAGGAGAATTTACATCAACAAAAGAGAGAAGCAGAAACATAGGAAGGGGCAAGGGATCAGAAGAGCAGGAGATCGGAGGGACAGCAGGTCAGACGAGCTCAAGGTCAGCCTCTGTTGCCGTTGTAGCAGGGGCAGGAGTAGAGGCTTCAGCAATAGGGGCTTCCACCGGGGTAACTTCATCGGCAGCAGGAGGAAGCTCTGGAGCAGCAGGCTCGGAGTACGGCTCGGCAGGGAGGGGTGCAGGACCTTCAAGAAAGTGAGGCAACTCGACGCCTTGCACCTCGGGCTCGTTGTCGAGCTCGATCAGTTCTTTGCTCTGAAGCTCGGAGAACGTGGTGACGTCCTCTTCATTGTCTTCCTTCAGGCGGCCTTGCTGGCGGAGCGAGTCGAGAACCTCTTTCTCGGTCTCAGCACGGTCCTCATCCAAGAGCGTGTCCAGCTGAGACTGATAGTACTGCTGCAGTCTCAGGGTCACGGACCTCTCGGTGTCCTCCTGAATTTTCTTGGCCTCCTCGAGCTCCTCTGCCAGTGCCGACCTGGCTGCCTCAATTTCCTCCAACTGTCTACCCAAAACTTGGGAGACATGCTCCAGCTCGCTGATGCGTACAACAGCGTTCTCTATCTCTTGCTTGGCCTTCTTTTCGGCCTCCTTTGCTGCTCGTGCCTCAGCTTCGGCCTTTTCCCGTACCTTGGTGGCAGTGCCTAGCCTTACCTCAGCACGAGTCGTGTCAGCCTTGGCTTGAGACAGATCAAAGTCGGCCTTGAGTTTCTCTTCGACAAGAGTCCTCTCCAGCATCTCCGTCCTGTCTTTCCAGTAGTTGATCCCGTCTCGCAGCTGAGTGTACTTTTCCTGGCTGCGATCACAGAGCTCTTGCAGGAGCATGTTCATCTGCAAGGAAATGTCTGGGCGTTAGCACAACGAAAAGTAATGTTTCAAACAATTAAGGTAGGAGACGAGGGAGGGAGAAGCTTACTGTTGCCACGGACTGGCAGGCGGCGTAGGACAGGTCGACTAAGTGGAGTTGGCCGACCTCAGCGATGTCCCGGGGGAGCCTCATCGCATGAGTCAGAGCTCGGGCAACCGTCCCCGAGCTCTTCGCCGATTCATTCACGGTCGGCACCCCGAACCGAGTGAAGTCGGGAGACCAATCCTTAGCGGAGGTCGGCAGCATGCTGGCCGGGAGACTCGTTGTGCCGGCCTCCGTTGCAGCCAAGGCGACCACAGCGGAGCTCGTGCTGGCGAGGACAGTGGCAGCTTGAGAAGGGCCAGGCTCCGAGCTGACCTCGGGCACTGCCGTTGTCACCGCTACTCTTGGGCTTGTTGGAGGAGCGGCAGAGGTGGAAGGAGGAGCGATAATGACTGCGCTCTCTTTCTCCAGGCGTTTGTCCGCCTTAGCCTTCTTCCTGGCCTCATACTCGGCCTGGGTGGGCATCTTTCTCTTCGGGTCAGCAGTCGCTGTACCCTTGGAAGAATGGCCCCTCTTCTTCGTTGGCGGTGGTGGCAATGGTGGCGGCTGAACTGCAGGGCGAGCAGACCTCGGCTTCCTGCTTAGCGGTGGTGGGTTCGAGTCGGCCATGGCTTCTTCTTCTTCTTCGGTCAGATGAAGGAACGGTGAAGGTGCGGAGGTAGAGGCGCCCTGCTGCTGTTGTTGTGGTTGTTGTTGAGTAGTTGCTGGAATGCTGGCCGAGACCCGCGTGTCGGGGTTGAGTGGTTTCCACCTGATGTATTCCCCACCTCGAGCACGGCGGATACCGGTAAGAAGTTCTTCTTCTTCGGGGGCCAACTTCTTGTATGGGAATTTCTTTGGGTCCACTGCACACAAGAAAAAGCAAAAATGAGCACAACGAGGGAATTAGCAGGACGAGAAGACACAGCGTACAACAAGAACGTAGTCAGGACGATGGTGCACAACGGACAACGGATGACTAGTGGTATACCTGCTTCCACTCGGAAGACGTTGGGGACCGAGGAATTCTCTGCCTTCCAGCCGCCAGAGACAACGAATGGAGTGGCTTTCCATTTTCTTTCTCTGTCGAGAATGCCTGAGACGAGCTCTGGATAGTGGGGTTTCTTGTTCCACGAATAGTAGGAGTACAGACCATCGTCATTGTTTCGGCATCTGACGGCATGGCAGAAGTGGAATAGGTGCCTAGCCTCTATTGGGTAGCCGTCCTTGATGAATTTGATCATCGTGGACATGTACTTATGGAAGCTCGGGTGCATCTGCCCCGGAGCAAGTTGCAGGGTGGACAAAACTTCATCCAAGACAGGATGAAGAGGGAAGCGAAGGCCAGCCTCTAGCTGGGAGAGATAGACAACGGTATAGGCAGAGCGCCTATCTATGATAACATCATCTCGCTTGAAGTGGAGATTGACGTTGGAAGGGAAGTCGAAACGTTCCCTGTAACGGTTCAGATGCGCCAACTGATACTGGCGCAGAACTGAGGATTTTTCAATGTAGGCACCGTGAGGTGCGCTACCTGTGCAACTGGCCTCATCATCGGAGGGGCCTCTAACTTCCTCTAACCTAGCGGGTTCTACGGGAACAATGGCGGCCATGGAGATTGGAAGAAACAGCGAAGAAGGGCAAAAACAATAAACAGAGCAACAGAATAGACAGAGCAGAATCACTCTGAGAACCAGAGAAGGGAGAAATGGGGAAACAGTAAAGAAATAATAAGAGATAAGGGTGAAGGGCGTACCGAACCAAAGAACTCAGAGAGATTGTTGAAGAGCTTGAGGAAGGTGAACTTTCAGATGAGAAGAGAATTCGGCAGAGTAACAGTGCTTGATGAAACAGGGTGAAAGAGAAGGAGGATTCGGTGGGATTTTATAAGCATCTCTGGTTTGCGAAAGTACACCACTACCCTTCATCTGAGGCGTACACCTGTATCAACGGAATTAAGAGCAGTGGCAAGATCGTCTTTTCAACAAGTATTATAACCGTCAGGGTCATTAAAGCGTTCTCGAAACTTAAATCGGCAATGATGACAGCCTGTCCGCATTAAAGAGACGCGACGGTTCGCACGCGTGACCAGCTGGAGTGAACGGTCGACCTTCTCAATAAGCGTTTAAAGCACGCAACGTTTCGTCTTCCAGAGCAGTGCCAGGTATGATTTTTTTTATCCGTTTATGACGCTTCGAACTACGTTCCAAGCATCATAAAGGGGCAAATTGTAACGGATAAAATTCGTAAAACCAACTCAGCGTTGAGGGACGAGCTCGTTTTTGTCGTTTTGTTCACGAAAGTGACACGTGGACACAAGTTGGGGTCACGTGCTTAAAATATCGGGGTCACACGTTGTCCGATGCACAACGATCCCGTTGTGTGCATTACGACGTCTTTGTTCTCTTGCAGAACAACGTTTCCGTTGTGACTTTGACGACGTACTCGTTGTCTAAAGCACAACGTGAACGTTGTGCTCTTGACAACGTCGTTGTCGTTGCACGAACAACGAGACCGTTGTCTCACCGACAACGAGGTCGTGCTGTGTTTTGAGGCATCTACGCCGTAACCGAGCTTGGGTCAACAACGAGACCGACTCGTAGGAGGAAGTGATCAGGAGGTGATCCATAATTCCGACAAGTGTGCCGAACTCGCCGTTTCGTGCCGAAAGCACTGTCTTGGCATTTAATGCTGGTCACTTCTGCGTACCGTCCGATCCCGTCCGATTGGACTTTTAGGAGGCTCTCGCGTGTAGTGCAACCGGCGGCAGATATGTCTAGAGATATTTGGCGAGGAGTGCACAGACACGTGGTATGGACACCTATGGTCATCTATGGTCATCGATGGCCATACCAGCCTTGCCCTATAAAAACCCCGTGATTTTAAGTGCACAGGACACTTGATCATTAACCCAGATCCGAGAATACGTGTTCAGTGCTCCTAGTGCCTTGAGCATTTTTTCAGTGTTTGTTCTTGTGCTTACTATTCACCATCTTCTACCCCTGCTGACTTTACCATCGGAGTACAGGTCAGGGTTCCACACCCTCCGCTCCAGCCTTCTACCAGTATACCAGGACGTGGAAGTAGCTGCTGCTGATGCGTGTCCGTCCGGTATTTTTTCCCCTCACAGTTAGTAAATCTTAACCATAGTTAAATGTTTCTCATTTAACTGGCAACGCCTCAGTCCCTTTTAACGCCTTTTAACTGTGGTTATGTTTTACTCATCCCTAGAGTTAAGCCATTTAACTATGGTTTTTAGAAAAAAAATAATTTTTTTTAACACCCTTGAACTATGGTTAAGATTCACTAACCCAAGGTGTTAATTTTTTGTGGTTAAGTTTCATCCATAACTAGGGTTAAGCTATTTAAGCTTAGTTTTTAGAATAAAAAATTAATTTTTTAACACCTTAGGTTAGTAAATCTTAACTATAGTTAATGTTCCTTTTTCAATTGGCCACGTCTCTCCCCTTTTAAAGATCTTTTAACTGTGGTTAAGTTTCACTCATCCCTAGGGTTAAGCCATTAAACTTTGGTTTTTTTATAAAAAAAAAACTAAGATTTTTTAGCACCCTTTAATTGTGGTTAAATTTTACCCACTCTAAAATATTGAGAGGGGGGGGGGGAGGGGGGGTTTAAAATATGAATTCGAAATCACTGACCAGAACACGGAGCTTGCCCCAATCGATACAAAAATCAAGTATAAGGAATGTCACGTAAAGCTCATAAAAATTAGACTCTGAAACTGCAAAATGCAGGACAAACAATTGAAACCCGACAGAAGCTATATCACACAAACCAGTGAATGCACTGAAATAGAAGGGGACCTAAAATAATTATAACTTCTAAAAAGAGAGATAGAACTCATGAATCCAAATCAATTTGGCAGCAATCTAAAGGCCATCAAGATAAAGAAAAATTGAAATAAAGATTGTGAATCTGAAATGCTCAAAGATAACCCATTAACCTAAATCACTCAAACAACAAGATGATATTAATCTAAATCACTCAACAACAAACCAAAATGAACCCATTAATCTAAACCACTCAAACACTAGAAAAGAAAGAAACCCCATGAATCTACTAAATCACTCAACAACAAACCAAAATGAACCCATTAATCTAAACCACTCAAACACTAGAAAAGAAAGAAACCCCATGAATCTAAGCTATGATCCACCATTAAACAGAGTAGAGAAGCCTCGTCAGGCTCAATACCACCCAAAGAAAATAAACAAGTAAAAAAGAGAAACAAAAAAGAAATCTAAATCACAAACTGGAACAAAGAAAGAATATAGAACAGAGCCAAGAACCAGAACAAACAATCAAGCAATCACAGAACACCAACAGAAACTGTGAGGGGGAAAAATACCGGACGGACACGCATCAGCAGCAGCTACTTCCACGTCCTGGTTTACTGGTAGAAGGCTGGAGCGGAGGGTGTGGCACCCTGACCTGTACTCCGATGGTAAAGTCAGTAGGGGTAGAAGATGGTGAACAGTAAGCACAAGAACAAACACTGAAAGAAAAATGCTCAAGGCACTAGGAGCACTGAACACGTATTCTCGGATCTGGGTTAATGATCCAGTCCCTTGTGCACTAAAAATCACGGGGTTTTTATAGGGCAAGGCTGGTATGGCCATCGATGACCATAGATGGCCATAGGTGTCCATACCACGTGTCTGTGCACTCATCGCCAAATATCTCTAGACATATCTGCCGCCGGTTGCACTACACGCGAGAGCCTCCTAAAAGTCCAATCGGACGGGATCGGACGGTACGCAGAAGTGACCAGCATTAAATGCCAAGACAGTGCTTTCGGCACGAAACGGCGAGTTCGGCACACTTGTCGGAATTATGGATCACCTCCTGATCACTTCCTCCTACGAGTCGGTCTCGTTGTTGACCCAAGCTCGGTTACGGCGTAGATGCCTCAAAACACAGCACGACCTCGTTGTCGGTGAGACAACGGTCTTTTTGTTCGCGCAACGACAACGACGTTGTCAAGAGCACAACGTTCACGTTGTGCTTTAGACAACGAGCACGTCGTCAAAGTCACAACGGAAACGTTGTTCTGCAAGAGAACAAAGACGTCGTAATGCGCACAACGGGATCGTTGTGCATCGGACAACGCGTGACCCCGATATTTTAAGCACGTGACCCCAACTTGTGTCCACGTGTCACTTTCGTGAACAAAACGACAAAAACGAGCTCGTCCCTCAACGCTGAGTTGGTTTTACGAATTTTATCCGTTACAATTTGCCCCTTTATGATGCTTGGAACGTAGTTCGAAGCGTCATAAACGGACAAAAAGATCATACCTGGCACTGCTCCGGAAGACGAAACGTTGCGTGCTTTAAACGCTTATTGAGAAGGTCGACCGTTCACGCCAGCTGGTCACGCGTGCGAACCGTCGCGTCTCTTCAATGCGGACAGGCTGTCATCATCGTCGATTTGAATTTCAAACGCTTTAATGACCCTGACGGTTACTCTATTTGGTGAAAAGACGGTCTTGCCACTACCCTTAATTCCGTTGATACAGGTGTACGCCTCAGATGAAGGGTAGTAGTGTACTTTCGCAAACCAGAGATGCTTATAAAATCCCACCGAATCCTCCTTCTCTTTCACCCTGTTTCATCAAGCACTGTTACTCTGCCGAATTCTCTTCTTATCTGAAAGTTCACCTTCCTCAAGCTCTTCAACAATCTCTCTGAGTTCTTTGGTTCGGTACGCCCTTCACCCTTATCTCTTATTATTTCTTTACTGTTTCCCCATTTCTCCCTTCTCTGGTTCTCAGAGTGATTCTGCTCTGTCTATTCTGTTGCTCTGTTTATTGTTTTTGCCCTTCTTCGCTGTTTCTTCCAATCTCCATGGCCGCCATCGTTCCCGTAGAACCCGCTAGGTTAGAGGAAGTTAGAGGCCCCTCCGATGATGAGGCCAGTTGCACAGGTAGCGCACCTCACGGTGCCTACATTGAAAAATCCTCAGTTCTGCGCCAGTATCAGTTGGCGCATCTGAACCGTTACAGGGAACGTTTCGACTTCCCTTCCAACGTCAATCTCCACTTCAAGCGAGATGATGTTATCATAGATAGGCGCTCTGCCTATACCGTTGTCTATCTCTCCCAGCTAGAGGCTGGCCTTCGCTTCCCTCTTCATCCTGTCTTGGATGAAGTTCTGTCCACCCTGCAACTTGCTCCGGGGCAGATGCACCCGAGCTTCCATAAGTACATGTCCATGATGATCAAATTCATCAAGGACGGCTACCCAATAGAGGCTAGGCACCTATTCCACTTCTGTCATGCCGTCAGATGCCGAAACAATGACGATGGTCTGTACTCCTACTATTCGTGGAACAAGAAACCCCACTATCCAGAGCTCGTCTCAGGCATTCTCGACAGAGAAAGAAAATGGAAAGCCACTCCATTCGTTGTCTCTGGCGGCTGGAAGGCAGAGAATTCCTCAGTCCCCAACGTCTTCCGAGTGGAAGCAGGTATACCACTAGTCATCCGTTGTCCGTTGTGCACCATCGTCCTGACTACGTTCTCGTTGTACGCTGTATCCTCTCGCCCTGCTAACTCCCTCGTTGTGCTCATTTTTGCTTTTTCTTGTGTGCAGTGGACCCAAAGAAATTCCCATACAAGAAGTTGGCCCCCGAAGAAGAAGAACTTCTTACCGGTATCCGCCGTGCTCGAGGTGGGGAATACATCAGGTGGAAACCACTCAACCCCGACACGCGGGTCTCGGCCAGCATTCCAGCAACTACTCAACAACAACCACAACAACAGCAGCAGGGCGCCTCTACCTCCGCACCTTCACCGTTCCTTCATCTGACCGAAGAAGAAGAAGAAGCCATGGCCGACTCGAACCCACCACCGCTAAGCAGGAAGCCGAGGTCTGCTCGCCCTGCAGTTCAGCCGCCACCATTGCCACCACCGCCAACGAAGAAGAGGGGCCATTCTTCCAAGGGTACAGCGACTGTTGACCCGAAGAGAAAGATGCCCACCCAGGCCGAGTATGAGGCCAGGAAGAGGCTAAGGCGGACAAACGCCTGGAGAAAGAGAGCGCAGTCATTATCGCTCCTCCTTCCACCTCTGCCGCTCCTCCAACAAGCCCAAGAGTAGCGGTGACAACGGCAGTGCCCGAGGTCAGCTCGGAGCCTGGCCCTTCTCATGCTGCCACTGCCCTCGCCAGCACGAGCTCCGCTGTGGTCGCCTTGGCCGCAACGGAGGCTGGCACGACGAGTCTCCCGGCTTGCATGCTGCCGACCTCCGCTAAGGATTGGTCTCCCGACTTCACTCGGTTCGGGGTGCCGACCGTGAATGAATCGGCGAAGAGCTCGGGGACGGTTGCCCAAGCTCTGACTCATGCGATGAGGCTCCCCCGGGACATCGCTGAGGTCGGCCAACTCCACTTAGCCGACCTGTCCTACGCCGCCTGCCAGTCCGTGGCAACAGTAAGCTTCTCCCTCCCTCGTCTCCTACCTTAATTGTTTGAAACATTACTTTTCGTTGTGCTAACGCCCAGACATTTCCTTGCAGATGAACATGCTCGTGCAAGAGCTCTGTGATCGCAGCCAGGAAAAGTACACTCAGCTGCGAGACGGGATCAACTACTGGAAAGACTGGACGGAGATGCTGGAGAGGACTCTTGTCGAAGAGAGACTCAAGGCCGACTTTGATCTGTCTCAAGCCAAGGCTGACACGACTCGTGCTGAGGTAAGGCTAGGCACTGCCACCAAGGCACGGGAAAAAGCCGAAGCTGAGGCACGAGCAGCAAAGGAGGCCGAAAAGAAGGCCAAGCAAGAGATAGAGAACGCTGTTGTACGCATCAGCGAGCTGGAACATGTCTCCCAAGTTTTGAGCAGACAGCTGGAGGAGACCGAGGCAGCCAAGGTAGCACTGGCAGAGGAGCTCGAGGAGGCCAAGAAAACCAAAGAGGAAACCGAGAGGTCCGTGACCCTGAGACTGCAGCAGTATTACCAGTCTCAGCTGGACATGCTCTTGGATGAAGATCGTGCTGAGACCGAGAAAGAGGTTCTCGACTCGCTTCGCCAGCAAGGACGCTTGAAAGAAGACAATGAAGAGGACGTAACCACGTTCTCCGAGCTTCCGAGCAAAGAACTGATCGAGCTCGACAACGAGCCCGAGGTACAAGGCGTCGAGCTGCCTCACTTTCTTGAAGGTCCTGCACCCCTCCCTGCCGAGCCATACTCCGAGCCTGCTGCTCCAGAGCTTCCTCCTGCTGCCGATGAAGTTACTCCGGTGGAAGCCCCTATCGCTGAAGCCTCTACTCCTGCCCCTGCTACAACGGCAACAGAGGCTGACCTTGAGCTCGTCTGACCTGCTGTCCCTCCGATCTCCTGCTCTTCTGATCCCTAGCCCCTTCCTATGTTTCTGCTTCTCTCTTTTGTTGATGTAAATTCTCCTTTTTTCTCTCCTATGGGAGGTTATCACTGTAACTGCCCAGAAATGGGCTTTTGACATGAATAGATCGCTCTTCTCTTTTTTATTTGTGTTTGCACTTCTTTTCACCTCGTAGTGTAGTACGACGCATGCACACAGAATAAGAAAAAAAAAAACACAATGTGAGCAGCTGAATGATTTTTCACAGTCCACTGTACCGATGTTAAGGCGGTACTTCGCTATGTGAACGTTCGGATATTCGCGAAATTATAACTGTTGTATACCAAATAAACTATTTTGACCAAAACACTACGATCAAAACACTATGAGTAGAACGCTATGATCAAAGCACAACGAACAAAACACTACGAAAAAGCACTACGAACAAACACTACGGGCAATCACTACGATCAAAGCACTTCGAGCAAAGCACTACGAGCAGAGCACTACGAGCAAAGCACTATGATCGTTCGCTATGAGCTTTCACCATGAGCAAACACTACGACCAAAGCGCCATGATCTAACACCCCGAGCAAGCACTATGATCGTTCGCTATGAGCTTTCACCATGAGCAAACACTACGACCAAAGCGCCATGATCTAACACCCCGAGCAAGCACTATGATCGTTCGCTGTGAGCTTTCACCATGAGCAAACACTACGATCCATCACTTATGAACAAGCACCACGAGCGAGCACTGATCCTCATTTACTGCATCATGATAAGCTGGAGCAAGCCTCCGAGGTTTCTGCTTCACTGGAGGGATGGCAGGATCAGCATTGAGGTGATGGCAGATAACACTCGGATCGATGCCGGTCATGTCTTTGTGAGACCATGCAAAGACATCAAGATTCTGCTTAAGGAAGTTCAGTAACTCGAGCTCCTCCTCTGTTGTCAAGCTCGTCCCGACCTGCAACACCTTTGGTTCTTCCTCTGTTCCCAAATTGACGGCTTTCGTGGGCTCGATGGAAGGTTTGCACAACGATGTCTCCGAGCTCTCTTCCACAACGGGAACGACCTGTGACTGCTACGAAGGCACAACGGAAGCTGGAAAATCGCACTTCTGCGAAGCCAACTGATCACCTCGGATCTCCCGAGGCCCATCCTGTGTTGGGTACTTCAACACCTGGTAGTACGAGGACGGAACAGCCTTCATCTCATGGGTCCACCAGCGACCCAAGATGGCATTGTACGGTGATGGCGCGTCCAGGACAGAAAACCTGGTCTGGAGGACAACGGGTCCAGCCACAACGGGCAAGACAACGTTGCCTACAGGCTTCATCGAGCTGCCATCAAATCCATACAGGGGAGTCTGAGCAGGGATGAGGACGGAAGGGTCCAGCTTCATCTGAGTGAAAGCATGAAGGTACAAGATGTCTGCTCCGCTCCCAGAATCTACGAGCACCCTCTTGATGTCAAAGTCTCCTATTCTCATGGTGAGAACAAGAGCATCATAGTGAGGTCGGATCACTCCTACCAGATCACGATCAGTGAAGGTGAGTGCCTGCTCAACGCTTCTGCTAGGCACTTGCACCTGGCACACTGCAGCCTCATGAGACAGCTTCCTGGCCTTCGCTCTGAAGTTCCTCTCCACATCAGCTCCCGGCGTGTGCATGCGGAAAATGACATTGATCGTGCCCAAGGAAACTCCTCCACTGGTACTGGGATTATTGGCGGGTTCTCTTCCACGAGATTGGGACACCGGCTCCCTGGTACGCTCCGCACGGCCATTGTCAGGAGCGAGATACTCTCCCAAGTACCCCTCCTGAACAAGCCTCTCTAAGTATTCCCTCAGAATACGACATCGGTTGGTGAGATGACCACGGCACTTGTGATAGTGACAGTACTCATGCACACGTGGTCCCGATGTAATATCCGGCACCGCCCTCGCCGGCCACTCAAAGTATGGCTGATCCTCCATTGACCTCATAATGGTCGCCGGGCTGACTGTGAAATTGGTGCGCGGTGCCTGATCTGCAAAAGATCGCCTCTCATTAGGCTGTACGCCTCTCTCGTGCTGTACTTGAGGCTGCACTTGGCGTGGCTGATACTGCTGCCTCGCCTGCTGGTCGTTAGGACGCCTCTCCGTCCTGCTCTGATGTTGGTTAAAATTTCTCTCCAGCGGGCGCCGATCCGGCTGATCCCGCTGGGTCACATACACAACTTTCTCTTTCCGCTTCCTCGGTGGCGAGTCCTCAGATGATGAAGACTCGTGTTGCTGCTTCTTCTCCTTCCTCTTCGATAATCGGTGTGCCTTCTCCACGACATCCACCGCTCTCCCTCTGGGCTTTGGTACTGACACGACGGATACGTCCTCCTCGTACCTCCCGTACTTGGTGGCACGTACCATCAACTCGTCCATCTTGACAGGATAGTCAAGAGCTAAGGACTTGTAGAGCTCGGAATGCTTGGGGATAGCATTCTTGAAAGCGGCGATGCAGCTTGCTTCGTCAACCTTGTCAATATCGTGGGCTTCATCGGTGAAACGCGAAATGAAGTCCTTCAAGGATTCGGCCAGCTTCATCCTCAAGGAGAAGAGAGTATCTGCACCTGCCTTCTTCTTCTTATTGATGATGAAGCGATCAATAAAGGCCGACCTGAGCTCTGAGAAGTTGCTGATGGAGCCAGGAGGCAAGTTCCGAAACCACTTCGATGCTGCTCCCGACAGGCTGTTGGGAAAAGCCTTACAATAAAGATCATCATCTGGGTTGCGAACAGCCATCGCATGCTTGAAGTCAAACAAATGCTCCTCCGGGTCCGTCTTTACAGTGTACATGGAGAAGATCGGAGTTATGAACTTGGAAGAAGTATAGGACTGGTTGATGGCATCCGTGAAAGGAGAGTTCTCGACGTTCTCCTTTGCTGACTGAGCAAAGTGGTCAGGAATCCCTTCCTTCATGCTCTTAACGCGAGCACCGATTAAAGCCTCCACCTCCTTGGCTGTTACCCAAGTCTTCTGGGTGTCTGCACCTCCGGTACCCACTCTCAGGTCCTCTCTTCCTGCTCCTTCTCTGAAATCCACACGATCCGAAGGGACGCTCTGCTCTGCCCGAACCGGAGGCTGCCTTACATCCCCTTCAGTAGGAAGAAGCACGAACCTGGTCTCACGGTTCTCCGGGGCAGAAGGAGAAGAAGAGAAGTCAAACTGGCGTCTCAAGGAAGGCCTCTGCTGTGGCACCTCCTCCACCTCGAGCCTGCTATGCTCGAACGCCTCCAGCCTTGCTTGCATCAACTGTTGCTGCCTGGTGATTTGATCCAGAATAGACTGCTGCAGTTACAGCATCGCCAAGACGCGATCTGAAACAGAGAGCTCAGCAGGGGGAGGCATGGTCCTTTCCGGTTGCCCAGACGAAGGGCTGACTCCAGGATTGTGCACGACAGAGGGTATGAAAGAAGTGGAATGAGGGGTTTGATCCTCATGCCCGAATACTTCTGACTGATCAGCCATGATCAGAGAGCGAAGGGGGGGGGCTCCGTTTATTAATTTCCCACAGACGGCGCCAATTTTGTGAGGGGGAAAAATACCGGACGGACACGCGTCAGCAGCAGCTACTTCCACGTCCTGGTTTACTGGTAGAAGGCTGGAGCGGAGGGTGTGGCACCCTGACCTGTACTCCGATGGTAAAGTCAGTAGGGGTAGAAGATGGTGAACAGTAAGCACAAGAACAAACACTGAAAGAAAAATGCTCAAGGCACTAGGAGCACTGAACACGTATTCTCGGATCTGGGTTAATGATCCAGTCCCTTGTGCACTAAAAATCACGGGGTTTTTATAGGGCAAGGCTGGTATGGCCATCGATGACCATAGATGGCCATAGGTGTCCATACCACGTGTCTGTGCACTCATCGCCAAATATCTCTAGACATAACTGCCGCCGGTTGCACTACACGCGAGAGCCTCCTAAAAGTCCAATCGGACGGGATCGGACGGTACGCAGAAGTGACCAGCATTAAATGCCAAGACAGTGCTTTCGGCACGAAACGGCGAGTTCGGCACACTTGTCGGAATTATGGATCGCCTCCTGATCACTTCCTCCTACGAGTCGGTCTCGTTGTTGACCCAAGCTCGGTTACGGCGTAGATGCCTCAAAACACAGCACGACCTCGTTGTCGGTGAGACAACGGTCTCGTTGTTCACGCAACGAAAACGACGTTGTCAAGAGCACAACGTTCACGTTGTGCTTTAGACAACGAGCACGTCGTCAAAGTCACAACGGAAACGTTGTTCTGCAAGAGAACAAAGACGTCGTAATGCGCACAACGGGATCGTTGTGCATCGGACAACGCGTGACCCCGATATTTTAAGCACGTGACCCCAACTTGTGTCCACGTGTCACTTTCGTGAACAAAACGACAAAAACGAGCTCGTCCCTCAACGCTGAGTTGGTTTTACGAATTTTATCCGTTACAGAAACCAAATCTGACCTCCCAAAAAACACCTCCATCCGCATCAGAACAAACGAAAAACATAACATGATAGAGATCATAGCATAGAACACATGCATTCACCCACAGAAAAACAGGGGAAATTAAGTAAAAAGAAATGATCAACCCCAAAAGAGACAGAAATAATGCAGTCTCAGAAATCTTCACTACTCACCGGAGATGAAGAGATGCCAATCTCTGATGTGCCCTCCCATATCCGGGATCCAACCTCACAGTCTCTTCACATTCTCTCATAGCCTCAATTAACCTCCCAAGCCCCCGTCAATGCCGCCGCTCTATTGCTCCGGCACGCTGCATTTTCAGGCGAAATCGCAATCGCCCGATCATGCAAACACAGAGCTTCCACAAAATGCCCCATTCAATTAGTTTGTGCGGCCGAGGAAGTCGGAAAAATGAGGGTCGGAGCTGGAAAAGGAGGAATTGCAACTATCAACGACGGTGACAGTAGAAAAATCTTTCAAATTTACGGTACTGCTGTGATGGCAGCGTCTTCATTGGAAGAAAATAAGGAGAGAGAGCGAGAGAGACTTCTGAGAAAGTGAGGAGCGTCGAGTAGACGGAATGAGGCTGGCCATTTTTTACCGTTACAAAATTTGAGTTGTTTTTTTAAAACTTAAATTGAGGAGTGCTAGCCGCAGTGGCAGATGATGGAAATTTCCAATTCCTCGGTTGTCATTGCTTTTCCAATCCCTCCTCGCCCACAACCGGCTCAAAACCCTTCGTTTTTTCTTTTTTGGCGGTAACCGTGAGGTGTCCGCAGCTCAAAAAAACTCATTCAATTGGTTTTTTTTTTTTTCCTTAGGGCCATTCAATTAGGCTCCTTTTGTTATGATGTAAAATAGAGAAAAACAACTGGATTTCACAGAAAATGTCAATTGTCTAAAAGAAATTATACGTGAAAAATGATATTTTCCGTGAAATTCATTTATTTTTCCCTATTTTACATCAAAACAAACGGAGCATTAGTTACAAAAACTTTTTTTTTTTCAACCAAGAAATTATGGCCTCAAGCCGTCAACTGATTCTAAAGGTAAAACTCAAGTAGCAACATGTGTCACCACCAAGGGCGGAGCCGGGGCATGGCCCTCTCCCAAATTTTTTGAAATATTATTATATTGTATGTCTATTTTTTTTTAATAACATGTAATATATAAATTTTATATATAGTGGCCCTCTAAATATTATTGTAAATTTTATATATATATATATAATATAAAGTGGTTGATTCTTTATGTGTCCCTTTTAACTATTTATAATCGTAGGAGTTAAATTTTTTTTAATAAAAACCAATGGTAGATGTATAAACCCTAAGGGTGAGTGAATCTTAACCACAGTTAATGGGTGTTAAGAAGGACATGTATCAAGCAGAGGAGGTGTGCATTCCACTGAACATGGAACGCACGTGTGAAAAATAATCTCCATAATATAAAAATAAAATATATAAAAATATAGTAATTTCATAGTAGTGATTAGCCCATCCCACATTTGACTACATAGTCAAATGGCTTCTCATTTCATCCTCTTTTAACCGTAGGTAAGCTTAACCAATTTAAAGTTATTATTTATTCTAAAACCAAGGTCAAGTAGATGAACCCTAGGGGTGAGTGAATCTTAACCATAGTCAGTGGTTATGAAAAAAGTGGGTAGCCAAGACCAACCCATGTTTTTCACTTTTTCTTGTTACCGAACCGTTTTTTGAACTCCAGCATTAACGAATTTTATGACCATGGACCCATTACTCAAAAAAAATAAAATTTTTGAGGGCTACGCCCCGAACCCCTAAGGCCACATACCCTAATCCTATTACTTTTATTGATATATGTAGTTCCCCCCACCCCCACACAAGGAAAAATTTCTAGCTTCACCCCTGGTCACCACCATAGTCGAGACTTTGGAAAGTTGCGAATGGGGCTTGTTATTCAAGAAGTTACCAATAAATGCTAATCCCAAAAATTGCAACTAGGGCTGTAAACGGAGCGGATAGTGCTATATCCGTATCCGACTAATCATACATACTATCTGTATCCACTCCGATATCCAACAAATAGTAAATCTCGGATATTAGAATTCGAATTCATTTAATTAATCGAATTCAGAGAATATCTGAATTCAACCCATTATACTAATTCAAATTTGGATATTACTCAAATTCGACAGAATCTCCAAATATCCAAATTATGCGAACTAAAATACCAAACCTCTCTTTGCAATGACCAAACTAATCCTCCGGAATATCAAAATCCCTCTCTACCAGGAGCCAAGAAACCTAGAAAAATCTTCTGAATTTACGGTACTACTGTGATGGCAACGTCTTCATTGGAAGAAAATGAGGAGAGGAAGAGAGAGAGAGAGCTATTATGAGCTCTTAACACTTTTGAGAAAGTGAGGAGCGTTGAGTAGACGGAGAGAGGCTGGCCATTTTTTACCGTTACAAAATTTGAGTTTTTTTTAAAAACTTAAATTGAGGAGTGCTAGCCGTAGTGGTAGATGATGGAAATCTCCAAGGATTTTCGGTTACATCGTGGGTGTCTTTTCTTGGAAGAAACTCCTAATTAAGCATTTTAAGTGTGTAATCATAAGAATCAATCTAAACCGTCCATCTTTAGATTGGATGGTTTAGATCTCTGGGTATTGTATGTTTCAATATCCCAAGTGTATTGAAAAAAAATCCTACCTGTAATTATTATCACTAAAGAAGTTGGGGTTTTTCCCAGATTGCCCCTCTAGTATGGGTTTCTTCCCTAAATATCCACAATTTCAAAAACCTTCTCTAAATGCCCCTTTGCATTATTTTCCTTTATTGTGGATTTATGTAAAGTCCAATAATACCCCTCCACTACCTTCAAGCCTTAAACAATGAAGGCATCAACTTTTCATAACAGTAAAAATTTTTTCTAACGTATGTGCATGGAAAAAACCTTCTACGTGCATTATCCCAAAAAATATTCCGGCGAACTCCAATCTCAAGTGATTCATTTTTTGTGAATCTAGTTCCGACGAACTCCAAAGTCACTAGTTTTGTGTGATATTCATTAACCAAAACCTAGAAAGGTATGTTTTGATTTCTTAATCTATAGACCTTGATTAACTTCTTCATAATATTATATGAGATTTTGAGTAATCTAAGGAGCCTTTAAATGGAGTTTTCCTCTGACCATGTTGCCGGTAAAACAGTTTTAGGAACGAAGGGACGAAGCCGGTCGGTTCGACCCTTTGCATATTTGCATCGACTCTTTGATAATTTGCATCGATCCTTTGGTATTTTGCAACGACCCTATGCTCATGTACACTGTATCGACCCTGTCACTTTCATGCATCGACTCTTTGCTGATTTGCAATGACCCTTTGCAAATTTGCATCGACCCTTAGGTTTTTTCTTTGACCATGAACACTGCAACGACCCTTTTACCTATGTGCATCGACCTTTTGCATCGACCATTTGGTACTTTGCATCGACCCTTTGGTTATTTCTTGGACCATGTACACTGCAACGACCATTTACCTAAGTGCATCGACCCTTTGGTGATTTGCAACGACCCTTTGGTAATTGACATCGACCCTTAGGTTTTTTCTTAGACCATGAACACTGCAACAACCATTTACCTATGTACATCGACCATTTGCATATTTGCATCGACCCTGTCGCAACCTAGAACCCACCCTATGAGTTAGAGTGAATCTTGGACGACTAATCATGACTTACATGACTTGCTTGACAAACCACCTTGCAAAATACCCGGAGCATATACACAGAGGACATAATAGCGGAAGCATAAACTACATAACACAGCGGAAGTCTAATCAAAAACCTATATGTATATACATGATCCAAGTTTTGTACAAAAGAAAAACAAAAGAAGGTGTGGACATGCCTGCCAAAATACACAAATAGAATCTCTCAAGCTCACCCACAATCACTCAGAATCTACCACCTAATAGTACTCGTCTACATAAGGCTCCTCCGTAGGTTCCTCAACGTACTCCTCCACCCATGGGCCAGGAGCACAGATGTCAAAAGGAGTAGCCGCTCCACTATCACCTGCCGACATGAGAAGTATGGCTGAGCATGGAATACTCAGCGGGTACCAAATACTAACCAACAGTCATAGCATAATAATGACAGAGATAAATAGGAAGCAGTTCATATAATGACAGGAAAGTAAACCGTTTATATTTCATGCTTGCATCATATAAAAGTGGGGAAAAACCCTTGAAATCATCGTGTGCTTGACGTGACTTGGAAACACTCTTGTGGTATTCGAAAACTTGTCTTGTCATGTTCTGTATTGCTTGACTTGTCGTGTCATGCGTGCCATGTCGTGTTATGCATGCTTGCTTGGAATTTAAACTTGTGAGGTACACTTGCGAGGGAGGGGAGACCCCTCATTACATGAGATCCACTTGAGAGGGAAGGGAGACTCTTCTTTCAATGATATGTTACTTGTGAGGGAGGGGAGACCCCTCCTTTAATCTTGAAGGGAGGGAAGTGTAAAACTCCCTCAAGTGAAATGCTTGTTCTTGTCAAAAGCGAGGCAAAACAAATCGTAAGATATGTCCTACCTCAAAACCTTTACTCTTGAAAACACCGGTAAACCATGTCATGCATGCCGTGCTCGTGAAATTGTGTACATACTTTCATTTGGAATTAAATATGACATTTGGGATTTCAACAATACATAGAATATCATTAATTTAAACAAGTAAATATTCATGTCATTTAGAGAAAGCAAGTAATCACACTATCATAATCCCTAGCAATTCCATACACCTTTAAGCATGTATTTCTTGATTTACGATTCATTTTCTTCACCTTGGCATTTCATCAAACATGTGGTGTGTACATTATTTTTTAAAACCTATAACATGCTTTTCTAGATGGGTTAATGCTCATAACACACATGTGTATTCATTTTTGGTACAATGCCCTTCCCATTTCATTCATTACAACACACCCACACGGCATTCATCGCCCAACATTCATCTCCACGCACCATCCTTCTCATATTATGTTCATACATTAGGAAAAACATGAAAGAAGAGAAGAAAAATGGAGGATATGAACTAGGAGGGTAGTATAGGGTACCGACCTTCAATAGGATGAGGGAAACCCTCCAAAATGTGGGTGGAGGCGCTACCAAGCTTAGAGGAGGCGTTTCTCACGAACCTTGCCTTGGAGTTGAAGAATCCAAGCCTTTGGGAGTGATCTAGGTCATTCACTTGCTCAATCTCTCCCTAAAGATGAAAACCCTCTCTTGGGAACCCTCTTCTTCTCTCAATCTCTCTTAGGCTCTCTTTAGGTTTTGGGTAAACCAAAACCCCCAAATACCATCCTCTATTTATAGGCAAAGAGACGAAACCCTAAAAATCACGAATTAAAACTCTGGGTTTGCGATACGATCGGTCGTAGCATATCTACGATCGATCATAAATATTCTACGACCGGTCGTAAGTTTTCACGATCGATCGTAAACGTTACCGAGATTTTTGTCCATTTCTGAGATTCTACGATCGATCGTAAATTTCTACGATCAATCGTAGCTCACCTACGATCATTCGTAGAGTTTGTACGATCGTTCGTAACTTGTAGAAAATTTCCAGATTTTTCCTTCTTTCATGTTTCGGTCATAACTTTTGACTTGTTCGTCGGATTTTGACGATTCAACTTGTGTTGGATTCATCATTCGAAAAGGAACATTCCTATCATTTTATAAATTTCAAATTCCACTTTATTTATTGACCAAATTTCCCCTGAGGTTAACTGATCCGCAAATGGGGTTTAGAAACTCGGATTTTCAATAGATTCAACTTCGGAAATCCAACCTTCAATTCAAAAAAATGACTTTAAAGCTTTAAAACATGCCAAAAAATCCGGGGTGCTACAGACCCTTTGGTAATTTGCATCGACCCTTTGCTTATTTCTTGGACCATGTACACTGCAAGAACCCTTTACCTATGTGCATCGACCCTTTGGTGATTTGCAACGACCCTTTGGTAATTGGCATCGACCCTTAGGTTTATTCTTGGATCATGAACACTGCAACGACCCTTTACCTATGTTCATCAACCCTTTGGTCCTTTGCATCGACCATTTGGTTATTTCTTGGATCATGTACACTGCAACGACCCTTTACCTATGTGCATCGACCCTTTGATGATTTGTAACGACCATTTGGTAATTGGCATCGACCCTTAGGTTTTTTCTTCAACCATGAACACTGTAACGACCCTTTACCTATGTGCATCGACCCTTTGCATATTTTTACATCGACCATTTGGTTATTTGTTGGGGTCATGTACACTGCAACGATCATTTACCTATGTGCATCGACCCTTTGATGATTTACAACGACCCTTTGGTAATTGGCATTGAGCCTTAGGTTTATTCTTGGACCATGAATACTGCAACGACCCTTTACCTATGTGCATCGACCCTTTGCTTATTTGCATTGACTCTTTGATTATTTGTTAGGGTCATGTACACTGCAACGACCTTTTACCTATGAGCATCGACCCTTTGGTGATTTGCAACGACCCTTTGGTAATTGGCATCGACCTTTAGGTTTTTTCTTGGACCATGAACACTGCAACGATCCTTTACCTATGTGCATCGACTCTTTGCATATTTGCATTGACCCTTTGGTACCTTGCATCGACCCTTTGGTTATTTATTGGACCATATACACTGCAATGACAATTTACCTATGTGCATCGACCCTTTGGTGATTTGTAACGACCCTTTGGTAATTGGCATCGACCCTTAGGTTTATTCTTGGACCATGAACACTGCAACAACCCTTTACCTATGTGCATCGACCATTTGCATATTTGCACCAACCCTTTGGTTATTTGTTGGACCATTTACACTACAATGACCCTTTATCTATGTGCATCGACCCTTTAGTGATTTACAACGACCCTTTGGTAATTGGCATCGACCCTTAGGTTTATTTTTGGACCATGAACACTACAACGACCCTTTACCTATATACATCGACCATTTGCATATTTGCATCGACCCTTTGGTTATTTGTTGGGCAATGTACACTGCAACGACCCTTTACCTATATGCATCGACCCTTTGGTAATTGATATCGACCCTTATGTTTTTTCTTGGACCATGAACACTGCAACGACCCTTTACCTATGTGCATCGACCCTTTGCATATTTGCATCGACCCTTTGGTACTTTGCATCGACCATTTGGTAATTTGCATCAAGCCTTAGGTTATTTCTTGGACCATGTACACTGCAACGACCCTTTACCTATGGGAATTTACCCTTTGCTTATTTGCACAACTCATTAATTTAGCTCTTATCTAACTAATCAATACTATGTTTCTTATAGACGATGGTGCCAAAAGTATCACTAATTTGTTGCTACGATGGAAAATGCGCTGTGGAAAGTGGTGGACTAATGGAAAATGGAGCACAAGGTATCTGTTATCGAGGTGGAACAGCTCAGTGTGTACTAGTGGATAGCAGTATTACACACGAGGAGCTCTTGTGTAACGTTCATAACGAAGTATCTAGAGAACATGTGTGCAATGAAGAGTATGTTCCCATCGAAGTTTTCAAAGAACATGTGTGCAACCAAGAGTATGTTCCCATCGAAGTTTCCAAAGAACATGTGTGCAATCAAGAGTATGTTCCCAACGAAGTTGCTAGAGAACATTTATCCAAGCAAAAAGGATGTCTTCATTGAAGTTGTTGGAAGATTGGATTTTGATTTTGAGTGCAATATGGATAGGCTGACTAATATAAAAGAAAACAATTTCCATATGAGGGATCTTGTTGGCATTCATGATGGTGTAAAAGAGGGCACTTCTAGAGATGACATCAATTCTATAGATGACGCTATGAGTAATGCATTCTCAAGTGATGATGATGTTGTAGACAAGGGTCCTTCGAGAGTTGACATCAATTCTATAGATGACGCTATGAGTAATGCATTCTCAAGTGATGATGAACATTCACTTACCATGATCCCAATATATGCAGATCTTGATGCACAAGTCACCGCAAATGACTTTCCTAGCTTCAGGTAGATATTGTCTTTATAACTCTACTAAGAATTTTTTTTCAAATTATAGATTCTAATATGACTACTTCTATATTGTTTTGTAGCCATGATAGTCCTCCCCTCACCCCAGAGATGCATAATAAGGACACAACAAACAATCCTATTAAGAAGACACAATATGAGGATATGTCGGTGCACAATGAAGGCTTGGATGTTGAATGTATGTTGCAAGATAAGACAGTAGTCAAACTTGGTCAATGTTTTAAAGACAAGAAGTTACTGCAGAGGTGTATTCATAAGTGTGCGATGCGCAACAACTTTCAATTCAAGGTAATACGTTCAGATGCACAACGATACACATTGAAGTGTCATATTCAAAATTGCAAATGGCGACTACATGCATTAAGAGTTAATGGTTCTGGCCAATTTAAGATAAAGAGCTACACTGCGATACACTCTTGTCAGGTATCGACTGGGGAAGATAATGTGCAAGCAAGAAGCTGGGTGTTAAGCGAGTATGTTCTATCACATATTGAGGGGCATGATGTGTATAAGCCAAGACAGATTGTAAATGATATATGGTGCGAGTTCGGGCCAAACCCAGTTACAAGAAAGCGTGAAAATCTCGATAAATTGCAATCCATAAACTTAGAGGATCATTCGACACATCATATGCGGATCTCCTTGCTTATTTCCACGAGCTTGAGAAGCGCAACCCAGGTACAGTAATGGCAGTGCATTCAGATCCAGTGACTGAGGTGTTTAGTTCTGCTTTTTGGACGATCGGTGTGGTACTTACTACTTTTCGAACTTGTTGCCAAAAATTGTTAACCCTCAATGCCACACATTTGAAAGGAAAGCATAAGGGGATACTCTTTGTCGCAGTGGCTCTTGACGGGAACAATAACCTCATACCTGTCGCATTTGGATTGGATGAGAAGGAAAGCCATGAGGCATGGGAATGGTTTTTAATTCATCCGAAACAAGCACTGGGACCACTGGAGGATTTAGTGATTATCTCGGATAGACACCCGTCGTTGTTAAGCAAAGTTCATCAAGTATTCCCAAATGCATTTCATGTCTACTGTGCGTATCACATTTCAATGAACATGCATAAGCTGTGTAAGGATGAGAGTGTTAAGCCTTTCTTTTGGCTAGCAGTAAAGACTTTCAGACGGTCTAAGTTTCACGAGTTCATGGCAATTATTTCTCAGACGAATCAACAAGCATATGAATTTTTAAATGGGATTCCGAGGCAAAAATGGGCAAATGCTTACTCTCTGGTCAAGAGATATGAGATTGTAATGTCTAATATAGCAAAGAGTGTTAATAGCTTATTCAAAGAGGCAAGAGAATACCCGGTTACAACACTAGTAGAGGCCACACGTGATATAACTCAAAAGTTTTATTTTATTCGACGAAAGGAATGGTTAGAGTGGCCCTCAAGGTTAACTAGAAATGTCAAAGATAAAATGGAGGAGGATTTTCACAAAGGACGAGGTAGACGTGTTGATGGTATCGATTATCATGAATTCAGAGTCCATGGAGAAGAACATAGGGAGTTGGTCAATCTACTTCAGAGGTCGTGTACTTGTGGTAAATTCAACGTGACGGGGTGACTGTGCGAGCATGCTCTTGCTGCATGTTCAAAATATCACATTGATAAATATGAATATGTTGATCGATATTACACAACGGAATGGGCACGAATGACTGAGGGGTCGATTTACCTGATACCGGACAAATGCGATTGGGGGAGACACCGGACGCACTGCTTCTGGTATGTGAGAAAATGAAGCCACCAAGATACGGTCGGAGTGGCGGAAGACCTAAGAAGAAGAGACTTCTTTCACGAGGAGAAGAATGTCAAACTGTGAAATGTAGTAGATGTAAACAAACAGGGCACAATAGACAGAGTTGTACTCGACCAATTGGGCAACAAGAGTAGAGTAATTGTAAATTTGGACAAAAAAGTTATAAATTTGGACAAAGAAGTTGTAATTTTGGACAAAAAAGATGTAATTTTAAAAGAAAAAGTTGTCATTTTGTACAAAAAAGTTGTATATTTGGATAAAAAAGATATAATTTTGAAAGAAAAATTTGTCATTTTCAACAAAAGAGTTGTATATTTGGACAAAAAAGATGTAATTTTGGAAGAAAAAGTCATCATTTTCGAAAAACAGTTGAAATTTTGGACAAAAAATTATGTATCGACCCTGTCATTTTGAGTGTATTGACCTAGTGCAATGAATGTAGTGACCTGCATCGACCACATAAGTTAGCCACTGCCAGTTGGAACCTGTATCGACCTTGTTTTCTAAAGTGTATCGACCTAGTGTAATGAATGTAGCGACCTGCATCGACCGCATAAGTTAGCCACTGCCAGTTGGAACCTATATCGACCTTGTTCCCTAAAGTGTATTGACCCTACATAATTTGCATCGACCTGCATTGACCGCATAAGTTAGCCACTGCCAGTTGGAACCTGTATCGACCCTGTTCCCTAAAGTGTATCGACCCTGTGTAAAAGTGTATTGACCCTATGTAATTGTGTATCGACCCTGAATTTCTTTACAGGTTGCGCAACCATGTGACTTATGGATGTGTGTCAACCTGTTTTCAACCTGTTTTCAACACATCATAAATACAGAAAATTATATCAACATGTGAACTCCATGGAACCTCAACAGTTTCATAGTTAAAAAATCAACAGAACATAACATTTCAACATTTTTTACATGACACTTCATACATAGAATCTCAACAGTTCACATTACACGAAAAGGAACATATCCACTCCCTCATAACATAAATTCACCCGAACAACATACATACAAGCTCCCTCCCTCCCTCTCCTACATAGAAGCCTTACCCTTCATGAGATCATACGCAATACGATGCCGACACTTTGGAATATCCCTCTGATGGAATGTAGGATGTAAATCAACACATAGGAAGTCGATGTATTTCACAATAAATATCCCGCAGTTATGAGCATTTTCTTGCATAGGAATAGTGTCAGGATCCATCGCTTCAAACTCCCATTCCTTTCCTTCTAATGTCTGCTCATCTCCCGCAGCACTGAATAGTAGTGGGATCCCCTCCTTCAAAGTTGCTACTTCAATATCATACATGTCCAGTAGATCATCTTTGTATTAGGGGTCCCATATAAACACTCATCTTTCTGTGGGCTCAAGTACGAACAGTATCCAGTGGATTCCTTATGGCCAATCTCCTTCTTGCTCCCTTATTAAGTAGGGAAGGTAGACATGTTCAGAATGCCACATGGAATCAGCGGGTGACTTGAGTACTGTGGGGATCAAGGATGTAGAACCCCGGATCTCATTTTCATAGCCTGTGAATAGTGAGTGAATAGTGCTGTGAATAGTGCCTTCAAGGCCTAAAGCCTTAATGAAATTGTGGGTTTATGTTTTAAAATGAAATGAGGTTTTGAATGAATCAAAATATGTATGGAAAGTGTTTTTGGGGGTTAGAGATAAATGAAAAATAAGAGTATAACATACTCTAAGTGTCAAAGAAAAAGATGACTAAACATACCCTCAACTTTAACGAGCTCTAGAATTCTCAGCGATGATTAGAATCGAGTGATTCTTGAATTTTTGGAAAGGTATTTAAACCCTTTTCAAGGTTCATGTTTATCACTTTTTCAGATTTTGAGTCGAGGTTGGGTCAAACGTAAGATTTCCATAAACAAGTCTGCTGAAAATTTAGACTACTGATATCCATTTTCGGATCAGTCAGCTTCAAGGGTAATTTGGTCCATGAAGACGCAAAAATTAGAAAATTTGTAAAACATAAAAGTTGTAGCCCTTTCAAAGAAAAATCTAACGCAAGTTGAATCATTAAAATTGGATAAGTGAGTTAAAATTTATGGTCAAAATACTAAAGCGGGAAAAACTCAAAAATGTTACTATCTTGACTCGGTGCCTAGTGCCTTGGACTCGTCGACGAGTCAACCCGCCAGAAAACGAAAATTTCCTATTCTGCGATGAATTTTGACCACTCGTCGACGATTACATGCACAGAACGACCCAGAACTCTTCCACCGACCTTGGTACCGATCTCGGGAGATATTTTGAGATATTTTCAAGGACTTTTAGGGGTTTTGGCAACCCTAAAACTATAAATAAGATCTGAATTCGTGAGATTAATCTACTCAAACCCTAAGCTTAGATTTTTGAGAGATTGAAGAAGAGAAGAAGAAGAAGAAGAAGAACACTTGATTTCTCAAACCGTTCATCTCCGACCAAAGTGAAGCTAAATCCTTGCTTCTATGGTTAGTATTTTACTATTTTTGGTGTCTTAGAGCTTAGGTTTTCTACCCAACGTGATTCTTAAATTCTTAAATCAAAAGAGGGGTTTTTTGGTTTATTTTCCAATTAAGGTTCAGGATACTCAAAGCTTCAACCAAGCTTCCTCAAATTTGATTTTGTTCCACAGAAGTGTGAAAACTTCCTTTCAAGGTAGATACACTCTACTACCTACTTGTGCTATTATTTTTAAGGCAAAACACAATGTTAAGGTTGTTCTTGGATTGAATTGGATGATGATTGGTATATGGGATGTAAGCTATCACTACTATTGAAATTCTATGAATATGATATCATGTTTACAAGTTTTCTAAGTTCACCATGATATTCACAAGTACTATATGCACCTTATGTTGACATGTCTAGCATGATGTTTACAAGTCTTGCATGATCTGATGATTTCTCACAAGAAAAGGGTATTTCCAAAAAGTTCATAAGCAAAGTTTTGATTAAAAGAATTCTCACAAGCTCACAAGTGATAAGGCCAAACTATGAGGTGGTAAGTGACAAGTTCTAAGATCGTTTCAAAGCTCAAAAGGAATCCCACTATACATGGACTCACAAGTAGTCATGTCTCACAAGCTCACAAGTTCACAAGCTCGCAAGTTCACAAAAAAATCATACATACTCAAATCCTTGCATGCTCACAAGGAATCCCAACATTCGCAAGAATTCACAAGAACTCACAAGATTATGATTATCACATGACAAGATTGAAAGTATGCCTCTTTTTAATTTTAGAAACACAGTTCTTGGGGGGCATACATCGAATCCCAAGATCTGACTAAGATTCTAATTGATTTTATTTAATGAAGGTTAGAATAACATTCACCTTTGCGACTTTGAAATTGTTAAGTCAAATCCACATAAGAATAGTACTCGCAAAACTTCATAAGTGTCAAGTCTCCTGTCGATTCACACGAACCTTCTTTTTCCTTTAAAGCTTTCTCTAATAGAAGCTAATGGTCCTTCCAAATTTCCAGCTCTAGGAATCTTGAATAAAAGATCTAATATTTATTGATCAAGAACCTTTCTTGATGAACAAGATGAATTCTTTCTTTTCCTCAAGATCCAATCAAGAAGACAAAAGAAGAGAGAGATGGGTGTGACCGTACACCTCAAGGAGAGAGAGGGGAGGGCGTGAGGTTTGAGGAGAGGGGAGAAGTTTTCCAAATCTGAAAAATTTTGGAAAATTTTCTTATATCCAAAGCCTTGGACGTCCACCCCTTTTATAGGCTTCATTGGTTGCTTGCAACCAAAGTTTCCTAATCCTTATCCAATAAGGATTCCTCAATTTGTTTCTAATTCTTGATTTCTCCTAATCCAATTAGGATTAATCATTAATAGAAACTAACCTTATCCATTAGTGTCCAACTAATCTTATCATTATCCTAATCCAATTAGGATTCCTTGATTAGCAAGAAACTAATAGACTCATTGTCCAACAAGGAATCTTTAATTAGTAACTAACTCTAACTAACTAACTAACCTTATCCAATAAGGATATTAGCTATTAGATACTAATTAAATAATAATAACAATTATTATTATTAATACCTCCATGAAGTGGGCGTCCCACCCTAGGTGGGTCCCACTCCACACGCCTAAAGGGTTTCCACAACCCTCTTGGTCACTTGAATTATTCTTTTATAATAATTCCCAATGGGTCTTACCCATTTGGTTTTTCACATCTAATGTGATTCCACCTTGTAGAGCTTCACTATACCATATAGTGATTACTTAGAGAAATTAATTAATTTAATTAATGATTAAATTAAATACTTTAAGAAGGTCTTTGTGTGTGGGATCTAAAGGGATCTCCTATTTCCGGTTGTGGGACCAAGTACTCAACCTTTTGGTTAAAGCATTGTTACTAGGAAACACCTTTCCTAAAACTCCATTAGGATCATAGAATGTTATCTAAGTCTCTGGACTTCCACCAATCACAATTAATGTCCATTAACACAATGTGATTAACCTCCAAAAATTAAATAATTGCTTGTAAGTACCATCTCACAATATATTTACAAATAAATCCTTTCACATTCCGATATCACTTGTAAGCTTCAGGGATTGGAACAATTCCACTGTCTTAGTCCCTAGCTTATGAATAGAACCCTTTCTCATGATTACTTTTTCAATGAACTGAACCTCCAAAACACTTTTGAAGAAACATTAGAAAAGTACTGACATATATATTTATATATACTTTTCCATATTAAAAATATCAACTTCGATAAAGACCATTTTACCGAAAAACACAAGTACTGGATTTAACAGTTCAGTTCAACAAGTATCACCTTGATATCATTATCTCCAATTAAGGAGTTGTGGATTCCTTATTGAGTGTTTACACACTTCTCCAAACATAGTGTACATGACCCAACGTACCCGGAGTTAGTCCTGTGTATTGGACATTGCCGATCGGCACATCAAAGCCATATAGACAAATGTCTGAGAAGATGTTAACCTCTCAGGTCTAAGGAAAATTTATCAAATGGATAACCCTAATACAATCTAACAGTGTATTCCATAGGGTATCCACTAGTGACCTTGTTCAATATTATGTACTTGCTACATATACTCACATGTTAGTCAAGAGTCACCACTCTCTGTGAATGAGATTCATCACACTATCTCATAAAACTACACATGTGCAAGCCATGATGAAGTACGGCGCCCAACCAGTACTCTAGAGGCTTCGAACAATATTAGGTTTAGAAGGAACCTGAAAAAATCATATCTCATCGCAACCTTTGCATGATTTTCCTACAATGTTACCTATGTAACTTTATGTCTTCATTATATAAGATAGTAATTAATACAAATACCATTTATAATTGGTTGTGTGAATATGATGCTTATCTAATCAACATAGAAAAGTCTCTTATTGGCTTTCGAGGGCATATATGTCCAACAATCTCCCACTTGCACTCTAAGCCAATTAGATGTAATACCCATCTTCTCAGTGATGTTTCTCAAACATCAATTGAGACATAACTTAATATGTATGGGTCTGTCATGTCTGCTTTACCACAACTATTGTAGTGATGCAATAACACTTGCAACTCTTGCAAATTTATTATCAATAACCACAGTCTTAAAAGACTAAACAAAAATGATACTGTCCAACAGTCATTTTCAGAAGTTAACATGCTTGTGCTTTATCATTGTATAATGCTCCGGACTAATCTGACCAATATCTTATCACATCAACATGTGATAAATATCCGGTCTAGTACAAGTATACTTTCTCATGATATCATATATCTAAGTGAAACAAATTTCATCTCATAAAGGTAGAAACTCTTTTCTTGAAATCTTATTTGCACAATAATATGATTGTTATTGGGAGAATAACAATACCATTTTCCTTTTGTTTCTAAACCATTTAGGACTAAGAAAACATGTTGTCAAAGTTATTGTCCTTCATTGCATAGTTGCTAAATCAAATCTAAGAGAAGAATAATATTCGTACTTCATTCACAATGAAAAAAATATTATCTCTGCATAGAGCCAGGAAAGTAATTATGCTCCCACTAACCAATTTGCACACAAATGATACTTTTATTCTTAGATGAAAATCAAACAGTTTGATTACTTCATCAGAATAAAAGTTAGTCTATCTACAAATTCTGGGACCTGTGGGTTCTAGTGTACTATTTAGGTATAGTGAGAGTAGAGAGTTGATCTCTATCAATTCTCATAGTTGTTGGTCTATTGGGCTTCCGCTTCTAGAACAATTCTAGATTCAGTTTTTCTACTAGGAAACTTGTATTCTTGTTTACAAATATCTTTTGTTATCCAGGAATAGAGATTAAGTATCTCTAATGCGAATCCCAAGATCATCTTCTATCAAATCATGTCCAATATAATTCGATTTAACAACACTATCATGCTATGGTTTGTTGTAGAAATTATCTGAGACAAGATGTAATGAGAGTAAATTATGAAATTTCTATTAAGAGGTACTCTTCTCAATCATGGAAGACTTACCTAGCTGTTTCTTTATTTCAGTGCGGAATTCCTTGAACTTTTCAAAGAAGGTGAAATAAAGTTAGCTACCTCTTAATGGAAGATTCATATGGTTACGATCATCTAACTTTTTTCCCATTCCCAAGTAGAAGTTTTATCTACATAGATTTCTCCTTCTCCTTAACAAACATGCAACTATTGCACTTATGCAAGATCATACCAAGCATTAGGAGCTGGAGTTTCCAACAATTAAGTTGGACTTGATGAGTATACAAGCTGGACAATCCTTCCAAAGGTTTGTCCTGTATCCAATGACCAATTGCTTCACCATGAAGCACAATCCTCATACTTTCCTTTCTTCTCAGAAGAGCCTTTGTCCATACTACTAGAATACATTTCCAATGAAAAATCTTAGATTTCTTTCCTTTGCATAAATGCTCGGGATTTGAAAAATCCAATTCTTTTGAACATCTTTGCAAGTAGCATTGAACTCTTCAAAAGTTCTTAGCCATATGCAACATGTGGGATTTCAGACAATCTGATTTCCTACTTGTTCAACATAACCATATTAAAGGACTCTGGGAGTTAGTTGAGGATCATATCCTCTAATCCCATAAATTTATCTCAATTTATCTCAGCACCAAGAATTGGGATTTATGAATCCAATGATCTCTATCATATTCTTTGTGACTGGGTTTCCCTAGTCAACTTGGTGTCTACTTGTCCTTTTATATAATAAGCTGCCTAGCAACCCTATTGTATTCTATAAACATCTCCTATGAGATTTAACATCAGTAGTGAGAACTTGGGCAATTCTTTAGATAATAAGCACAAACTTGAGATTCCTTTTCCATTCCAAACACTTTGAATTGGTCAAGAGATTCTCATTAAAGTCTTGGTAAGGTGGTTATAGAATGACATGAAAATAAAACATACATCATAATATTTCACACATTATAATATCATTAGATCAGAGCTTTCGATCTTTGATGATATTGCTTATCATTAGTCAAATTTCATAGACCCCTCAATCTAAAAAATTAGGAAATATGCTATTTCATATTTCTGATGAGCATTGGGTGCCTTATAATACACATGCAATCTTCCATGCTAGGATAGTACCACACATGCACTACAAGGTGGATAGTAACTATCCATCACTGAACATCTCATGCATAACTCCTTATGTTAATCAGTGATTCCCAATTTTCTTGTGACCTCCAAGGATAACATGACTGTCACCTGTCAGCCGTCATGGTCCTTGGTTAAGTGAAACTCATTATTCTCGATTGTCATATGATCAAGTAGGAATATGCCCCCATGACACTCCCTATCAGGCCATACACATTCCTATCTACTATAGAAATAAAACTCTAGGAGTTTAATTTAGACTGAATTATGTCTGATTCCTGTAAGAGAGATAAGACTCAGGCTAATTAATTCCTAATCTTATTGATAATGGAAGGTCATAGGGCAACATTATCCCGTAGGATAGATTAGCCCATTTAACTCACTTAATATTTTTCTTGAGGGAAAACAGAATATTATGAACAAATTATACATCTAATGCATATATCAAAAGTATTCACAATATTTATCATTGCATCACATGCATAGAATAATATACAAATATCATCACATGATAATAAATCAAATTTCGTTTTAATTAGATCAAACTAATTCCAATGAACTCCCACTAGCCCTAGAAATCTTAATGGATCTAATCCAAGGGTACAAAGGTTATTTTTTAACATCAGTGGGCTTTAAATGGTTCATTCATCTATATGATGGACCATTGGTCATACCAAGCACCATGGGCCCAAAATAACAATTATAAAGTGTCCATGTGCATCTCTAAAGCCCATAAATCAAAATGGACTATATTACCCTTTAATTCTCTACGAATTATTTTTAGCACATTAGGATTCACCAACCCTAAGTATAAAAGAAATTGTGGAAGTCTTTAAACAACTCTCTAAGACCTCTACTAGGGTCTATAAGTGTCACTCAAACACTTCCCATAATCGTGAATATTGTTAGATTACATCTATGCCAATTAAGGCACAATTATCTCATAATCATGCAAGTAACATATTCCACGTAAAAATTTCAACATGGACTGCATGAATCATGTCCAAAAGGGCTATAATAATGTGTTTTATTTAAACACAAACTTTTTATGTTTCAACAAAACACATATTGTGGGGTTTGATCCAATTATCCAAAATTTGCACAAAAAAACGATAATCACATTACCACAAGGGTTATGAACTTTTCTAAGCAACTAAAAGCTATAGCAAATCATCACATGAAATACATAATATAGCCACACAATGGATCCACATGATCATGCTATCTTAGAAATCCTACAACTACTCTTGTAGAACGCCTTCCAAGATTTATTCTCCATGCGATCACCATCATCTTCGATCTTCAATTTGATTTCTCCATAGAAAAATCAGCAACTCCTAATACTAAGATTACAGCATATTCAAAATAAGAAACCTTGAGAAACCACCCAAAATAGGATGCTCAAGGGGAGTACAACTCATAAGAAGAAAGAGAAGAGAATAGAGAGAGAAGAAGAAGACATGATCATGGAACCCATCCACCATTCAACAAGAATATATATTAACAATTCATCAACTATGAATAATAACATGGCATGAAAAATTACTTAGAAAGTCCATAACCTCAACAAGGGTTTTGTTAACCTTAGGGAAACTCTTTCCCATATGGTTAAGGCCTCTATTAACATTTAATAGAAAAACCCTAGCAAAGAAAGCAAGCATGTCTAGAATGAATTCTTAGGGTTTTTAGATCATCATTAAAAGAAAACAATTTTCCTTTAATGCTTGAAAATCATTAAGAGAAACAATTTCTCTAAAATTTAATCTAACCCTAAAATTCATTCTCGCATTCCTCAATTGATAAACAAATAGAAAACACCATATTAAATTCGGCTAGGCTAGGGATCTAATCTCTTCCATTTTATTTTGATCTAATAACTATTAAAAGACCAAAATAAAAATCAGCAAATTGCTAATTTTTTAATATCACTTTATATTGATTCCAAAATAAATTCAAAATCCATAATAGGTGATTTCAAAATTTTTCATAAGGGCCAACTGCTTTAGGGATTATTTGATTTAACAATTAAATAAAATAATACCGTAAACAATAGTATTAAATGTCCATAAAATAATTGATCTCTCTCAATTAAAATTCACTTGAGATAAAACCTTGTATCTCAACCAATGGCATTTATGTAATTACTTGATTAACTATTAATCAAATAAAAACTTATAAATACTATGTAGGCAGTCATTCTGAGCACATGCAATTGATTCAAATCAACTACAATAATTATGGTATTATTCTCATAAACTTTTTAGGGAACCATAAATGATATCATAATTAACATTTAATTAAATGATAGCCCGTGGACTCGAAGCAGATAATTAAATAATTTAATTAAATCTCAGCCCGTGCTCTCGAATCAAATAATTAAACTATTTAATTAATTGATAGCCCATTAAAAGATTTAATAGCATCCCATGCTCTCAAATCAAATAATGGAATTTAGGAAAAATTTGAAAGCCTCTTGAAAAATTAATTTAGAAAACTCATTTTCCCGCTTTAGATTTTCGACTCAAGTTTTGACCCTCAAAACGATTGATTCTGGAAAAACTTTCTTCACAAAAGTTGTAGATCTTTTCGACAGCTTCGAAAGGATGTACTGACGGACCTAAATCGGACTTACGGTCACAAAGTTATGGCCGAAATATCGATACTGTATCGATTCTTCTAATCAAATACAAATCCGAAAATCCATGAATCAATTTTAATCGAAATAAGCTTTAATCTCCAAGAACGCTTAAGCAAGGGTGTTTAACACCATGGGATTTATTAATTAACATTTAATAAATAAAATCCTATCTATATTTGCTAGCCAAAATATCAATGGGTATCTAAGTGGTATATATCAAAGGGAAAACTTGTCTGGGGCTCACAAGAATAAATTAAACAATTTAATTTAATATAATAAGGATCTCTGAATCTTTAAAGGGCTTTAACCAAATTTATATCTCTATATACCTATCCCTAATAGAATTAAGAGAGGTTTTGAAATCATCCAAAACTGAAATTAGCATCACACTAATTTCTAAGGTCTTGATTACTCCCTCAATAACTAGAGGCGGATCCCTTAACCCGACCAATGATTATCTAATCATCAAGAATCTAGAAGATTGATTCATTAGGGTAACCAAAATTCATAGGGGAGGCAATCCTGATATAAATCTTGATTAAACTCAATAAAATCAAAGAGAAGCATAGTCAAGGCTCTGATACCACTGAAAGTATGCCTCACCTTAATTTTAGAAGCACAGTTCTTAGGGGGCATACATCGAATTCCAAGATCTGACTAAGATTCTAATTGATTTTATTCAATGAATGTTAGAATAACATTCACCTTTGCGACTTTGAAATTGTTAAGTCAAATCCACATAAGAATAGTACTCGCAAAACTTCACAAGTGTCAAGTCTCCTGTCGATTCACACGAACCTTCTTTTTCCTTTAAAGCTTTCTCTAATGGAAGCTAATGGCCCTTCCAAATTTCCAGCTCTAGGAATCTTGAATAAAAGATCTAATCTTTATTGATCAAGAACCTTTCTTGATGAACAAGATGAATTCTTTCTTTTCCTCAAGATCCAATCAAGAAGACAAAAGAAGAGAGAGATGGGTGTGACCGTACACCTCAAGGAGAGAGAGGGGAGGGCGTGAGGTTTGAGGAGAGGGGAGAAGTTTTCCAAATCTGGAAAATTCTGGAAAATTTTCTTATATCCAAAGCCTTGGACGTCCACCCCTTTTATAGGCTTCATTGGTTGCTTGCAACCAAAGTTTCCTAATCCTTATCCAATAAGGATTCCTCAATTTGTTTCTAATTCTTGATTTCTCCTAATCCAATTAGGATTAATCATTAATAGAAACTAACCTTATCCATTAGTGTCCAACTAATCTTATCCTTATCCTAATCCAATTAGGATTCCTTGATTAGCAAGAAACTAATAGACTCCTTGTCCAATAAGAAATCTTTAATTAGTAACTAACTCTAACTAACTAACTAACCTTATCCAATAAGGATATTAGCTATTAGATACTAATTAAATAATAATAACAATTATTATTAATACCACCATGAAGTGGGCGTCCCACCCTAGGTGGGTCCCACTCCACACGCCTAAAGGGTTTCCACAACCCTCTTGGTCACTTGAATTATTCTTTTATAATAATTCCCAATGGGTCCTACCCATTTGGTTTTTCACATCTAATGTGATTCCACCTTGTAGAGCTTCACTATACCATATAGTGATTACTTAGAGAAATTAATTTAATTAATAATTAAATGAAATACTTTAAGAAGGTCCTTGTGTGTGGGATCTAAAGGGATCTCCTATTTCCGGTTGTGGGACCAAGTACTCAACCTTTTGGTTAAAGCATTGTTACTAGGAAACACCTTTCCTAAAACTCTATTAGGATCATAGAATGTTATCTAAGTCCCTGAACTTCCACCAATCACAATTAATGTCCATTAACACAATGTGATTAACCTCCAAAAATTAAAGAATTGCTTGTAAGTACCATCTCACAATATATTTACAAATAAATCCTTCCACATTCCGATATCACTTGTAAGCTTCAGGGATTAGAACAATTCCACTGTCTTAGTCCCTAGCTTATGAATAGAACCCTTTCTCATGATTACTTTTTCAATGAACTGAACCTCCAAAACACTTTTGAAGAAACATTAGAAAAGAACTGACATATATATTTATATATACTTTTCCATATTAAAAATATCAACTTCGATAAAGACCATTTTACCGAAAAACACCAGTACTGGATTTAACAGTTCAGTTCAACAAGTATCACCTTGATATCATTATCTCCAATTAAGGAGTTGTGGATTCCTTACTGAGTGTTTACACACTTCTCCAAACATAGTGTACATGACCCAACGTACCCGAAATTAGTCCTGTGTATTGGACATTGCCGATCGGCACATCAAAGCCATATAGACAAATGTCTGAGAAGATGTTAACCTCTCAGGTCTAAGGACAATTTGTCAAATGGATAACCCTTATACAATCTGACAGTGTATTCCATAGGGTATCCACTAGTGACCCTGTTCAGTATTATGTACATGCTACATATACTCACATGTTAGTCAAGAGTCACCACTCTCTGTGAATGAGATTCATCACACTATCTCATAAAACTACACATGTGCAAGCCATGATGAAGTACGGCGCCCAACCAGTACTCTAGAGGCTTCGAACAATATTAGGTTTACAAGGAACCGGAAAATCATATCTCCTCACAACCTTTGCATGATTTTCCTACAATGTTACCTATGGAACTTTATGTCTTCATCATATGAGACAGTAATGAATACAAATACCCTTTATAATTGGTTGTGTGAATATGATGCTTATCTAATCAATATAGAAAAGTCTCTTATTGGCTTTCGAGGGCATATATGTCCAACAAAGATTTATCTGGTTTTGTTTTCACGCGAATACTATTAAGAAAGAGGTTTTGGTAACTACTTTCACGAATGTTATTCTCTAAGCTTATGCATGTTCATGATATTATCCACTATTAGTTAGTAGTTTATATATCACTGAGTATTCCAAGCTCAGCCGACTATTGACTTCGACAGGTGCACGTGTTCCATTTGATGTCTATGGCACGGAGCCTTGGATAGAGGAAGACTACTATGATCCGGAGCCCTCTATGAACCACTTTCAGGATGGCGGATCGCTGGATAAGTGGCTTGACTTTGATTTCTGTTGAGAGAGAGAGAGAGAGAGATGCTACGGATATTCTGTGATTTTACGTATGTTGAGAGTAGGACTTGTCCACTCCATATTTGGATATGTTATGTTGGTTCACACTTGAACCTATCGATAGGAGTATTTTATTACAAATCGTTTCTGTTATGTTTTATGACTTGTGTACTCTGATAAGATGGTAAGTATATGTGCCTTATGTATCATACAGAATGGTATGATACAACGGTCCGAACTAAAGTATCCCTAACTCCTAGGGGGTATTTTGGGTCGCAACAAAGGAGGCGTTGTCTAGATTGGGGTTTGCTCCATATCTTCTTAGCAGACTGATACCTAACGTATCAGGGGACTCTATTTGCATATTTTTAAAAAGTGAAACATGCCACAGGAAAAACAAGGTCAGCACATTATATATGTTTGAACTCAAATTTAGAACATATTATACTTTGATGGTTAACTTACTGTAAACAACTCTGATGCAAAAAAATATTTCTAGGTGAATATGTCGGGGTAGTTCACATGCCTCTTGGATAATAAAAGCATGTAGGCGTCCATTTCCTAGAAACATTAAAGTATGATAGTGCATAGTGTAATATGCGAATTTTAAAATGAAAGATTTGTAAGAAATCCCTCAATTACCCAATTCCCAAACCAACAGGTAGGGATGACACTTCATGCACAACCTTCGGAGTGACTAACAAGGTACCAATAGTATTGCATCTGGGCTGTTCACCATCCTTCTTCCTACGAAGTTTGGCAAACTCCATCATCTCTCTACGTTCGACTTCAGATATATGTCTAAGTAGATCCAAAATTGGCTCTTTCGTGGACGCCTTTTCCTTAGCGGCTTTCTCCTTCCGCGCATTATACCAGTGAGACCACATCTACTGAGAGTCAAACCGGATCCTCTTCGCCTTCTGAGGTAGTGCCGCATGGGCTGTCAACTCTATAGTCATGGGCGACTCTACACTGACTGGTGTAGCAAAATGTACTGGTGTAGCATCAAAAACTTTATGCAAACATAATTGTATAGGTCAAATCAGTAAGAAATATAATGTATTTAGTGTAAAACAATTGTGCAAATCACATACCTCATTATACTGTACATCAAAAGTTGAGATTGTAGTCTCCTCAGGGGGGTGTAGTGGAGCCTATTTGACCGACCTTTGTCTTTCTTTGATAGACGTGGCCGGTGCGCTTCCTAGAGGGATCGTGATCCTGTGCTACAAATACAGATATTAGTTTAAAATTTTTAAAATAAAATACATTTTAAAGTTATAAATTTCAAAATAAAATCCAGTACTTACCTTGCATACTTCCTCCTTCAACTCTCTAACCTCCTCACTCAACCGTCTAACCTCCTCATGGAGAGTGTTTACCGTCGCTTGAAGGCGGTCTTCTCTCGCACGAATAGCCTCATCAATGTGAAGCTTCAGCTGGTCCAAAAGGCTAGTATCAAAAGTACTATCTCTTCGTGCCTTTTTCCTCTTCTTGGTAAGAGGGGAAGCTGTCACATCTACCTCTTCCTCCTAGTCCTTGTCCTCTTCCTCGTCCTCCTCCTCATCACTATCTTTCTTCTCCTTCTTGTCTTTTTTCTCCTTCCTCTTCTCTTTAGGAGGAAGGACCCGCTCTTTGTGGACTGGTGAGTCCAATCCTCCAAGTCGGGTGAGTACGTCAGCTACTACCAGCTCTTCCATCTCCCTTTGAGTGGACACGAGGGGTGGTAGAACCTCAATCTACAAGCATAAGTAAAAAACTTGGTTACATTGGTAATGTAAGAAACACTAATATTTAATGTAATAAATAATGAAATAAATACTTATATCTGAAGTCATTAACACGCGCCGGGCATCCTCATATTTGATGTAGGTGGTGATCTTCCAGTGTAGGAACCGGGGAAATGTATCGGGCCTCACCGGGATGGGATCCGAAGGGGACTTGATACCCTGCCCCCATCTTGGGAATGTGGGAATACGTTCCAGTAGCCAAACCTGTTACAATAAAGCAATTAAGTCATAAACTATGAAAAAGCAATTAAGTATAAAAACTATAATTCTATTACCTGGAATGCAAAGGAGCGGCCGTAAATGTTGTATCTGTAGCTGCCAATGGAGAGTGCAAACTCCAAAGATGTCTTCAACTATTTGTATCCAAATACTCCCCATGGATAACTATTGAAGGCTGGAAGGTCTTCCACTAAAGCCCACCATCTCTCATCTACACAAACGGTGGAGACCTTTGCATCCAAAAAACTCTCAACAAAAAGTACCAAGCCTAGCTGCATAGCTTCCATACTATACTTCTCCCCAAGCTCCTAGATCGTCTTCAACAAATCTTTCTTATGGATTTCCCCAGGCTTTATTTTGGGGAACATCCTCTTCCGAAGTTTCTGCTCCCCCACTTCAATATCACGGGGGGTAGTAGGAGTGGATCTAAGGCCCATGGCTAGGGCAAAATCCAACTCTCTAAATTTCATCAAGACCCCCCCCCCCCCCCCCAATCTCGAAATCCAAATCTCCTACTTGGTGTTGGAGAAAGAAGTGAGCCATGATACCACAAAAAGTGAATGTCTGCTGCTCCGTCAGAACCCCAAACACTTGCTCCTTCCATAAAGCTATTCTATTTGGCAAATTCTCAAAATTTTATTTCATCTCCCACCAAAAAGTCTGAGTGCATCTGGAAGTAGGCTGACCCTCCCTATCAATAAGATGGACTGAGGATTCATACTTGACATTTTCATGAATTTTTCTACCCTTTGTTGGCTTGCTTGGGCTCTTTGTTGCCTTGCTTGGGCTCTTCTGAACCTTTGGATTTGCAACACCCTTCTTGACCTTCTTCACTAAACTTTTCTTTTTCATCCTATAAAAAGGAAAAAAAGAAACAGGAATAAAACAAAATTTATGTCAACTGGCCAATACAGTAACTCAAGGTCGATGCATTTAGCTTGTATGGTCGATACAGTAAGTCAGGGTCGATACATTTAGTTTGTATGGTCGATACAACTAGTCGATACAATAAGTCAAGGTCGATGCTGAAAAATGCATGGAGTCGATGCATTTAGCTTCTATGGTCGATACAAGTATCAACTTGTACAACAATTCAAGGTCAATACTTATTGTACAGGGTCAATACATTTGCACAAAGGGGTCGATACATTAAATGGGACAGGGTCGATACAAGTTTTCAAGGGCAGTAGCTAAGTAACGAGGTCGATGTAGGTCGATACACTTTATGCATGGTCGATACACTAAAAGGGAAAGGGTCGATACAATTTCAAATGAGCAGTACCGAACTTAGGAGGTCGATGCAGGTCGATACAATCAATGAAGGGTCGATACACTCAAAAGGACAGGGTTGATACTCATTCAACTGGGCAGTAGCTAACTTATGAGGTCGATGCGGGTCGATACATCCATTGCACTAGGTCGATGCATATGTATCGACCGTCATCTTCAACCTCCGGAAACGTATGCTTCGACCTATTAGCATCGACCCTTCGCATATATGCCTGCAAATCACTTTTAAAGGTCATTTTTTTTAGGAAACTGATTCAGTTTCATATAAGGGAAACCCTAATTCAAGGTTTTCATAGGATTTTACAATACAAAGTTTCAAAACCGAAATCCTTAAAAAAAAAATAGCTACTATATTGACTCTCCTATTTACAAATGGAATTCCTTCAATTGGAATTAAACACATACCTTTTACACCCAATGGAGCTTCGTGGAATCGCTTCACGAAGGTTTTGGGGGAAGATGAAATTCACCACATACCTCCACAACGGTTTTCGGTCAAGTGGAGTACTCGAACAACTTCGTCGGTTCAGAGGAATGGCTATGGGGCACTCGAAACAGACGGAGGAAGAGGATGATGAGCAGTCGCTCTTACTGTTCCTTTCCCTCTTGTCTTTGAGTTGGGGACATATATGTCATAAAGAAAAAGAAGAAGGGTATGAAAGAGAGAAAAAAAAATTCACATGTGCGAATGAACACACATGTGTGGGGGCATTTAGAGAAGGGTTTTGAAATTGTGGATATTTAGGGAAGAAGCCCATACTAGAGGGGCAATCTGGGAAAAACCCCGAAGAAGTTTCTCACTGCCACGTGTTGCCTTCCAATTGAAATGTCAGAACATGGGGTCCGTTATACATTTTCCTAGAGTTCTATCTTCTAATAATGAGTTATTTTTTTCTAATTTAAATAGGTTACTAGATGTGGTATTAATATGGTTTTCTAGTTTAAATAAGTTTGTTGAAGTGTTTAATCTGCTAACTATCTTAACTTATTCTTTAAAAATCAAAATTCTAAAGGGTAAATTACACTAACCTCCCCTGAGGTTTGGTGAAATTGCAGATACCTCCCCACTTGTTTCTGAAATTACACTTTCCTTCCCTTAACTTCAATTGTCCATAATAGATTCCCCCCTTTGTTAATATGCCGTTAGCGAAATGGATGAATTTTGATGATGTCATGGTTTAAAGATTTTAAAATACCCAAATTATCCTTTGATTAATGCAATAAAATAAATAATAAATACTTGGTAAGCATTCTTGAACTATACCATGGGACGCACTCAAGGTGCAATCAGACCAACAACTAAATTGGTCTGATTGGATAACAGTAACCCCATGCTCCTGATCATTTAGGAGGGTTCTCTTAGGCGATGAAGGGTTGTTTGCATTGACAATAACCCAAAACCAATGTAACGTGTTCGTTTTGTTGCACTGCTTGTTCCATTTCTACAGTGAGCTTTCATTAGAGTATTGCAAAAAAACAAGAGAAGTGGCTAGGGAATTGATTCAAGGGATATCTGAGCTGGAATTGGGTCTCCAAATTCTTATTGCTAACTTCTATCCACGGTGCCCCCAGCCAGAACTTTCGATGGGCATGCCCCCTCATTCAGACCATGGCCTCTTGACCATCCTAATAGAGAACGAAATCAGTGGCCTTCAACTGATCACAGTGGGAATTGGATCAATGTGAAATCCATCCCCAACTCTTTTTTGATTAACACAGGCGATCATATTGAGGTACATTCCTAAAGTGAAGGCCTCAACAGCCAGATTTCAAGAACCTATTATTTTTCAATCTACAACTGAATTTGAAAAGAGCAAGAACCACATTATTTTTTATTCTACAACTGCAAGTAGACATATGTCTATGAACATTTAAATTTCATTAACTAGTAAATATGTCAAAAAGTAGACATGGCCAAAACACATTAAAGTATAGAGTTAGAACCACACAAACAAAAAATAATGCGGCCACCAAATTGCAACATCCAAAAAGTATACATGTCCAAAAATACATTCAATGCAAAGTATAAAGCCACACAGGCAACAAAAAATAATGTGGCCACTTATCACTTATCCATATGTAGTATGTTATATCTATTATGTCCAAAAAACAACTGTTATCCATCCAAGTTGGCCCTCCCTCCAAACAAGTATGACTCTATACTTGTTTACGTCCACCACCATGGCATGCTCTTAGACCAAGTATAGCCAGCCCTATACAAGAGGTCTCTCCTCCCATATTACACAAAAAGTTAAACATGAAAAATATAAGCAAGACTTTAAATATAAAGTTAAGAATTAGAAGGATAAGCGTTACTTAAAAGTTAAACAAAGTAAAGAACTCATACTTGTTGTCTTGTATTTGATGAGTGTCTACCTTTCGCAGGACATCGCTGACATGTACGTTTGTTGTGTCCAAATTGTTTACAAATGAAACACCTAATAGTGCTAGATCTGCGAGACTGGCTCCCTGGGCTAGGCTCATCTAGTTCTCTCCTTCTATTCTTCTTGGGTCGACTAGGTAAGCGACAAAGAGGTGGAGGTTCTACTGGATCATGATTTCTTGGAGGCCACATGCTCTCATCAGGTATAGGGTGTATGATACCACCATGTGCCCTCAAATATGTCTCCTTTGAGTATTATTCATCACAATACTCTTCAAGGTTGGCTCTTTTACGTTGAATACATGCAACTGCATGCTTACAAGGAAGTCCAGATATTTCCCAACCTCGACAAGTACATGATTTATCATGAAGATTCACCACAAATGTAGTAAAACCTTCAATAATCTCATACTCCTCACTCCCAGCAAATACAACTACACACATCCTTGAGTCCTGCTTGATGGCATCCAATTTGCGTCTTATCTTAGGGGTCACTAAGCTCTCCCAAACACATGCTTTTTCATATCTGCGGTGGATCCTACTCATTAACTTGACCCATATAGAATCAACCAAGGTGAAGATTGGTTTGCCCCTAAGATCACTAACCCATTGATTGAAGGACTCAATCATATTATTTGTTACATACTCACTCTTCACCCGGGGGTCAAATGCATGCCTAGACCATGAATGCATAGGAATCTCCATCAACCATTCGTAACCTTCCTTTTATCTCTCTTCATTTTCTCCATAGCAAAAGTGAAGACCCTATTATTATATGCTCGAGCAGCAACCCAAAAATGATTCCTTAAATTCAACCCTGGGAACTTCTTCTTGAAATTGTTGTATAAGTGCCTACAACATACTCGATGTGTAGCTTCTAGGATGATTTCATTAATGGCTTCCACAACACCCTGTAGAAAATATTTACATCACACTTTTTTTTTGGAGACATAACTACTATTCACATTAAGTACCTTGCATACTTGAAAACCAAATTAACATTGTAAATATACAACTATACACATTGCATACCTTTTGTCGGTCAGTCATGAAACACAAAGGCCTTTGATGTGTAATTATCCCAGTGATAGTGTGCAGATAATAGAAAAAAAATGACCAACTTTCCTTGGTTTCACCCTCCACAATAGCAAAAGTCACGGGGAACAATCCATTATTCCCATCAAGTGCAATGGCTGCCAACAACACCCCACCATATGGACCCTTTAGATGGCACCCATCTAATCCTATAAAGGGTCGACATCCTTCTAAAAATCTACTCTTCATGGCTTCAAAGCAAATGAAGAACCTTTTGAATGTGGGGTTTACACTAAGACTGATCCTATGATATTGAATCTTCACCAAGCTATCGGAGTTTGTCTCTCAAACAATTTCAGCATATATCGGCTACTTACCATATGACTCGCCATGGTTGCCCTCAATTTCATATCCATGTTGAGGTAGCATTTGTATTCTTGGTAGCTCTCACACATGTGTGCTCAGATAGAAATATCTTGATCTTATAAGTTACCCCATCTAGCAAAGGGGATGCATGGATGCGCCAAAGACATCCTGTAGCTGAACAATGAGCAGTTACCCGTGTTTTCTCATTCTTGTCTTTAACAATTTCAAAACCTTCTTGAATGACATAGTCCCTCAAAGCTTCCCTAAACTCTGTCACATTCCCAAACAACATACCTACCTCCAATGAAACTTTCCTACCCTCTTGCACTTCAAATTCTTTCCCACACATAAACCTATTAATATCAACACCCTCATCATTAGAGTCAGAATTATATATAGGATCACAATCATCATTGGATTGGTAATCACACAACCCATCTTTGCTCTCTTGCCCTCCACCCTCTAAATCAGTTGCAACCATCTCACAAGAATTATCAATACTTCCTTTATCACTACCAACCTTCCACACATCATCATTATGACTAAACTCATACACATCATCACCAATGTCACTAATATCTGAAGCCTTGAGAAAGATATGTATATCATTTACTCTTTGATATAGCTCAAACATCCGTAGCACGTCAGTAGTAGAAGTAACATCCATAAAATCATTAGACCAAGGTATGGCACAATGCATGGTGAGTAGCATGCCCACATTGGAAGGTTGGTTCCTTAGTGCTACTTCACAAACATAAGTGAACATGTCCATGTAATTGTATCGATTTGGGTCCACTTTCAGGATTGTAAAAACTTTGTCCATATAGTGGATAATCAAATCGTGCGAAGAAATTGAAGCCATTGAGACTTGAAAGAATTTCCAAAACATGAAGCAATCAAATTATAGACTTTTATCTCAGAGATTGTGCACATAATTGGGCAAAAGTAGCAAGCACAATAGCAGTTTTTGTGTATTTACTGAATTGATGGGGGTTCAAGTATAAGCAAAGAGGAGAAAGGAAGGTTTGCTGTCAAGGCCTTCTTGTTTAGATAATATATTTCAAGTTCTCGACAACCAGATATATTAAAAAAGATAAGGATGTACAGCAAAATAAGTAGGTATCAACATCCCCTAAGGACCCTACTGATCTTGAAACCCAACAAATAAAAAAAAGTTATTTCGTGATTAAAAAGGCGTAGAATGATACTTTGAATATCGCCATTCTAACAGTACACTCTTACAAAATTGTGCAGCAGAGAAAAAAACATTGTCATATTAATGGGCTTTTGAAAGCTCGTTAGTACAGAGTGTTCTATATCACTACAGTAAGAAGCATTCTCTATGTGTTAGCGTGTGGCTCTCTGAGTCCCTTAGTAAGACTTAGCAACAGAAAGTTGGGTTCTAAGATGAGAGCTTATTATAGCTCTAGAATTGATGGTGACAGACATGGTAAGAAAAAAAATTAATTATTGTATAATACAATTGATCTCCATTTTGTATTTATTTTCTGCAAAAAGTTTTGCCTAAGGATTTCTTTTGTCTTTTGGTTGTGCTTGTTAATTGATACCCTGGTCCATCGTCGTCGGCCAAATTGTGCAAAATTTTGGAAAACATCATTAAATTTGGTTATTTTTATTAAAAAATAAACCAGAATTATTTTGGCTGAAAATTTGAAATTCCGAAATTTCAGCCGAAATCTCTAGATTCTGTCCGATTCGTGCAACTCGGAATATTAGTGATATCTATTTCAGATGAGGGAGCCAAGATCACAATTTTGTGAAATTTCTTTGACATTAAAAACCTTGGCCCAGGGCTGCAATTTCCATTGCTTGCCAAGATCTGCTCAACCTGTATGGATGATGTGTCAACCTCCCTTTTGCAGGTACTTTACGTGTGGCAAAAAAATTCCAGGTTCGCTAGGTCATGAGGAACAAGATGCCAAAACCTTTGCTTCATGGGTATCAATGAGCTCTACCACTGTTTTTACTGTTTACAGATGTTTCTATTGAAATTTTTTTTTTGATATTTTAAATCAAAATTTTCTTTTAATTACAAGAAAACATAGTTGCTTCCACTATTAAAGTTTTATTTTTCTGGCCAAAATAAGTAAAATGTGAACTACTGTGTTGGGTATATGCAGGGTATTGATTATTTGAAGTATGATAACTGTAACAATGATGGTTCAAAGCCGACTGTTCGGTAATTTAATTTCCCATATTTGCTTCTCTATTTTTTAATTCTTCCTTACTATAATACACAATATAGCAACCTATTGGTTTATAATTATGCCATTCTACTCAATTTGCTTCTCACATAGATATCCTATAATGACCCGAGCTCTAATGAACACGGCCCACTCAATCTTCTTCCCCCTATGCGAATGGTAATTCTATTTTCCCACGAGCACAAGTTGCTCTCTAATAATTTTTTCCCCTAGCTAGTCTGTTTGGTTGACTTGTTCACCTTTTGTTCATCAGGGGGGACTTACACCCAGCTATATGGGGTGCTAAGATAGGAAATAGCTGGAGAACTAAGAATGACATTTCAGATACATGGACAGGTAAAACAATATATATTTGCTTGAATTATGATGGTATTGATAACCCAAGAGATTTACATATCGTGTTTAATTGTTCACTCGACAGTATGGTATCTAGAGCCGACATGAATGAAGTCTATGCTGAGCTTGCAAGGCCTGGTGGTTGGAATGGTTAGTATTGTACTGTGTACACAGTAGGATTCTTCAATACAGAAACTAAAGAATAGACTATTCATCTTTTATTTTGTAATGACTTCATTGAGTGAACTCTATCCCTAGGAAGAAACCACTTAATTATCATCTTTTGCTGTTGCATTTTGAGCAGATCCTGACATGCTTGAAGTAGGAAATGGAGGAATGAACAAAGATGAATACATAGTCCCACTTTAGCATATGGGCCATTTCCAAGGTAGTAGAGATTTTTTCGCTCTATATATTTTCCCCCCTATATATATTTATTTATATTTAGAAAAAATAAAATAAAAATATTTGTAACGACTATTGCACAGGCTCCCCTTCTGATTGGATGTGATGTGCGGAATGCAACAAAAGAAACGATGGAGATCATTTCCAAAGGAGGTTATCCCCGTTAACCAAGGTAAATACATGTGTCATTCTAGAGATATTTTTATTTCTAATAAATTGTAGCTTTTATAAGTAGTGTAGTTCTCTAATGTCTAAACCCAACTGAAGGGGAAAGGACACGCGTCAGCTACAGCTCCTCCCACGCTCTGGTTTACCGGTAGAAGGTTGGAGTGGAGGGTGTGACACCCTGACCTGTACTCCGATGGTAAAGTAAGTAGATGTAGAAGATGATGAACTAATAAACACTGAAATAGGCACTGAAAGTTACGCAAGACTCTGGGAAGCACTGAACAAGTATACTCTGAATACTCTGAAGTACGCCCAAATAACGTGATAAAAACGTGATCTTAAGCACTAAAAATCACGGGGTATTTATAGGGTAAGGTTGGTATGGCCATCGATGACCATGGATGGCCATAGGTGTCCATACCACGTGTTTTGCACTCATTGCCAAATATGTCGGACATAATCTGCCGCCGGTTGCATCACACGTGAGAGCCTCCTATGAGTCCAATCGGACGGGATCGGACAGTACGCAGAAGTGACCAGCATTAAATGCCAAGACAGTGCTTTCGGCACAAAACGGCGCTTTCGGCACACATGTCGGAATTATGGATCGCCTCCTGATCACTTCCTCCTACGAGTCGGTCTCGTTGTTGACTCGAGCTCGGTTACGGTGTAGATGTCTTAAAATACAGCTAGGACATCGTTGTCGGTGAGACAACGGATTCGTTGTTCATGTAACGACAAAAACGTTGTCAAGAGTACAACGGTTACGTTGTGCTTCAGACAACGAGCACGTTGTCAAGCCACAACGGAAACGTTGTTCTACAAGAGAACAAAGACGTCGTAATGCGCACAACGGGAACGTTGTGCATCAGACAACGTGTGATCCCTCTATTTTAAGCACGTGACCCCAACTCGTATCCACGTGTCACTTTCATGAACAAAACAACAAAAACGAGCTCGTTCTCCAACGCTAAGTTGATTTTACGAATTTTATCCGTTACAATTTGCCCCTTTATGATGCTTGGAACGTAGTTCGAAGTGTCATAAACGGACAAAAAGATCATACCTGGCACTGCTCCCGAAGATGTAACGTTGCGTGCTTAAAACGCTCACTGAGAAGATCGACCGTTCACGCCAGCTGGTTGCGCGTGCGAACCGTCACGTCTCTTTAATGCGGACAGGCTGTCATCATCGCCGTTTCGAATTTCAAAATGCTTTAATAACTCTGACGGTTACTCTCTTTTGGTGAAAAGACGATCTTGTCACTGCTCTTCTCCCCTTTGACACAGGTGTACGGCTCTGATGAAGGGTAGTGGTGTAGTTTCGCAAATCTGAGATGCTTATAAAATCCCCATCGAATACTCCTTCTCTTTCACCCTGTTCCTTCAAGCACTGTTACTCTGCCGAATTTTTTCTCAAACGAAAGTTCATCTTCCTCAAGCTCTCAATAGTCTCTCAGTCGTCTTCTGTTCAGTATGCTCTTCACCATTTTTCTTAATATTTCTTACTGTTTCTCCCTCTCTTTTCTTCTCTGATTCTTGGAGTGATTCTGCTCTGTGTACTCTCCGTGTTCTGTTCACTGTTCTTCGTTCCTTTCGCTGTTTCTTCCGACTGCTATGGCTGCCAACATTCCCGTAGAACCCGCTAGGTTAGAGGAAGTTAGAGGCCCTACTGAAGATGAGGCCAGTTGCACAGGTAGCGCACCTCATGGTGCCTACATCGAACAATCCTCAGCTCTGCGCCAGCACCAGTTGGCACATCTGAACCACTACAGGGAACGTTTCGACTTCCCTTCCAACGTCAATCTCCATTTCAAGTGAGATGACGCTCTCATTGATAAGCGTTCTGCTTGTACCATCGTCTACCTCTCTCAGCTCGAGGCTGGCCTCCGCTTTCCTCTCCATCCCTTCCTGGACGACGTTCTGTCCGCCCTGCAACTCGCACCGGGACAAATGCATCCGAGCTTCCACAAATATATGTCCATGATGATCAAATTCATCAAGGACGGTTACCCAATAGAAGCTAGGCATCTATTCCACTTCTGCCATGCTATCAGATGCCGAGGCTTTGACGATGGTTTGTTCTGCTACTACTCGTGGAACAAGAAACCTCGACATCCAGAGCTCGTCTCAGGCATTCTCGATAGAGAAAGAGGGTGGAAAGCCATTCCTTTCGTTGTCTCTGGCGGTTGGAAGGCAGAGAATTCCACGGTCCCCAATGTCTTCCAAGCGGAAGCAGGTATACTACTACGGTCGTCCGTTGTCCGTTGTGCTCCACTGTTCTGACTCTGTTTTCGTTGTACGTTGTATGCTTTCGTCCTGCTGACTCTCGTTGTACTCATTCTGCTTTTCTGTGTGCAGTTGACGGAAAGAAGATCCCATATAAGAAGTTGGCCCTAGAAGAAGAAGACCTCCTTACCAACATCAAACGTGTTCGAGGTGGGGAATACATCCGGTGGAAACCACTGGAGCCTGACACGTGGGTCGCCTTCAACACTCCTACTGCAACTGCTCAACGACGACAACAACAACCACAACAACAGCAACAGCATCCAGGTGCTTCTACTTCTGCACCTTCACCAGCAATTAACCTATCCGAAGAAGAAGAAGAAGACATGGCCGGCACAAATCCACCTCCGCTGAGCAGGAAGCCAAGGTCTGCTCGCCCTGCAGTTCAGCTGCCACCACCGCCACCACCGTTGAAGAAGAGGAACCCTCCTTCCAAGGGTACAGCGACTGCTGACCCGAAAAGAAAGATGCCGACCCAGGCCGAGTATGAGGCCAGAAAGAAAGCGAAGGCGGACATACGCCTGGAGAAAGAGGACGCAGCCATTGCTGCTCCCCCCTCCACCTCTGCCGTTCCTGCAACAATTCCAGGAGCAGAGGTGACAACGGCGGTGCCCGAAGCCAGCTCGGCACCTGCCCCCTCTCGAGCTACAACTGCTCCAGCCAGTTCGAGTTCCACTGTGGTTGCCCTGGCCGCAACGGAAGCTGGCACAACGAGTCTTCCAGCTTGTATGCTACCGACGAACACTCTGGATTGGTCGCCCGACTTCTCTCGGTACGGGAGACCGACCGTGAACGACTCGGTGCAAAGTTTGGACAAGACCGCCTGAGCTCTGACTCATGCTATGAGGTTGCCCCGAGACATTGCTGACGTCGGCAAACTCCATCTGACCGAACTGTCCTACGCTGCCTGCCAGTCTGTGGCGTCAGTAAGTTTCTCACTTCCTCTTCTTCTTACTCTCTACTGCTGAAATTTGACTCCTCGTTGTGCTAACGCCCGGACACTTCCTTGCAGATGAACGTGCTCGTGCACGAACTCTGTGATCGTAGCCAATATAACTACAATCACCTCCGAGATGGGATCAAATACTGGAAAGACAGGACTGAGACGCTGGAGAAGACTCTCGTCGAAGAGAGACTCAAGGCAGACTTTGATCTGTCTCAAGCCAAAGCTGACGCTGTTCGCGTCGAGAGGAAGTTCAAAGCTGCCACCAAGGCACAAGAAAAAGCCGAGGCTAATACACGATCAGCAAAGGAGGCCAAGAAGAAGGCCAAACAGGAGGTAGAGAACGCTGTTCTACGCATCAGCGAACTGGAGCACGTCTCCCAAGCTTTGGGCAGACAGCTGGAGGAAACTGAGGCAGCCAGGACAGCACTGGCGGAGGAGCTCGAGGAGGCCAAGAAAGCTCAAGAGACCATCGAGAGGACCGTGACCCTGAGACTGCAACAGCACTATCAGTCTCAGCTAGACACGCTCTTGGAGGAGGATCGGGCAGAGACCGAGAAAGAGACACTTGAATCGCTCCGCCAACAAGGCCGTCTGAAAGAAGACAATGAAGAGGATGCCATCACGTTCTCCAAGCTTCAGAGCAAAGACTTGATCGAGCTAGACAACGAGACCGAGGTCTAAGGCGTCGAGCAACCTCACTCTCTCGAAGGTCCTGCACCCCTCCCTGCTGAGCCGTACTTCGAGCCAGCTGCTCCCGAAGCTCCTGCTGCTGCCGATGAAGCTACTCCGGAAAAAACCCCAACTGCTGAAGCCTCTACTTCTGCCCCTGTTGCAACAACGACAGACGCTGACCTTGAGCTCGCCTGATCTGCTGCTCCTCTTCACATTTCTGCTTTCTTTTTTAATGATGTTAACTCTTTTCTTTCCCTCTTATGGGAGTTTGCTGCTGTAATTACCCATAAATGGGCCTTCTGTATGAATGGATCACTCTTTTTTCTTATGTTTGCATTTCTCTTCACCTCATAGCGTAGCACAACGTATGCACACAGAAAAAGAAAAAATACAACATGAGTAGTTGAATAAATTTTCATAGTTCACTGTACTGATGTTAACGCGGTACTCCGCTATGTGGAAATCATAAATGTTACACATACTAAACAAATTATTTCGATCAAAGCACTACGAACAGAACACTGCGAGTAGAGCACTACGATCAAAGCACTACGAACAAACACTACGAATAGAGCACTACGAGCAAAGCACTACGAGCAAGCACTACGAATAGAGCACTACGGGCAGAGCACTACGAGCAAAGCACTACGAGCAGAGCACTACGAGCAAAGCACTACGAGCAAAGCACTACGAGCAGAGCACTACGAGCAGAGCACTACGAGCAAAGCACTAATCCAGATACATCATTCGCGTAGTTCACTGTGAATGCAATCTGACAAATAAAATTCATATGATGAACACAATGTAACTCAGTTTCAAAGCACATGCTCAGAGGATGTCATTAGGATAAGCCACTGGATTTGCTCAGATGACACCCTTATATAAGCCACTCGTGTTCGTTATGAGTAGGTTGTTCAGTCAAAATTTTATTTGAATTACTTGCAAAACATTCACAATATTACACTGATGAACCAGACAGAGAATAGTGTAGACAACGAGCAGGCGCATAATATTGCAAGTTATATGTTGAAATATAAGCACTATGTTTATGTAAAATCACTGAAAACTTGTAAGCACAACGATGCATGTAGTAGCATATCATAGATTCTATTGAAAGAATTGCCTCAAATTCATAATGTCCCAGGATTTTGAGATGAGGTTACCTTGTAAGTCTTTCAAGTAACAGACTCCAGGACTTCCCAATCGTTCTACGATATAAGGCCCTTCCCAGTTAGGTCCCAACTTGCCACTGTTAAGCTCTCTCGTGTTCTGGAACACTCTTCGGAGAACGAGATCACCGACCTGCAGCACTCTCCATTGTACTTTCTTGTTGTAGGCTTTCCTCAATCGTTGTTGATACCTCCTCATCTGAATGCTGGCATCTTCTCGCTTCTCTTCTAGCAGATCGAGATGAATAGCCATAAGCTCTGTATTTTGATCTTTCTCTCCATCCTTCTTCTTGTTGTGCCAAGAACGCACTGTAGGCAAACTGATCTCAGTAGGAATGACAGCTTCCATGCCATACACTAGAGAGAAGGGAGTTTCATTGGTAGGACTCCTTGGGGTTGTTCTGTACCCCCACAAAATGTTGTGCAGCTGGGCGGTCCACTTCCCCTTCGAATCTTCCAGTCTTCTCTTCAAGGCATTGAGAATATTCTTATTGGCTGCCTCGGCCAATCCATTCCCCTGAGGATAATATGGGGAAGAGAAAACATGCCTGATCTTCAGCTCGCTGCAAAAGTCGACAATCAAACGTCCTGAAAACTACTTCCCGTTGTCAGTAATGATGGACTGCGGTATGCCAAATCTGCAGATGATATGTTCCCACAAGAACTTCTTCACTTCTTGCTCTCTGATACGAGCAAGAGGAACAGCTTCAATCCAACGAGAGAAGTAGTCAGTTGCCACTAGAAGAAAGATCAGATTCCCTGGAACCCTAGGGAAAGGTCCTACAATATCAAGTCCCCACCGCGCAAATGGCCAAGGCTGAGATACAGTGCTGAGCTCTTGAGCCGGAGCATGAATCAAACGAGCAAACCGCTGGCACTGGCTGCACTTCTTCACATACTTCTGAGCATCAGCCTACATGTAAGGCCAGAAGTAACCTTACCCCAGAGCTCGATGGGCAATGGTTCTCCCGCCTGAATGTATACCACATATACCTTCATGCAACTCAGCAAGTATTCTCTCCACATCTGCAGGATGAACACACTTCAACAAAGGCCCACCAAAAGATTTCCTGAACAACTCTTCTTACACCAAGGCATAACGAGGTGCCTTGAACAAAATGCGCCTTGACTCCTTCACACTGAAAGGAAGAATTCCATCCTTCAGATAAGCCACCAGCCCTGTCATCCAGCTCGGAACTGGATTGACAAAAAACACTTCTCGCTGTGCCTGAAGAGCTATTGAAGGATACTCTTGGAACTCCATCAGAATAGCCTTAGGCTCGTCAGCCTACACCATGGAAGCTAGATATGCCAAAGCGTCAGCATGCCTGTTCTCATCTCTCCGGGTGTGCCTGATCTCCACAACGGTGAATGCTTCACACTGCGAACGAACGAGAGTAGCATACTGCTTCATCCGGTCATCCTTACAGTCATAAACACCATTCACCTGATTCACCACGAGCTGTGAATCACAAAACACTCTTAACCTGGAGATCTGCAGCTCTTGAGCACTCTGCAACCCAAGCAGTAGGGCTTCGTACTCAACTTCATTGTTGGAGGCAGTGAACCCAAGACGCGACATCTTCTGCACTTTGATGTTCTCCGGACTTATAAGCACAACGCCCAGTCCTGAACCACTAGAATTAGAAGATTCGTCCACGTACAATAACCAACCATTCCACTCTGATGACTCGGCCCCATCCACAACGATATCTCCATTGTCAACTTCAATTGGAAGTTCCCGAAGATCAACAACCACCTCCTCTGCTTCCTCCTCCACAGGGAAATCAGAAAGAAAACCTGCTATTGCTTGCCCCTTTTCTGAACTCCTAGCCCGATACTGAATATCGAACTCACTCAGAGCCACAGCCCACTTCGACATCCTCCCCGCCAGCTCGGGTCGTCCCAGCACGACTTTCAAGGGATACGTTGTGATGACAACGATAGAATGAGCATGAAAGTAAGGACGAAAAGCTTTTCCGCAGAAAAGACAAGAGCTAGACATACCTTCTCGAGTTTACTATAATTGCACTCCGCCTTGAGAAAGGTTTTGCTGATGAAATAAACAGGTTTCTCCACGCCATCACAACTCCTGACCAGGACAGAACCAAGGGCTTGCTCTGAAACAGATAGATAAAGATATAAAATTTCACCTGGCTCAGGTACCGAAAGGATAGGAGCTGAGCCTAAATATTCCTTCAAGGCAAGGAAAGCTCGAGAACACTCTGGAGTCCACGCAAAAATGGAGTCCTTTCTCAGCAACTCGAAAAGAGGTTTACAACGATCGGATGACTTAGAGATAAACCGATTGAGTGCAGCAATCCGGCCTGTCAGCTTCTGGATCTCCTTCTTCGACTTAGGCTCTGGCATGTCCAACAAAGCACGGATCTGAGCTGGATTTGCCTCAATCCCCCGCTGACTCACAAGATAACCCAAAAATTTTCCTGAGGTAACTCCGAAGGTGCACTTCTCTGGGTTGATCTTTAGATTGAAAGATCGCAGAACAGAGAAAGGCTCAGTAAGGTCCGTCACCAGAGTACCTCGTACTCGACTCTTCACAACGATATCATCGATGTAAACTTCAACCGTCTTGCCAAGAAGTGACCCGAACATGAGATTCATAAGACGTTGATAGGTGGCACCTGCATTCTTCAAGCCAAAAGGCATCACTCTATAACAGAACAAGCCCCGCTCCGTTTTGAAGGTGGTCTTCTCTCGGTCTGCTTCCGCCAGGAGGATCTGGTTATAGCCTGAATAACCATCCATGAAGGATAACATCTCGTGGCCAGCAGTGGCATTGATGAGCCTGTCTATCCTTGGCATGAGAAAAAAGTCCTTGGGACAGGCCTTATTGACACCAGTGAAGTCAATACAAACCCTCACATTCCCGTTCTTCTTAGGCATAGCCACAACATTGGTTATCCAATCAGGGTACTGCACCTCCTGAATGAACCCGAACTGAATCAGCTTGTCAATCTCCTCGTTCACTGCATCATGATAAGCTGGAGCAAGCCTCCGAGGTTTCTGCTTCACTGGAGGGATAGCAGGATCAACATTGAGGTGATGACAGATAACACTCGGATCGATGCCAGTCATGTCTTTGTGAGACCATGCAAAGACATCGAGGTTCTGCCTAAGGGAACTCAGCAACTCGAGCTCTTCCTCCGCTGTGAAGCTCGTCCCGACCTGCAACACCTTTGGCTCTTCTTCCGTTCACAAATTCACAGCTTTCGTGGGCTCAACGGAAGGTCTGCACAACGAGATTTCTGAGCTCTCTTCCACAACGGGAACGACCTGTAACTGCTATGAAGGCACAACGGAAGCAGGAAAATCGCACTTCTGCGATGCCAACTGATCACCCTTGATCTCCTTAAGCCCGTCCTGCGTTGGATATTTCAACACCTGATAGTACGAGGACGGAACAGCCTTCATCTCATGGGTCCACCAACAACCCAAGATGGCATTGTACGGCGATGGCACATCCAAAACGGAGAACCTGGTCTAAAGGACAACGGGTCCAGCCACAACGGGTAAGACAACGTCGCCTACAGGCTTCATCGAGCTACCATCAAATCCGAACATTGGAGTCTGAGCAGAGATTAGAACGGAAGGATCCAGCTTCATCTGGGTGAAAGCATGAAGATACAAGATGTCTGCTCCACTCCCGGAATCCACGAGCACTCTCTTGATGTCGAAATCTCCTATTCGCATGGTGAGAACGAGAGCATCATAGTGAGGTCGGATTACTGCTGCCAGATCACAATCAGTGAAAGTAAGTGCCTGCTCAACGCTTCTGGTAGGCACTTGCACCTAACACATTGCAGCATCATGAGACAGCTTCCTGGCCTTCGTCCTGAAGTTCCTCTCCACATCTGCTTCTGGCGCTTGCACGCGGTAAATGACATTGATCGTGCCCAAGGAAGCTCCTCCACTGGTACTTGGATTACTGGCAGGTTCTCCTCTAAGAGACTGGGATACCGGCTCCCTGGCATACTCCATGCCGCCGTTGCCAGAAGCAAGATACTCTCCTAAGTACCCTTCCTGAACCAGCCTCTCCAAGTACTCCCTCAGAATACGGCATCGGTTGGTCAGATGACCACGGCACTTGTGATAATGACAATACTCATGCACCCGAGGTCCCGATGTAACATTTTGCATAGCTCTAGCCGGCCACTCGAAGTACGCCTGATCCTCCATTGACCTCATGATGGTCGCCGGGCTAACTGTGAAATTGATGGGCGGTGCTCGATCTGCAAAAGGTTGCCGCTCACTAGGCTGCACGCCTCTCTCATGCTGTACTTGAGGCTGCATCTGGCGTGGCTGATACTGCTGCCTCGCCTGCTGCTGATCATTAGGACGTCTCTCCGTCCTACTCTGTTGCTGATTAAAATTTCCTTCAAACGGACGCCGAACCGGCTGATCCCGCTGAGTCACATAAACTACTCTCTCCTTCTGCTTCCTTGGTGGTGAGTCCTCAGATGATGAAGACTCGTACCTCTGCTTCTTCTCCTTCCTCTTCGAAGATCGGTGTGTCCTCTCTACGACATCCACCACTCTCGTCCTGGGCTTTGGCACCGGCACAACGGATACGTCCTCCTCATACCTTCCGTACTTGGTGGCATGAACCATCATCTCGTCCATCTTGATAGGAAAGTCAAGAGCCAAGGACTTATAGAGATCGGAATGCCTAGGGATAGCATTCTTGAAAGCAGCGATACAGCTCGCTTCGTCGACCTTATCGATGTTGTGGACTTCATCAGTGAAACGCGAAATAAAGTCCGTCAAGGATTCAGCCGGCTTCATCCTCAAAGAGAAGAGAGTATCTGCACCTGCTTTCTTCTTTTTATTGATAATGAAACGATCAATAAAAGCCGACCTGAGCTCTGAGAAATTACTGATGGAACCAGGAGGTAAGTTCCGAAACCACTTTGACGCTGCCCCAGACAGGCTGTTGGGGAAAGCTTTGCAATACAGGTCATCATCTGGATTGCGAACTGCCATCGCATGTTTGAAATCAAACAAATGCTCCTCTGGATCCGTCCTTCCAGTGTACATGGGGAAGATCAGAGTTATAAACTTAGAAGAAGTATATGACTGATTGATGGCGTCTGTGAAAGGAGAGTTCTCAACGTTGTCCTTTGCTGACTGAGCAAAGTGGTCAGGAATCCCTCCCTTCATGCTCTTAACACGAGCACCGATCAAAGCTTCCACCTCCTTGGCAGTCACCCAAGTCTTCTGGGCGTCTGCACCTCCAGTACCCCCTCTCAAGTCTTCTCGCCCTGCCCCTTCTCGCAAATCCACACGATCTGAAGGAATACTCTGCTCTGCCCGAACCTGAGGCTACCTTACATCTCCTTCAGTAGGAAGAAGCACAAACCTGGTTTCACGGTTCTCCGGTGCAGAAGGAGAAGAAGAGACGTCAAGCTGACGTCTCACGGAAGACCTCTGCTGTGGCAGCTCATCCACCTCGAGCCTGCTATGCTCGAACGCCTCCAGCCTCTCCTGCATCAACTACTGCTGCCTGGTGATCTGATCCAGAGCAGACTGCTACCTTTGCAACATCGCCAAAATGCGATCAGAAACAGAAAGCTCAACAGGAGGAGGCATGGTCCTCTCTGGTTGCCCAGACGAAGGACTAACCCCAGGGATGTGCACGACAGAAGGTACAAAAAAAGTGGCCTGAGGGGTTTGATCCTCACGCCCGAACACCGATGACTGATCAGCCATGATCACAAAGAGCAAAGGGGGGTTCGTTTATTATTCCCCACAGACGGCACTAATTTTGAAGGGGAAAGGACACGCGTCAACTACAGCTCCTCCCACGCTCTGGTTTACCGGTAGAAGGTTGGAGTGGATGGTGTGACACCCTGACCTGTACTCTAATGGTAAAGTAAGTAGATGTAGAAGATGATGAACAGTAAACACTGAAATAGGCACTGAAAGTTATGCAAGACTCTGGGAAGCACTGAACAAGTATACTCTGAATACTCTGAAGTACGGCCAAATAACGTGATCAAAACGTGATCTTAAGCACTAAAAATCACGAGGTATTTATAGGGTAAGGTTGGTATAGCCATCGATGACCATGGATGGCCATAGGTGTCCATACCACGTGTTTTGCACTCATTGCCAAATATGTCGGACATAATCTGCCGCCGGTTGCATCACACGTGAGAGCCTCCTATGAGTCCAATCGGACGGGATCGGACAGTACACAGAAGTGACCAGCATAAATGCCAAGACAGTGCTTTCGGCACAAAACGGCGCTTTCGGCACACATGTCGGAATTATGGATCGCCTCCTGATCACTTCCTCCTACGAGTCGGTCTCGTTGTTGACTCGAGCTCGGTTACGGTGTAGATGTCTTAAAATACAGCCAAGACATCGTTGTCGGTGAGACAACGGACTCGTTGTTCATGTAACGACAAAAAAGTTGTCAAGAGTACAACGGTTACGTTGTGCTTCAGACAACGAGCACGTTGTCAAGCCACAACGGAAACGTTGTTCTACAAGAGAACAAAGACGTCGTAATGCGCACAACGGGAACGTTGTGCATCAGACAACGTGTGATCCCTCTATTTTAAGCACGTGACCCCAACTCGTGTCCACGTGTCACTTTCGTGAACAAAACAACAAAAACGAGCTTGTTCTCCAACGCTAAGTTGATTTTACGAATTTTATCCGTTACACCAACCAATGTTGAATAGATCCCTTCGGTGTTCAAGAGAAAAAGGTTAGGATGGAAGGTGATCTTGAGGTACGTACGTCAACAATGTCTAGCTACTATAGAAAATCCACTGCTACTGAATGAGTACAAGATTGAGCTGACGCATCTCTCTCTTCTACAGGTTTGGGCTGGACCCCTTTCGGGCTATAGGACAGTTGTTCTCCTACTCAACCGAGGTTCATGGCATTCTGCTATAACTGCCAACTGGGACGACATCGGAATCCCCCCCAACAGTGTCGTTAAGGCAAGAGATGTTTGGGAGGTGTTTTCAAATTACCAAGCCTTACTATATCTCTATGCTTTTATGTGTTCATCTCTTTCATGCATTAACCCCTTTACTGGGTTTTGCTCATGCAGCATACAACACTGAAGACACAATTCATTGGTAGCATCACAGCCACCATGGATTCTCACTCATGCAAGATGTATGTATTGACGCCTATTTCTTGAGGTTCTGATTGCCGCCTTACCATTGGCAGGTGAATGCTTATGTTTTGATTAGTCTTTCCTTTAGTCCAGTGCCATTGTTGCCTGATGAAAGTATGAAACAGACATAGTTGAATAGTTACCAATTCCCTAATTGACTGGTTACATAGGATATTTTGATTAGAAATATAGAGGAGGATGGAATTATCCTTTTTATCATATATTTATTTCTACTTTACTGTTTTATTTATCCTACTAATTAATGCAATATACTGTTGCAACCATGTAGTAGCAGTAGGTAGTTTTGAGATCAATGAGAAAGGATATTGAGACGAAGTATTCAATATCTGCACACCCTTTTACTCTGTTTTAGGCAAGGAACCTTCAAAAATTTGGAAAGCCCTTTTAAGTCATAATCTGCTGTACTAAGGGCCTGTTTTGATAAACTTCTTTAAGGAGAGAAGAGCTTCTCCAGGAGAATTTCCAAGAAAAGTAACTTTGAAAAAAGTCTACAAAATCAAATTGAGAAAAAGAAGTGGTGTTTGGTTTGCACTAGAAGTAACTTTTGAACATTAAAAGTCAAATGTGTTGGCTTCCCACACAAGTTTTGCTTGGCTAGCTTCCTAGAAACAGTTGTGTTTTTCCCGACTTGTATGGGCTTTTGACTTTTTGGAGCTAAAAGTCACATCAATTTAGAGCAATCTAGAATCCACAGGTTTCATGCCTCAGTTTGCTAGGCCATTCGTGAATTTTTTTTACTTCCATACAAACATAAGAAGAGAAGCACGACAATGGAAGATGCAATCTTCAATAGTTAGAATCTTATAAATGAGGGAAAGAGAGATGTGAGAAATTACGAAAGGAGAGAAGGTAGAGTGGAGAGAGAAAATTATAAGATGACAAAATTACCCATAATTTGGTATATAACCTTAGGGACATTCTAACTATAAACTTTAGTGAAATTTCGGCTATAAAAAAATTTAACCGCATTTTGGGTATAAAAACTTGAGGGATAAGAAATAAAATAAAGGTATTTTTTAAATAAGATAAATTTCAATCATTTCTAAATACTCATTCTAAATTCTCATTCTCGCGGCTTTCAGATGCCCAGAGAAACGTGATGGAGCGTCCCTTCTCTGAGGAGGAGATCTCTTCCGTGGTCCGAGGAATGAAGGGGGATAAAGCACCAGGCCCTGATGGCTTCTGCATAGAGTTCTACAAAAAATGCTGGCACATTGTAGGGCCGGATGTGCTAGCGGTGTTCCAGGGGGTGTATTCTTCTAATTCCCTCAACCCAGTCTTAAACAATACATTTATAGTCTTCATCCCTAAAGTGTCAGGGGCACATCACCTAGAAGATTTCCGTCCAATCAGCTTGGTGGGCAGCTTGTACAAAATCTTGGCTAAAGTCTTAGAAATCCGCCTGAAAGTCGTCATGCATTTGATCACATCGCAGTTCCAGTGCGCTTTTGTGGGTGGGAGATCAATCCTAGATGACCCCCTGATAGCCAACGAATGTCTTAAGGACCGTCTTCGTAAGAAAATCCCGGGAATTTTGTGCAAGATGGCATGGAAAAGGCATACAACCACCTTAGTTGGGATTTCTTGGAGTACATGCTTGGTCGGATGGGCTTTGGTCTTAAATGGAGGGCCTGGATGAGGGCATGTATAAGGTCTATTCGGATGTTAGTGCTTATTAATGGGTCTCCTCAGGGATTTTTCAGGAGCTCGCGTGGTCTTAGGCAAGGAGACCCCCTTTCGCCTCTTCTGTTCATTATTGCCTCGGAAGCATTAAGCAGAATGATACAAAAGGCCTCGCCCTCAGTGTGGGAAGGCTTCTCTATTGGGCGTAGTGGACTTAATATTTCCCATATCCAGTTCGTAGACGATACCCTCATCTTCTGCGAACCGTCATGCTCAAAATTGGCCCTTGTGCATTGTCTTTTCTGTTGTTTCAAAGCAGTGTCGGGACTACGTATAAACCTTGGGAAGAGCGTGATGTATGGAGTGGGGGATGTGCCTAACCTCGAGGAGCTGGCTGCTTGTCTTGGGTGTCGGAGGGGAAATTTCCCGACGACCTATCTCGGACTACCGCTGGGCGCCACATTCAAAGCCAAGGCGGTTTGGGATCCGATTATAGAAAGATTCTCTAATCGCCTTCAAGGTTGGAAGGCTCAGTTTCTGTCCAAAGGGGGAAAATTGACTCTGCTTAAAAGCACATTGAGCAGTTTACCGACATATTTTATGTCCCTACTTACCATCCCAGCTTCGATTGCCTCCAAATTAGAAACAATCAGGAGAGACTTCCTATGGAACGAAAAGATTGAAACCTGCAAGTACCATTTGGTGGATTGGAACATCATATCCCTACCCAAGAGTGGGGGTGGCTTAAACATCCCTCACTGATCCAGGTCAACAAGGCTTTACTGGGAAAGTGGCTCTGGCGTTTCGGGAAGGAGGAGGGGAGTTTGTGGAGGGAGGTAATCATAGCTAGGCACGGGTTGATAAATAGGTGGCATCCAAAGGCCGGACCGGGCCCTCTGGGAGTCAAGGTTTGGAAGCCTATAATGCAAGGGTGGGAGGAGTTCTCCTCTCACACACATCTTAAAGTGGGAGTTGGGGATCAGGTGAGTTTTTGGAATGATCGTTGGTGCGGAGAAATATCGCTTAAGCAATCCTTCAGGAATCTGTTTTTCCTGGTGTCTAACAAACATGCTTCTGTAGTAGAATATTTGGATTGGCATAGCGGGGCTCCGGTGTGGGCTCCTAAACTTAGGTGAAATCTCCTCGACTGGGAAATCCCAGATTTCCTAACCTTGTTAGCTCAGGTGTCGGAGGTCACCCCATCTTCATCCATAAGAGATTGTTGTGTTTGGTCCTTAGACAACAAGGGGAGGTTCTCTGTGGGATCCTTTTTGCGAGCCATGTGTCCCAGACCTTTGCTACCATTCCCTCATCAAGCTATTTGGTTCTCAAAAATTCCATCCAAGGTATCTTTTTTCTTATGGGTGGCGGTTTTGGATAAAATTTTGACGATCGACCACCTCATGCATAGAGGTTGGCAGCTAGCAAACCGATGTTTTATGTGCCTACTAGCAAAGGAATCAGTGGATCACCTGTTGCTTCATTGTCCCGTGACGAGAGAGGTTTGGTCTTATTTCCTTATGCATCTAGACATCCCTTAGATCTTTCCCGGCTCCTTTCGGAGCTTGTTATCTTGCTGGTTATCAGGGGTGTCCCAATCACCAGTAGGGGATGTGTGGCCTCTCCTCCCTGGGTCAGTTGTTTGGTCCCTTTGGAAGGAGAGGAATAGGCGAGTTTTCGAGGACTCTGCTGATGAGACATCCCGCATTCAAACTAGGTGCGCCAGTTAGTCTCAACTAGGGGGTCAGTAGGGGATGATTCGGAGGATCCGTGGGGAAATACTTTTTCAACTTGATTGTACGGGGTGTTGGCCAGGTAATGACCCTAAAGGGGGGGTGAATAGGGTCTATGGCAGCTTTAAAAAAATTGAACTACAAATTCAAAAGTGCGGAATAAAGTTAAATATGCAACAAGCTGAACTATAGAATAGTTAAAGGAAATAAAGAAGAGATAAGGAGAATGCAAACTCAAGATTTGTTTACGAGGTTCAGCAATCCAGCCTACTCCCTATCTCAGCTTCCAGCTAGAAGATTCACCACGATTCCTTAATCGCACTGGCACCTTCACAGGTGGAGTCCAAACCTTTACAATCTCTCTTACAGGTCGAGATATTACCTTATAAGCTCTCCTTTAGGTCGAGCTGAAACCTCTCAAGAGCACAACCCTCTCTTGAAATAACTAAAGCAACAACTTCAGTGCAAGAATCCTAGATTCTTAACTACTTTCAATAAATGAGTTTTTGGATTAAAAATCCGAAGATAAAGCTCCTTAAATGAGCTGAATAAGAGTGAAATACAAACTCTAATTAAGTCTCTCAAAGAAGGTAGGAGTCAAGTAAGCTCAAGAGAGAATTTTTGGGGATTTTCTAAGTATGAGAGTTAGTGAAAATCAATAGCAGTGAATAGGTGATTCATGGGAATTATTGCTGTGATCAAGAGTTCTTATATGTTCATAAATGAACTCCTTTTATAGCATTTGATTCAATAGTGCCGTTAGGGTAGTATTAAATGCTTTTAGGTATGTTGCAAACTAGCTGTTACAAAGATTTTTCAGTTTCAGACATGATTTCGTCGACGAAGTGGAGTTCCCACTTGAGTTCATCGCCGAATTCAAAAGATGGAATTTTAATTTCAAAAATCCTGTAATGACTTCGTCGCCGAAGTTAACCCAACCAAAGATTTCATCGCCGAAATCAAGAAACAGAACTGAATTTGAAAATTTCTGTAATGACTTCGTCGCCGAATTCAATCTACCCAGAGAATTCGTCGACGAATTTATAGTAAAAATTCTGAATTCAGTCTTGGATCACACTGAAGGGATGTGATTGATTTCCTAGGTCAATTAGCTATACTCTTATCATAATTTTACGATTAATTAGAGCTTTGGAGTGATCTTCAAAAAAAGTCCTACGCTCCTATGATCAATCTATGATTCTTGAGCTTTTCAACTTACCATTCTTTTGAGAAAATTTTACATAAGTCCTATACATTCTCGGAATAAAAAGTAAATACATTTAAAAATTATGAGAGATGATCTTGGCTTGACTTGGATCTTGTGATTTTGCCTTTTGTCTTCAATGGACCTGACTTGGACTAAGGTCTTATCTTGGATCTTCATCTTGTGTTCAGTGAGTTGAACTTCCTCTTGGGTAATTTCCATCCTTTTTCATGATTGGAGTGTTATCAACTTATGTAATCTGAAATGTTCACACACTTAAATGGTTTTATTAGTACCAAATATTTCATTATATTATTATGTTATTATCAAAATTAATAGGGGTACTTATGGTTGTAACCCTGAGGCTAACAATCTCCCCCTTTTTGATGATGACATAACAATGTAATGAAATTGGGTTAAGCTCCCCCTCACGACATGTTTTTCATAAAATCTTTGAGGTAAGCTCCCTCTACGCATATGCATTTGTAAACATAATCACAGTTGTTATTTAGATGCATATTTATGACGAGGTAAAGGATATATTACCCTGGTTATGTACCAAGAAAAGTTTCACAAAGATAAGTTTCAATTTTAATTTCTCTTCACAACATATAATTTCTATTCACAACATATTGGATCAAGACAAGAAGAGAATTGCATAAGCAAAAGACATATTATGTGTGTACTGCCAAAAATGCAAAAAAAAACATCATATTTCAAATAGTTTAAATGTCATTTCATTTATCAATCATCAATCATCAAATTTTCAACAAATTTAAATTTTCATTACATTTTATGTTTCTCCCCCTATGTCAACATCAAAAAAAAATAAAGAAAAAAAAATTACAGCCCGTCTGCTTTCTGCTTTTTGATGAGGTCTACAACCTTTGAGAGGACATCTTCTGATGGCTCAGCTGGATCGGAGTCATCATGGGAGTCTGAGGAAGAGGAGGTGGTATCTGAGTCTAAAGGAAGGGAGATGATAGGGGAATCAGTAGCTTGACCCCTTTTGGAGGGGTTACCTTTATTGGTCTCTTGCCTTTGGAAGAAGAGGGAGCTTGAGAGGGAGGCTGATAAGGAGTGGCTCCACTAGCCAGACTCACCAGAAAATTATTCATTTTCTTCAACTCATCAGTGGCCCGCAAGGTAATTGAGGCAGCTATGGTGTCATGCTCTGCCATATCCAAAAGAAACTTGCCTTGAGTCTTCAACTGAAGAGCTGACGATTCTACAATTCCTTGGATTGTCTTTGTGACCTTCTCTATTCGGATACTTTCTTCGGATTGTTCTACCCCCAATCTATGTAGAAATGAAGATATAGAGTTAACTCTATCTTTGGTGACTGAGGCATCCATGTTAACTGTCCCTAAGACAGAGTATGTGGCATTGGCACACTCTCTAAGATCATTATGCACCGGGGCAAGAGAAGACTGGACTGCTTTGGGGATTTCGCTCATCTCAGACTCAAGAGCTGCAAAACGGGAGAGAGTAGAGGAATGGAGATTCTGAAGAGTTTCCCTTGATTCGATTTGAATGGCAGTTAGATTTTCCCTTGTTGTTGTCATGAAGGAGAGCATGGATGCCTTTATTTCCTCTTGAAAAGCCTGCTGGCTCATCCTCATTTCCAACTGAAACTGCTCCAAGCTAGAAGACATGGAGGCAATCTGCCTTGCCATGATGTTCAGCTGCTGATCTGAAGCTGCTGGCCTACTGGGCACCTCATAGAACTGACCAGGGTCCTCAAAATGAGGAGACACCTGTCTACGAGAACTCTCTGGAATCTCTCCAGCATCCACGAAATCAGACCAGTCAAGCAACTCATTTCTGGTGTGCTGCTCACCCTAAAGCTCATCTGCAGGATCCTCTTCTGGTACTGACTGCTGCTCAGCCTGAGGTTCCTCCTCTGGCACTAAATCTTGCTGCTGCTTAGCCTGAAGTTCTGCTATGGGTGCAGATGAAGTGGAAAGAATAAATGAAGAGGGAGCAGAAAAAGATATAAATGGAGTATGAATAGGAACTGGAGTACTGGAAGGAAGGGAGGAGGACTAAGAAGCAGAGGGTTTGGGAGTCCAAACCTTCTGGGAGTCATTCCAGATATAGCCCATTCTTTGAATGGTTGCTTTGCTATAAATGGAGGAATCATCATGGGTGACAATATCTATTTCAGAGGCTAAAGGAACATTGAAGTGTTTAAAGATTTTAGTCAGAGCCTGACCAAAAGGGAGATGCCCTGATTTTCTCTTAAATACATCATCCATACAATGGACAATGATGTAGGAGAGATCAATGGGTGTGGAGGTAAGGATGCACCACATAAGGAATACATCGAAGTAGGTGAGATACTCCCTACCACAAGCCCTGGGAATTAGGTTATAAGTGATTATGTGGTGAATCAGTCTAGCAGTGAGGGTAAGATCTTTAACCTTAGGTTGAAAATGAGAAGTGAAATCTTGGTTTATGCACATCATTGTCAGTGCTTCAACCACATCAAATCCTTCATGACTGGTCCACTGACCATTCACAAAGGTTTGAAGGGTACACTGAGGGATCTTTAAAATTGAGTGCAAATGATTTAAATGAAGAGAAATTTTTTTACCTAAGACAAATGAGGTAATAAGAGATTCGGATTGATTGAAATGGAAGTGAGTGTAAAAGAGTTTGACTAACTCAGGAAACATGGGTTCATTTGATTCAAGAAAGTTATCCCATTTTAGGCAAAGAGAGTTTTTATGGGTTCGAGCCCATAGGCATCAAAGCTAATGAAATTAATGACTTTACCGTATAGAGGGGAATGAGATAGGAATTTTTCTTTGATTAATTTCTCGAAATTTGTTTCCTTGAACTTTACTGGGACTAGAGTTGAACTTGAGGCCGGTTCTTTTCCTTTGTCGGTTCATGATTTCTTCTTTGGTGGCTCCACAGATGCATTCTTCATTCCAGGATGCATATTCTGAGAGATTTAGAAAGAATTGCTAGAGCTTTGGAACAAAGAAGGGTGCACGAGCAATGGAATAGGGACTTTGGAGGGAATGATTATGTTTGAAAAAGTTCGGATTTTGAGAGGTTACTATATATACACACGACTCAATTCGTCGCCGAAATGGGTTTCGTCCCTGAATTCGTCGCCGAATTTGAGTTAGGAGCCCTAAAGTGTTTAATTTCGGATTGACTTCGTCGACGAAATGGATGACTCATCCAGGTTTGTCGCCGAAATGGGTACAGAAAACATTATGTTTTCTATATTTCCCAAAGATTCGTCTTCGAAATCAAATTCAGTCCTGAAGATGAAGAATAGTTTTTTTTTTTTTTTTTTTAGTTTTCTACCTATTTTCCTTTAAGTCAAAGATTCATCAAGACATCTAAAATAATCATAATGTATTCAAATCAATCTATTTATCAATCAAGTAAGTTATAGGCATATCAAATCAAAGATTTCAATTTTTGATTACTTTTGATTAAGTTAAATCACTTAGACAAGTCATACCCAATTCTCTTCTCAAAGCACTAAATCTATCAGAATGTGAAGGTTTGGTAAAAATATCAGCAAACTGATCAATTGTATCAACAAATTCCAAGATAACATTTCCATTTTGCACATGATCTCTAATAAAATGATATCTTATTTCTATGTGTTTAGTCCTTGAGTGTTGAATAGGATTCTTAGTCATACAAATAGCACTTGTGTTATCACACTTAATAGGAATTTTATTATAGATAAGTTTAAAATCTTCTAGCTGTTGTTTCATGTAGAGAGTTTGAGCGCAACAAAGTTCAGCTGCCATGTACTCAGCCTCAGCTGTGGATAAGGCCACTGAATTTTATTTCTTACTAAACCATGAAACAAGAGAATGTCCTAAAAAGTGACAAGCTCCACTAGTACTTTTTCTATCTACTTTGCATCCAGCAAAGTCTGCATCTGAATAGCTTATTAGATCTAAGTTTGTGTCATTTGGATACCATAAGCATAAATCAATTGTTCCAAGTAAGTATCTAAAGATTTTTTTTACAGCAGTTAAGTGAGATTCTTTTGGACAGGATTGGAATCTTGCACAAATGCAAACACTGAACATAATGTCAGGTCTGCTTGCAGTGAGATACAAAAGGCTTCCAATCATGCCTCTATAGAGTTTTTCATTAATACTTTTTCATTTTTCATCCTTATCAAGTTTGGTTGATGGACTCATAGGAGTATCCATTATTTTAGTGTTTTCCATTCCAAACTTTTTAAGTAGTTCTTTAGTATATTTAGTTTGATTAACGAAAGTTCTTTGTTTGGTTTGTTTGATTTGAAGTCTTAAGAAAAATGTTAATTCACCCATCATACTCATTTCAAATTCTTTTTTGCATTATTTTAGCAAACATTCTACAGACAGATTCATTTGTTGATCCAAATATGATGTCATCTACATAGATTTGGATTATTAGCATATCATCATTTTTGGTCATTATGAATAAAGTTGTGTCAATTTTACCTCTTGTGAATCCATTTTCAATTAGGAAGCTACTTAGCCTATCATACCAAGCTCTTGGAGCTTGCTTTAATCCATATAAGTTTTAGTTAACTTAAATACATGATTAGAAAATTTATGATTTTCAAAACAAGGAGGTTGATTTACATAAACTTCCTCATTGATATACCCATTTAGAAATGTACTTTTTACATCCATTTGATATAGTTTAAATTCTTTATGACTAGCAAATGCAAGTAACATTCTTATAGCTTCTAGTCTAGCAACCGGGGCAAATGTTTCATCATAATCTATCCCCTCTTCTTGGTTGTAACCTTGAGCTACTAATCTTGCTTTATTTTTTACTAATTCTCATTTTCATCTTTTTTATTCCTGAAGACCCATTTTGTTCCAATAATAGATTTGTCATTTGGTCTAGGTATTAGATCTCAAACTTGATTTCTATCAAATTGATTTAACTCTTCTTGCATAGCAATGCCCCATGAGTCATCTTCAATAGCTTCTAAGGCATTTTTAGGTTCAATTTGACTTAGGAAAGCAAGATTCATTAGATTTCTTCTTGTTCTAACCTCTTGTTCCATATTACCAAGTATTAGATCCTTAGGGTGATCTTTTATTAATTTCCAAGCTTTAGGAAGTTGATCGGATTCTTCAGTTTCAATTTCTTCTTCATTATCTATTTCAATGGAGTTGTTACTTGATTTTTCTTTTTCTTGATCATTTTTATTTTTTTTGTTGATTTGTAAATTAGATATTGCTTTTGGAAGATTATCAATTTCATCATCCATATCAGTATTGATTTTGTTAAAAGGATTTGATTCATCAAAAACTACATGAATTGATTCTTCAACAATTAATGATTTCTTGTTAAACACTCTATAAGCTTTGCTATTAGTAGAGTATCCTAAGAACATTCCTTCCACAAATTTAGCATCAAATTTCTTAAGATGTTGTTTATCATTAAGTATGAAGCATTTACATCCAAACACCTTAAAATAACTTATATTAGAGATTCTTCCATTCCAAAGCTCATATGGAGTTTTATTTAGTTTGTTTCTTATAACAACTCTATTAATTACATAACATGATGTGTTAATGGCTTCAGTCCAAAAATAATTTGGTAATTTATTTTCATTAAGCATTGTTCTAGTCATTTCTTGAAGAGATCTATTCTTTCTTTCTGCTACACCATTCTGTTGTGGAGTTCTAGGTGCTGAAAAATTATGATTAAAACCATTTTCATCACAAAATGATTCAAGTTCTTTATTTTTAAATTTTCATCATCTATCATTTCTTATGTTATTAATAGAATAACCTTTTTTCATTTGGAACTCTTTTACAAAACTTTTTAAATAGAGAAAGTGCTTCATTTTTATGAGAAAGAAATAGTACCCATGAGTATCTTGAAAAATCATCCACTATAACAAAAGCATAAGTTTTTCCAGCTAGGCTAGCTACTTCATTTGAACCAAAAAGATCCATATGCAAAAGTTCTAAGGGCCTAGTGGTAGAAATCATTTTCTTGGTTTGAAATGAAGATTTTATTTGTTTTCCAAGTTGACAAACATCACAGATTTTATCTTTGATAAATTTAGTTTTAGGTAATCCATTAACTAATTCATTTTTAGAGAGTTTAGACAAAAGATCCATACTAGCATATCCTAATCTCCTATGCCATAACCAGCTAGCTTCATCTATAGCAGAGAGACATATCATGTTTTGAGATTTAAGTTCATCAAAATCTAAGGTATAAACATTTTCATTTCTATGTGTTACAAACAAAGTATTTAGATTATCTTTATCCTTAATCATGCAGATATTTGACTTGAATGAAACATTCAGTCCCTTATCACAAAGTTGACTGATACTAATGAGATTATGCTTGAGTCCATCAACAAGTAGTACATTCTCAATAAAAACGGATTTATTCTTACCAATGTTACCTATGCCAATGATCTTCCCTTTAGCATTGTCTCCAAATGTTACATGACCGTCATCCTTTGGAGTAATTGATGCAAATAGTTCCTTGTTCTTGGTCATATGCCTTGAGCATCCATTGTCCAAGAACCATGTTATCTTGGAAGTTCTTGATTTGAAGCATACCTCATCCTCATTTGCCATGAGGCACAGATTTGCCACTTCTTCATCACTTGAATCTTCCGACTTGCTTCCCTCTGAGTCATCCCAAGTTGCCATCATAGCCTTTTTCTTGTGCTTTTGGCTCTTCTTGAGTTGAGGGCAATCAGTCTTTATATGGCCTGGCTTCTTGCATTCATAACACGTGAGAGGTTCCTTCTTGCTAGCTTCAGCTTTGTTCACTTCTTTTGAGAACTCCTTCTTGTATGGTCTCTTTTTGAACTTCTTCTTATGCTTGAGGAACCTTTTGAACTTTCTTGTCATCAAGGTTATATCTTTATCATCACTGCTGGTTTCCTCATCACTAATTTCAACTTGAGTAGACTTGAGAGCCAGTCTTTTCTTGGTTCTAGGTTCATCAAGCATTTGATGCTTCATTATGACTTCATGAGTCATAAGAGATCCCAGTAGCTCATCCATAGGCAGTTTGGTGAGGTCCTTAGCTTCTTGGATTGCTGTTACTTTTGTAGTCCATTCCTTGGGCAGTGATCTTAAAATCTTTCTTACATTTTCTGCATTAGAATACACTTTACCCAGAGATTTAAGACCATTTAAATGTTAGTAAATCTGGTGAACATATCACCGATAGATTCTTCTTTTTCTATTTTGAATAATTCATACTTGTGAACAAGCATGCTAATCTTTTCTTCTTTAACCTGATTGGTTCCTTCATAGGTGACTTTCAGTTTATCCCATATTTCTTTAGCAGAGTCACATCCAGAAACTCTGTTAAATTCTTGGGACTTAAGGAATAGTAGAGGTTGCTAATAGCTTTAGCATTGATTTGAATGAGCTTAATATCAGCTTCATTCCATTCTTCCTCTATCTTAGGAATTATGACATCATCCACAGTTTTTGTGGGAAGATGAGGGCCATTGACTATTACTCTCCAACACTCATAATCTAGAGCTTGAATGTAATACATTATCCTAGTTTTCCAATAGATATAATTTTCTCCATTAAATAGAGGTGGTCTAGTGGTGGACTGTCCTTCTCCTAGGCTTGTTACAAAAACATTGTTTGCCATAATAAACTCGATTACTCAGATTGTTTAGATCTATCTAGAGTATTAGGCTTTGATACCAATTGTTGGCCAGGAAATAACCCTAAAGGGGGGCTGAATAAGGTCTATAGCAGCTTTAAAAAAATTTGAACTACAAATTCAAAAGTGCAGAATAAAGTTAAATATGCAATAAGCTGAACTGTAGAATATTTAAAGGAAAGAGAGAAGAGATAAGGAGAATGCAAACTCAAGATTTGTTTACGAGGTTCAGCAATCCAGCCTACTCCCGGCCTCAGCTTCCAGCTAGAGGATTCACCACGATTCCTTAATCGCACTGGCTCCTTCACAGGTGGAGTCCAAACCTTTACAATCTCTCTTACAGGTCGAGATATTACCTTACAAGCTCTCCTTTAGGCCGAGCTGAAACCTCTCAAGAGCACAACCCTCTCTTGAAATAACTAAAGCAACAGCTTCAGTGCAAGAATCCTAGATTCTTAACTACTTTCAATAAATGAGTTTTTGGATTAAAAATTCGAAGAGAAAGCTCCTTAAATGAGCTGAATAAGAGTGAAATACAAATTCTAATTAAGTCTCTCAAAGAAGGTAGGAGTCAAGTAAGCTCAAAAGAGAATTTTTGGGGATTTTCTAAGTATGAGAGTTAGTGAAAATCAATAGCAGTGAATAGGTGATTCATGGGAATTATTGTTGTGATCAAGAGTTCTTACATGTTCATAAATGAACTCCTTTTACAACATTTGATCCAATAGTGCCGTTGGGGTAGCATTAAATGCTTTTAGGTCCGTTGCAAACTAGCCGTTACAAAGATTTTTCAGTTTCAAACATGATTTCGTCGACGAAGTAGAGTTCCCACTTGAGTTCGTCGCCGAATTCAAAAGATGGAATTTTAATTTTAAAAATCCTGTAATGACTTCATCGCCGAAGTTAACCCAACCAAAGATTTCGTCGCCGAAATCAAGAAACATAAGTGAATTTGAAAATTTTTATAATTACTTCATCGCCGAATTCAATCTACCCAGAGAATTCGTCGATGAATTCAAAGTAAAAATTCTGAATTCAGTCTTGGATCACACTGAAGGGATGTGATTGATTTCCTAGGTCAATTAGCTATACTCTTATCATAATTTTATGATTAATTAGAGCTTTGGAGTGATCTTCAAAAAAATTCATAGGCTCCTATGGTCAATCTATGATTCTTGAGCTTTTCAACTTACCATTCTTTTGAGGACATTTTACATAAGTCCTATACATTCTCAGAATAAAAAGTAAATACATTTAAAAATGATGAGAGGTGATTTTGGCTTGACTTGGATCTTGTGATTTTGCCTTTTGTCTTCAATGGACCTGACTTGGACTAAGGTCTTATCTTGGATCTTCATCTTGTGTTCTGTGAGTTGAACTTCCTCTTGGGTAATTTCCACCCTTTTTCATGATTGGAGTGCTATCAACTTATGTAATCTGAAATATTCACGCACTTAAATGGTTTTATTAGTACCAAATATTTCATTATATTATTATGTTATTATCAAAATTAATAGGGGTACTTATGGTTGTAACCCTGAGGCTAACACGGGGTCCATTTTTTGTTGTGTATTCAGCTGGTTTGTATTTTCTACTTTCTTTTTGCTAGGTTCACAATTTTGAAATTAAGTCAAATTTCGATCAACCTTTTAAAATATTATTCTCTCTTTAAATAAGATGCCCAAATAGGGCAAAGCGTCTTCACGAGCAAAGGTGTTTCACTAAGGAGGTGATAGCATGCATCACCACATTTCGTTGGGCGGTACGCATCGACCTTTCCAATTTGCCATGTGTCCTCTTAAAGACCCATTAACTATGGTTGAGATTCACTCACCCCTAGGGTTTATCGATCGACCATTGATTGAAGTTAACTGCAAATTGAGTTCCACTCCTTATAGATATCATTAGTCCTTACTATCAGCAATTTGATGATAAAAAATGCATTCAAAGAAAATATTGAAGTTAAAGATGTCTCACTATCAGAATGATCACTGGCTAGTTGACAACTCAATGTCTGAGGGATCATGTTTACGGCTTTTCTCATCATATATGAACATGAATATGTGACTTAGACATGTCTATTAGTATAAATAAGCTACAGATACCGCAAATCTGATATGCAAATACATATGTGAAATATTTTCATGTATTACAAAACATACTTTTAGAAATAATATTGTCGTCGTGCATAGAGAACTATTGAAATAATATATTTAGATAAGCTCCATCTTGTAATTGTTAATAATTAAGTAGAAAATAGTTGCTGAAAACGGTATATTTGACAAATTAAAATGGATCTGAATAAGAATGTCATCACGTGTCTAAGAGCATCTCCAACCCTGCACCATTCACACTCCCTTCGCCAGTTTAGGGAACGTAAAGGGCTTCTGCGATGCTCCAACAGGCTCACTAAACACAATCACCATTTTATGGAAACGGTTTTTGCTCCGTTGAAAGCGTTTTCAGGAGTTTCCAATTCAAGTGAGAAGAAATATGGAAGAAATCAGGAGTGCTGTTGAAGTTCTGCCTTCAAAAAAAAATTTCAGGGAGCTTCCCATTTTAAAGAAAAAATAGAGAAACTTTAGCTTTGGTGTTGGAGATGCTCTAACACAAGAGTACAACACATGCATCCAAACTTTCAGAATATAGCAAGGCCTTTGTTACATAGTACAAAATACAATAATAAGGGAGAGTACGATTAGAATAATGGAACACGACAACATGATAAGATAAGTTGCAGAAAGAGTAAGCATTTCTTATAACTTATAGGTACCATCTCTTGATCATCTTGTTGTTCTAGGGTCTAGAAGTGCATATGCTACATTATTTGTTAAGGTATTCATAATTAATATTTACGATGTTCCGCTCTAGAAGCCAAATAAGGGAAAATTAGAATGTTCCTCCACTTCGGGTGTAGCCATGGAAGCAATATCCTTGTCTCAAGTAGGATCCACCCAAATTATCAAAATCTCCAATTTTTTAAGTTTGTGCCAAAGGTTATTTTTGATAATTTTGCAGCCAATTCAAAATTGTCAATATAATTCTGATTTCGAATAATATTCAACAGATTGATTTAAAATCTAAGGGAAACAAACAAGTCTAGGTTAATTAAAGTTTAGTGGCAGAACTGTAAATATCATAAAATCTGTAATTTACAGATTTCTAAGGCCCACACGATTATGCCGCCGGCCTACTGGAACTACTAATTTCCCGAAACACTAAATCAATTGGATAATAAGAGGATCAGTCACTTTGCTACCATGTTGAGTTGGAGAAAACTAATAAACTAATTCCTTTAATTAAGAATAACCCAAACCGGACAACAAATTCAAATTAAATATTAGGCAAAGTTAACTTTTAATCACCATAAAAATGGTTGATTCAAAACTAAGTTTATCTGTCCAGGATCACGAAAGATGTGAATATTCACCTTAATACCTCATGGATTTTATCTATGATATTCCAGTTTATTTGCGTTTTTTTTTTTACAATGACGACTTTCACCTAACTTGTTTTGACAAGGTCATAACAAAACAAACGATATTTTAACTGATAGCTCATTTTCAAAAAAAATTATGAACGATCCCAAGTCATTGCATGATTAAAACAAGAAATTAAATAGAAAAGAGAGGAGACAAATCTCATTAAAGGGAAATCCAGACCTTTGTTTTACATTAGAGAGAGAACATCTCTTAACATCCATGATTGAAACTAGTGAAAATTCTCATTGCTCAACATGAGTGTTTACACGGTATAAAAAGACAACTCTCCCACAATTTTTAGTAAAAACATACATACTATTCTCCACTTATTTAGCAACATGCCTTATCCCTAAGATCTACCTGTGAGCATGGATTTCGCCCGCCCACAGTTTGGCTGGTTTGAGATTAGGAGTCACCGCTTATTCATTCCAAAGGGATAAGTCCCCAGGTTTATGGATAAGGTCTTAGTCTACTTTAGAGTTTTGGGTAAGAGGTTCGGTTAAGTCCCAGGGAAGGTGTTAGGCACCCTAGTCTCCTCATTTTGCAATGGTTACCTACTTCCTAGGTATAAGTCAAATTAATGTCAATTATTGTTCAAATGCCTTAGTTTTAGTTTATACTAATCCAAGAAGAGAAAAGTTAACTAGTATCAAATCCGAGTTGGGTTACCTACATACTCACATTGGGTGAGATCAGACCAAGCATAGTTCTGGCACATGAGCCTGTGCCAAGGCTAAGGGAGTGTGTGTGTGTGCACCAAGGGTGACTTAGGGTCTAGCCCGGAGGCTAGGGTTTGGTTGATCGGGTTGGTCAAGTGCATGGTCTAGTTGATTGGGCCTGGTAGACCAAGGGTAAAACCGGTAGGCTTAGGGTTGGGCCCGGTAGGCCAAGATTGGGCCCGGAGGTCAAAGGTTAAGCCAGAAGGCTTGAGATTGGGCCCGGAGGCTAGGGGTCGAGCCAAGAGGCCAATGGTTAAACCTGAAGGCTAGGGATCGGGCCCAGAGGCCAAGGGTTAAGCCTGGAGGCTTAGGGTAAGCCCAAGTAGGATTAGGGTTGGGACCAAATGCTTAGGGTAAGCCCGGAGGCTAAATGGGTGCTTAACCGGAGTTAAGGGGTGGTCTAACCATGGTTAGGGTTACTAACCATGATTGGCAAGGTCCAAGGTAAGTTTTATGGTCCTTCTGCATTTGTTGGCAATTTCAGTTTTTTTTTCAAGGTTAAAATGAGCTTAACCATGGTTAATGAAGGAGTTAACCATGGTTAATCTATTTGACCATGGTTAGAAATGTTGTAGAGTCCAATTTTGTTCATTTCTATATTTTTCTAATATCTTAAGATTTTTAGGGAATTTATGGGATTTTTCCCTTGAGGTTGGATCAGCTAACCATGGTTAAGACCTATCCCCAAGGAATTCTACTTTAGGTACATAAATCGACTTGCCGAACAATTCCCAAGCCCTGACTTTGTCACTATGCTTCCGGGCTAGACCCTAGGGAGGCACGACGCTAAATAACTTCACAAGATGTGGATAAGGGCCGACGATCTAGGTCAGAGTCTAGGTAAGCTATACGATTAAGTCCCTGTGAAGGTGTTAGGCACCCCAGGGCCCCCGTTTACGACGGTTACCTACTTCCTAGGTTTAACCCAAAAAAGAAAAAATTAGAGAAATTCCAAAGTAATTTGAGTTATGCTAATTAAGAAGGGATGAGAAGCAATATCAATCCTAGTTGTGGAACCCTCGATTGGGTTGCCTTCATTCTCGGCTAAGCGGGATCAGACCGGTGTAGTTCTTCCACGGGGGTTACAGTAGTTAAGACTCGTTACGGAGTAGCGTATTTTAGACTCGTTCCGGAGTGTCGGTAGTTTATACTCATTCCGGAGTTGAGGGATAATTTATGTGTTCATCTAAAAAATTACGGTAGTTTAAGCTCATTTTGGAGGAGACAACATAGTTTTAGGCTCATTTAGGAGCGCCAGGATTGATTAAATTTTGGTGTCTTGACTTTGTAATGTTTTTGGTCTTTTTTGATATTTTGGATAGTAGTTTAGGCTCAATGCAGAGCAGGGGCAGCAGGCAAGCTCGCTAAAGTTATAATTTTGGGTTATTTGGATATTTAAATGTTTTTCGGTTTTTTGTTTTTATTGGGGTACTTTAGGATCATTTCGGAGCGGTGGCAGTTTAGGCTCTTACCAAGTCATACCCTAAGCAGTTTAGGCTCGTGCAAGTATTGAGCTTACATCTTAGTCTAATCTAGGGTTAATCAAATTTTCTAAGGGTTGTCCTAGAATTATCTTAACATTTGTTTAAGAATTACCCTAAAAAGAGAGTTTCATTAACTATGGCTAACTAACTCAAAAAAGAATTAGGTTTAAGCTAATTAACCTTGGTCACCTAATGATTAAGCCTATGGAAACTAACCTAAGGTTTATTTAAAAATCTGATTGTAGGTTAGTTAAAACTAACCTTGAAACCAACTTAAGAAAGAATCTTAAAATCCAAATTACATTTAACCTAAACTAAAATCAGATTTAAAGCATTGAGACTAATCTAACTTAAAACAAACTTGACTAGATTACAGGCTAACCTATCATTAGAAAAGGATATAACATATGCAAATATACAGCTAAACTAAAGGCTAATCTAAAACTAAAAGCAACATAATTTTTTTCAAATCAAAACTAACGTAGGAATTAATTGAGAGCATATCTAAAATAAACATAACCAATTTAAAACAAAAACAAAGGAATGGGTGGGGATATTAATTGCTACTGTCGTGGCAGATGGAAAAAGGGATGCAGGGCCAAACCGGAGAAAAGAGTTGGGGGCGCTGCTGTGTGGGTTCCCTACTTGCCAAACCAAAGAAGACCATTGGGAGGTGCTACTGGTTTCTACTGCCACTGATCTGGGCATGAATGAGGCTGTTGCAGGGGATGGAGGATGCCGTTAGGCTGATGCTACGAGGGAGGAGATGGGGGACCAATGGTTGCTGGTCCGAGGGCAGAGATGAATTGCTCGTGAGGAAAAATGGGCTGAATAGGGGACTATTGTGGGCCTGAACAGGGGCTGTTACTTGGACTGTTAGTGGAGATGAAATGTGGTTTGGACTGTTATGTGTGTGAACATGTGCTATGAACTAATGGAGAAGGTGAGTTAGCTGGTGGGGGGCTTTGGTGTGTGTACAAAGGGTGAGCCGAGAGGGATTTTCCTCCTCTCTTCTCCTTCTTTTCTGTTCCTTCCTCTCCTTGTCCTTTAACGTGAGAGGGGCTGCAAGCTGCCTATGAGATTGCGAGAGGAAGAGGGTGGTGTGGTTGAGAGCATTAGGTGGTGCCTTGGGGTTCAACACAAGAATCTTACCTACTCTTCTCCTCTCTTTGGTGAAATGGGGATGAGATGGTGAGTGGGTGACGAAACGGGTGGGCTTGTGAGGTGAGGGCTTGGCTTGGGCGTTATCATTATAACATAATATAGCATCATAGTTCTATAGCTCTTGCAAAGTACCAAATCCTCTAATCTATAGTCAACTAAATCAGTTTTCAACTTTACATACATAATCAGAACATCACACTTTGCAAGTAAAATTTGTACATGCATGAACTACTCTAGGCTATAGCATAAATTAGACTAAAAATTCACAAACCAGAATTTTGCTATCCTATTTAGCAAATAGTAGAAAAAAGCTCAGAAACTCTAATTCTTCTTATCGGTAGAAATTAAGCATAATGATTCAATAATTAAAATCCAAAATAAGGTTGAGGAACAACATATCTCTATTTCGACTGATGTATGGTGGAAACCTTGTCCTTAAATCTGACGTTGCCCCTCAAGCAAGACTCTAGTGCACATGAGATGAAATGTTGTCGTCTTGATTCAAAGTGCCCAACAAATAACGCTTGAAAAGTAACAATGTGAGAACTAGCTGATTTGAGCAATGAACAACAAAACGTATTGAGAATTCAATTAGTGTATGCGCAATGATTCTTGTGTATGTAAGATATATTAGTCCAAACACAGATGTGGATAAGTATGTCCCTCTCCGCAAGTGTCCATACATTATAAATATCTTAAGAATGCTCATTCGAGTATGTAACAACATGCATGTTTGAGTTCCAAATCTATGCCTTATTAGTTTGATGGGATTGAACGTAAGCACTTAAATTTTCCACCTTTCCTTTTGAGGGAATCATCTAGAGAGCATTTAAATATTGAGGTGAGAAGAAGGTGTTTCATATCACTCATCACGCATCTATTTGGTACTGTTTCTTATATAACTACCGTACTCTAAACACCACCAACATAAAGATAAATCAAAATTTAAACTTCTTCTCAACTAAAAATCAGATTTATTTGAAAAAAAATAATACCCAAAAATTGTGAAGCTTCTCCGGGGAAGTGAAGCCCGAAAGTATGCCTCTTTTTAATTTTATTACACAAGTCTTAGATGGGCATATATCGTTTCCAAGTTCTGACTAGTTCTACCTGATTTTATTAATGATAGAATCATGATTACAAAGTGTCACAATGTAAAGTCTCATGTTGATGCACACGAACCTTCTTTGTTGATCAAAAATTTTCTCCAACGGAAGTTGATGGCTCTTCCTGATCACACCTCAAAGTAGGATCACAATCTAACCACAAGAGAGAAAGAGAGATGTTCGTATGGTTTAAAGGGAGAGAGAGGGTGTCTTTAAGATTTAGGGGGCATCCAAGTAAAGAGGAGATAAGAGAGGGGCGTTCCAACTATATGGTGAATTGTTTGGGTTTCTCTATTGAGAGATCCCATATATATATATATAAGAGAGAGTACTCCTTTTTGAAACACATTTTCTAGTATAAACATAAACTGTCTAATATAAAAAAAAACTGTCAAAACTAAACTTAGAAACTATTGTAATAAAATTAGGAGTCTCCTTCCCTCTTATCTAAATCCTGATTAGATAAAGAATAAACCTAACTAACAACTAGCAACCCTAGCAACCAAAAAGGAAGGAGGATAGAGACAGAGGGGCATTCCACCCTAAGCGGGTGCCTTTCTTATAAACCCTAGTATTAATCTAATTCTCAATTAAATTAATAAATAGAGAGAGTGTGGGACGTCCCACACTAGGCCGGGTCCACTCTCTTACACTCTCCTCTTTAAAATTTATATCACATATTAACAATAACGCTATACAATATAGTAGAAAAAACGAAGGAAACTAATTAATTAAATTAAAGATTTGGGCAGCTCTTTGTGTGTGGGAACTAAAGGGATCCTTTATTAACGGTTGTGGAAACAAATACATCTTCTCCAAGATGTAGCCTTGTTACTAGGAAACACTTTCCAATTCGTATTCCATTATGTACTTCAAATTTCATCTACGTCTCTGGACTTCCACTAACCAAAATAACGCCCATTAACACATTGTGATCAAACCTCTGGGAAAGAGAGAATTACATGTCAATAATTTCTATTTCTAAGGTTTACAGTCTAGTCCTTGCACCAACAAATATTGCATATAACTTTCGGGATAATATCTTATAATGCCTTAATCCTTTGCTTTTATTGTGAACTCTTTCTGTTGATACTTTTCGTCAAATTGAACTTTCAAAAACGATTTGAAATTCATTAGAAGAATAATTATACTTATTTTCTATATTTAGAAAATAATCATTTCGATAAAACCATTTCATCGATAAATACCAGCTGGATTTTCAAGTCCAGTTTGACAAGTATCAACTGAACATTTACCCCATTAAGGAGTGATGGAATCCTTATTGAGTGTCCACACACTTCTTCATGCATTAGGTACGTAAATCAACTTGCCGAATTATTCCCAAACCCTGACTTTGTCACTATGCTTCCAGGCCAGGCCCTACGAAGGAACGACGCTAAATAACTTCACAAGATTTGGAATCGCCACCTATTTTATTTTAAGGGAAATAGGACCCGGGTAAATATGTGGATAAGGGCCTAAGGTCTAGTTCAGAGTCTAGGTAAGCTATACGGTTAAGTCCCGATGAAGGTATTAGGCACCGCGGGGCCCCCGTTTCTGATAGTTACCTACTTCCTAGGTTTAACCCAAACAAGAAAAATTTATAGAAATTCCAATGTAATTTTAGTTATGCTAATTAAGAAGGGATGAGAAGCAATATCTATCCTAGTTGTTGAACCCTTGATTGGGTTGCCTTCAAACCCGGCTAAGAGGGATCAAATCGGTGTAGTTCTTCCGAGGGGCATATAGTAGTTAAGACTCGTTACGGAGTAGCATAGTTTAGACTCGTTTCGGAGTGTCGGTAGTTTATACTCATTCCGGAGTTAAGGGATAATTTATGTGTTCATCTCGGAAATTACAGTAGTTTAAGCTCATCCTGGAGTAGACAACATAGTTTTAGGCTCATTTAGGAGCGCCAGGATTGATTAAATTTTGGTGTCTTGACTTTGTAATGTTTTTGGTTGAAAAATCACTCGGTGAACCCCAAATAAAATATTCGAGTTGAGAACTCACAAACCCAAGGGGGGATGGCTAGCTTTCCCTATAATTCTTTCTACCCTTTTTAAGATTTAATAATTAAATTATTAACTAAGGAAAAATAATAATCAAGTGCGGAAAAGGAAAACAAGCAAACCACAACACAAGGTTTTTTACGTGGAAACCCTTCCGGGAAAAACCACGAGACCTAGTCCAGCAAAGAGATATCACTAAGACAAAGTCAACAAGAACTTACAAGACTCGAACTTGACTCCTTCAGACTCGACACTACGATCCTTCAGTTCTTAGTCCTCCACGCCTCGAAAAGTCATCACGTACCCGCAAGTCCCGTGATCAACCGCAGTCGCTCGTACTTCTCTTAGATCTCCACAACAACCACGATCCTTCTTGGATCGATCTCCTTCTATGAAGGCTCCGGATCACAAACACCGGCCAAAGACACACACGTGTCAGGATTGTCAAATTAATTTTCTAACAATCTCTAGAGGGATCTTAAAACCATGAAGATCACACAATGCAAGAGCTAAGAATAGAAAAGTTATTCTTACATTCTCTAGAGAGGTTGTGAGAGGAGGGATCAACTATAATCAATGAAGAATAAAAGAAACCCTAGGAGAGAGATCTCCAGCCTTTACTCTCACAAACTAATAAGATCTCCACGAATTAGGTCAATAGAATTCGTATTTATAGTTCCAAAGAGATTGCATGTGAATAGAACTCTTATTTAGCAAGGATGGATCTATCCATGGTGTGGGCGGATCTATCCATTGCCCACGGATCTATCCGTCATCACCAAGGATAGATCCTTCAAAGTCTATTCATGTAAGCACCGATCTATCCAAGTTAGCATCGATCTATCTATCACACCAAGGATAGATCTATCTATATGTTGATCGATCTATCCGTCATTACCAAGGATAGATCCTTCAAAACATAACTCTCTGGAAAAAAAAAACATAATAATCCATAGGCCATAGGCAGACTTAAGTATGCTCAAAACTTCTCCCCCTTTTTGGCACAAAATGCCAAAGGTAGGTAGGAAGCCAATATCACAATAGATATACCAATTAATCACATATGTAATATCAAAGCAACCACAATACAAACAAGCAACTGTAGACAATTAGGGGACTTTAGAGCGGAGAACAAGATATAGTAATATAAAGCAAAAACTCTCCCTCAACACCACAACTTGATCTTCTCCCCCTAAGATCAATGACACCACCTAAAAGACAGAGCAACTCATACTAGAAAGGCCTATGCCAACAAAAAAGAAAAAACACAAAATAATAAACTAAAAAATATCATGTGTCACACAAACATGCATTATAAGCATTCCAAGTAATAGTAATTTAAAATTACTAGGCCAAGGAAAAAATGATTAGTTAGACCAACTGAGGATAAACATCTAACTAAATCTTGTGGAATGCTAAAGCATAGCCAATTCACTTAGTCACAATTAATGAACAGTTCAAAAGTGAAGCTTTGTGTGTAGTGGTGGTTTGACTAGATACTAAATCAAGGTTTCTTTCCCTTTCTAAGGATATGACATTAACCACTAAGGGGACTCCTAGAGACTCAAATCTAAGAAGTCAAACCTAGTTAGATCCAGTTATGCTGATTTATTTTATTTTATTTTTTAACATTTTAGTGCAACTTTATCCATTTTGATTTGACCTAATATTTTTATTTTACTTTGGTCAAAAACATCCTCACTATTTTGATGTTCTTTTTCTGAACATATCTTTTCATGCAATATTGGCTTTCACACTATCCAGGTAGGTAGCTCTTCTCTATTGGCAGTAAAGGCTTTCTCTTGCAACTCAGAAAGATACCTAACTTGTTGACATAGGTAGTCATTACTACTGTTTGCACCCAATAGTAGCTTTCACACTAGCCTAGTAGGTAGCCCTTTTTAGTGCAACAATTTTTTTCTCATGGAGGATACACAAAATGGGGATGACTAACTATATGGTCAATCAAGACAGGTCATCCTAGGTCACACTTTATGGATAAGTCATACACCTACAGATTAAGAAATAGACATCTCAACAGAATCAGTCAGAGTACATGTGATAGTGCAAAGCATACATACATGGATAAATCTCTAATCGTGCAAGATAAAACTAGTCTAATTTTCAGCCTAACCAAGAGACTATGAAGGTGATATATCTTCAATCAGCAACAAACTCATGTTCAACCTTGGACAAGTATAGAAATAAGATCACACAAGGAATGCAAATCATGCAAGTCTTACAAGGGCAACATTACAAAAATCTTTTTGGATTTTATAGTTTTTCAATGTTTTTGAGATTTTTCAAAATAAATAAAACAGAAAAATAGACCATAGCAAATAAAAACTAGTAAAAAGAAAAAACTACTAGTATACCCAAACTTCATAGCACTAGGACAAGATAGAACACTAACAGTACACCCTAGGCTATGACAGACACAGGCTAAGTGAAGCCCTTTAGGTCTTCCTTTCTCACCCAAACAGTTTTAGCAGTTTAATTGACCCTTTATTTCTAGCATAAGGAGTCTCATGACCATGCCACTGTCTAGAGTTATTATAGATATTCAATATACCATCATTTAACTTCCTAGACATTTCCACTAGGATATCAACTCTCCTTTGAAGATTCTCATTAAAATTGATTTGGTTCCTAGAATCATGATTGGGCATTCTTCGAAGTTTAGGACATCGAGGCCTAATATGACCCTTTACTCCACATTTATGACATGTAGGAATGAATTTCTGAGTAGAAGGGTCTTTCCTATTCTCAGGAGGGTACCTTTTATCACCAGGCTCAGTGTTCGAGGTGGATGAAGTTCCCTTCTCATCTCCACACCTCGGATTTTGCTTAAGATCAGCCAACTTGATTTCAAGACTTGTCTTTTCATCAAGACAAACATGCAAATCAGATTCAAGAAGCTGAGTCTTGACAAGGAGGGAAGTCTTTTCTTCCTCAAGCTGAGACACAAGAGCTTTCAATCCAGAAGTCACTTGGTCTAAGGCTTATCTTTCCTTTTCAATTAATTTAACCTTTTTGGTCAAGGAAATCTGACCCTTTTTCAACATTAGGCATTCCTAAAACAACTCATCATAGGCTGTCTCGAGATCTTCCTCAGAATTCGAGTCATTTTGACTCTCTTCATCATCCTCACCATCAATATGGTATTGGTTACTCACACTTAAATTTGAAGAAGATTCTTCAATCCCATTTATGGAAGTAGTGAAGGCCATGTAATTCCTAATCTTCTCACAAGAAGAACTATTCGATTCTTCAGATTCAGATTCACTATCATCCCTTGCCTTGCTCTTAGATTTCTTCTCATTTGAGCAATCAGTAGCAATATGGCGGAAGCCTTGACATTCATAGCATTGAAGGCCTTGGGATTTACTGTCCACACTTTTAACATATTTCTTATATTCATAGTGTTGGGACTTAGGCTTTTCAAAAGATCTTTGTCCATTCGGATTAAATCTTTTATTGAATTTCAGAAATTTTCTGAATTTCTTTGAAAGCAAAGCCATATATTCTTCATCCTCCTCAGAGTCACTATCTGAACCATCTATAGATTCCTTGACAGATTTCAAGACAATTGACTTTGGTTTCTTAGATGGGTGCAGATTTAACTCATAAGTTTGGAGAGAACCAACCAACTCTTCAATTTTGAGAGCATCAATATTTTTGCACTCTTCGATGGCGGTAACTTTTGATCTAAATCTCTCAGGCAGAGATCTCAAGATCTTCCTAACAATTTTGGACTCAGATATACTTTCTCCTATGTTAAAACATGAATTAACAATATCACTCAGATCAACATAAAAACCATCAAAAGTTTCATTGTCATTCATTCTCAAATTTTCAAATTTAGAAGTAAGCATTTGAAGTTTGGAGATCTTGACTATTTAGTCCCTTCATGGGTAAGTTGAAGAATGTCTCATGCATCCTTCGAAGTGTCACATTTAGAAATAAGCCAAAATTCATCGGGTGTGACAGTAGTGAAGATTGCATTTAGACCCTTATTGTTCCATCTACAACTTTCAAGTTCTACAGTGGTCCAGTTAGTAGAAGGTTTAGGGACGGTTTGATTATCTATGGTCGTTGTTGGAGAGGTCCAACCTTGTTCAACAGAGATCCATACTCTCTCATCCAAGGATTTTAGAAAGGCTCTTATACGAGCTTTCCAATAGGCATAATTGTTCCCATAAAAAAATGGGGGACAAGAGATGGATCCTCCTTCTTTCTGGAGATTCATATTCACCGAATATAGAATGAGATCACACTAATAAATTAGTGAACCCGCTCTAATACCAATTGAAAAATCACTCGGTGAACCCCAAATAAAATATTCGAGTTGAGAACTCACAAACCCAAGGGGGGATGGCTAGCTTTCCCTATAATTCTTTCTACCCTTCTTAAGATTTAATAATTAAATTATTAACTAAGGAAAAATAATAATCAAGTGCGGAAAAGGAAAACAAGCAAACCACAACACAAGGTTTTTTACGTGGAAACCCTTCCGGGAAAAACCACGGGACCTAGTCCAGCAAAGAGATATCACTAAGACAAAGTCAACAAGAACTTACAAGACTCGAACTTGACTCCTTTGGACTCGACACTACGATCCTTCAGTTCTTAGTCCTCCACGCCTCGAAAAGTCATCACGTACCCGCAAGTCCCGTGATCAACCGCAATCGCTCGTACTTCTCTTAGATCTCCACAATAACCACGATCCTTCTCGGATCGATCTTCTTCTACGAAGGCTCCGGATCACAAACACCGGCCAAAGAAACACACGTGTCGGGATTGTCAAATTAATTTTCTAACAATCTCTAGAGGGATCTTAAAACCATGAAGATCACACAATGCAAAAGCTAAGAATTGAAAAGTTATTCTTGCATTCTCTAGAAAGGTTGTGAGAGGAGAGATCAACTATAATCAATGAAGAATAAAAGAAACCCTAGGAGAGAGTTCTCCAGCCTCTACTCTCACAAACTAATAAGATCCCCACGAATTAGGTTAATAGAATTCGTATTTATAAATTCCAAAGAGATTGCATGTAAATAGAACTCTTATTTAGCAAGGATGGATCTATCCATGGTGTGGACGGATCTATCCATTGCCCACGGATCTATTCGTCATCACCAAGGATAGATCCTTCAAAGTCTATTCATGTAAGCACCGATCTATCCAAGTTAGCATCGATCTATCTATCACACCAAGGATAGATCTATCTATATGTTGATCGATCTATCCGTCATTACCAAGGATAGATCCTTCAAAACATAACTCTCTGGAAAAAATCCTCATACATATTTTTTCACCACCGATCTATCCAACATGGAGAAAGATAGATCCTTCATTCCATACTTAGCTAATTTCGAATCTTTCAAATGACTTGAATACAATAACTTTTTTATGGAATTATACTAACCTCCTAGGTTGATAAAAAGGTGTTCTAAGTCAAAAACCAACCTAGGTAATGGGTCACTAAGTCACTTACCTTCCTAGACCCGGAGGTGATACTTGATGTAGATTTCTTCTCTTTTCTTCGGCTTTTTGAAGCTTTACCAAGTATGACAAGTTGACTTAAAAATGACTCCACTTAGACTTACGTTTTGATACATAATTAGCCAAGATATTTTGGACTTACATTGGTCTTTTTTGATATTTTCTAATTTTTTGAATAGTAGTTTAGGCTCAATGTAGAGCAGGGGGAGTAGGCAAGCTCGCTAAAGATATAATTTTGGGTTTTCTGGATATTTAAACGTTTTTCAGTTTTTTGTTTTGATTGGGATACTTTAGGATAGTTTCTAAGCGGTGGCAGTTTAGGCTTTTCCCAAGTCATACCCTAAGCAGTTTAGGCTCGTGCAAGTATTGAGCTTACATCTTAGTCTAATCAAAGGTTAATGAAATTTTCTAAGGGTTGTACTAGAATTATCTTAACATTTGTTTAAGGATTACCCTAAAAAGAGAGTTTCTTTAACTATGGCTAACTAACTCAAAAAAGAATTGGGTTTAAGCAAATTAACCTTGGTCACCTAATGATTAAGCCTATGGAAACTAACCTAAGGGTTATTTTAAAAATCTGATTTTAGTTAAGTTAAAACTAACCTAGAAACCAACTAAAGAAAGAATCTTGAAATCCAAATTACATTTAACCAAAACTTAAAAATCACATTTAAAGCATTGAGACAAATCTAACTTTAAACAAACTTAACTAGAATACAGGCTAACCTATTATTAGAAAAGGATATAACCAAAGCTAATATAAAGCTAAACTAAAGGCTAATCTAAAACTAAAAGCGGCAGAATTTTTTTCAAATCAGAACAAACATTGGAATTAATTGAGAGCATATCTAAACTAAACATAACCAATTTAAAACAAAAACAAAGGAATTGGGGGGTGGGGTGGGGGGGGTGGGTGGGTGGAAGGCATATCAACGGCTACTACCATGGTGGATGGAAAAAGGGATGCTGGCCCAAACCGGAGAAGAGAGTTGGGGGCGCTGCTGTGCGGGTTCCCTACTTGCTGAACCAAAGAAGACTATTGGGAAGTTATACTAGTTGCTATTGCCACTGATCTGGGCATGAATGAGGGTGTTGCAGGGCACGGAGGATGCCATTCGGCTGATGCTACGAGGGAGGAGATGGGGGACCAATGGTTGCTGGTCCGAGGGCAAAGATGAACTGCTCATGAGGGAAAATGTGCTGATGAGGGGACTGTTGTGGGCGTGAACAGGGGCTGTTACTGGGACTGTTAGTAGAGGTGAAATGTGGTTGCTTTGAGAACTGTTATGGGTGTGAACATGTGCTGTGAGCGGTTGGAGAAGGTGAGCTGGCTGGTGGGGGCTTTGGTGTGTGTACAAAGAGTGAGCCAAGAGGGATTTTCCTCCTCTCTTCTCCTTTTCTTTTCCTTCCTCTCCTCCTTCAAAAATTTGAACTTCTAAACTTAAAATCAGATTTCTTTGAAAAAAAATAATGTCCAAAAATTGTGAAGCTTCTCTGGGGAAGTGAAGCTCAAAAGTATGCCTCTTTTTAATTTTACTACACAAGTCTTAGATGGGCATACATGATTTCCAAGATCTAACTAGTTCTACCTGATTTTATTATTGATAGAATCATGATTGCAAAGCTTCACGATGTAAAGTATCCTATTGATTCACACGAAGCTTCTTTGTGGCTCAAAAATTTTCTCCAATGGAAGTTGATGACTCTTCCTGATCACACTTCGAAGTAGGATCACAATCTAACCGTAAGAGAGAAAGAGAGATGTTCGTGTGGTTTAAATGGAGAGAGAGGGCATCTATAAGATCAAGGGGGCGTCCAAGTAGAGAGGAGATAAGAGAGGGGTGTTCCAACTATATGGTGGCTTGTTTGGGTTTCTCTAATGAGAGATCCCATATATATATAAAGGGGAGAGTCCTTCTCCTTTTTGAAACACATTTTCTAGTATAAACAAATACTATCTAAACTAAACATAGAAACTATCCTAATCAAATTAGCATTCTCCTTTCCTATTATCTTAATCTTGATTAGATAAGGAATAATCATATTCCAATTTGAAACTAACTACTAGCAACCAAAAAGAAAGGAGGACAGAGACAGAGGGGCATTCCACCCTAAGTGGGTGTCTTTCTTACAAACCCTAGTATTAATCTAATTAGCAATTAAATTAATAAATACAGAGAGTGGGTCGTCCCACACTAGGCCGGGTCCACTCTCTTACACTCTATCCTCTTTAATATTTATATCACATATTAACAATAACGCTACTGTACAATATAGTAGAAAACATGGATGAAACTAATTAATTAAATTAAAGATTTGGGCAGCTCTTAGTGTGTGGGAACTAAAGGGATTCCCTATTTCCGGTTGTGGAACCAAATGCCTCTTCTCAAAGATGTAGCCTTGTTACTAGGAAACACTTTCCAATTCATATTCCAATATGTACTTCAATTTCACCTGCGTCTCTGGGAAAGAGAGAATTACATGTCAATAAATTATACTACTAAAGTTTACAGTTTAGTCCTTCCACCAACAAATATTGCATATAACTTATGGGATAATATCTTATAATCTCTTAATCCTTTGCTTATATTGAGAACTCTCTCTGTTGATACTTTTCGTCAAATTGAGCTTTCAAAAATGATTTGAAATTCATTAGAAGAATAATTATACGTAATTTCTATATTTAGAAAATAATCATTTCGATAAAACCATTTCATCGATAAATATCAGCTGGATTTCCAAGTCCAATTTGACAAGGATCAACAGAACATTTATCCCATTAAGGAGCGGTGGAATCCTTATTGAGTGTCCACACACTTCTTCAAGCATTAGGTACATAAATCAACTTGCTGAATTATTCCCAAACCTTGACTTTCCACTATGCTTCCAGGCCAGACCCTACGGAAGAACGACGCTAAATAACTTCATAAGATTTGGAATCGCCACCTATTTTATTTTAAGGGAAATTGGACCGGGGTAAATATGTGGATAAGGGCCTACAATTTAGGTCAGATTCTAGGTAAGCTATAAGGTTAAGTCCCGGTGAAGGTGTTAGGCACCCCGCGGTTACGACGGTTACCTACTTCCTACGTTTAACCCAAACAAGAAAAAATTAGAGAAATTCCTAAGTAATTTGAGTTATGCTAATTAAGAAGGGATGAGAAGCAATATCTATCCTAGTTGTTGAACCCTCGATTGGGTTGCCTTCAAACCCGGCTAAGCGGGATGAGACCGGTGTAGTTCTTCTACGAGGCTTACAGTAGTTAAGACTTGTTGCGGAGTAGTGTAGTTTAGACTCGTTTTATACTCATTCCGGAGTTACGGGATAATCTATGTGTTCGTCTTGGAAATTACGGTAGTTTAAGATCATCCTGGAGCGGACAACATAGTTTTAGGCTCATTTAGGAGCACCAAGATTGATTAAATTTTGGTGTCTTGACTTTGTAACATTTTTGGTCTTTTTTGATATTTTCTAATTTTTTGAATAGTAGTTTAGGCTCAATGCAGAGCAGGGGGAGCAGCCAAGCTCGCTAAAGTTATAATTTTGGGTTTTCTGGATATTTAAACGTTTTTCAGTTTTTCATTTTTATTGGGGTACATTAGCATCGTTTCAGAGCGGTGGCAATTTGGGCTCTTACCAAGTCATACCCTAAGCAGTTTAGGCTTGTGCAAGTATTGAGCTTACATCTTAGTCTAATCTAAAAATTTAATCAAATTTTCTAAGGGTTGTCCTAGAATTATCTGAACTTTTTTTTAAGGATTACCCTAAAAAGAGTGTTTCATTAACTATGGCTAACTAACTCAAAAAAGAATTGGGTTTAAGCAAATTAACCTTGGTCACCTAATGATTAAACCTATGGAAACTAACCTAAGGGTTATTTTAAAAATCTGATTTTAGTTAAGTTAAAACTAACCTAGAAACCAACTAAAGAAAGAATCTTGAAATCCAAATTACATTTAACCAAAACTTAAAAATCACATTTAAAGCATTGAGACAAATCTAACTTAAAACAAACTTAACTAGAATACAGGCTAACCTATTATTAGAAAAGGATATAACCAAAGCTAAAATAAAGCTAAACTATAGGCTAATCTAAAACTAAAAGTAGCAGAATTTTTTTCTAATAAAAACTAACATAGGAATTAATTGAGAGCATATCTTATATAAACATAACCAATTTAAAACAAAAACAAAGGAATGGGAGGGGGGCGGAGGGGATATCAACTGCTACTAACGTGGCGGATGGAAAAAGGGATGTAGGCCCAAACAGGAGAAGAGAGTTAAGGGCGCTGCTTTGCGGGTTCCCTACTTGCTGAACCAAAGAAGACCGTTGGGAGGTTCTACTCTATTGCCGCTGATCTGGGAATGAATGAGCGTGTTGCAGAGGATGGAGGATGTCGTTGGGCTGATGCTACAAGGGAGGAGATGGGGGATCAATCATTGCTGGTCCGAGGGCAGAGATGAACTACTCGTGAGGGAAAATGGGTTCAAGAGGGGCTGTTGTGGGTGTGGACAGGGGCTGTTATTGGGACTGTTAGTGGAGGTGAAATGTGGTTGTTTTGAGGACTGTTATGGGTGTGAACATGTGCTGTGAGCAGATGGAGAAGGTGAGCGCCATGGTGGGGGGCTTTGGTGTGTGTACAAAGGGTGGCCCGAGAGGGATTTTCCTCTCTTCTCCTTCTTTTCTTTTCCTTCCACTCCTTCTCCCTCAACATGAGAGGGGCTGCAAGCTTCCCAAGAGATTGCGAGAGGAAGAGACTGGTGTGGTTGAGAGCATTTGGTGGTGCCTTGGGATTCAACACAAGGATCTTATCTCTTCTTCTCCTCTCTTAGGTGAAATGGGGGTGAGATGGTGAGTGGGTGATGAAACTTGTGGGCTTGTGAGGTGAGGGCTTGGCTTGGGCGTTATCATTATAACATAATATAGCTTCATAATTCTATAGCTCTTGCAAAGTACCAAATCCTTTAATCTATAGTCAACTAAATCAGTTTTCAACTTTGCATACATAATCAAAACATGTCACTTTGCAAGCAAAATCTGTACATGCATGAACTACTCTATGCTATAGCATAAAATTGACTAAAAAATTTAAAACCAGAATTTTGCTATCCTATTTAGCAAATAGTAGCAAAAAGCTCAGAAACTCAAATTCTTCTTATCGGTAGCAATTAAAAATAATGATTCAATTATTAAAATCTAAAATAACGGTGAGGAACAAGATTTCTCTATTTTTGCTGATGCATGGTAGAAACCAGTCCTTAAATCCGACGCTGCCCCTCAAGCAACTTTAGTGCACAAGGGAAGAAATGTTGTCGTCTTAATTCAAAGTGCCCAACAAATAACGCCTGAAAAGTAACAATGTGAGAACTAGCTGATTTGAGCAACGAACTACAAAACGTATGGGGAATTCAATTAGTGTATGTCCACAGATTCTTGTGTATATAAAAAAATATATTAGTCCAAACACAGATGCGGATAAGTATATCTCTCTAAGCAAGTGTGTATACATTATAAATATCTTAAGAATGCTCATTCGAGTATGTAACAACATGTGTGTCTGAATTACAAATTTATGTCTTATTAGTTTGATGGTATTGCACGTAAGTGCTTAAATTTTCCACCTTTCCTTTTGAGAGAATCATCTAGAGAGCATGTAAAAATTGAGGTGAGATGAAGGTGCTTCATATCACTCATCACACATCTATCTGGAACTATTTCTTATATAACTATCGTACACTAAACACCACCAACATAAGGATAAATAACAAAAATTTGAACTTCTTCTAAACTAAAAATCAGATTTCGTTGACAAAAAATAATACCCAAAAATTGTGAAGTTTCTCCAAGGAAGTGAAGCTCGAAAGTATGCCTCTTTTAAATTTTACTACACAAGTCTTAGATGATACATCGTTTCCAAGATCTGACTAGTTCTACCTGATTTAATTAATGATAGAATCGTGATTACAAAGCTTCACAATGTAAAGTCTCCAGTTGATTGACACGAACCTTCTTTGTTGCTCAACACTTTTCTCCAACGGAAGTTGATGGCTCTTCCTGATTACACCTCAAAGTAGGATCACAATCTAACCGTAAGAGAGAAAGATAGATGTTCGTACTATTTAAAGGGAGAGAGAGGGTGTCTGAAAGATCAAAGGGGGTGTCCAAGTAGAGGGGTGATTAGAGAGGGGCGTTCCAACTATATGGTGGCTTGTTTGGGTTTCTCTAATGAGAGATCTCATTTATATATAGAGGAGAGAGTCCTTCTTTTTGAAACACATTTTCTAATATAAACAAATACTGTCTAGTTTAAAAAATGTCTAAACTAAACTTAGAAACTATCCTAATCATATTAGGATTCTCTTTTCCTATTATCTAAATCCTGATTAGATAAGGAATAATCATATTCTAATTTGAAACTAACAACTAGCTACCAAAAAGGAAGGAGGACAGAGAGAGAGAGAGGCATTCCACCCTAAGCGGGAGCGTTTCATACAAATCCTAGTATTAATCTAATTCTCCATTAAATTAATAACTAGAGAGAGTGTGGGACGTCCCACACTAGGCCGGGTTCACTCTCTTACACTCTATCCTCATTAATATTTATATCACATATTAACAATAACGCTACAATACAATACAGCAGAAAACATAGAGGAAAATTAAAATAAAGATTTGGGCAGCTCTTAGTGTGTGGGAACTAAAGGGATCCCCTATTTCCGGTTGTGGAACCAAACGATTCTTCTCCTAGATGTAGCCTTGTTACTAGGAAACACTTCCCAATTCATATTCCATTATGTACTTCAAATTTCATCTACATCTCTGGACTTCCACTAACCACAATAACGTCCATTAACACATTCTAATCGAACCTCTAGGAAAGAGAGAATTACATGTCAATATTTTCTATTACTATAATTTACAGTCTAGTCCTTCCACCAACAAATATTGCATATAACTTACGGGATAATATCTTATAATATCATAATCCTTTGCTTATAGTGTGAACTCTTTCAATTGATACTTTTCATCAAATTGAACTTTCAAAAACAATTTGAAATTCATTAGAAGAATAATTATACTTATTTTCTATATTTAGAAAATAATCATTTCAATAAAACCATTTCATCGATAAATACCAGCTGGATTTCCAAGTCCAGTTTGACAAGTATCAACTGAACATTTCCCCCATTAATGAGTGGTAGAATCCTTATTGAGTGTCCACACACTTCTTCAAGCATTAGGTACATAAATCAACTTGCCGAATTATTCTCATACACTGAATTTGTCATTATGCTTCAAGGCCAGGCCCTACGGAGGAACGACGCTAAATAACCTCACAAGATTTGGAATCGCCACCTATTTTCTTTTAAGGGAAATAGGACCCAGGTAAATATGTGGATAAGGGCTTACGGTCTAGGTCAGAGTCTAGGTAAGCTATACGGTTAAGTCCTGGTGAAGGTGTTAGGCACCCCGGGGCCCCCGTTTACGATGGTTAGATACTTCTTAGGTTTAACCCAAACAAGAAAAAATTAGAGAAATTCTTAAGTAATTTGATTTATCCTAATTAAGAAGGGATGAGAAGCAATATGTATCCAAGTTGTTGAACCCTCGATTGGGTTGCCTTTAAACCCAGCTAAGCGGGATCAGACCAGTGTAGTTCTTCCGAGGGGCTTACAGTAGTTAAGACTCATTGCGGAGTAGCGTAGTTTAGACTCGTTTCGGAGTATTGGAAGTTTGTACTCATTCCGGAGTTGAGGGATAATTTATGTGTTCGTCTCGGAAATTATGGTAGTTTAAGCTCATTCTGGAGCGGACAACTTAGTTTTTGCCTCATTTAGGAGCGCCGAGATTCATTAAATTTTGGTGTCTTGACTTTGTAATGTTTTTGGTCTTTTCTGATATTTTCTAATTTTTTGGATAGTAGTTTAGGCTCAATGCAGAGCAGGGGGACAGGCTAGCTCGCTAAGGTTATAATTTTGAGTTTTCTGGATATTTAAACGTTTTTCCGTTTTTTGTTTTTATTGGGGTACTTTAGGATCGTTTCGGAGAGGTGGCAATTTTGGCTCTAAACAAGTGAAACCCTAAGCAGTTTAGGCTCATGCAAGTATTGAGCTTACATCTTAGTCTAATCTAGGGTTAATCAAATTTTCTAAGGGTTGTCCGAGAATTATCTTAACATTTTTTTAAGGATTACCCTAAAAAGAGAGTTTCATTAGCTATGGCTAACTAACTAGAAAAGTAATTAGGTTTAAGCAAATTAACCTAGGTCACCTAATGTTTGAACCTATGGAAACTAACTTAAGGTTTATTTAAAAATCTGATTTTAGGTAAGTTAAAACTAACCTAGAAACCAACTAAAGAAAGAATCTTGAAATCCAAAGTACATTTAACCTAAACTAAAAATCAGATTTAAAGCATTGAGATTAATCTAACTTAAAACAAACTTAACCAGATTACAGGCTAACCTATATTTGGAAAAGGATATAACCAAAGCTAAACTAAAGTCTGATCTAAATCTAAAAGCAGCAAAAAACTTTTCAAATCAAAACATGGGAATTAATTGAGAGCATATCTAAACTAAACATAACCAATTTAAAACAAAAACAAAGGAATGGGGGGGGGGGGAAGAGAGCGGAGGGGATATCAACTGCTACTGCCATGGCGGATCGAAAAAAGGATACGGGCCCAAATTGGAGAAGAGAGTTGGGGGCGCTGTTGTGCTGGTTCCCTACTTGCCGGACCAAAGAAGACTGTTGGGAGGTTCTACTGGTTGTTATTGCCGCTGATCTAGGCATGAATGAGGGTGTTGTAGGGGATGGAGGATGTCGTTGGGCTGATGCAACGAGGGAGGAGATGGGGGACCAATGGTTGCTGGTCCGAGGGCAGAGATGAATGGCTCATGAGGGAAAATGGGCTGAAGAGGAGACTGTTATGGGTGTGAACAGGGGCTGTTACTAGGACTGTTAGTGGAGGTGAAATGTGGTTGTTTTGAGGACTGTTATGGGTGTGAACATGTGCTGTGAGTTGATGGAGAAGGTGAGCTGACTGGTGCGGGGCTGTGGTGTGTGTACAAAGGGTGAGCCGAGAGGGATTTTCCTCCTCTCTTCTCCTTTTTTTTTTCCTTTCTCTCCTTCTTCAACGTGAGAGGGGCTGCAAGCTGCCTAAGAGATTGCAAGAGGAAGAGAGTGGTGTGGTTGAGAGTAATGGTGGTGCCTTGGTGTTTAACACAAGGACCTTACCTCCTCTTCTCCTCTCTTAGGTGAAATGAGGGTGAGATGGTGAGTGGGTGACGAAACTAGTGGGCTTGTGAGGTGAGGGCTTGGCTTGAGCATTATCATTATAACATAATATAGCTTCATAGTTCTATAGCTCTTGCAAAGTACCAAATCCTTAAATCTATAGTCAACTAAATCAATTTTCAACCTTACATACATAATCAGAACATCTCACTTTGCAGGAAAATCTGTACATGGATGAACTACTCTATGCTATAGCATAAAATTGACTAAAAATTTTCAAATCAGAATTTTGCTATCCTATTTAGCGAATAGTAGTAAAAAGCTCAGAAACGCTAAATCTTCTTATCAGTAGAAATTAAGCATAATTATTCAATTATTAAAATCTAAAATAAGGGTGAGGAACAACATATCTCTATTTCGGCCGATGCATGGTAGAAACCACTGTTCTTAAATCCGACGTTACTCCTCAAGCAACTCTAGTGCACATGGGATGAAATGTTGTCGTCTTGATTCAAAGTGCCCAACAAATAACGCTTGAAAAGTAACAATGTGAGAACTAGCTGATTTGAGTAACGAACAACAAAACGTATGGGAATTCAGTTAGTGTATGTGCACAGATTCTTGTGTATATAAGATATATTAGTCCAGACACAGATGCGGATAAGTATGTCTCTTTAAGCAAGTGTGTATACATTATAAATATCTTTAGAATGCTCATTCGAATATGTAAGAGCATGCGTGTTTGAATTCCAAATTTATGCCTTATCAGTTTGATGGTATTGCACGTAAGCGCTTAAATTTTCCACCTATCCTTTTGAGGGAATCATCTAGAGAGCATTTAAAAATTTTGGTCAGATGAAGGTGCTTCATATCACTCATCACGTATCTATCTGTGACTGTTTATTATATAACTACCGTACTCTAAACACCACCAACATAAAGATAAATCACAAAAATTTGAACTTGTTTTAAACTAAAAATCAGATTTCGATGACAAAAAATAATACCCAAAAATTGTGAAGCATCTCCGGGGAAGTGAAGCTCGAAAGAATGCCTCTTTTTAATTTTATTACACAAGCCTTAGATGGGCATACATCATTTCCAAGATCTGACTAGTTCTACCTGATTTTATTAATGACAGAATCATGATTACAAAGCTTCACGATGTAAAGTCTCCAGTTGATTCACACGAACCTTCTTTCTTGCTGAAAACTTTTCTCTAACGGAAGTTGATGGCTCTTCCTGATCACACCTCAAAGTATGATCACAATCTAACCGCAAGAGAGAAAGACAGATGTTCGTACGACTTAAAGAGAGAGAGACGGTGTCCGTAAGATCAAGGGGGCGTCCAAGGAGAGAGGAGAAAAGAGAGGGGCGTTCCAACTATACGGTGGCTTGTTTGGGTTTCTCTAATGAGAGATCCCATATATATATACAGGAGAGAGTCCTTCTCCTTTTTGAAACACATTTTCTAGTATAAACAAATACTGTCTAATTTAAAAAAGAATTGTCTAAACTAAACTTAGAAACTATCCTAATCAAATTAGGATTCTCCTTTCCTATTATCTAAATCCTGAAAAGATAAGGAATAATCCTATTCCAATTTGAAACTAACAACTAGCAACCAAAAAGGAATGAGGACAGAGAGAGAGAGGCATTCCACCCTAAGCGGGTGCCTTTCTTACAAATCCTAGTAATAATCTAATTCTCAGTTAAATTAATAATTAGAGAGAGTGTGGGACGTCCCACACTAGGCCGGGTCCACTCTCTTACACTCTATCCTCTTTAATATTTATATCACATATTAACAATAACGCTAATATACAATATAGTAGAAAACATAGAGGAAACTAATTAATTAAAATAAAGATTTCGGCAGCTCTTAGTGTGTGGGAACTAATGGGAGGGACTATTTCCGGTTGTGGTCCCAAACGCTTCTTCTCCAAGATGTGTTACTAGGAAACACTTTCCAATTCATATTCCATTATGTAATTTCATCTACGTCTCTGGACTTCCACTAACCACAATAACGTTCATTAACACATTATGATCAAACCTCCAGGAAAGAGAGAATTACATGTCAATAATTTCTATTACTAAAGTTTACGGTCTAGTCCTTCCACCAACAAATATTGCATAAAACTTACGGGATAATATCTTATAATGTCTTAATCCTTGGCATATATTGAGAACTCTTTCAGTTGGTACTTTTCGTCAAAATGAATTTTCAAAAATGGTTTGAAATTCATTAGAAGAATAATTATACTTATTTTCTATATTTAGAAAATAATCATTTTGATAAAACCATTTCATCGATAAATACCAGCCAAATTTACAAGTATCAACTAAACATTTACCTCATTAAGGAGTGATGGAATCCTTATTGAGTGTTCACACACTTCAAGCATTAGTTACATAAATCAACTTGCCAAATTATTCCCAAACCCTAAATTTTTCACTATGCTTCCGGGCCAGGCCCTACGGAGGAATGACGCTAAATAACTTCACAAGATTTGGAATCGCCACCTATTTTATCTTAAGGGAAATAGGCTCAGGTAAATATGTGGATAAGGGCCTACGGTCTAGGGCAGAGTCTAGGAAAGCTATACAGTTAAGTCCCGATGAAGGTGTTAGGCACCACAGGGCCCCTGTTTACGACGGTTACCTACTTCCTAGGTTTAACCCAAACAAGAAAAAATGAGAGAAATTTCTATGTAATTTGAGTTATGCCAATTAAGAAGGGATGAGAAGCAATATCAATCCTAGTTGTTGAACCCTCGATTAGGTTGCCTTCAAATTCGGCTAAGCGGGATCAGACCGATGTAGTTCTTCCGCTGGCTTACAGTAGTTAAGACTCATTGCGAAGTAGTGTAGTTTAGACTCGTTTCGGAGTGCTGGTAGTTTATACTCATTCCGGAGTGGAGGGATAATTTATGTGTTTGTCTCGGAAATTACGGTAGTTTAAGCTCATTCTGGAGCGGACAACATAGTTTTAGGCTCATTTAGGAGCGTCAGGATTGATTAAATTTTGGTGTTTTGACTTTGTGATGTTTTTGGTCTTTTTTGATATTTTCTAATTTTTTGAATAGTAGTTTAGGCACAATGCAGAGCAGGGGGAGCAGGTAAGCTCGCTAAAGTTATAATTTTAGGTTTTCTGGATATTTAAATGTTTTTCAGTTTTTTGTTTTTATTGGGGGTGCTTTAGGATCGTTTCGGAGCGGTGGCAGTTCAGGCTCTTACCAAGTCATACCCTAAGCAGTTTAGGCTCGTGAAAGTATTGAGCTTACATCTTAGTCTAATCTAGGGTTAGTCAAATTTTCTAAGGGTTGTCCTAGAATTATCTTATCATTTGTTTAAAGATTACCCTAAAAAGAGAGTTTCATTAACTATGGTTAACTAACTCAAAAAAGAATTAGGTTTAAGCAAATTAACCTAGGTCACCTAATTTTTTAGCCTATGGAAACTAACTTAAAGTTTATTTAAAAATCTGATTTTAGGTAAGTTAAAACTAACCTAGAAACCAACTAAAGAAAGAATCTTGAAATCCAAATTACATTTAACCTAAACTAAAAATGAGATTAAAGCATTGAGACTAATCTAAATTAAAACAAACTTAACTAGATTACAGGCTAACCTATTATTAGAAAAGTATATAACCAAAGCTAATATAAAGCTAAACTAAAGGCTAATTTAAAACTAAAAGCAGCATAATTTTTTTCAAATCAAAACTAACATAGGAATTAATTGAGAGCATATCTAAACTAAACATAACTATTTTAAAACAAAAACAAATGAATGGGGGGGGGGGGGGGGGGGGGGGGTGAAGGGGATATCAACTACTACTGCCGTGGCGAATGGAAAAAGAGATGCAGGCCCAAACCGGAGAAGAGAGTTGGGGGCGTTATTGTGCGGGTTCCTTACTTGCCGAACCAAAGAAGACCGTTGGGAGGTTCTACTGGTTGCTATTTCTGCTGAGCTGGGCATGAATGAGGGTGTTGCAGGAGATAGAGGATGCCATTGGGCTGTTGCTACGAGGGATGAGATGGGGGACCAATGATTGCTAGTCCAAGGGCTAAGATGAACCGCTCGTGAGGGAAAATGGGCTGAAGAGGGGACTATTGTGGGCATGAACAGGGGCTGTTACTGGGACTGTTATTGGAGGTGAAATGTGGTTGTTTTTAGGATTGTTATGAGTGTGAACATGTGCTGTGAGCTGATGGAGAAGGTGAGTTGGCTGGTGGGGGGCTTTGGTGTGTGTACAAAGGTTGAGCCGAGAGGGATTTTCCTCCTCTCTTCTCATTATTTTCTTTTCTTTCCTCTGCTTCTCCTTTAATGTGAGAGGGGCTGCAAACTGCCTAAGAGATTGCAAGAGGAAGAGAGTGGTGTGGTTGAGAGCATTTGGAGGTGCCTTGGGGTTCAACACAAGGATCTTACCTCCTCTTCTCCTCTCTTAGGTGAAATGGGGGTGAGATGGTGAGGGGGTGACGAAACTATGGGCTTGTGAGGTGAGGGCTTGGCTTGGGCGTTATCATTATAACATAATATAGCTTCATAGTTCTATAGCTCTAGGTAGAAAGTTTTCCAATCAATCATATGTATGAAATATCCAACATTTAGCCAATCTAGCCTAGACTTCTATTCTACAACATTGAATTATTGATGAACCGTCAAAATCAGTTTATTGTAGTTAGTAGTAGTATGACCTTTGTACTATGAATCTTTTCGTGTCTGGAGTTTGAAAATCAGTCCCAATAGGTCTTTTCTAGGGAGTTACCATGACTTGATTGATGGCCAAAGACTCTTTTCCAACCTTTGAAGTTACCATGACATGGTTGTTGAAATCTTTAGCTTGCCGCCATATTATTATTTTCTCCCCGTAGACTTTCATTTTAGATCGAGGGTGGTCTGTTCTCTTGTTGTATCCAAATATTGTTGTAAAGGTTCCTTTCCACACACTGTCTTAAAGCAAAAGCCAACCCTAGCTCTGGTTCCACTCCTCGCATGCAAAAGGAAAAAAAAAGAGAAAGTAAAGTCGGTAGTGGGAGAAGTTGTGGCTAGGGTTAGGGTTTTCTGTAATTTTAGTTTTTTATATCAGTCGAAGAGTGATTTTTTTTTGTCGAGTTTGGTTTGCTTTCGATTAGAGAGAGAGATGTGTTGTGCTCATTTCTCCCTATAACCTGATTGTGTTTCTATTGCATGCTCATTTGCATCCACGAAGAACCCACATTTCCCATGCGACAAGCACCCCGGCTACACTTATCTTCAAACATCAGATTATTTTCATATCACAGAACAAACCCCAGATACAATAAAGTAAACTAAAATTCTCGAACATCCTGAGCAAAAGGCTGGCTGCTCAATAACTTACAATGTTATCCCTGTTAGACAACAGTGGGGGTCAAAACCCCAACGACAACACTCCCTCCAGCGCAGAATTGCCACGTTATCCATTTCTTTTATGACTCTTGTTATGGCAGAAATAGCAAGAATGGCCTTTGTATTTCCCGGTTCAGCAATGAAGATGTATACATCTTTCATATAATAGTGTCTTTGAGATAAAGAGTAGATAGGGATCAAATAGAATCAGGTGGTTTAAAATTGAATAACTAAATATTTTAATTACATAAAAAGATGTCATTTGGACAAATCATTCCCATTTACATAAAGCAACATCAAATTATCTGGATCCAAATCAAAGCAGACAGATTTTACTGCATTATGTTGGAAGCATCAGTAAATCCAAGAAGCTTTACATTCTTTTCTGGTTTGAACTTGACAGCATCCCTCAAATGAAATAGGAACTACTTGAGGTCCATAGCTATAACCTTTAATCCTTTGCTCTGGGGGTAGAATTTTATTAGGATCTTCTACTCTTCTGTATTCAAATTCTACCTTGACTTCATGGATAGCAAATTTATCAACTGGAGGTGCTTTATCGGAATATTTTTTCAAAGGGGGGAAATCTATAGTATACATAGAGAAATCGTATTACGGAGAAGACTTCTACAATCAATAGTATGACATAATATCTAAAGCATCTTATTTTTATTTTTGCTGCAGAAGGCTAAATTGAGCTTCCAACAAAACAATCCAGTAAAGATATTGGATACAATCACCAAGGGTAGTTCCTCACGGGGAGTGTCCACCTTTCTCTTTGGTAAAAGTCTTTGTATCATTTGGGGGTTCCAGTTGTCTAAGATATTTGGGTTTCTATGTATTCACTTCTTTCAAATTTACCTAAGATAATTCCTATATACCATATTACCGATAAAAAAATTTCCCTAGGGAACACTACCAAAATTAGAATTACTAATTCTCACTGAAGGTTGAGCTCCACACTATCTTTTCATCCGAGAAGGTTGAGCTCCACACTATCTTTTCATTTTCTAAACATTACTGATTAATCATTGGGAATGCAATCAAGTTATTCCTGGCATGTGCTTACCATGGTTCAAAATATTGGTATCGGTCACCGTAAAATACATATTGGCGTATCGGTACTGTATCGGTTGGATACGGTGGAAAAATTCAAGATACGCTAAAAAAAACTTGGATACGCAAGGAAAAACTTGGATACCTTGCATAAAACCTATTTTAATGCAAATATAAGTTAAAAACAAACTAAATGAAAACCTCAAACTACATTTATAATCATACATATGAGGGTTAACAAAGTTATAAGTTAAAAAAGGCGTGCGCCCTAATAAATATGTATGAAAATACAAACCATAGTTACTTAACCAAGTGATAAAAGCTCACTTGCATTCATAAATCAAAATATGAAAATACATAAACCCTTGTATTCACAAATCAAATTACATACATGATAGAAGCTCAATACCACATTGAGCTTCGTGCCGGTGCATACTCTTATCATTGTAGGATCAGGAATTGAGTAGAGTGATACATTATAAGTGGTCCAGACAAGATGACACCACTGTGTCCAAGTCATCATCGTGCGGTACATGCCCAGATACATTTGTACATATGTCTGCTGCTGAGTCGTGATCTGTCCATAACTGTCAGTCAAAGACTGGGACTGGGCATCATAACTAGTGGCTCCTGATAAGTAGGATTGGGCTGGGGCATCATAACCAGTGGCTCCTAATAAATAGGGTTGGGCAGGGGGCATCATAACCAGGGGATAACCTTATTTACATATTAATATCTAAAGTAAATGAAAGTAAAATCAAGTTAAAATCATTTATTAAATATATATTAAGTAAATAAGTTGTGTGTATCGGGTTTGTATTATGGATCCTACTGTAAATGGAAAGGGAAAAAAATTAACTAAAAAATCCCCGTATCGAGTGTATCGGCCCGATACAGTGGAGTTTTTTTTCTAGTGTACCAGTGTAACAGGGAATATATCATTTACTCACACTGGGCTTCTGATCTCTAGTGATCAAAAAACTTTTTAAGTGGTTACACTTACATTAATTGATGTAGATCAGAGATGAACAACTACTCCTAGAAAAGATACTAATACATGCATGATAAATTCTGGAATTACTGAAGGTTTGACGTTATTCTTTTGAATCTTCTGTTTGTATAGTGTCCTTCAGTTATAAATTTTCTTATTATCTTCAAGGAGCAGCGAATTGACTGATAAACAATTTATTGACTGCATGACTGACTATTGGGTCTCCAATCATGGTTAATGTACCCATGAATGCTGATCAGAGAGGGCATGTGAGTATCCAAATGTTGGGGGATTATGTAATATGGATCTGAAGGCAGATAAGTTAAAAAAAGAAAAAAAATGGTGATATTTGAGTGGAATTCTAGGACAGACGCTGTAAACATGTGCTCATCAATCATGACTGATTGAAACATTTGACCCACCTTTTTGATGGTCCACAGTGCAATATAATTGCATTCAAATTGGACAAACAGTAACATTTGATCAATATAATTAAATGCATTTTATTTGTTGGAAAAACCTCCTTACATATAGGATTGTCCATCAGTGAAATTTGTGCCAATTCCTCTATCATTAGGATGGTCTAGATTGCTAACTCTAGCATTAGGATTGTCTAGATTAATCACCACATGTTTCATGTGTATAACACAAATATTAGAAGTCGTATTTTACCTAAATTAAATGTCCCACATATCCTCAAGTCTTGGAATGAAATTTTCAGCATTTACTTTATTTGTGTTCTTATAGTATTATAACACACTGTTATCAGGATTTCAGAATTTACTTTATTTGTGTTCTTATAGTATTATAACACACTGTTATCAGGATTTCAGAATTTACTTTATTTATGTTCTAATGGAGAAATGCAATCAATTCAATTATCATTCATTTATACATAACAGTATATGAAATTAATGGTATAACACAACTGTTAACAGGATTTCGTCAAACACGTGAGAGGCATCATTCATTCAACCCTTAGACTTGACTAGAAATTTCATCAAACACGTGATAGGAATCATCCATTCAACCCACACATGATAGATTTCCAAATTTCTGTATTAAAGAAAAAAGGCAGAAGCTCAATATTGATGAAACAATTTTCTACCATCTCTTGCAGAGAGACTGTAGCTGAGCAAATTTTATACCATCTATTTGAAGGACCTTTTCTTTTTAATTTAAACATAGATTCATGCAACAAAAAACACTAAGTGAGAGTTCTTACCACTGGTAAAATTCCACCACAGCCCTCAATCAGAAAAAGAGTAAATGGTTTAAATTGCAGAAATACGAAAATTCAATTGAAGGTAAAGAGGGAAAACGGAATTGCAAAATTTAAATGAATAGAGGAGTGCTAGCCCTAATGAGCAGTACCTTCTTCTATTTGGGATCGTAACACTCGGGTACCAGTCAACCCGACTTGCATCGTCGCAAAGTTTCTTTTTCTTTGGAATATGACGTGACGCTAGATTCCAAGGAGCGCTTGTTTGGGGTTGGAATTCATGTGTTTCTGATGCTTCGTCCTCTCTCCAGAATGATTCCACGACGAACTGTAATTAAACTTAACAAACAAAATATTACAAAATTCAGCGATTTCGTGCCTTTTTATGAATTTGAATCAAATGCGCTTGAAGTTTTTGATAAACATGAAATCCCCCCCAATTTTCATTGATGAAATCTTTCAAAAAGTGAATAAAATTGCCAGTAAATTTCTGGAAATTGACTGCCAACGAAAAGAAAACCATAATTTTGGAGAAAAAAAAAAGAGGGGGGTGTTAATTTGGACGAAAATCTAGAGTCTGAATTCGAAATCACCGATCGGAACACGGAGCTTACTAGAGAATTGAGCATGAGAAAAATTTGTGCGGTCGAGGTCGTCGGAAAAAAGGAGGAATTGCAGCTATCAACGACGGTGACAGTAGAAAAATCTTTCGAATTTACAGTACTGCTGTGATGACAGCATCTTCATTGGAAGAAAATGAGGAGAGGAAGAGAGAGAGAGAGAGAGCCGTTATGAGCTCTTAACACTTCTGAGAAAGTGAGGAGCATCGAGTAGACGAAGAGAGGCCGGCCATTTTTTACCGTTACAAAATTTGAGTTGTTTTTTTAAAACTTAAATTGAGGAGTGCTAGCCGCAGTGGCAGATGATGTAAATCTCCAAGGTTTTTCGGTTACCTCTTGGGTGTCTTTTCTCGGAAGAAACTCCTAATTAAGCATTTTATGTGTGTAATCATAAGAATCAATCAAAACAGTCCACCTTTAGATTTGACGGTTTAGATCTCTGGGTATTGTATGTTTCAATATCCTAAGTGAATTGAAAAAAAATCCTACTGTAATTATTATCACTAAAGAAGGTTCTCACTACCGTGTTGCTTCCAATTGAAATGTCAGATCATGGGGTCCATTATACATTTTCCTAGAGTCCTATCTTCTAATAATGAGTTTTTTTTCTTTTTCTAATTTAAATAGGTTACTAGATGTGGTATTAATATGGTTTTCTAGTTTAAATAAGTTTGTTAAAGTGTTTAACCTGCTAACTATCTTAACTTATTCTTTAAAAAATCAAAATTCTAAAATTTAGGCAAATTGTGCAAAATTTTGGAAAATATCATTAAATTTGGTTATTTTTATTAAAAAATAAACCAGAAGTATTTTGGCCGAAATATTGAAATTCTGAAATTTCAGCCGAAATCTCTAAATTCCGTCTGATTCGTGCAACTCGGAATATTAGTGATATCTATTTCATATGAGGGAGCCAAGATCACAATTTTGTGAAATTTCTTTGAAATTAAAAACCTTGGCCCAGGGTTGCAATGTCCATTGCTTACCATGATCTGCTCAACCTGGTAGGATTTTTGGGGAATGGACCCCATAGACTAGGTACTCACCAATTTATTTAACAGATGGTCTGGTCTAGATGCTACACTTGAGCATCGCTACAAAATCTGCATGTTTTTTGTGTGGAAACAAATATCTGTATAATTGACAATCTTATATTTATTGTGTTATACAGGTGGAACAGTTGGAATCACTTCAACTGCAAGATTGAGGAGAAAACCATCAAAGAAACTGGTAACATCAAATTACCTTCCCAGTCTATCATAAAACATAAATGTAACTCAAAGCTCATGGTCTTAAAGTTGGTGAAAAAATTGTGGTGTTTTTATATATTTGTATATATATTTCAGTGGAGCTCTGGATTTTATATTGAGTCTTTAAATTGGCGTCAGCTGCGTTTTTCGGTTTCCATGCGTTTGGGGGGATCCTGGGAACATCCGATACAGAAGTGGAATTTGTGCCAATTGAGAAGAAAAAAAGTGAATTTCAGCATTGTTATACCTTCTCTGGTTTGTCTTGATTTTCAGCATTAATATTAAAATATTTATAAAAGAAAGTGAAGCTTGTATTGATGTCGGTTTTGATAAAAAAAACTACCGCAATACAGAAATGTCGGACTTGGGAGTCGTATCCAAGTGGGCTTGAGCCTCAGTGTTGAGAGTAATAGACAGACATTACTCAATCTGTTTTTCATGTGTTAATTCAACCTGAAGGAAATTCATAGCAGTGCTTAACCGTTTACATAATTTTCATGGTACTTTCATTCAGCATTATAGTTAGTAATGCTTTTTTAGTTTCCATGTTTTCAACAGCTGATGCTTTGGTTTCAACTGGTCTTGCTAAGCTTGGATATCAGTATGTTAATGTAGGTATATTGTTCTTCCAATCCACCTCTGCTTTTCAAAACTTCATTTTCCAGCCTTGCAATTGAATTGTTGATAAAAATAGATAACTAAAGATTCCATTTTCCTGCTTTAATAGATGATTGCTGGGCTGAGATAGCTCGCGACGACAAGGTTAGATTTACCCTTTTTTCCCTTCTCTTTATAGAAGTGCTGCAATAATTCTTGAATCCGATTATACTTATAAATTGGATGAGCGTTGATTATTGCATAACTTATAATGCTTGTGAAGTTCTTTGAAGGCTTCCTCTTATCTTTTCTTAAAGAATTTCTTACAATATATATGTGTAACAAATTTGAAATATCTGTTACTTTTCAATAAATCCTGTTAGGATTGTTTCTATTTTTCTCAACCATTTTTTTACTTGTTAAATAAACTTAAAACTTTTGAACAATTCAGACTTTACTTCATATACCATCCAAAAAAATAAAAAATTTCTCTAGCATATCAGTTGTCACGTTTCCGATAAAAAGAGGATTTCAAATTTCAGGGTAATCTAGTGGCTAAGAACTCAACATTTCCATCGGGGATCAAAGCTCTTGCCGACTATGTTCATAGCAAGGGGCATAAACTATAAATCTACTCAGATGCAGGGTATGTACACAGTATTCTAATATATTTCTGTATGTACACAGTATTCTAATATATTTCTGTATGGATGATGTCTCAACCTCCCTTTTGCAGGTACTTTACGTGTAGCAAAAAAATGCCAGGTTCGCTAGGTCATGAGGAACAAGATGCCAAAACCTTTGCTTCATGGGTATCAATGAGCTCTACCACTGCTTTTACTGTTTACAGATGTTTCTATTCAAAAAACATTTTTGATATTTTAAATCAAAATTTTCTTTTAATTACAAGAAAACATAGTTGCTTCTACTATTAAAGTTTTATTTTTCTGGCCAAAATAAGTAAAATGTGAACTACTGTATTGGGTATATGCAGGGTATTGATTATTTGAAGTATGATAACTGTAACAATGATGGTTCAAAGTCGACTGTTCGGTAATTTAATTTTCCATATTTGCTTCTCTATTTTTTAATTCTTCCTTACTATAATACACAATATACCAACCTATTAGTTTATAATTATGCCATTCTACTCAATTTGCTTCTCATATAGATATCCTATAATGACCCGAGCTCTAATGAAGACGGCCCACCCAATCTTCTTCTCCCTATGCGAATGGTAATTCTATTTCCCACGAGCAAAAGTTGCTCTCTTATAATTTTTTTTTCCCCTAGCTAGTCTGTTTGGTTGACTTGTTCTCCTTTTGTTCATCAGGGGGGACTTACACCCAGCTCTATGAGGTGCTAAGATAGGAAATAGCTGGAGAACTACGAATGACATTTCAGATACATGGGACAGGTAAAACAATATATATTTGCTTGAATTATGATGGTATTGATAACCCAACAGATTTACATATAGTGTTTAATTGTTCAATCGACAGTATGGTATCTAGAGCCGACATGAATGAAGTCTATGCTGAGCTTGCAAGGCCTGGTGGTTGGAATGGCTAGCATTCTACTGTGTACACAGTAGGATTCTTCAATACAGAAACTGAAGAATAGACTATTCATCTTTTATTTTGTAATGACTTCATTGAGTGAGCTCTGTCCCTAGAAAGAAACCACTTAATTATCATCTTTTGCTGTTGCATTTTGAGCAGATCCTGACATGCTTGAAGTAGGAAATGGAGGAATGAACAAAGATATTACATAGTCCACTTTAGCATATGGGCCATTTCCAAGGTAGTAGAGATTTTTTCGCTGTATATATTTTTCCCCCTATATATATATATATATATATTTATATTTAAATAAAATAAAATAAAAATATTTGTAACGACTATTGCACAGGCTCCTCTTCCAATTGGATGTGATGTGTGGAATGCAACAAAAGAAACGATGGAGATCATTTCCAATAAGGAGGTTATCGCCGTTAACCAAGGTAAATACATTTGTCATTCTAGAGATATTTTTATTTTTAATAAACTATAGCTTTTATAAGTAGAGTAGTTCTCTAATGTCTAAACCCAACCAATGTTGAATAGATCCCCTCAGTGTTCAAGCGAAAAAGGTTAGGATGGAAGGTGATCTTGAGGTACGTACGTCAACAATACCCCCCCCCCCCAACAGTGTCGTTAGGGCAAGAGATGTTTGGGAGGTATTTTCAAATTACCAAGCCTTACTATATCTCTATGCTTTTATGTGTTCATCTCTTTCATGCATTAACCCCTTTACTGGGTTTTGCTCATGCAGCATACAACACTGAAGACACAATTCATTGGTAGCATCACAGCCACCATGGATTCTCATTCATGCAAGATGTATGTATTGACGCCTATTTCTTGAGTTTCCGATTTCCTTACCATTGCAGGCGAATGTTTATGTTTTGATTAGTCTTTCCTTTAGTCCAGTGTCGTTGTTGCCTGATGAAACAGACATAGTTGAAAGTTACCAATTCCCTAATTGACTGGTTACATTGGATATTTTGATTAGAAATACAGAGGAGGATGGAATTATCCTTTTTATCATATATTTATTTCTACTTTACTGTTTATTTATCCTACTAATTAATGCAATATAATGTTGCAGCCATATAATAGCAGCAGGTATTTTTTAGATCAATGAGAAAGGATATTGAGACAAAGTACTCAATATCTGCACACCCTTTTACTCTGTTTTAGGCAAAGAACCTTCAAAATTTTGGAAAGCCCTTTTAAGTCGTAACCCACTGTACTAAGGGCCTATTTCGATAAACTTCTTTAAGGAGAGAAGAACTTCTCCAGGAGAATTTCCAAGAAAAGTAACTATGAAAAAAGTCTACAAAGTCAATTTGAGAAAAAAAAAAGGTGATGTTTGGTTTGCACTAGAAGTAACTTCTTAATATTAAAAGTCAAAGTGTTGACTTCCCACACTAGTTTTGCTTGGCTAGCTTCCTATTAACAGTTGTGTTTTTCCCGACTTCTATGGGCTTTTGACTTTTTGGAGCTAAAAGTCACGTCAATTTAGAGCAATCTAGAATCCACGGATTTGGTGCTTTGGTCAGGAGGTGGCATCCAAGATGGAGATAAAGGCTATGCCCACTTTCTTGTTGATGAGGGTAGGAGTCCCAAGTAGATAAGCTAGTTAATCTTGGGGAGATAAGGAAAAGGATTGATGGATTTGCTCATTCCATTCGTCCATATATTCTCAGTTGATGTGTGGATGTTCTTAGCTTTGATTTTGATACCTTTAGGTTTTTTTTTATATTTTTTTGTGTGGAGGTTGAGATGATGGTGTCTGTGATTTTGTGTCTCTTCTCAATCTCAAATCATGTAATTTGGAGCTACTGCTTTAGTGCTGTAAATGTTGTTTGAAATGAAAGAGATATTGTACATACGACCAACAATACCAAAATTACCTTCTTATTGGATTTTATCTCGTTTTAGATCATGAGCTCTGATTTCCAAGACAGCGAAGACACTAACACCCTTCAATTCAAGCATTTAGAATTATTTGCATAAACATGATTCTTGTTCAGGTAATTTTACGTCATCTTGACCATAAACCTCATTAGTTTATAGAGGTCGTGTTTGACATGCACAAGCTACTGCTACAAATATATTTGCATCACATCACGGCAATGAAAAAGTTGTGCTGAACCCACATGAGAAATCTGGTTTCTGTGAGAAAAGTAAATCCTTAGAACCCCACAAGCCAGAAAACCTCAAAAGAGATGCTTTAAAGTTCAGAGATCAATAGAGAGAATTTGGGATGAAACCCACGAGCAGGGAGTGTTGGTTTGAGTGAAATGTTGGTTTCACTCACAAACAATATAATTTGCAGGGTTTCTTTTGGAAGTACAGTGGGATTGGTCACTGGGAGTAATTTCTGTTATTTGCGACACCCAATTAAATAGCATGTGTAGCTCACTTATGAATAGCAAGCTGTCAAGTTTCTTCAGCTCTCCGGATTCATCATTATTTGAACCACCTTCCGGAGTGTTGTTTTCAAATCCAAAGGATTGGTCACTGGGGACATTTTCGAACCAAAAGGAATCGTCCACTATGTGTGAGTCCATCATTTCTAGGAGTAACTTGATCAAGAAAGTTGATGCGTATAAGGATGTATATAACGCCTATTTAAAGCCAAATAATAACATGCCTCATATTCAAAAGCCTTTAAGCAACGGGATCTGTGCACCTCATGATGGTTCAAGAATGACTCTCCTAGGAAGGTCATCAGGTGGGCCATTGATATTTCAAACAACATTGGCACAGCTTACAGCAATCAAAAACATATTACTATTGAAAAGAGGAGATTAGAAGGAAAAGTTCTATCATTAACAATATTCAGACATAATTTTTTGCCTTATCGGTCAATATGAATAAGGCTTAAAAGCACATTCCTTAGCCCAGAAATCCACTTCGATATTAACTCTTCTAAGGATGTCTTTGCAAAACCTCAAATAATCCAGGATGCCTAATATCCAAAAAAGCATTCTCAATGTACATAAGACATGCTGACACAATATATTTCAGGTGAGAAATCTAATACATCATTCGTGATGGAAACAGTAAAATCTAAGAATTCATGTCCCAGAATGTCTATTCATTACTTCAAGGGAAGGTATACAAAACAGTGGAACTGGGAACCCACGCTAATAACTAGAACATGGAAACAATAATAACCAAATAGAAAATCCCTGTGAGACTTGAATGTATCTGTCGCTGCTGTTGCATTCACAGATTCATGTTCAGCAATGAGGCTATCAACCCTCTCTTCACACTTTGGTGCAACCTCCTCCTCAGCAAAGTCTATAGCTTCAAAAATTCTGTTCCAAAAACAACATAAATTTCAGACATTTCACAGTAATTACACATTGAGAATCAAGCTCCAAAAAACACTGATTGAGTTTCCCACGACAAATTTTTTTTTCCTCAAATAATAAAGGAAAGAGACTTGATTTTGAAGTGGGCCTAAAATAAGACACTCTTTACTTGCTATGTAAATCAGACAAAAGAATGTATATGCTTCTTAGATAGATGTAACGTCGGAACGCACAATGCAGCTATGTCTGATGGAAGTAACAAGCTGTAGAATCTGCAAAATAAATTAAAATCTGAAGAAAATGAAAAAGCAACTAACAAGCTGGAGTTGAATTACAACTGCAACTTGTTGAGCCATGGGCTTGATTAAAACATATTTTGGAGATCACAAGGTCAAGAAGCACTCATGTTTTATGATAATTAGAAATAAAACTGAGGGGAGCAATAACAAAAATGAAACAAGAATATTTTGTCAAAAATTTCACCAAAGGCAACTTGCATGAATGAATAAACAACAGTGGTTCCCACACAACAGATGCCTCTTTGCATCAAATCCTTGCTCATGATCTCTAACTTTGGTGTCTTAATGGGAACTTGACGTGCATAACGGAATACATTTCTGGTTGGTTTGTGATTTATGAAACTCCAGCAATAGTTGCTGAAGGAACCGAACTCCTGTTGAATCTGCCAAAGAAGAGCAAATCATATGGAAATATTAATTATAGGAGAGCATACTTAGATTTATATACAACAGATTAAAAGAGGTCATTTAGGCCAACATTAAGGCATTTAACTATTCTCCACAACTGCATCAAAGTTCACAAAAAGTTTCCTGCCAAAGGGATCCAACAAACAAAATTGAACACCGATAAAGCTGAACATTTCATTAGAGCTAAAAGTGATAAGAGGAACTAGAGAGTGATGTACCTAAATAAGTCTCTCTTGTTAAGAATAGTTGGCCAGCTGAGTTCTGCCAATGCCTCTGATAAAAGAAGCAGCTCAAATAGCTTTCTGTCATCATGAACCAGAACTCCCCATTCATCATCGTGGAAAGAAGTATAGAGTGGGTCTGTAAATAACATACCAGGATAAATTGAGAATTATAAAGAGTAAGATATATAAATAACTAATGTTAGAAACAAATTAAGAACACGCTGCCATAACTTGATGAATATTGAGAAATACATCTATTTTTCGCCCCTACCCCAAGTGTAGAACCCTGTAAGACACTGGTGATATTTGGGTAAAACGTGAAACTAAGGATGAAATTGTCCAAAGCATAAAGACAAATAATAGGATCTGAGAAAGCAGCAATAACCCAGGATCAAAATTAGAAGGATGCACAAATCCTTGATGATGATAAATCTAAATCCTTCGAGTGCTTCTACAGTTAGTTCCCAAATCATTGACTGTTGGGATTCATAATTCTCGAAGTTTTGGAAGATGACCTTAGACTGCATCAAGGGAAATAAAATAAGAGATGTAACAGACTAATAAACAAAATTAATTTTTAAAATCACTGAAATCCAGAGAATGTGAACAGATTTTCATCATAACATATCATAGAATGCAACCCAACATAAGAAACAACACATTCCATTAAGTTTCTAAAGGAAAATACCATTTGTTGGTAGTGTGAACTACATAATTGTGCAACACTATTTCTCATAAGCCATCTAGAAGTGAACAAAATGGTTCTTAAGGAAAATCAACCAATGTGAATTGATGTTTAGCACTAACAATGTAGGTAGTCTTGGGTTGAAACAAGACGCCAATAAAAAACAACAAAAAGTAAAACAAAAAAAATGTACCTTTGGTGGAACAAACCAAATCCACTCATTGGAGCTAACCTGCTCAAATTGAACTAGCTACTGTATGTCCCCGAAGGAACTCACAAATTCCTCAGATGGAATTACGACCAAGTAGTCGTCCTGAATAAATTTGATTATTTAATGCAGTGAGGAGGGAATGGCTCCGGCCGCGTGGATCCACGACCTTCCCAAGAGCAAGGTAAATGAAGCGAGTACATTCACGACCTGGAAGTTTGTAGTGAAATGAGCTGGTCCGACCCTGATGGTCAAGTCAATATCACCGAGATTCTGCCTGGTAGAGTTGTCGAATGCCCGGATGGTCATCGGTCTCTTCTTTACTTGATTGAGATCTAGGCCCAGGCTTTGCAATGTTGAGAGAGTGCAGACATTAAGGCCGGAGCCGTTATCAATGAGTATTGATGATAATGTTCGGTCAATGCACTGAACTGCAATGTATAAAGCCCGAGTGTGATCCCTGTCACTGTCAGGTATTTCCTCTTCTGTGAAGGAAATGATTCTTGATTCGAGCACCTGTCCCACCATATGCCCTAGTTTTTCGGGCATGATGTTTGGTGTTACGTGAGCATTGTTGAATACCCGAAGCAACTACTTTCTGTGGTACTCTGAAGTCAGAAGAAGACCCAAGATTGAGATCTGCGCTGGCACTTTGCTTAACTGCTGAGTGATATTGAATTCCTCTGCTTTTTCTAGGATTTTCAATAGGACTGTTGAATTTGTCGCTTCTTTCTCTAGGTCTGACACCTCTGCTTTCTCTTTTTCTAGCTCTTTTGCCTTTACCGGCTCATTTGCTAGAAGTTGGTACACCCGGCCAGACCTGGTAAGGTAGGCTATGCTCTCGCTCTCAAAGATGAGAGAGCAGGGAGCGGGTACTCAGTTAAGGTCGAAAGGTGGAGAAGGGATGTAAGGGATCTGGACAGGGCCTATAGAGGTAAAGGCTTGAGATGGGGCTGTGGGCCAGTTTGCAGGGCAGGGTATAGTGTAGACGATCTGCTCAGGGACAAGGATCTGGACTAGAGATTGAATGGTCTGTATGTTTGAATGGAGAAGAGGGATTCTGACTGGAGGTTAGTATGAAGGCCTAATAATGTCGTTATCGACTGCGGGTGCATAGGGTCTAGGCTGTCCCGCCCCGGGCTCTTCCCACTCAATAAAATTGACTTGGTTGTTGTGTAGGGGCAGTGGCACTTGATTAATGCTGGTGTTGCCAGGAGCTAGCTTAACTTTACTCGCATCCAGAAGATCCTGGATGATGCACTTTAGGCCAATGCAGTAGTCTGTAGTATAGCCTGGGCCTCTATATAAGGCGCAATGATGATCAGCGTTATAATTCTTGTTCCGCTTGTCTGGAGATAAAAAAGGGGTAGGGCCTCTCAATTTGAGAAGACCCTACTTGGTAAAGAAATCTAGCAATTGGCTAAGAGTATAAGGGAGAGGATTGAAGTTTCTGGGCGGATAATTCTGCCCTTGGTTTTGTCTATCTGGCCGAGTGTTTCCGGATGCTTACTGAGTCCAAGCGGCAGGGGCTGATAATCTGATTGGAGCTGTAGAAGATACTATCTGGACATCTTCTTTTCTTTTCTGGTCCTGGGGACCACTGTTTCTGCTTGTTGAAGCTGTTGTTCTGGGAGGGGCGAGCCCTAAGCTGGAGTGTATGACACCGCTCTGGATGGCTAACTCAATGCGGGCACCGGTCTTGACACCGGTCTTGACAATTGTGCCGAAGTCTACCACTGGCATTGTTACCATCAGAGTTGAGTAGGGCTACTTCAGAGTGCCCATAAATATGTTTGTCAACTCCTCTTTGGGGATAGAAGTAGAGACTTTTGCAGTCATTTCCCTCCAGCGGGTGGCGTACTCCATGAACGACTCGTTATTATGCTGGCTTATCTGTTCAAGCTAGCTTCTCTGAGGCCGGAGTTCTTGATTAAAGGAATACTGCTCCACAATGACGTCTATGGCATCTTGTCAGGTCTTAATTCTCTGCTTATTGACTGACATCCACCATGTAAGGGTTGCTCCCTTCAAAATTTTCTGAAAGTACTGGATTAGCAAAAGCTTATTCTTGTTGTGCTAGATCATGTCCCCTAGATACAACTGTAAATGTTGCTTTGGGTAGCCTGTGTCATCGTACTTGTTAAAGTCAGGTACTTTGAAGCCAGCTGGAATAGCATCCCCAGAAGAGGAAGTCAGGTCTTCCAATGAGAGATAGGGACTAGCAGATGCCTCTTTCATCCGTCTCATTTCTTCCTTCATCTGCTTAATTTTCTCATGTTGGTCCCTGAGGGACGGAGTCGGGTTCGAGTATGATGGCCTATCTTGGTTGACATGAGAGGCCTTTGGCTGCTCATCGTACTGGTCATACTCCTCTCCTCCGCCAGTTGCAGGTATAAGGTTGGGAATGATGATAGGGATAGGTTGCTCTGGATGGGTTTCTCCGGTAGGGATTCGGGTGGAGGGTTCTTCGGGCACCAATCAGAATCTTTAGGGATTCCAGAACACTGTCCAATTTGGCTTGCATGACTACTATATCCTAGTCGTGAGCTTGTAGCATCTCATCTGTCCTCTACTGCTGGTCTGATGATTCTGTCATGGATTCTGAGCTGCTCTTAGATAGGGCCCTGTAAGGTACTAGATCCGTGACGGATACTTCTGTCAGGACTGCCTCTGCGGCTACTGCTTCTGTGAGAATCGCAATCAGAAAAGGAGTCATGGATCGGCTCATGCAAACTGAAAAGGATGCAACGGCTAAACATGAATATGCATGCTGACAGGAAGAATATGCTAGAAAAAGATTTTTTTCATTGATGCGTGTAAAGTGCAGTGAGTACAAGTTTATGTGACTCAAAAAAGAGAAAAAGACTCGATCCTAAGCAGGTCCATTCAGGATCGCAAAGTCAAGTGGGTGGGGCACACCCTCGAGGTCCATGATCTGCTGTTGGAGGGATGCAACCTCAACCTCCATGTTTGCAATGATCTCGGTAACGTTGAACATCCGGTATCTAAACTGTTGGATACGAGAGGTCATCTCAGCCTTTGCACTATCAAGTTGTTCCTGGTAGAAGTACAGTTGGGGCTTGATGACGATCGCTTCTTTGGCATCGCCTTTCCGCTTCTTCTGGCAAGAACGGACTATCTGCTCAAGATGCTCGATCTTCTCTTGTATGGCCTGAAGTTCACGGTCCCGCTCTGCTTCCTATAACCTGAATGGCTGTTAAGCCTTCCGTAACTTTTTCTCTTTCATCTGGATCTGGAATTGTCTCTCCAGGAAAATGTCTCTCCAGGGAACCACCTTTTCGGTTAGGGTATGGTTCCGCGAGATGGAGCTGAGACCAGGGTGGGCAGTTCCCTGGGCATAGGCATGCTGGATGAAATGTTAGGGTCTTCCGCCCAAAGCCAATATGTTGAATCTGTAGGTGGCCCTGATGTAATCACAAAGTCAGGCCACTGATCTCGTCGAGAGCTTTGCCAATCTGACTAGAATCGGCAAGTGAGATTGTCGGAGTATAATGAGAAGGTGATCCAATCATTTCCCTACCGATCTATCACTAGGATACGCTGAGGGAATTCAAACTATCGAAGGACTCGGAGCGGAGTGTAGACTGCAGACCCTGTTAGTCTGGCTAGGATCATGCAACACCTTCCGGTGATGACAACGTGAGGTAGCCCTTTTAGTACAAACCAATTGCATTGCCACACGATCTCCTCCTCTGTCATGGCTTGGAGAAGCTAGTAGAGCTTTCTAACGTCTGTGGTCGCTATCGGACCCTGATTCTGAGAAATATTTGGGCATAGATTGTAGGCTTCACGGAGGTTGACCGGTAGGTGTTTTGCTAACCATAGGTGTAATAGGGTGCACTGGCATGGAAGATAACATTTTTGAGATCTGCTGCTTGATTGAGAGCCCTGAGAAGCTCTGCTAGAATGACTGGTACGATGGTTCCGGAACTGGAGGTGTCCTCGATGATCCCCACTAGTACAGACTCGACAAGTGAGATACAGCTATCAATGAAAAGGCATTGAGATCGGGAAGTTCCGCTGTAATGGGATCAGGGTTCCACCTGGGGTGGTACTGCTTTTCCAGAAAGTCTATGGGTATCTAGTTGAAGGTGCCGTTAGGACCGGGCTACAAGCAGGCATGCTTGAGATACAAGAACCTTGAGAAGTCTGCCTGATAATTTGTCTTGCAGTGCTGTATTATGGCATCGCCGTCCATGTTTAACCTTAGAATACGCTGAAAATTTTCTTCAAAATCGGACATGGTTCATTCTTACCGAAACAAAAGACCGTGTATGAGGGGTTCCAACACTGTATTGCAGCGTTTATGAGGCGCGAGTCTGGTTTAACCATAGATAGGTCTAGGATGGATCTCAATTTGTAGTATTGGACCCAAACGAGACGCTGATCGGAAGTGAAGACCTTGATTGTATCGTGGAGGTTCTTATCATATGCCCCATGAGAATTCAGATGCACAGGTCGTGAAGGTTGGCCAGTTGTCTTAACGATCCCTGAAGGACCTGTCATCTATCTGAATAAGGACAGACTCAATGTGAGTGATCGTGTATATGCAAATGAAAATGTAAAGATGCAAATGATTATGATTTTTTTTTTATTGGGTGTGACAAGGCACATGTGATCCGATAGGGCAGATGGACGGAGTTCCGACATGCTTTGATCTGGGTTGTTGGGAACCGGTGAACCTATCAGGTCAAGGTTAGGGATAGGTCCGATGAAGACCTATCTGCCTGGGATTTGAACCTCATATGCTATGTCGAGAAGCAGGATAGGATGTGTTTTATTACAAACACAAGTTTAACTCGTTACATGCCCCTGAGTGGGTGGTTATCCGTGTAGAGTGTGCCCAGATAGTCAACCATGATTGGGGACAGGTATATGGTGTAAAGCAGGTTAGGGTTTAGGATAATCTTCCCTAAGTGGGCTGCTTGTAGACTATACCCTGACCTAGGCTATATATATGAATACTGGGTTGATGCAAGTGTTTTCCTAAGGGTGGGGGTTCACTTAACACCGTATATGCGACTCCCTTGAAAATGGATGATTGGTGTAAGCGGAAGCGTTCAGAATTCTTCCCTGAGGGTAATCACCCACCAGGAGTAACTCCACAGACTATTAAGCCACTGACACTGAGGATGATCATCCACCAACCGTTGACGTAATAAGTCTGTCTAATGGGTTTAGTAGGACAGTTACACTACTATGAGATGAATGAGATGCATAGTACACAAGTCATCCAAAAGATGTAAAATAATTAGTATTAGGTTAAATACTTAGTCATTTAATTAATTTTAGGTTTATTTGGCTTAAACCTAAGTTCCGGGCTGAACCTTATGGCCGATCTTCCTAGTAGAGTCACCAGAGCTATGAGCGTGGGTTTCGGGAAATCCTAAAAAATCTCATGGGTGAGTTTAGAGTCGCCACCTATTCATTCAGAATGGATAAGTCCCCGGGGTTTGGATAAGGCCTTTGGTCTCCGATTAGAGATTAGGGTAAGAGGTTCGGTTAAATCCGAGGAAGAAGTTAGGCACCCCGACACTTCTATTTTTCAATGGTTTCCTATTTGATAGGGTTAAGTCAAATTAAAGTTAAAGTTAATCAAATACCTTAGTGTTTAATGTAATACTAATCTAAGAAAGAAAAGTTAACTAGAGTCGAACCCGGGTTGGGTTGCCTATGTACTCACATTGAGGTGAGATCAGAGCAAGCGTAGTTCTAGCACATGAGCTTGTGCCAAGGCCAGGGGGTGTGTGTGTGTGCACCAAGAGTGGCTAATAGGCCTAATCTGATAGATTAGGGTTTTGTTTAACCAAGATTGGTCAATGTGTAAGGTATTGGACCCGGTAGGTCAAAGGGGTAGTTTGGTAGACTAGGTTTTTGGCCCAATAGGTCAAGAGAGGAGTTTGACCAAGGTTTGGGTTGCTATCCGGGGTTAGGTCAAGCCCGATAGGCTAAGGTTAGGCCCGATAGGTCAAGGGTGAGCCCGGCAGGTTAAGGGATGAGGCCCGGTAGGTCAAAAGGTGTTTTAACCAAGGGTTAGGGTTGTTAACCGGGGTTAAATGGGAGTTAACCATGATTATGGGTGCTAACCACGATAAAAAAAAAAAAAAAAAAAAAGTTCAGAAACTGATTTTTTGGTCTTTTTATATTTTTTGGATTTTTTATGAGAATTTTTAATATTTTTTTCTCAAGGTTAAGGATTGCTTAGCCATGGTTAAGGGGGTTGGTCACCATGGTTAGGGTTACTAACAATGGTTAAATTGATGAAATAGACCATTTTTGGGCTTCTTAGAATATTTTTGAATTTTTAAGTATTTTTCAAGATTTTTGTGGGTTAAGGACTGTTTAACCATGGTTAAATGTTGACCAAAATTGGGGTTTAACCATGGTTAAGTGTAGAACTTCGGATCTCACTTTCATAGCCTGTGAATAGTGATCATGTAAAGTAATTTTCCGAATTTTGAGATAAAAAGTCTCGAAAATGGTTGTTTATAGGTTAACTAAACTTAGTTAATTTTATGAGATTTTATTCATATAATTAAAATGGTTTCCCAGACAAGAGAAAAGTTTAAAACAAACCAGAATTATCAGGTTTTGCCTAGAATTGGAAAATCAGATTTTTAATTATGAGGAATTGGATTTTTTAAGTATTTTTATTGGATTCAAATAGGGGTACTTCCTTATTTTAATTTAAAACTTAAGGTTAATGAAAACTTAAATGTTTTAAAGTAAAATAAGTATAAGAGGAAGAAGAATGAAGGGAAGAAGAACAAAGCACAGGCCAAAACAGGGGAAAAAAGGCAAATCCGGTCGACCGAATTTGCTACCGGTCGACCGAATGTACAAAAATTTGTATGGGGAATTTAGACAGAGAGGGGTCTTCTGACCGGTCGACCGATCATGCTGTTTTTGCCTATGGCCGACCTCCTGAGATATTTTGAAGGGTGCATGAGTCTTTAACTCATTCCCTTTGGCTATAGCCCAATTTCGTGACTTAGGGTTTCATAAACCCTAAAAGCACTAAGAAAAGAGAGAGAAAGAGAAGAGAAGAAAGAGGAAGAAGGAAAAGGTGCTTGGGTTTTGGGTTTTCGGAGTTCTTGAGTTGATTTCTCAACTACGAAGGCTTGCCTTCTCGGTTCTCAACCTTTCTCAAGCGTGGATCAAAGGGTTGATCTAGGAAGGTAGATACACTCTACTACCTACCTTGTGCTATTATTTTTAAGAAAAACTATGTCTTAACGTGTGTTCTTGGATTGATTTGATGATGATTGGTATATGGGATGTAAGTTATCGCTAGTATTGATGTTCTATGAATATGATTCCATGTTTATAAGTTTTCTAAGTTCACCATGATGTTCACAAGTACTATATGCACATTGTGTTCACAAATCTATTATGATGTTCACAAGTCTTGCATGATCCGATGATTTCTCACAATAAAAGGTGTTTTTCTAAAAGTTCATAAGCAAGGTTTTGTTAAAAGAATTCTCACAAGTTCATAAGTATTGAGAAGGCCAAACTATGGGTCGGTAAGTGATAATGTCAAACTTTGGGTTGGTGTTCTAAGATCATTTCAAAACTCACAAGGAATCTCACTATACATGGACTCACAAGCAATCATGTCTCACAAGCTCACAAGTTCACAAGAAATCATGCATACTCAGATCTCGCATGCTCATAAGGAATCCCAACTCTCGCAAGAATTCACAAGAACTCACCAGAACATGATTATCACATGACCTTACAAGATTTACTTGGTTTTGATTTCACATGAATACTATTAAGAAAAAGGGTTTTGGGAAACTACTTTTACGTATGTTATACTCGAAGCTTTTGTATGTTCATGATATTATGCATTGTTAGCTAGTAATTTGTATGTGACTGAGTATTTCATGCTCAGCCGAATTATTGACTTCGGTAGGTACCCGTGTTCCTTTCGACGTTTGTGGTTCGGATCCTTGGATTGAGGAAGAATACTATGAGCCGGAGCCTGCCATAGATCACTATCAGGACAAGGGAGCACTAGATAAGCGGCCTGATTTTGACTTTTGCTGGCTGAGTAATGAAGAGAGATTCATGTATGTTGAGAGTGGAACTTGTCCACTCCATCTCTTTTTGGGATATGTTTTGTTGGTTCATACTTGAACCTAACGATAGGAGTATTTTATTATAAACTGTTTCCGCTTTGTTTTCGCTATGTGTATACTTGTGTACTCTGGCAGGATGGTATGTATACCTTATATGTCATACGGGATGGTATGATATGGCGGTCACGGGCTAAAGTATCCCTAACCCGTAGGAGGTATTTTGGGTTGCGACATTAAGGGTCCTAACCAGGGTGAAAATGATCACAGAAGATCATTCTGGAATCCTTAGAATATTTTTGATTTTTTGATTAATTTTCCAGAATTTTGTGGGTTTAAGGGGTGCTTAACCATGGTTGAATGTTAACCACAGGTGGATTTAACCATGGTTAAGGGTCTGGTTAAGTCAAAAATAGGCCCAGAGAGCATGGCAGGGCCTAGACTAGCCTCCTACCTAGTTTGGGCCCTATACAAAGGCCAGAAGTTAAAAAATCAGAAATTCCAATCACATTTTTAACCATGGTTTGCACGGGTTTAACTGCGGTTAAGGATTGACTGAGGGTGTTCTGAGACCACAGTGAGATAGCCTGAAGTGCAGGGAACACCCTGGACCTTTGGTGGGCCCAGAGAGAGGTCAGGTGTGGGCCCCACAGTGGCCCAAAGAGGCTGCGTTTGTAAGCCTGAAATGGCAAGTTTCAAACTGACCCTGGTTTGTTGGGTTTAACTCGGGTTAGGGACTGAACCAAGAGAAACTAAGACCATGGGTGTATAGCCTGGACTACAAGGAAGATCCTGAGCCTTTGGTGGACCTAGGGGGAGGTCACATGTGGGCCCCATAGTGGCCCAAAGAGGCCCTATTTGGTTGTTCGAAATGGTGAATTTCAACCTTTGAGGCCATAATTAACAATGGTTAAAGGGGACTTAAGGCATGGAAAGGCCATGCAAGTTAGCCAAGGATCAGAGGATCCTAACCATGGCCCTGGACTTAACCAAGACCTAAGCTAACCATGGCTAAAAGGCAGCTACAGCAGAGGACAATGACGATAATTTTTTTTTGAAAAAACATTTTTTCCCTTTGTTGGGGGTGCACCAGTGCGAGTCCAGGGGGTTCCGCATGGTCTGAGAACCCCCCAGACCCTAAGGGAGTTAAGCATGCATGCGGGAAGGGGTTAACCCGAGTTGAACCTCAAGGGTATTCCCAACACCTATGAAGAAGGTGGGGGGGAAACCCTGTCCTTGGCTGTGATGATGCAAAGCAGAAATAACACATAAAGATGGACCCCTGGAATAGGACCAGGGGTCCTTACATCAGTTTGTAATAAAAGAACAGAAGGTAAGGTAGGCTACCCTCTCAGCTGGATTTGCAATGTGAGGCTGCTGGTGGTGCTACTGTGGAGGTTGAAACAGGCCTGGGGGAATGACCTGAGTATGTCGTTGGGTGGCTAGACCCTTCCTAAGTTGGTCCGTACCGAGGGCAAGAGGGGTTTGGTTTGCTCTGAGCTGTGGCCGTGGAGATGGGGTCAGCACACGATGGTAGCTGCCCAAGGGATAGGTACACAGTGGTAGAAGGCTGGGGTGGCTTGAGGAAGCTGTAGGGTGGCCTAAGGCTTGGCTGGAAGGAGAGTTGGCATTAGATAGGGGCTAAACGCACTCGGACATGGGTTTGGTGCAGCAAAAAAATGGAGTCCCGTTTGCTGTGGAGGTTGGTGGTTTAAATAGGAGATGAGAGAGAGGCTTGGGAGCACTATAGGCATTACCCTTGGCATGGGGAACACTTGAGAAGGGAGCCAGGGGCAGCAGGGGAGAGCCAGGGGCAACTGGAGCAATAGGGAGGGCTGCCTAATACGCACATCCTATAACGACCCCAAAATCCTACAAGGCTAAAATAAGACTTTGGAATCATCACCTTTCCTTAACCTGCTTAAAATTCATACATACAAGGCGTACTAACACGAGTCTCCAAAAAAATGAGGATAATAAAATTTTGATATATATAAAACCAAGTCATCCTGCTCAAGTCTATGCTCAACATAACCACCCACAATAAACAATAGTCTAATACCCAACTGTAAAGTAATCCAATGAGCAACATCATCTAAAAGTCTATTACAAATCTCTTAAACAAAACAAAATGTGAACTAGTAGGTGTAACCATCCAAGCCTCCGACTCCCTCCTTGGAAGGCTCACCTTCTCCTCCTTCCTCGACGTAAGCCTCCTCAATATACAGCTCTGTCGTGTGCTCCTGCTCTAAACCTACCAAGACGAAGTCTGGCTGAGTACAAAAGTACTCGGTGTATATAAAAATCCAACCAACTATAATAATATGCCTGCACTTAGTTAGAACCATAACAATAGCATAATTACATAATCAAAGTACAGAAGAACATGTGCTCATATACATCATATCATCAACTTGACTCGTGTAATTGTGAGAACCTTAGACTTAGAAAACAATATACTTATGAGATGCTTACGATTATGAGACCACGTGCTTGTGAGATGCTTATGCTTATGCACTTATTCAGATCATACAGTGACATACCACTCTTGGAGGATACGGACCATGCCCAAGCCATGCTTATTCAAAATGTCATACGTATGCCATGCTTATGCTTATGAGTCTTGAGCAATTTATTCAGAACATGCACTTATTCAGATCCCTCATTGGGCTTATTCAGAATGAAAGGCGTATGCAATGCTTATGCTTGTGGTCCTCATATGTGACTTGTGAGGCTTTTATCTTAACATACACGTGCATCTATGCTTAAGTGTCGAAATTAACATTCGAGTTGGTAATTGCTTAGATTCTGATCTCCCACCATGGAAACTCCACTATACTGTCCCATACCAAATAGTTAGAGAATTCTCGATTTGAGAGATTTTCCTCTAAGTTCTTACCTTCCCGACTATCAATTTCCATGCAAGTAATTAGACATACTTAACAAACAATCACATATACATATCTTATCATGGTTCTTAGCACAATTCGTAATCAATTTCCTACAATTCCATAATAATATATTAGTATTTATCCTCTCGAGCATTTTCATAAATGCCTTGGGTACGTAGATCATGAATCCATTGTCCCTTTACATTTTCAACATTTCATCAAACCATAATCCATCCATATAATCCAAATACAATCCACATCCACACATACATCCCATCCTCCATGGTATTTCCTGTCCTCCATGCATTTCATCAACATTATTAATCCACATGTCCATCCATAATAGCTTAATTCATATAAGATTTGGGAGAACATATTTAATTTCTATTTCTATCATATTAACATTCACAAAACATTATAATATGGTTGATTTTGATAGTATATCGACCTTAGGAATCCTTCCATTGGATTCAAGTTGCTCTCAAGATGATTTGGGGAAGATTTTCAAGCTTTCTCCTCCTTCTAAGAGCAATCTCTACCTTCACCAAGCAAAACCCTCTTAGAAACCTTAGGTTTTCTCTCTTATCTTGCCAAAAATATCACTAAAGGGGGTGCGTGGGGTCCCAAGGCTCGAGCAAGCCTTAAAAAGCTAAGGGAGTGAGGATCAAAAGACCTAAAAGCCTTAATAAAATTCTTTAAAAAAAAGCGAAAGACCGATCGATCAGTGCTTAGAACCGAGCGATCGGTTCTCAACCGAGCAATCGGTGTTTTTGATTGAGCGATCAGTTGAAAACACCCTCTCTGGAAAATTTTCCCATACAAAATTTTGGACCAGTCAATAGATACCGATCGATCGGTTTTGGACCGATCGATCTCTACTTTTGATCGAGCGATCGGTTTTGTACCGATCGATCTCTCTTGAGACCGATTGATCAGTACTCTGAAGTTTTGATACTTAGTGCATATTACTGATTCGACCATAACTTTGGACTCGTTCAATGGATTTTGACAATTCAACTTGCGTTGGACTCGTCTTTCGAAGGGACACAACTTTCATGTTTGACGTAACTCCTAATTCAGAGATTTAAACTATCTAAGTGGGCCCACAAGTGGATTGATCTGCAATTTCATCAGACAGAACATCGGAAAACTTTTGACTAGCTTAGACTCAAAATCTAGAAAAACATTAAACATGAACCTCGAAGAGGATTCCAATACCTTTCTAGTGGTTCAAGAATCACTTCTGATAAACGGTGACAAAACTAGGGCTTCCTAAAATTCATGGTGTGTTAAGACCTCCCTTTACAACTTTGATTAAGCCTAGATCACACCACCCTGATTAGATATAAATACACAAACATTAAAACATCACAAGGACTATAATACCCCTAATACTTGCAATAAAAACATGAAAAAGATTTGGGTCACTACACAGCCTGACGAGGAAGATGGTGAACAGTGTTCACCAAATGAATTTTTTTTTTCTTCTTTGGGCCTAAACCTCACACATGTGGGTTAAAGCAAAGGAAGGTTTTGCCCTATTTGGAGTTGGCTCCTACATTCAAAATTTGAAAAGGTAGTTGGGGCCCACTAGGGTTGGGCCTTGTGGGTCCATATTTGGGCCCAAAGATGGGTTTTAGCCACTTTTTTTAGAGTTTTTGGCCTTGAGTGGGTTTTAAGCCCATAGGGTTTTACCTAGGGTTTTGACTAGGGCTAGGCCTAGGGTTAAGTCTATGGTTTACTTAGGGTTAGACCTAGGATTTAGCTAGGGTTTGGCCTAGGGCTTAGGTTTTTTGGTTGAAATGGGCCTTGAGCCCGTAGGGGCTTTAGCCTAGGGTTCATCTAGGGTTTAGACTGGGGCTAGATCTAGTTAGGTCTAGGGTTTACATAGGGTTAGGTCTAGGGTTTACCTAGGGTTAGCCTAGGGTTAGACTAGGGTTTAGGGTACTACCTAGGGTTAAACTAGGGTTTTGGGGTTTATGGGTTTGTTAATGGGCCTCGAGCCCGTAGGGTTTAAGGCTTAGGGTTCACCTAGGGTTAGGTCTAGGGTTTACCTAGGGTTAGACCTAGGGTTTAGCTAGGGTTAGCCTACGGTTTGATCTAAGGTTTAGGGTTTTTGCCTAAGGTTTAAGGCTTAGGGTTTTGCCTGAGGTTTAGGGCTCTGACTAAGGACTCAACAGGAAATGACCATGGTTAATGATGTTAACCATAGTTAAGGTAGGGTGTAAAAATTGGGTGCTTACAAGAAGATTTCAAACTATTCTATGGTAAAATCACTATTAAATGTGATAATACAAGTGCAATATGTATGACCAAAAATCCTATTCAACATTCAAGAACTAAGTATATTGAAATCAAATGTCATTTTATAAGGGATCATGTTCAAAATAGGGATGTAGTATTGGAATTTGTTGAAACAAATAATCAACTGGATGATATATTTACTAAACTTCTCCCTTATGATAATTCAGTACCTTAAGAAGAGAATTAGGCATGGCTAGACTATGTGATATTAAATAAAAATATGCCTATCTAAAATTGATAATTCTTGGTTGAATGTGCTAAATGATGATATGTGTTGAATGATGGAATGTGTTTAATCTGTATTTCTACTTGAATTGAGGTTTTGAATGTTAAAAATAATCTATTAATTAATAAAAAAGAAGATTTAAAGCTTGAGAAATTTGAATTCAACTTGAAAAATCAAAATTTTCAAAGTTTTCTGTCTGGACTTTGTGACGAGTCACTATTCAAAGCAGAACTCGTTGACGACTGCTTCAAACAGTGGCTTTTGTTTAGCCACTCGATGATGAGTCCACCTTACTCATCGAAGTGACTACGGGATTATAAATATAAACCTAATTTTCTAAAAAATCCCCAAACCTCCACTGTTCCTATTTTCAAATCCGAGTTCCCTCCCTTTCCTCAATCCTCATATCATTTTCCATTCACCTCAAAAATCATCCAAACTCATTCCACCTCATCCAAAACCCTCATATCTCTCAAATCTAACCAAGTAAATGGCTCCACGCACCAAGAATTCATCGGCACCACCAACGAAGAAGAAAACTACCAGCGGATATTCATCAACCGTGTACCTATCTTGGGTAAGGTCCGCGACTTCTCTCTATTCAAGGGCATAGGGTTAGATATTCTAGCCTCTAAATTCGAAGCCCTTAAGTGACATCGTTTTCTTGAATTTTGTGAACCTATGTACCCTGATTTAATCAGACAATTCTATTCCCATCTCTCTTATGAAAAATCCACCAAAACCTTTATCTCTTATGCTCCTGGTAAACTCATTTCTTTTACCCGTATTGAACTCTAATCAATACTCAAATTACCTAATGGGGAATTCCTAAACTATACCACTAATCAATGGGTAAGGCTTTGATGTAATTGATGCTTTGAAAATCTTGTGTGTCAACAAAGACATCATAAAGCCTACCCCTCCCAAGCTCAAGGATCTCACCCTTGATGTTAGACTAGCTCACCATATTATTACTTATAACATTGTTCCTAGGGGTGGAGGTCGTGACCTTATTACCTTTTTTGATGTATTCCTGATTTGGTGTATTCTTACCACCAAACACATTGATCTCACTTTCATCATCATGCATGTTATGCTTGATGCTTCCAAGAAAACTTCTGGAAGATTGCCTTTTGGCCTTACTCTTACAAGAATTTTCAAGCACTTCAAAATTCCTTTATCCTTATACCTAGATAGAAGAAATTTAGCTGATTCTGATGTATACTCAAAAGCCACCATAATGCGTATAGGTTATATGTGGATTGAGTCTAGGAATGTATAGGTTCCCAAACCCCAGAACATCCCTTCATCTCCTACAGCTCCTTCTATCATTCCAGATCCTTCAGCTCCTCCATCTACTTCTGCTCCTGATTCTATTTCCTCTCATGTCCATTCTCCTATTCATTCTCCTGTCATTCCTTCTCTTCTGCAGTAGAGCCAGAGCCAGAGCTAGAGCTAGAGCTACCAGTAGGGCTAGAGTCTTAGGATGAGCCAGATACAGAGGTAGAGGATGAGCCTAGGTGGCCAGATGTGATGGTTGAGGCTGAGTATCCTAAGTCTTCCCACAAACAGGACTCACCTCACTTTGATGACTCAGTGCCAGTATTTGAGCCACCCTCCAGGGCTGCAGCATTAGAGGAGCAGATGAGCCTCATGACTAGGCAGATTGCTTCCATGGCCTCTAGCATGGAGCAATTTTAGAAGGAGATGAAAGAAAGCCAGATCAAGTTCCAGGCTTCATTGAAAGAGAGTTTTAAGAGCCTCCAGTCTGAGACTAGAGACAGACTGACATCTCTAAAGTCAAGGACGGATGGTATTCAAGTTGAGTTGAAAGGGAGAGATGAGCAGATAGAGCCTTGGCTTGAGGAGATAGAGATAGCTGGAGAGGTTATCAAGAACTGAATAGACTCTATCCTTTCTCTGATAGAAAGGAAGGCAGTGCATGCTTCTATGGTGAGTGAGAGGCTGAGTATGATGTCACCAGCATTGGAAAGATAGTAAATGTGCAGGCTAGCTACCTTCATCAGATGCCCACCTTGCTAGATGCTCAGACTCCTGTTATAGGTGAAATGACTTCTAGAGTTACTCAAGTAGCCATTGAGATGATGTGAATAAGGAACAAGCTAGCTCACATTCCTATCCCTATTGATGTGGATGTCCCAGCTCAACCTCAAGTAAAGCCAACTGAGCAACCTCAAGCAAAACCAACAGAGCAAGTGATCTCAAGTGACACCTCTTCCTCCTCAAAAGACTTATCAAAGGGTAAAACCTCAAAGAAGAAGATCTCTACCTCAAAACCTGATCATAAGAGGAAGAGAGAGCAATTGTGATGAAGACTTTGTTTTTCATTTTTTTGATGTATTGTCTGTTAAAGCATGTATTTTTTTTTGCAACAACACAAACACTTGTACCTACATTTCTGATATATCTATAATGAGTTATTTATTTATTTTCTCCACTCTATTTTTGATGATGCCAAGGGGGAGAACAAATGTGAATGTTACTTATGAGCAAAATGTGAAAATATGGATGAATGGTTGCTTTGTTTTTGAATTATGATATATATGATTTGTGGTTAATATATAATTTAACTTGACTTGAAATGAAACAAATGCTTATGTCTTTGGATATTTGGACTTTTGGTTAAGACTCAATAAAATTCTAAAATTTGAGTACTATGTCTTATTCTTGAATGATCCAAAATATGCATAAGAAATGAAATCTAAACCATTTTATAGAGATGCATATGCTTAGGGGGAGCTAACCTCAAAAATTTATTGGGATATATATATTGAGGGAGAGCTCAATCTCAAGTCATTCACATTATTATGTCATCATCAAAAAGGGGAGATTGTTAGCCTCAAGGTTACAACTCTAAGTACCCTTAATAGTTTCGATGATAACACAATAATAGAATGATCTATATGGAACTAATGTTTCTATTTAGTCTATGTACTTTCAGAGAAAAAGAACATTAAGAGTATCATTCAAGCCATGAAGAATTAAAAAGATCAAATACTCAAGTGAATCAACTCAAAAGCCAAGTCTCAATCATTTCAAGGAAAAGCTTCAAGGGCTTAAGCCAAGTTCATGAAGAAAAGTCAAGACTAAAGTTCCATAAGTTCAGAAAGAAGACCAATTCTCAAAGTAGTCTTGTGTTAATTTTAAGAGTATCTAGGACTATGTAAAGTCCTCAAGATCTTGGAACTTGATTGCTCAAAAATACCTAGATAGACCTTAGGATACTTAGAATAGGCTGGACATCATTTTAAGGACCTAAAAATGATTAAAATAATAATTTTATGAATGCTTATGGACCAAGACTTCATTCCTATCAAATTGGTCTCATAAAGATGAGTTCTCTATAAAAAAATCAAAGAACTCGTCGACGAGTTCAAGTGACTCGTCAACGAGTGGCCTAAACAGTAGCTCAAGTTTGAGCACTGTCTCTCCACTCGTTGACGACTCCTCATCACTCGTCGACGAGTGTTTGCAGGAACTGAACATAACGGCTAGTTTTTCAATGGCTATTTCGCATTAAATGTTCCCACAATAGCCAAATTAATTGCTCAACTATAAATAGAGCTTATTTATGAACAAAAAAAAGATCTCCTACTATTCATTAATTTATTGATTATCATATCTGATCTAGCATTCAATACTCTATTTTTCATTGAAAACCTAGAATCCCAATACCTGTGTGTTAGAGCTTTCAACTCCAATCATTTTGAGAGATTATTAGCTTTGCTTTTCACTCTTATTTAGCTCATCAAGGAGCATTCAATTTCGGATTAATCATCCAACCACTCATTGTAAAAAGATTAGTCAAGAATTAAAGATTCTTGCACCAGTGAAGAAGAGTTCTTTTTATAGCCAAGAGCGACACTCTCTTGAAGAGGTTATATCCTGAGCCTGAGAAAAGGATTGTAAAAGGTGAAATCCTCACCCATGAAGAAGGATTGTAAAGGCTTACTCTCTGCCCGTAAAGAAGAGTACGATCAGTGGAATCGTGTGAAGATCCTTAAAGTGGAAAGCTTAAAGGCGGGGAAGTAGGCAAGTTGCTGAACCCCGATATCAATCTTGTGTGTGGTATCTCTAATTTCTCTGTCTCTCTATTTAACTTAGTTATTGCTTGTAGCATTTTTGTTAATTCATTTAAATTCCACATAAATCACTTAGAAAAATTTTAAATTGTCATTGACCCTAATCGCCCCCCCCCCCCCTCTAGGGTCCATTAGCTGGGCAACAATATCCACCAGACCTGCCGACATGAAATGTACGGCTGAGTATGAAATACTCATCGAGTACAAGCTACTAGCTAACAATAAGAATAACATAATTTAATTCATATCATCAAATTAAACAATATAATGATCATGACATGCATGGAACTAAATGCGAAAACTCCGTATAAAACCCATGCTCATAATTCATAACTTGTTCTTAAAAATATCTTTTCGTTTTTTCAAAACTTGCTTGTTGTTTTTAAAAACTCATTCTTGTCATGTTCTTGTCTCGTGAGAATCATGTGTGTCTTGTCTTGCTTGTCATGTCATGTTTGTCTTGTCTTACTTGACTTGCTTATCTTGTGAGCCAAATGTTAGTGCCCTTGTAACGACTTGTGAGCCAGGTATGTAAATACCCTTCAGTGAATTCTTGAAAGCAACTTGTAAGCCGGGTATGTAAATACCCTTCAGCAAAAATAGAAAATGTGCACCAACATCCTTGATCGGCCCAATGTCTGGCATTATCATGATTATCTTGTTTTCTTGTGAGTCAGATATGACACATCTTTGGATATACCCTATCCTTGACCGACCCAAAGTTTGGCTTTATCATTCTTGCTTATCTTGTTTTCTTGAAGTCAAATATGGCATATCCTTGGATATGTCCAATCCTTGACCGACCCAAAGTTCGGCTTTATCATTCGTTTCGTGAATCACGTGTCTTGTTCTTGGATGTTTTCCATATACATATTCTAGAAAACCTCAATTCGTGTATGCATGTGTGCTTGTGTATAGCAATTTGTGGACTTCATATAGACATGAAAACATTTAGAAGACATCATATAGTATTTCAAACATTTCTGTAGACATGTTAGATTTTAATTAAACATATAGAGCATGCTAGCCAAACTACCAAATTGGGGAAAATCCCTAAATCATATTTTCATAGTCTTGAGTTTAAATTTCATACATGGATTTCATCAAACACATGACATTCCACATTTCTATAGGCATTTTAGCAATGTGACATTTGTGGAAGAACCTTAAAAGCATCTTAGTACTCATGAAAAAAACTTAAAACATGGAATCATGGCAATAGGCATTATATATTTGACATACATTGCATAGATCATGATTACTTAGCCTATTACATCCATATCATACTTTATAGTTCATACATTTTTAGGAAAATCATAGTAGATTTAGGAATTTGAAAACATAGGTACACAATCTAAATATTTCAAGCTTGAAAACCTAGGTTTGGGATCTAGGTTATCACTAAGTCAACTAGAAGGGTGTACTTACCTTGCAAGGACTAAATCTTAGCTTGGAAGGATGCTTGGACACGAACTTGGGCTTGAAAATGGAGATCCACACTCGAGGAAGAAGATCCAAGCTCGTAGAAGTTTGGGAAGTGAGGATTCGAGTTCCTCCTTGATCTCCAACAAAACTCCTCTTTGGAACCCTAGAATTTCTCCATTTTCTCTCTCAAACTCTTTCTTAGGTGTTGGTAACATAAAACTCACGAATTGGGTCCCTATTTATAAGCTAAGAGGGTTAAAACCCTAAATTCGCGCTATTTTAAAACAGATTCACGTGCCTACGATCGTTCGTAGGCTTTCCAGTGAGTTTGCCCAGTTTCTGGGACTCTACGATCATTTGTAGAGTGTCTACGATCATTCATAGGGTGGTTACAAATGATCGTACTTTCAACAAAAACTTCCCAAATTTTTCCCACTTTGTTATTTTACCCACAACTTTGGACTCGCTTATCGTATTTTAACGATTCAACTTGCATTGGACTCTTCATTCAAAGGGGAATAATTTTGTATGTAATGGACAAATCCTAATTTTGTGTTTTTTATTATCTAAATGGGCTCTAAAGCGGACTGGTCTGAAAATAGATTTCAGCAGCCCAGATTTTCAGCAGACCCGACTTCGGAAGTCCAACTTTTAACTTAACCCCGACTCAAAATATAGAAAAATGATAAACATGAAACTTGAAGAGGGTTTCAATACATTTCTAATGGTTCAAGAATCATTCGATTCTGAGCAATAGTGAAAAAACTAGAACTTCTTAAAGTTGAGAGAAATGTTAAGACATAACCCTTTTTGACACTTAGAGTATTTTATACTCTTACTCCTTCATCCAAAACACCCATAAACTTAAGATAATATCCTTAAGGCTTTAATACATGTCATAACACATCATCTACCCGAAACATATCAAAAACAAGATTCTCATTAGCTTTGATAACCATTCAAGGCATTATAATAAGCTTTAAGCCTTAAACACTATTCACCATGCTATGTCAAAATCCAAGGTTCCACATAAAATACCCCCTAAGAGTTAGGGATACTTTGGTTCATGATGTGCCATATCAAACCATAACATTCTGTGAAAATACACAAGGCATAACAAATAGCGGAAGCAATTTCTAATAACATAATCCTATATCATAGACTTCAAGTCCGAACCAACAATTTTACACAGTAAGTCTAAAGTAGACAATCCCTACTTTCAAAATACATAAACCTCTCCTCACAACTCTCAGCAGTAGTCTAGATAAGGCCACCTATCAAGTGCTCCATCATTATGGTGATGATCCATGGCAAGCTCGGGATCGTAGTACTCCTCCTCAATCCAAGTCTCAGGAGCATGTACATCATCAACAAGACCTGCCGAAGTCAACAATTCGGCTGAGCGTGAAATACTCAGCGTATACAAGCTACTAGCTAACAATGTCATAATAACATTTCACATGTAAGGCATAGAGACATAGAAATTCTTAAAAGCCGATACATAGTACAAAACCATTTCCTTATGAGTTTTCTTATAAAATCTAAAACCATACGAGTCATATGAGTGCGTATGAGAATCAGAGTCTTATGAGTTTTTAGAGTTCCTTAAGAATTCTTATGATTCATGTGAGCAATTATTATAGTGACCCTAATTTAAATTAAATACACTCAAGGGTAAATTATAACCTGAGGGTAATTTAGTAATTGATTTTTGGTGTTTGGTCATATGGCTAACCTTGGTGGGGTAGGGCTGACCCAATGATTTAATTTAATGAGTTAAATTAATTAAATCTAAGTTATAAACAAACAGGCCTTAGTGGGGATATATTAGTAATTCTCTAAATAGAGTTTAGTATAAATAGAATTGTTTAACCTAATAGTCATATTTTTGCTAAACCTAAATTAGGAGAAGTGAGATACGATCGTTTTGGAAGGAGAGGAGGAAAGCGGCTGCAGAGTTTGGAATTCTGTCGGATCCCATGGAGAACCCAATGATGGGAATTGGATCATCCAAGTTAGCTTCGAAGCTCTTCTAAGCAATCAACCTCTTGCATTCTTCTCAAAAAACTCAGATCTAGAGGCAAGTGAATATTTCTATAATTTAGATGTAGGGTGTATTGCGATCACACAAAAATTTTAATGTGTTTTTCTTCTTATGTTAATGATTGTGTGTATAAATATATGATAGATCGGATAAATATATTATACAGGTATTATTTTGATTTATTAAATATGTTATGAGTGATTTTAATAAATGATAGAATAATATATTAGATTTTAGGGAAGAAAATATGAGAGATCTAAGAGATTAAAATTAGTGACTTTCGGAATTGAGTTAATTTAAATGAGATTTACCCAGTTTCGGAATATGGGTCATAACTTTATGACATTAAGTCCAATTTTGGTCTGATAGTGTATCGTTTCGAAGAGCTCGAAAAGATCTACAACTTTTATGAAGAAAGTTTTCCCATAATCAGTATTTTTGTGGGTCAAAACCTTAATTGAAAATCAAAAACGGGAAAAAGAGATATTTTTCATATTAATTTTCCTAAGATACTTTAATTAAATGTATATATATTATTTGAGTGTGTGAACATTGTTTAGTTGAGATTGCTTTATAACTAATTAGTTAGTTTGTTAGATGGTTGAAAGATATCTCTAACAAATTTAAATAATTAGTTACTAAATAATTTGTTGGTGACTTGACTTATATTTTATTAGTTAATTTGTTGAGTGATTGAAAGATACCCCTAACAAACTTAACTAATTAGTTACTAACCAATTGGTTAGTCACTAAGCTCATTTATGCTAGTATAAGAGTTTTACTAAACTCACTAGCATAAAAAAGAGTTTTTTCAAGCCTTTGGGGGTTTGTGAAACCCTGAACCCCATTATCATGGGAGATTGAGAATTTATAGGGTTATAAATATGTGATATTTATAACTAAAGTTTCAGTTGTAGGAACACAGTTGAAACCTCTTTTGAAATAAAGTATGTTATGCTTGCCTAGATATTAGATTGTAGTTATAGCATTGTAGATTTTAATTATAAATTATGATTATGACTATTATAACTGTCATTTAATGTCTTGTTATATTTTCATAATAGTTGGAATTCATTTTCTAAAATAATGGTGATTCAATAAACATTGTTTTAACCTTAGTTAAGGGTCATTCAAGGAGTAAGTTGTGTAAAACCTCCTTAAATTGATTATAGGGTGATGTTGGGTACCACCCAATGATGGTTTCAGGGTGATGTAGAGTAACTACCCAGAAACAGATGATTGAGTTGAGTTGTGTAAGACACTCAATTCTCAAATGGGTAAACTGTGTGAGACCCAAGGGATAGGGTAAGCTGTGTGAGACCCCAAGGATTCCCTTGGTCAATAGGGTAAGTTGTGTAAGACCCCTATTGATCGGACTGAACCATAAGTAAAGGCTTAATTGAATAATATGCATAGTTTGTTAGTCATCTTATCATATGAATTGTTAATGCATTTAAATTATAATGTATTCTCTTGTTGAGTTGTGGGATCACCCTTGTTGATTCTTCTTTTTCAGGTGGTGATTAAAAAGAATATGAATTATTCTCGTTTGAGCAAATGAGACCAGCCTTAAAGTTTTCTTCTCGGTAAGAGTGTGAGAGAACTGTAGTGAGGTAAACTATATGACATATTTGGATGATTTAGTTTTTAGGAGAACTCATGTTATTGAGTCTTTTAGTTATGCTGGTTATTTAAATCTGTTTAATGAAGTATTAAATTTTTTAGTTTCCATTAATATTGGAATTTTGTTTCCGGTTCACGCCTTGATATTTATACAAGTATTAGTATTATTGTGTATAGGTTTTGAGGCGTGACAATTGTTATCTGTAGAGACTTATGGGCATTTATGATCCTTGGAGCTTGTGAAACGATCTTTAAAACTTTGAGCTTTTTCTTGGAGCCGGATGTGACATACCCTTAGGTATACCCTATCCTTGACCAAGCCTGAGTTTGGCTTTATCAATACTTTTGAGCTTGGTAGCTTTAAGAATTCTTAGAAAACTTATGAATGATCCGAATAAACTGTTCTTATGAGAAATCATCAAGTCATGCAAGACATGTAAGCATATAAGACATGTGAGTAGCATAGTAAGCATAGAAAACCTTTAAGCATAGAGGCGTAGTCATAGAATTTTTATCGTAGGAATAGTTTACACACACATAGTTCCCATCCATCCAATCCATTCAAGAACATAGATAATTTATGGTTTTTTTTTCTTAAAGGAAATAATACAAGGGTAGATAGTAGAGTGTATCTACCTTTCCAAGATCAATCTCTTGATCTAATTTGCTTGAGAATGGTTGGAGAAGCAAGATCCGGACTTCGGAAGCACTAACCAAGCTCCACCTTCAATCTAGGTTCAAACCATAGCTTCTCTCTCTCTAAAAACTATCCAAAATTTGCTTAGAGGGTTTGTGAAACCCTTAGGCCACAAAATGGGCTTTATATAGGTGTTTGGGGTTTGGCCAAAGACTCAAACACCCTTAAAATATCCCCCAAGGTCGGCTACAGGCTAATATGGCCATTACCAGTCGACTGGATATTGCACTTGGTCAACTGAACAGTTGAGGGGGTTCTGAAAAAACCCTCCATACAAAATGTGTGAGCACCGGTCGACCGGATTGGTCCCCATTTTCCCCCTTTTTCCCACTTTGATGTTTTGACCATAACTTTTGATTGACTTATCGGATTTAGGTGATTTTATTTGCGTTGGACTCGAAATTTAAAGGGGAACAAATTTGTCTCTAATGTACAAATCCTAATTCCATTTTCGTAATAGTCTAAATTGGACTAAAATTTGATTGTTCCTTGGACTACTTACAACAGACCAATCTTCGGAAAACCAACATTTGACCCAACTTTCACTAAAAATCTGAAAAATTGTTAAATATGAACATTAAATAGGGTTTTAATATATTTCTAATGGCTCAAGAATTATTCGACCGGATCAGTCGTGACAAATTTAGGGTTCTCTAAAGTTAAGGGTATGTTTAGACATCCCTCATTTTCTACCTTAGAACTTTTCTCAATTATGTTTTAACTTCCATAAACATAAACGAAAACCCCCTTCAAGATCTTAACACATTAATAATACCTAAAACACTTACATTTAAAAATGAAAACCCTCATTTCATTTTAAAACATAAAACCATAATTACATCAAGACTTTAGGTCTTGAAAAATACTATTCATAACCTAGTGAATTCTACATGCAACCACTCTCATGTGGGAAAATAATTTGATTTATTGTGTCCACTCGGGAAAAATTCCAAACTTGAGTGGCTAATCAGGAAAAACCCTTAAGTTTTTCAATGGACTTGATGTGCATCACACCTGTTGATGCGCGTCGGGCACTACGCAGTTCGTTTCTCCCGCCAAACGGACAAAGTAATGGCAGTCAAATCTGGAGAAGAGGAAGGGGTGGTGTGCACTACGCCACTAAACCCCCTACCTACACGGGCGTGATTTTAGGATTCTGAACTGTTTCCGTTCAAGACCTCTCTCTCTCTATTTCTTTCTCTCTCTAGTTGCTTTTTCGCTTTCTGTGGTTCCCGAAATTCCTCAGGGTGAATCCGAATCGAAGAAGGCAAACATGAATGAGAAAGCGTCTATCTCTAAGGAGCTCAACGCCTCGCACACAAAGGTATGATCCAAGTTCAAACACCCCACCCCCCAAAAAAATTGCAAAAAAAAAACCATTTGGTTGCTCAAATATAGATTCCACTGGATTTCTTTAATTTCATTCGTTTTCAATTCTATCCTTGATCAGTTGAAGATTGCTTACCGTTTTTGTTTGTTTGTTTGTTTGTCGAGGAGATATTTAGTGATCGGATATATTAGGTGATTGATAGCTGAATTTGATGTAATGTCAAAGATTTCAGTTAATTGATTGATTATATAAAACCCTCAGTTCTTAATTTTTTTCCTGTGTTTGTTTCTAGTGATAGATTGGGGGTATGCTATGTGAGGATAGATGATAGATTGATGATTGTGAACTTATTTTGTTTGATTTTTTTTTGGCTGGAACCCATACTTTCAATTTCGTTTTCCTTTTTGTACTTGTTTTCATTTTTTAATGGTGAAACCATTTACATTTCATATAACCCTAGGGGACCAGAAGGTGGCAGGTTACTGCGGCGATTTATATAACTAATGAGATTAATATTTATTTTTGTTTCTTTTAGTAAGGAGATCATTTTATTTATTTTTTTCAATAAAGGGACCAAATGGACATTCTTCCAATCAGTTTCCCATCATTTCCTTTTGTCTACAGTAGTTAAAAAAACAATTTTTCAATTGATAGATTCTGGTTGATGATATTTGAGGGGGGAAAATACCGGAAAGGACACGCGTCAGCTGCAACTGTTCACCTCTGGTTTACTGGTAGAAGGTAGAAGTTGAAGAGTGTGATACCCTGACCTGTACTCCGATGATAAAGTAAGTAGATGGAGAAGATGATGAACAGTAAAGCAAACAGTAGCACTGAAAAATATATGTCTTTTCGATCCCCGTAACACTGAAATTCTCGGGGTATTTATAGGTTAACCTTGGTATGGCCATAGATGACCATAGATGCCCATACCACGTGCCCTGCACTCATTACCAAATATGTCAGTAAAATCTACCACCTGTTGCATCACACGTGAAAGCCTACCATTAGTTCAGTCGGTTGGGTCTGACAGCACACAGAAGTGACCTGCATTAAATGCCAAGGCAGTGCTTTCGGCCCACTTGTCAGAACAATCGATCGCTTCCTGATTACTCCCTCATGCGAGTCGGTCTCGTTGTTGATTCGAGCTCGGGTACGTTGTATATGTCTTAAAATATGACCTGGACATCCTTGTCTGAATCACGACGGGCTCGTTGTTCAATTAACACCGAAAACGTTGTCGAGAATACAACGTCTACGTTGTGCACAAGACAACGGAAACGTTGTTGAAACCATAACGAGAACGTTGTTTCGCAAGACCACAGATACGTCTTAATTTGTACAACGTGAACGCTATGCAACAGATAATGTGTATCCTTCTATTTTAAGCACGTGACTCAAACACACGTCCACGTGTCACTTTCGTGCACAAAACAACAAAAGCCAGCTCGTTCCCCAACGTTAATTAGTTTTTACGAATTTTATCCCTTACAATTTGCCCCTTTATGAGGCTTAGAACGTAGTTCGAAGTGTCATAAACGGACAAAAGAGCGACAGTCCATACCTCACTCTTCTTCTAGAATCTGAATCGTTGCGTGGTTTACGCTGAGAAGATAGAACGCCCAAGCCAGCTGGTTTACGCGTGCGAACTGTTACGCCTCATTAATGCAAGACAGGCTGTCATCATTACCGTTTCGGAATTCAAAACGCTTTATATCTCTGACGGTTACTCTCTTTACGTGAAACGTCGATCCTGCCACCACTCCTTCCGACTTCGACACAGGTGTACGGCTCTGATGGAGGGTATTCTTGTCTTTTCATTTCTCTAAGGTATCTATAAAAATCCCTCTTGGTTGCCTCGTTTCACTTATCTCGCCATTGAAGTACTGTGACTCTGCCTCACTTGCGTCTCAAGCGAAAGTTCAAGTTCTCTTCAGGCTCTCTCGTTTCTCTTTGTGGTACGCTCTTCTTCTTTTTCTTACTCTTTATTGATTCTTCTTCTCTCTCTTTCTCTGCTTCTTCTTCTCTTTTCTCTGTCGTCAGTCTGCCCGGTCTGCCCATCCTTTTCTTACCCACTGTTCTTTGTTCCGTTCCCCTCAATCCATGGCTGCCGAGACCCCCATAGAATCCATTAGGCTAGATCAAGTTAGAGGCCAAACCGAAGATGAGGCTAGTTGTACTGGTAGCGCACCGTATGGTGCCTACATCGAGAAATCTTCCGCCCTACGCCAACAACAATTAGCATATCTTAACCATTTCAGAGAGCGTTTTGAGTTTCCTTCCCACATCAACCTTCATTTCAAAAGGGAAGACGCCCATATTGACAAACGATCAGCCTGTATCGTTGTCTACCTCTCCTAACTCGAAGCTGGTCTTCGATTTCTTCTTCATCTCATCCTGGACGACGTCCTCTCCACTCTACACCTTGCCCCGGGGCAAATGCACCCCAGCTTCTACAAATATATGTCCATGATGATTAAATTCATCAAGGACGGATACCCTATAGAAGCTAGACACCTCTTCCACTTCTGCCACGCCGTCAGATGCCGAGGTACTGACGATGGCCCCTTTAACTACTATTCCTGGAACAAGAAGCCATTGTACCCAGACCTCGTTTCCGGCATCTTGGACAGAGAAAGAGGGTGGAAGGCAACCCCATTCGTTGTCTCTGGGGGCTGGAAGGCAGAGACTTCCACTGTGCCCAATGTTTTCCAAGATAAACCAGGTAACACATTACCGTTGTCCGTTGATTCTTCTGTCTTTCTAACCCAGCGTCCGTTGCTTATTACTTTTATTCGTCCTGCTTACTTCCGTTGTCTCACACTTTTTGTTTCTGTTCTTTGCAGTTGAAGGGAAGAAACCCCCGTTTAAAAAACTTGCGCCCGAAGAGGAAAGTTTCCTTACAAACATCAAGCGCGTATAAGGTAGGGAGTACATCCGGTGGACACCACTACCGCCTGATACTAGGAGTCTTTTCAGTAGCTCGTACTCGTCTTTTTCAGTAGCTCGTACCCGTCTTCACAAAGGCAACAAAGCACCTCTTCCTCCTCACCCGCAGTTGAGCCAAGCTCGGAAGAAGAAATGGCCGGCACCAACCCTCCTGCGCTGATCCGAAAGCCAAGGACAACTCGTCCTGTAACTGCGCTGCCCCCTCTTCCACCTCCTCCAAAAACAGTTCCCTCCACAACGGGAGCAGCACCTTCCGAGCCGAAACGGAAGATCTTGACCCAGGCCGAGTTCGAGGCCAGAAAGAAAAGAAAAGAAGAACAGCGCCGAGAGAAGGACACTGCACGTGCTGCCACTCCTTCTCCTTCTGCTCCTGCAACACACCAAGGAGCTAAGGCTACAACGGGAACGCCTGTAGCCAGCACAATACCTGCTGCTACTCAAGCTATGGCCGCCTCAATTGCTTCAAGCTCCGCTCTGGTCACTGTTGCCACAACAGAAACGACCACACCTTGTCTGCCGCTTGGAGCACCACCTTCAGATGACATCAACTGGTCACCCGACTTCACGCGTTTCAGGAGGCCCACCATCCATGACTCGGTGCAGACCTCCGAGAAGGTTGCTAGGGCCTTGACCCACTCCATGAGGCTTCCCCAGGACATTGCTGATGCTGACAAAATGTCCTTGCCCCAGGTCTCTTATGCAGCCTGCCAGTCCATGGCTTCGGTATGACTTCTGTTCTTCCTTCCCTATTTACTTATTCAATTCTCGTTGTGATATACTGATATTCCTGATCTTGTGCATTATAGTTGAACGTCCTTCTCCACGAGCTATGTGATCGTAGTTCCTACCACTACAATCACCTCAAAGACTCTATCAGCTACTGGCAAGCAAGGACTGAGGCGCTGGAGAAAACTCTGGCCGAGGATCGACTCAAGATCGAATTCGATTTGTCTCAAGCCCGAGCCGAAGTGGTGCGGGTGGAGGAGAAGTTCATTGCTGCCTTCAAGGGGCAAGAGAAGGCTGAAGGTGAAGCTCGAGCAGCCAAGGAGGGAGAAAAGAAAGCCAAACAAGAAGTGGAGAACGCCGTTCTCCGAATTAGCGAGTTGGAGCTCGTCTCCCAGGCTCTGAGCAGGCAACTGAGACAGCGAGAGCGACGCTGATGGAGGAGCTCGAGGAAGCCAAAAAAGCTGAAGGGGCCATCGAGCTAGCGGTGACCACGAGATTGCAACAACATTATCAGTCTCAGCTGGACACCTTTCTCGACGAGGACAGGGCAGAGACCGAGAAGGAGGTGATCATCATGCTCTGCCAACAAGGTCGTCTAAAGGAGGACAACGAGGAGGACGTGACGACCTTCTCCGAGCTCCAGAGCAAAGATGTCATCAACCTCGACAACGAAATTGAAGTCGAAGGAGTTGAGAAGCCACACCCCCTCGAAGGCCCTGCACCTCTTCCAGCTGAACCATACTTTGAGCCAGCTGCTCCTGAAGCTCCTCCTGTTGCCGAAGATCCTCCCGTTGCTGCTGAAGCTGCTGATGCTGCTGACCCTACTGTCTCCCCTCCTGCTGTCCCTGCTGCTGCTGCCGACCTTTGATTTCTTCTCTCCTTGTTTCTCTTTCTTGTTACTTGTAATGCATCATCTTTTTCCCCGTGTTATAGGGTTTTCTGTACTTTACCCAACAATGGGTTCTTTTAAATGAATGATCATTCTCTCTTTCTTTCCTTTACACCTTTCTTTCGTCTTTGTAGTGTAACTGGAATTTGCGGAGCTCGCACAACGTATGCATACAAGAAAGAATGTAATATAAGTGTATGAACATGTTTTACGGATCATAGAATCAGACATGATCATAATAGCTCACAACGTAGGCACTTGAGTATATGTAAATGAATCCTCTTCGTAATGATTGATGCACACATCGAACAAAACACTCTGAATCATATACACAACGGAAACATACATACAACGGAAAAGAGAAATATGCCTAGATACATCGCTATGTAGTTCACTGTGAATGTAATCTGACAAATAAAATTTCATAAGATGAACATAAAGTAACTCAGTTTAGAGACACTTGCTCAGAGGATGCCATTAGGATAAGCCACTGGTTTTGCTCAGATGACATCCTTAGGATAAGCCACTAGTGTCTCGTTGTGAGTATGATCTTCAAGCAAAATCTTATTCGAATTTGCAGAACATTCACAATATTACACTGATGTTCCAGACAACAAGTTAATGTAAAACTTCATAGCAGTAATTGAAATGCTCATGTAATAACACTGGAAAACTTTTTATTGTAACAACTCATTTATTCACCATAGATTCTATTGAAAGAATTGCCTCAGGTTCATAATGTTCCAGGATTTTTGGATGAGATTACCTTGCAGATCTTTCAAGTAGCAAACGCCAGGACTCCCCAATCGCTCTACGATATACGGTCCTTCCCAATTAGGTCCCAACTTGCCACTGTTAATCTCCCTGGTATTCTGAAATACCTTTCGGAGAACGAGATCTCCGACCTGAAGGACTCTTCACTGTACCTTTCGATTGTACGCCTTCCTTAGCTGTTGCTGGTATCTCCTCATTTGAATGCTGACATCTTCTCGCTTCTCTTCTAACAAGTCGAGGTGAATAGTCATGAACTCAGCGTTCCTGTCTTTCTCTCCGCACTTCTTCTTGCTATGCCAGGAGCGTATTGTGGGCAAACTAATCTCAGTAGGAATGACAGCTTCCATGCCATAGGCCAAAGAGAAAGGCGTTTCGTTTGTAGGACTCCTCGGTGTCGTCCTATATCCCCATAATACGTTATGTAGCTCGGTAGTCCATTTCCCCTTCGAGTCTTCCAATCTTCTCTTCAAGGCGTTCAATATATTTTTATTAGCTGCTTCAGCCAATCCGTTCCCCTGAGGATAATATGGAGACGAGAAAATATATTTGATCTTTAATTCGCTACAAAACTCTGCAATGATACGACCTGTGAACTGTTTCCCTTTGTCAGTGATAATGGACTGAGGTATGCCGAACCTACAGACGATATGCTCCCACATGAACTTTTTTACTTCTTGTTCTCTGATGCGAGCAAGGGGAACGGCTTCAATCCAACGAGAGAAGTAATCAATTGCCACGAGGAGAAAGATGAGATTCCCTGATGCCTTAGGGAAAGGACCCACAATATCTAGGCCCCACCGTGCAAATGGCCAAGGTTGAGAGACAATGTTAAGTTCTTGAGTTGGAGCATGAATTAAACGAGCATATCGTTGACACTGACTGCACTTCTTAACATACTTCTGAGCATCAGCTTGCATGTAAGGCCAGAAGTATCCTTGGCCCAGGGCTCGATGAGCTATCGTTCTCCCACCTGAATGTTTGCCACAAATCCCTTCATGAAGCTCAGCAAGAATCCTCTCCACATCTACAGGATGAACACACTTCAACAAAGGTCCTCCGAAAGACTTTTTATATAACTCTCCCTGCACCAGGACATAACGAGGTGCCTTGAACTGGATTCGTCTTGACTCTTTTGCAGTGATAGGAAGAACTCCATTTTTCAAGTAGGCTGTCAACCTTGTCATCCAACTTGGTACTGGATTAACAAAACATACCTCATGCTGAGCCTGGAGTGCTATCGAAGGGTATTCTTTGTATTTCATGAGAACGGCTTTGGGTTCATCAGACTGCATCATGGAAGCAAGATAAGCCAGAGCATCAGTATGCCTATTCTCATCTCTTCGGGTATGCTTGATCTCCACAACGGTGAACGCTTCACACTGCAAACGAATGAGTGCAGTATACTGTTTCATTCGATCATCCTTGCATTCATAGTTTCCATTCACCTGATTCACTACAAGCTGTGAATCACAAAAAACTCTCAATCTAGAGACCTGCAACTCGTGCGCACTCTGCAAGCCAAGCAGCAATGCTTCGTGCTCAGCTTCGTTGTTGGAGGCAGTAAACCCAAGACGTGACATCTTCTGTACTTTTACGTTCTCCGGACTAATGAGCACAACACCAAGTCCTGAACCACTTGAGTCAGAAGATCCATTTACGTACAACAGCCAATCAACCCATCCTGAAGATTTATCTCCATCTACAACGATATCATCGTTGTCAACCTCATCAGGGAGCTCACGAAGATCAGCAATCACCTCCTCTGCCTCCTCCACAGGGAAGTCTGAAAGGAATCCTGCCATTGCCTACCTTTTTCTGAACTTCTCGCTCTATACTGAATATCGAACTCACTCAGAGCAACAGCCCATTTCGACATCCTCCCCGCTAACTCGGGTCGTCCCAATACGACTTTCAAATGATACGTTGTGATGACAACGATAGAATGAGCATGAAAGTAAGGACAAAACTTTTTAGCAGAAAAGACAAGAGCAAGACGCACCTTCTCGAGCTTGCTGTAATTACATTCTGCCTTAAGAAAAGTTTTACTGATGAAATACACAGGTTTCTCGACGCCGCCACAACACCTGACCAAGACTGAGCCAATGGCCTGCGTTGAGACGGAAAGATACAAATACAATACTTCACCTGGTTCAGGGACGGAGAGAATAGGGCCTGAACCTAAATACTCTTTCAAAGCAATGAAAGCTCGAGAACACTCTGGTGTCCACGCGAAAATAGAATCCTTCCTCAGGAGCTCAAAAAGGGGTTTACAACGATCAGATGACTTTGAAATAAAACGATTGAGTGCAGCAATACGCCCTGTTAACTTCTGGATCTCCTTCTTCGACTTGGGCTCCGACATATCCAGCAGAGCTCCAATCTGAGCTGGATTAGCTTCGATACCCCGCTGGCTCACAAGATACCCCAAGAATTTGCCAGAGGTAACCCCGAAAGTACACTTCTCTGGGTTAATCTTTAAATTGAAAGTTCTCAGAATAGAGAAAGGCTCAACAAGATCCGTCACAAGGGTATTCCGAAATCTGCTCTTCATAACGATATCATCAATGTAAACTTCAACCGATTTGCCGAGGAGTGTCCCAAACATGAGATTCATCAAACGCTGATATGTGGCACCGGCATTCTTCAGACCAAAGGGCATAACACGATAGCAGAACAAGCCACGCTCTGTAATGAAAGTGGTCTTCTCTTGATCTTCTTCCGCCAGGAGGATTTGATTATAACCCGAATAACCATCCATAAATGATAACATTTCATGGCCAGCAGTGGCATTGATGAGCCTGTCAATTCTTGGCATAGGGAAAAAATCTTTGGGAGATGCTTTATTGACACCAGCGAAGTCAATGCAAACTCTCACCTTCCCATTTTTCTTGGGTACAGCTACTACATTAGCTATTCAGTCAGGATACTGCACTTCCTGGATGAACCCAAACTGGATCAGCTTGTCTATCTCTTCATTCACTGCATCATGATAGGCAGGGGCAAGTCTCCGAGGTTTCTGCTTCACCGGTGGGACAGCAGGATCAACGTTGAGGTGGTGGCAGATAATGCTCGGACTGATGCCTGTCATATCTTTGTGTGACCATGCAAAGACATCAAGGTTCTTCTTCAAGAATTCCAGCAGCTCGCCCTCTTCGTCCGTTGTCAAGCTCGTCCCGATCTGCAACACCTTTGGCTCTTCTTCCGTTCCCAAATTGACTGCCTTCGTGGGCTCAACGGAAGGTCTGCACAACGGGGCCTCCGAGCTCTCTTCCATAACGGAGTCGACCTGTAATTGCTATTTGGGCACAACGGAAGGAGGGAAATCACATTTCTGCGACGCCAATTGATCCCCTCTGATCTCTTGGGGTCCATCCTGCGTTGGGTATTTCAACACTTGATAGTACGAGGAGGGAACAACCTTCATCTCATAGGTCCACCATCGACCCAAGATCGCGTTGTAAGGCGATGGAGCATCCAGAACGGAAAATTTGGTTTGCAGGACAACGGGTCCTGCCACAACGGGTAAGACGACGTCTCCTAACGGTTTCATCGAACTGCCATCAAACCTAAACAACGGGGTCTGAGCAGAGATGAGAACGGACAGATCCAACTTCATCTGAGTGAAAGCATGAATATACAAAATGTCTGCCCCACTCCCGGAATCCACGAGCACCCTTTTGATGTCGAAATCTCCTATTCTCATGGTGAGAACAAGAGCGTCATAATGAGGCCGGATTACCGTTGCCAAATCATGATCAGCGAAAGTAAGCGCCTGTCCCATGCTTCTTGCAGGCATCTGCACCTGACAAACCTCAGCTTCGTGAGACATCTTCCTCGTCTTTGCTCTGAAATCTCTTTCCACGTCCTCCTCTGGTGCTCGCACCTGGCAAATGACGTTGATAGTGCCAAAAGGGGCTCCCCCTCGTCCTCCTCCACTGGTACTTGGATTACTGGCAGGCTCTCCTGTACGAGGTTGAGATAACGGTTCTCTAGTGCGCACCGTATTATCGTTATCAAAACTGAGATACTCCCCTAAGTATCATTCCTGGACCAGTCTCTCCAAGTACTCTCTCAAGATGCGACATCGGTTCGTGAGATGACCACGACACTTATGATAATGGCAATACTCATGTGCCCGTGGTCCCGACGTAACATCTTGTACTGCTCTAGCAGGCCATTCGAAGTATGCTTGGCCCTCCATTGACTTCATGATGGTCGCTGGGCTAACAGTAAAATGGATGAGGTCTGTTCGAGCTGCAAAAGGTCGCCTCTCACTAGGCTGAACACCTCTCTCTCGCTGTACTTGTGGTTGTTCTTGGCGGGGCTGATGATGCTGTCTCGCTTGCTGCTGAAAGTTCGGGCTAGGACGTCTTTCCGTCCTACCCTGCTGCTGGGATTGATTATAATTACCTTCATACGGGCGCCGAACCGGCTGATCCCACTGAGTCGCATACACTACTTTCTCCTTCTGCTTCCTAGGTGGTGAGTCCTCAGATGATGAAGACTCATACCTCTGCCTCTTCTCCTTCCTCCTAGACGACCGGTGTGCTTTCTCTATCACGTCCACCCCTCTCGTCCTCGGCTTCGGCACAACGGAGACATCATCTTCGTATCTTCCATACTTGGTTGCACGAACCATCATCTCATCCATCTTGACAGGATAGTCAAGAGCCAGAGATTTGTAAAGCTCGGAATGCCTGGGGATAGCATTCTTAAAAGCAGCAATACAACTCCCTTCATCGACTTTATCGATGCTATGGACTTCATCAGTGAAGCGCGAAATGAAGTCTCTCAAGGATTCCGCCGATTTTATCCTTAAAGAGAAGAGAGTATCTGCACCTGCTTTCTTCTTTTTATTGATAATGAATTGATCAATAAAAGCTGACCTGAGTTCGGCGAAGTTGCTGATTGAACCAGGAGGCAGATTACGAAACCATCTCGATGCCGCTCCTGCCAGGCTGTTGGGGAAGGCCTTGCAATACAGATTATCATCTAGATTGCGAACTGCCATCGCATGCTTGAAGTCAAACAAGTGCTCCTCCGGATCCGTCTTTCCAGTGTACATGGGGAAGATTAGAGTCCTAAACTTGGAGGAAGTATATGACTGATTGATGACATCTGTGAAAGGAGAGTTCTCGACGTTGTCCTTTGCCGACTGAGCAAAGTGATCAGGAATCCCTCATTTCATGCTCTTGACACGGCACTGATCATAGCCTCCACCTCCTTGGAAGTCATCCAAGTCTTCTGAACAACCGCTCCCTCGGCAGTACCTCTCCTATCTTCTTGTCCTGCTTCTTCTCGTAAATCAATATGATCAGAAGGGACCCTCTGCTCCACACGAACTGGAAGTTGTCCTGCCTCTCTCTCAGTAGGAGGAAGCACGAACCTGGTGTCGCGGTTCTCTGGTGCTAATGGGGGAGAAGAGAAGTCAAGCTGACGTCTCACTGATAATCTCTAGGATGGCCCATCATCTACTTCGAGCCTACTATGCTCGATTGCATCAAGCCTTTCTTGCATCATCTGCTGGTGTCTGGTGATCTAATACAGAGCAGATTGCTGCCTTTGCAACATCATCAAAATACGATTAGAGACAGAAGGTTCGATGGGGGGGGGGGCATGGTTCTCTCTGGCTGGTCAGACGATGGACTGATCCCAGGAATGAAAGTCTGCACAACAGAAGGTGCGAAGGAGGTGGCCTGAGGGGTTTGATTCTCACGCCCGGGCACAGAAGTTTGATCAGTCATGATCACAAAGAGCTAAGGGAGGTTCGTTTATTATTTCCCACAGACGGCGCCAATTTTTGAGGGAGGAAAATACCAGAAAAGACACGCGTCAGCTGCAACTGTTCACCTCTGGTTTACTGGTAGAAGGTAGAAGTTGAAGGGTGTGATACCCTGACCTGTACTCCGATGATAAAGTAAGTAGATGGAGAAGATGATGAACAGTATAGCAAACAGTAGCACTGAAAAATATGTCTTTTCGATCCCCGTAACACTGAAATTCTCAGGGTATTTATAGGTTAACCTTGGTATGGCCATAGATGACCATAGATGCCCATACCACGTGCCCTGCACTCATTACCAAATATGTCAGTAAAATCTACCACCTGTTGCATCACACGTGAAAGCCTACCATTAGTTCAGTCGGTTGGGTCTGACAGCACACAGAAGTGACCTGTATTAAATGTCAAGGCAGTGCTTTCGGCCCACTTGTCAGAACAATCGATCGCTTCCTGATTACTCCCTCCTGCGAGTCGGTCTCGTTGTTGATTCGAGCTCGGGTACGTTGTAGATGTCTTAAAATATGACCTGGACATCCTTATCTGAATCACGACGGGCAAGTTGTTCAATTAACACCGAAAACATTGTCGAGAATACAACGTCTACGTTGTGCACAAGACAACAGAAACGTTGTCGAAACCACAACGAGAACGTTGTTTCGCAAGACCACGGATACGTCTTAATTTGTACAACGTGAACGCTATGCAACAGATAATGTGTATCCTTCTATTTAAGCACGTGACTCAAACACACGTCCACGTGTCACTTTCGTGCACAAAACAACAAAAGTCAGCTCGTTCCCCAACGTTAATTAGTTTTTACGAATTTTATCCCTTACAATATTCAAGTGGGAAATTCTATAAATATATGAAAGTTGCGTCATGTAAAGTATTCCAAGCTTTTGGCCGTAGATTAATACTTGGATTCAGAGTTGAAGAAGAAGCACAAACAGCCGAGGGAACGCTTTTAACCCATCCATGAATCAGGCCATTTCATGGACCCTCTAGATTACATCAGTGACTAACGGTTGGGGAGAGAGGGAAAAATGAATATCTTAAAATATTGAACACAAATGCATCTGATGTGCAAAGAGCACCTCCTAGACTTGATCAACAAGACTACTTCTATCACTTTCATTTTATTGTAAACTGATGTAATAGAGCATACTTCTTCTTCAGTTCCTTTGTACCTAAGTATTGGAGTTGGCAACATGATCTCGTTCTGGCAAAAGACTTATATTAGTTAGAGCATATGTTAACAAATCTTTTCACTAGACTTATCCTCATCCTTTTTGGTCTTATCCTCTCTGTTTTCGAGTCTTTCAACACTCACCGAATTACTCTTTGCTGGTGTCATCTTTGGTCTTTGTTTGACGCATCCAAATCATCTCAACTTACTCCATATTTTTTCACCTTGTGGAGCTACTCCCTTGGTCTTTTAAATGCACTCACTTTTATCTTCTCTCTCCTATTCATTCACTCATCCATCCCAACGTTTTCATCTCAACTGCACTCTTTTCTATGAATATGTTTCTTCTCATTGCTAAATTATTTTAATGTCTTGTATGATTTTATTGGTTAGTTAATTCAAAGCTTTAAAGTTTATATATATATATATATATATACATTGTTTTTAAAACAAAGGGATGAGCACTTTCAGCCTGCCATTGAAGCAAAGCCTGTCTTCTTCTAGGGCATAACAAAAAATTGAAAACTAAAACCCTATATTGACAAGTTCTAGGAAAACAAAGAAAAAATCCAACTATAGGGCATAAATTATGGGCATACCTTTTTTTTTCCTACTTCTTATTCGACTGTGTGAAAGAGAGTTTTGAGTAGAAAGAGGTAGAGAATGGAGAAAGAGAAGAAAAAAGAAGACAAAAGAGTAGAAAGTGTTTAGGGTTAGAGAGCATGAATGATTCATGTATCTCCTCTCCTTTATATATTATTGCTAAATATGAGAATTATAGTTTTACCCTTATGTGTATTATGCGTATTAGATACGGTACGCGTAATACACACGATATAGCTAATAAATAAAATACCATAAATATCTTTGTCAACACTCCCCCTCAAGATGGTGCATTGATATCTATCATGGCCATCTTGCCTAACATTCAAGTAGCCGAGAATTGCTAACGGCCTTGGTAAGAACATCAGCTAGTTAATCATTAGTCTTCATATATGGAGTGCACATTATACCTCAGATGATCCATTCCCCGATAAAGTGACAATCTATCTCAATGTGTTTGGTTATGTCGTGACCCAAAATCCCACCTAGGAGTTAGGAGAGATCTTGTGCGTGACTAACATGTCATATCAAACCATCCTGTACAATATACAAGGCACACTACAACGGAAACTATATATATATTTTTTTATAACATAATTGTATTCCAAGAGTTATACAAAACCAACAAAATAAAGAGCGAACATCCTCGCTCAAATCAATCTATATACATGTCACTCGCTCACATCTCTCAATAGTATGCCTTGTAAGGCCACCTGTCAAGATCCTTTCCCTCTTCAGGTAGCTGCCTAAGGGTTCCTCAATATACTCTTCCTTCACCCACAGTTCGGGAGCGCATATATCAAACGAACTTGCCGACATAAAAATGTACGGCTGAGTATTGAAACACTCAGCGGGTACAAACCATTAGCTAACAATGTTATAATATACATTATGGCATGCTTGCAATTTAAAACAGAACAATTCACATGCTTGATTAAATCCAATTGCGTAAACATTCTTCAAACTTCATATGTGCATATTTGTTGGAAACCACTTTAAAACCTGACTTTTCGTGCTTTCAAAACATGGGTATTGTCTTGTTTGAAATCAAACTTGTCTTGTCTTGTCTTGCGTGAATCATGCTGGTCTTGTAATACATGCTTGAAGCTAGATGTTAGTGTCCTTGAAATGACTTGAAGCTGGGTATGTAAATACCCTTCATGGACTTGCTTGAAATGACCCACTAACATCCTTGCCCAACCCTTCCGTTTGACATAATCATTCTTGCTTGTCTTGTCTTGAAGTCGGATATGACATATCCTTGGATATGCCCTATCCTTGACCAACCCAAAGTTTGACTTTATCATTCATGCTTGTGGAAATCATAACTTTTCTCTTTTGTTTTTGGGGTAAACTTGTAACTTTAAAGAAAACTTGATCATGCAAGGACATACATGTGCATAAGGTATTTGTAAACATCATGGTAGACCTAGAAAGCCTTGAAACATTGAATCATGCTTATAAAAATTCATTTATAGCGAGAACCTAGCAAAGACATGGCTACTTAGCCTATTTCATCAAAATCCCATACATAACATCACTCTTTTATTCAAGAATCACAACATGGTAGATTAGGATGTACCTACCTTTATAGATCACCTAGAGCTTGAGAAGAACGCCTTGGAAGCGAGGTTCCAAGCTTGAGGAAGACTCGAAAAGCGAAAATCCGGACATCACTTTGATTTTGGAACAACCCTAGTCAAAACCCTAGTTCTCCCCTTGCTTTCTCTTTAAAAATCTCTAAAAATATGCATTAGAGGGTGTGTGAAACCCTAAGCCATGAATTTGGGCTTATATAGGCTAAGGAGTGGTAAATAGCCCTTATACCCTTAATGAAATATCCCAAAATATATAAATAGAGCAAAATGCTCATGTTTGGTCGACCGAAGGTTGCCCTCGGTCGACCGAATGAAAATCACCTCTCATGACAATTTCCCCATACAAAAATCCAACCAACTCGATCAACTGAGTTTACATTCGGTCGATCGAATGTGGTTCGGTCGACCGGTATTGAGTGTCGGTCGACCGATCTATAGTTGTTTTGCCCATTTTGGCCTGTGGTTACACTTTTGACACTTAGAATTGTTCTCTCTTTCCTTATTGCATTTTTCACACACAAGGGGTCTTGAACACATACCATGACATATGTAGAGTGTGTTCACACTCTTTCAACATCTTAAATTGAACACATGAAATAACACAATTAGATGAAGGCTTTGGCCTTTTACAAGACTAGTGTATGACACTATTCACAATACTATTCACTGTGCCATGCCACCAAGTTTTGGGGTTCTACATCGTCCTTGAAATTAGGACGATGCAAAACACATAAAAACAAAACTACAGAAACAAGTGAGGGTACTTTGCCCTCACTTCGACTTCGCGCTGCCACGTGGCTTCTTCAGTTGAATGGTGTTGACAATATACGAAAACCAAGGGGATAGTCTTGATTCGCAAGATTTGATCCCACCTGTCCAAAATTTGTACCGGTTGTTCTGCCAATGTGAGATCCTCCTAAATCTCCAACGGATCAAGTTCGATGACGTGGGCCAGATCCGGGATATATTTCCAGAGCATGGAAATGTGGAACACGCTGTGGACTACCACCATGTGAGTAGGCATGGCTACCCTGTAAGCAACCTCACTGACTTTAGTGATGATCTCAAATGGCCCCCACATACCTATGGCTGAGCTTGCCCCTGTTCCCGAAACTAATGATTCCCTGACTCAGAAAATCATCACAAAGACTCGATCTCCCAACCAGGAATTCCAAGTCCCTACGACGAGTGTCTACATAGCTCTTTTGCCGACTCTGGGCAGTCTTTAACTGCTCCCTGATGATCTTAACCCTATCCGCGGTCTGCTCGATCAACTAAGGCCCCAAAAATTTCCTCTCACCAACTTCGTCCCAATACAAAGGAGACCTATAACTTCTCCCATACAAGGCCTCGAAAGCTGTCATCTGGTTACTTGCCTGGTAACTATTGTTATAGGCAAACTCAACCAACGATAAGTGATCCTCCCAACTGTCTCAGAAGTCTAACATGCAAGCTCGGAGCATGTCCTCTATAATCTGTTTCACCTTCTCGGTCTGCCCATTAGTCTGAGGATGAAAGACAGTGCTAAAGTCCAGATGAGAACCCATAGCGCTTTAAAAACTCTTCCAGAACCTAGAAGTAAATCTCGAATCCCTGTCTAACACAATACTCACTGGCACCCCGTGTAAACGAACCACTTCCTTGATATACAAGGCCACAAACTGAGTCGAATTGCACGTGACGATAAGGAAGAAAATGCACAAACTTCGTCAACCTGTCCACTATAACCCAGATAGCATCGGAGTTCCTTGCCGTCCGTGGCAAGCCAACTACGAAGTCTATGGAGATGTTCTCCCATTTCCACTCCGGAATAGGGAGGGGTTGCAAATGACCTGCGGGTCTCTAATGCTCAGCTTTGACCTACTGGAAACCAAGCACCTGGAAACATACTTTACGACTTTCCTCTTCATGTTCCACCACCAATAGTACCCCTTGAGATTCTAGTACATCTTCGTACCCTCAGGATGCACTGTATATTTGAACCGGTGGGCTTCATCCAAGATCTCACGTCTAAGCTTCTCATCGGCCGAAACACAAAACCTTCCCTTGAATGTGATGACACCATCACCATTTAAGGAAAACTCTTGGTTGCCAATACTGACAGACATCTCTGTACGCCAGTAACTCGGCATCCGAACCCTGCAGCTCCAGAATCCAATCGAGGATATAAGGATCGACTGTAATGTTAGCCATGATTGGCCCAAAAGTAGGAAGATTGAAGCTGGTGTCAAGGTTAGATACATCCTCCAACAACTTCCAATCTCGTACCATCATATAGGCCAAGAGGCCATGAGGCTTCCTGCTCAGAGCGTCTGCCACCACGTTCGCCTTACTCGGGTGGTACTGAATGGAGCATTCATAGTCCTTCATGAACTCCACCCATCGACTCTACCTCAGATTCAACTTCTTATGGGAAAACAGATACTTTAAGCTCCTGAGATCCGTGAACACATCAAACTGTTCCCCATAAAGGTAGTGCCACCAAATCTTCTATGCAAACACAACTGCGACAAGCTCCAGATCGTGCGTGGAATAGTTCTTCTCGCGGTCTTTCAACTGCTAGGAAGCATAGGCGATGACTTTCTCGTGCTGTATAAATAAACACTCTAGCCCGACGTGCGAGGCATCACTGTAAACCACGAATGCACCACTCCCAGCTGGAATTGTGAGGACTGGGGCCGTAGTAAGCCGCTTCTTCAACTCTGTGAAGCTCGACTCGCACTTGTCACTCCAAGTGAACTTAGCGTTCTGTCGCGTCAAGTACGTGAGCGGTGCCGCTAAGCTGGAGAATCCCTTGACAAAACGATGGTAGTAGCCTGGAGCAAGCTCGATAGCAAACTCTATCACCCTATTTGGAGGTAACCCTGGCAAATCCTCGGGAAAAACGTTCAGATACTCACTCATAACTGAGATGGTTGTGGAGTTTCGTGCCTCTGGGTTCGACAAACTTCTAGCAGCAAGACGGGCAATGTCTCTCCTCCGTAGCCCTCAAAAGTGAAACAACTTGACTTCATTTGGTTTGAAGTCTATCCCCTTCTCAAAGCAAGCCACATGCCCGTGGTGAGTAGCGAGTCAATCCATCTCGAGAATGACATCAAAGTCTTGGAACTCAAGAATGATCAAGTCAGCCGGCAACTCATGCTGCCCAACTTGGACGACACAACCTCTGAATATTTGGTTCGCGACCACTGTCTTGCCAAGTGGAGTCGAATCGGCCAACGCATGCTCTAACTAACTAGGTTCCGACGGAAAACCCTTAGCAAAGCTAGGTGAGACAAAAGAATGAGTACATCCCGTGTCGATTAACACTCGTGCTAAGCATTCGCTCACTAGCAAATCGCCTAAGCGTTAACATAACTACTGTCAATCTCTTGCAAACAACATCAATAGAGTATAAATAACATGTTTATATACACATAGACAACACATTACATATCATCAAGAATTTATAACTTTGATTATTGGGACTTGAGCGTACTTTGCACAAAATCATTAGATGCATGTGTGTCCTGCTCCGTCAGAGCAAAGATTTGGCCTTGGTTCGCCTGACGAGGCAGCTGTGTGGGCCGAGATGTCTACAACCACTGCTGAGAAGCCTGCCGAACTAGAGGCCTGCCTCCCTGAGATTGAGCCGGCAGCTGCCTACGCGGACAATCCCTGATCTGATGGCCATGGTCACCACAGTGGAAACATCCACTTGAAAGCTTCCGACAATCCCCAACCTAGTGTCTCCTACCATAATATGCTCAAACCTTGAAAGAGTATATAAAGGCCCCAGGCGGTGCATATAAGGTGGCCTGAGTAGAAGTAGGGCGAGGAGTCTGCGTAGTAGTCGAGCGAGGAGCATGCGGTGCAAAACGAGGCCTCTGTGACTATGCTGGTCCGGAAGCCTGGTATAGAGCAATCTTCGTGTGATGCCCTGAACCCACACCTAGGGAATCATGTTCCAAGCATGGTATTAAAACTCGCCGAGTCGACCCGAAACTCGGCCGAATCGACTCGGCTCGGCTAGGTTTCAGGCCAAGTTTGGCTAAAAACGCGAAAATGTCATTTTTGAGCGAGTTACTTGGTCGACTCGCTCGAGTAGTGGAGATGTTATTTGTGTTAAAAAAAATGAGTTACGCGGGCGAGGCAACCCGACCCGAGTGACCGACCAAATACTTTTTAAAAAAAACCCCTACTCTATTAGTATATAAAGGAAAAAGAAAAGGGGTGGGGTTAGGGCACGAAAAGCTCCAAACCCCACGGCCCCACTCTCATCCGGAAAGCTTTGGCCGGCAATCAACAGTGGCCAGCGATCAAGAGTAAGTCTCTCTCTCTTCTTTCTCTTCTCTCTCTCTCTCTCTCGCTCTCTCTCTCTCTTTGTTTTCTCTTCCCTCTCCGACAAGTTCAACAATGAACTTTGTTCTTTCCATTTTTTTTCATCTTCTTTTCTTTCCATTTTTTTCAACAGAGGAATACAAGAGAGTAGAGACCATTTTTTCGGAGAGGAGTGCTAGGGCACCAAGAGGTAAAACTGAAAACTCTCTTCCCTCTTTCCTCTTTCTCTTCCATTTTTTTTTTCTCTAGAGGAATACTAGAGAGTGCTAGCCCACTTTTTTTAGTTTAGAAATCAAGGTTATATATATATATATATATTTTTTTTTTTTTCAAACGAACCAATTTATTTTTTTCAAACGGCAATTTAGTATACCCCACAGCCCCATTTCTTCTTTTTTTGCTATGGTTTGATACCCGTTGCCACCACCACCTTGCGCTAGGGAGATGATTTTTTCACTTTTCTTTTGTTGTAGTTGTTCTTTAGACTGATATTCATTTCTGATTATTGCTTGGAGCCTTGGAAGGCGGAATAATAGATTCAAAATAAGATACATGTTGTTAATTGAACTTCTTCATAGAAACCTGCATTTGTTTTTGGTCAGTCTGTAATCTGTATGTAGTATACACTTGCAAGTATGCAACTACAATTATAGAGACCTGCAATTAGAATAAAAACATAAATAATTAGTTATGATTCTCTTGAAATGATAATTACTATTGTAAGTCATAATTAATTCACACCTACAAGTATGAATTTGTTATGATTTTGTTTTTCAATTTCAGTTCTATTTTTTAGAAGTTTTTGATGGCTTCATCGGGAAGGGGTGAAAATGATCCCACCCCTACATCCACGCCTGTTGCATCAAGCCAGACTATTGCATCGAGCCAATCGGCGATCATCACATCTCACTTGACAGATCCTGGTTGGGCTCATTGCATGACACTGACAAATGATAAGAAAAAGGTCCGATGCAATTATTGTGGAAAAGAAATGGTTGGGGGGATTAACAGAATAAAACATCACATTGCTAGAATCCTTGGAGATGCTATTGTGTGTCCTAAAGTTTTGAAGATGTAGCTAAGCAGATGAAGGAAATTTTGAACAAGAAAAAGGAGAGTAAAAAAATACAGGCAAATAGAAAACAGGGTTGGGGAGATTTTGGGGAGGCAAATTGTGATGATGAAGATGATAGTATTGCAGTAGAGCAAGTGAAAAGAATGAAAGGAAAAGAGGTCTTCCATCCAAATACAGTTCAGTTAAAGTTGCCAACAGCGATGGATATGAATGCACGAACAAGGGTTGTAGAAAGGATTTCAAGATGGTTTTTTCATGCTGCAATTCCTTTTAATGCAGCTGATTCAGTTTTTTTCCCTAAAGTCCTTGAAGCCATGGGAAGTTACGGACCGGGAATGAAAGCCCCAACTCCTCATGAAATGTCGGGCCCATTTTTAGACAAAGAGGTCTCTACCGTAGAATATTATTTCAAAGAATTAAAAGAATCTTGGGCTTCAGCTGGGTGTTCCATAATATCAGACGGGTGGACAGATCAACGAGGAAGATCTATAATTAGTTTTTTGGTGTCATGCATAAGGGGAACAATGTTCATTAAATCAGTGGATGTATCAAGCATTGTTAAGGATGCCTCCAATCTTTTTGACCTTCTTGATGACATTGTTGAAGAGGTTGGAGAAGCCAATGTTGTAGACAGATCAACGAGGAAGATCTATAATTAGTTTTTTGGTGTCATGCATAAGGGGAACAATGTTCATGAAATCAGTGGATGTATCAAGCATTGTTAAAGATGCCTCCAATCTTTTTGACCTTCTTGATGACATTGTTGAAGAGGTTGGAGAAGCCAATGTTGTACAAGTGATCACTGATAATGCAGCAAATTATGTGGCTGCTGGAAAATTACTAATGAGCAAAAGGAAGCATCTTCTTTGGACTTCATGCGCTGCCCATAATGTTGATCTCATGTTAGAGAAAATTGGAAAATTAAAAAGTGTGAGTAAGGTAATTGAAATGGCTAAGAAGGCGGCCAAATTTATATACAATCATGGCCAAGTATTAAGTTTGATGAGGAATCATACTAAGGGTAGAGAAATTGTGAGGCTAGGGGCAACACATTTTGCAACCAATTTCATTCTCACAAGCAGTCTTCTTGAGTAGGTAACTGATTTTTTTTAAATACTCAATTACTCACTTTTATATATTTAAAATTTATGTTTATTTAATTATTTTATCTTGAACTTATATCTAAATGCTCTTATCTTTTTTATATAGAGAGTTGGGTTAAAATCTATGATGTTGTTTGAAGAATGGGTAAAATTAAGATATGCAAGCATGCTAGATGGGAGGGAAATCGAAAAGATTTTGTTGGACAATGATTTTTGGAGAAAACTTGAGAAGCTCCAAAATTCAATGTCCCCACTTCTTCAGTTGTTGCGCATTGTTGATGGTGATAAACAACCGGCTATGGGTTTGATCTATGATGCAATAGATAAAGCAAAGCTAGCCATCAAAGAAGTAAATGACAACAAGGAGAGGTACATGAAATTTTGGAAAATTATCGATGAGAGATGGGAGTCCACCCTTCACTCTCCACTCCATGCAACAGGATACTTCCTTAATCCAGCTCTACGATATCGTTCCGAGTTTTCCTCACATCCAGAAGTTCGTCGTGGATTGCAAAAAGTGATTAGTATTTTGGAACCGAGTGAGGACAACCGAATTGATGTCATTGAGGAGGTATTTTAATTTAGATCTTTTAAATTTTAAATTTAAATTATTAGTAAGTCACTCAAATTCTTGTTTTCAAATCTCTCTATATGAAAAGGCTCAAGGAGACTTTGGGACGGACATGGCAATAAAATGTCGAAGTAGGGTTTCTCCAAGTAAGTGACTTTGGATTTAAAATGATATTAATAATCACTAATTTTAAAAAATAATTTATATATATATTTCTTTTTTGTGTTACAGTTTCATGGTGGGAAAATTATGGTTTGGGTACTCCGATTCTCCAACGCATTGCCATTCGCGTTTTGAGTCAAGTTTGTTCTTCAACTGGATGTGAACGAAATTGGAGTATTTTTAACCAAATCTATACTAAAAAGAGGAATCATTTGAGGCAAGAGAGTGAATAAATTGGTGTTCGTCCATTACAATTTAAGGCTAAGGGAACAATAACTAAGGAGACATGCCTCAGATTATGATCCAACCCTCGTAGACCACATTATGCTAGAGGAAGGTGATGATAAGTGGGTAGGTGGTGACCCTGGTGATAGTAGCACACATGTCGATCGTAGTGGGCTTGAAGCAGATGATCTCAATGACACAAATTGGTTGGACGCTTATCCTCGTGGAGAGAGTGTTTCCCGTGGGAGTGGGACATTACCGGACTCTGATGCCGATTCTGAGATTTAATATTTTAATTTGAACTTCTAGTACACTTGTTTTTTGTAATCACTGCATTGTTAATGTCAATGGTTGACGAAGTTTAAAACTTTCAGTAGATGATAACGACATCATATTTAGTTTTTTTTGTCTATGCTCCATTAATCCATGATTCCTTTTAACTAGTTATATGAAATTATGAATGATTTGGAATTTTGGATGGTTATTCTTATTTATGGATGGTAATTGATGAATTGTATCGAATTATATATTTCATTTTAGCATGTTTTATCATTAATTTTGAATTTATACCATATATATAATATTAGAAAAATATTATATATGTTCGAGTTTTAGGTGTCATTACTCGGACGAGTTTTACCCGAGTTTCCGAGTTGACTCTACTCGGTAAGGTTTCGAGTCGAGTCGAGTTTTCGGGTTTAAAACACTGGTTCCAAGATTCGTGCCCGTTCGTCATAAACATGCAAGCGAAAGACTTTCCCCGCAAAAATGCGGGAAATTAAACATTTATCAAATGCTTCCAAAAAGAAAATTACACATGTCATCACAATAGCCATCATACAAACCAAATACCTGTATTATTTACATTTCCATCTGTTTTCAAAAGTAGGTGCCACTATCGCGCTGGGTAAAGTCAGTACAATATCCAAAAGTTTGTAGATCCAATATCTACCGCTCAGCAGCTCCGAGATCTGCTGACATGAAACGTCAGTGAGTTATAAAGCTCAGTAAAACCATAGTCCATCTTGACTATTTTCCACATAATAAAACACATCAATAATGATATAATAAATAGTTCATTTTACATGTTACAGTAGAATATAACAATATATAATAAATTGTGACCCAAGGTCACTTAGGGTTATGTCACACTAACCGAGGTTCCCAACCTCACATTACTGTCTAATTATGGGGTTCAGTTATGAAATGTATTCATATTACCAAGTTATCATTTCAATCTTCAATCATGTTTCATTTCGAGTCCTGAGACTCGATTAACTGGCCACAACCCACAAATGTTCAGCTTAAAGTCTTTAAACACCAACCATACTTGGAGCCATATTTAGACTCACACACACTGTTCTGGCTTTCACCCGAACACGACCAAACCTTGGGTATACCAACCCAACCCACCCGGAATCCGACGATTCCATACCGAACCCTGAGTACACCAACTCAGACAATTACACCAACCTTGAGTATACCGACTTAGACAACTTCGTATCCGAAACTTACACACACAACCTGGGTTTTCACCCAATAGAGACACTTCTCCATCCAACTGACTGACAACATCTACCGTGTATTCGCCGTCATCGCCCTGGGTATCAGTCAAGAAGGAACCACGACCAACCTGCCTACCGTCATCTTCTGGTTTGCTTACAGAGGAACCCTGACATCTTTACCAATGTCGTCATCTCCTAATGTTCCACCAAGAAGGGACCCTGATAGACATGGTGCCGACCTCTTCTGACCCACCCAGAGAGGAACCCCGGACTATACACTATTTGATGTTCAGCTACTTTAAACTCCCTATGACTTCGACATCTCCCGACTATCAGTCACGGAGAAACCACGGGCCTTACAGGATACCACTACTCCTGACTTAGTCTAAGAGGAACTACGGACGACCTAGACAAAGAGACCGACATCTCCCGATTATGAGTCAAGGAGGAATCCCGGGCCTTACTGGACATCGTCTCTCCTGACGTAGTCAAAGAGGAACCATAGACTATACTTTTAACCTGGTTAGGTTTTCTTACCACAGGTTAACCCCAGTTAACCCAAGTCTCGTTTGATTAACTGAAATACTTGGGTCTCGCACCCGTGAACCAAATCCGGTAACACATCGTCCCGTTAGGGAACGCTTCCAGACCAATGGATGTGTTGATACAATTTACCCGACCTGTAAAACAATTTTTCGTCACCCTAGAGTGGCGATACAATTTACCTGGGACCTAATCTGGGCTCCCCGAAGGTCCACATAAAATCACAACATCACCACAACCCAAACAGGGTTTTCTGGGCACTGGCGATCGATTGCCTAGACATTTGCATGTTGGGCGATCGATCGCCCACCGTCCAATGAGCTAAATCCAAGGTGTTTAACACCCTAGATCAAGGCTACATCTCTCTATTCACTTTTCCATGCTCCAACATCCTCCCATACACCATCCATGGGGTTTCCGACCCTTTTTCATCCACGCCAAAAGACGTGCATCTATTCCACATAAAAGAATATATGAAAATATAAGGAAAAAGATAAGAAAGGAATGAGGTTTTACTTCTTTCACGCTTTTCAAGACGTCTAGCGCCGAAACGTTCATTGCTAACGCGTTCGGGAAGGCGATCAACCTTAAGGGACTTTCTTTCACGGTCTTCTTTTTCTACCACTCTCTCTCTCTAAAAATCTGATTTGGGCAGAACTCTCCATCGTGAGAAATGGGAGAGAAATGAGGGGCTGGCCACCCCTTTATATAAGCCAAGGTCATGTGGATGGCACATGACCCATTGATGTGACCCGTTGACCGAGTCAACAGTTTGACGGGTTGACTAAAACTCCGACCTTTCTCACGTATATGGCCTTCGTAAAACTACCATATGACCTCCGATTTTGACGAAACTTTAGGTGACCGAACTTGGGGCAATCCGACACTTGCTGTAAAAAATTCGGGGGAATATACTTTGTTTTGACCTTAAAAAGTAAGTTCGGAAGAAAACTGCAAAACCCCCTAATTTCTTGATTTTGGCACAAAACATGCTGCCGTTTCTTCATATGAGTTGATGAACTGCCGAAACGACAGACAATCGTCCTCACAATCGACCGACACACTGTGGTACCAGTTGCACGAATTTTTATTTGAATCCTTGCGAAATATCGAGTCCCAACGGAACTTCAGAAATCTGTAAATTATCTGTTTTCTTGATTTTCTTATGTACAAGGCCCTCGCAGTCTCATGAATTGATACGCGACGGAATCGAAACGACAGGTGATCGTCCAGATAGTCGACCTGTACATTGTGTACGATTTTCGAGGAAAAACACTGAAGTTTTATCGGTACAATCTAATCCCGAATAATACCACTTTTTAACAATTTAACAAACAATTAACTAACTAACCTCAATTAAGGACCCTTAAATGCATAATTTTATTATATTAAAATTCTGGGTCGTTACACTTCGCCTTCTTCTCAGGCTGTGCTGAGCAACTGGACTGGCCTCTAACCAAATCCCTCCTCTTGAAGAAGTCCTCAGATTTCGTCTCAGCCAGCTGGGCCTTGTCGTTCACCTCCGCATAAGTCTTATGTCTAAACATCGAGATTCTCTCTCTTAGATAGCCCTTCAGTTCCCTCTCGAACATCCTGGCCTTCGTGGCTATCATATGCGGAGCAAATCTCGACAACTCTGAAAATTTGGTCTCGTACTCGGCCACTGACATATAACCTTGCTCCAAGGTAATGAACTCCATCTCCTTCTTTTCCTTGACGTCAACTGGGAAGTATTTCTTGTAGAACACATCAAGAAACTTCTCCCATGTTCACTCTTGACCCGCTCGAGTCAAGTCTGTCGTCCTAATGTCGGATCTCCACCAGTGGTCTTCCATCACGAAGGCTGCCCATGAAACTCTCTCTGCCTCAGTAGGCATCACATGAAACTCTCTCTGCCTCAGTAGGCATCAAAACAGAGAACTTCTCCAGCAGCATAACCCATGTCTCTGCAACCAATAGGTCTATGCCACCATAGAATACAGGAGTCTTCATCCTCCGAAAAGCCTTAACTTCTGCCTGTGCTCTATGTGGAGGAGGTGGCGGTACAACAACAGGCATAACAGCGGGCTGTTTAGCTGCAATCATATCTAATGTCTCAGCTATAAAGCCCAAGACCTGGGTGAGGTCAGGTTGCTCATGGCCACCTGGAGGTCCCCCTCCATTTCCTCTGGTATTATATCCTCGACCCCGGTTACCCTACCTCATCTTGTTCCTGATAACCATAGGAAACCATAAGTTTATCTTGGAAAACCAGATGGTATCAACATTTCATTATTGCAGTTGATACGACAGACAGATACTTGTGTATAGTATGTTAGCCTAAAGGTTATAACCATATGACCCTCAATTAGTTTTAATGATAACATAAATAATGAAATGAATTTTGTAATACTAATGTCTTCCATGAGCATCTTTTTCCATAGTAGTCAAGAGATAAAGAATTGATTTCAAGCAAAACTCAAGAACCTTCAATGAAAAAGATCAAGTCAAAGCATGATGACAATTTCAAATCAAAGCTTTAAGAAGATACTCAACTACAAGCAAAAAGGATTCTGGAAAGGCACTGCTACTGAAGACCATAGAAGCAAAATGATCAACTCCATCAAGGTCTAAGTTTAGGTAGTCAGTGGTCTATCTAGGATTTCTTGTAAAAATCTTTAAGTGATGATTTGATGAAAAAGCTCAAAATACCTTAGATTGACTATAGGTCCCTTGAACAAATTTAAAAATATGATTAAGGATCTTAAAACATGATCATCTTTCTCATAAAGGTTAAGTATAAAACCTTAGAATCAAATCGTATCTTAAAGGTTTTGAAAAATGGATTCTGCAAATAAAAATGATCCATCCAGCCGATCAGATAGACCATCCAGTCGATCAGGCATGCCCTGTGATCGACTGGATAGAACAAATTTTTTCAAAATTTGTCTGCATGTACTAATCAAGTTGAAACTTTTTGTGAATCCATTTTAGATCATTCAAAAGATCATTATGAGATGTTAATCATGTCTAATTAATATGTTAAAAGGCTTTGGAACTCGTGCAAATAATTAAAATCCAAGAAAACCAAGATCTGAATGTTTTTTGGCCTATCCAGTCGATCTGGTGGACCATCCAGTCGATCAGGTGGTCCATCCAGTCGATCAGAAGACCCTTGTGATCGACTGGATATAAAAAAATGCATAAAACTTGGTTTTTGCCATCCAATTGATCAGAACTTTGATCCAGCCGATCAAAGGACCCTTCTAATCGACTGGATAGCTCAGAAAATTCTGAGACCCGTCTTTAATGCTCAACGACTATATTTATAACGGGTGATTTTTCTTTAAATGCTCATCAACGGTAATAAATTCTGGAACACTATAAATATAGATGATCTTTGAAAGATCCAAAAAGAATAACACTCACATTTATATTGTTCTATTGATCAAACTTTCACTCAAGCTAAAAATCCCAATCCTGAGAAAACGATATTCTGTTTTTTCTCTTTGAGCTAAATCCAAATCATTTCTTGAGAGATTTCTTAGAGTGTGCTATTCTATTCAAATCTAACTCGTAAGGAGTTTATTATTTCAGATTGTTAATCCAAAAACCTCATTCTTTTATTCAGTCAAGAACCTGCGTGTTCTTACAAGTGAAGTTGCTACTTCGGTTTTGTTAGAGAGGGTTGTGCTTTGACTGTGTAAGGTTCTATCCTGACCTTAAGAGGGATTGAAAGGTTCTATTCTGACCTTAAAAGAGATTGTAAGGTTGCATCTTGACCAGAAGAGAGATTGTTGAAGGTTTAGGCTTCACCTGTGAAGGAGTTTACACGATCGTGGATCGTAGTGGAACCTCTTGTGGTTTGCAGAGGCGGGGAGTAGGCTAGAGATTGCCGAACCTCGATAACAAACTGAGTTTGCACATCCTTTTTCTCTCCTCTATCTCTTAGATTATCTAGTTATTAATTTTCTATAACAACTGATAGCTGCATTTCCCTTTGATTTTTAATTTCCGCATTATAAGGGATAACTAGTTTTAAATCTACCATTGACCCTATTCACCCCCCCCCCCCCTTTCGCGACCCAAAACCCACCCCCTAGGAATTAGAGTGAACTTTGGATGACTAATCATGACTTACATGGCTTGCTGGACCAACCCTCCTGCAAAAACCCACAGAGCATATACAAAGAGGATATAAACAGCGGAAACATACTTAAACATAGCACAGCGGAAGACTTAACCAAACCTCTATGTATATACATATGTGATCCAAGTTATACAAAAGAAGTCCAAAAGAAAGTGCGGACAAGCCCGCCAAAATACATGGATATACATCTCTCAACTCACCCACAGATCTATCACTCACAATCTACAACCACTACCTAATAGTAGCCCTCTACCGGAGGTTCCTCCAAAGGCTCCTCAACGTACTCCTCTTCCACCCAAGGGCTCGGAGCACAGACATCAAATGAAGCAGCCGCTCCGCTATCAGCTGCCGACATAAGAAGTACGGCTGAGCATGGAATACTCAGCGGGTACCAAATACTAACCAACAGTCATAGCATAAAAATGGCAATTCATAAAGCAGGAGCAATTCATATATGTAAAACGGGAATAAGTCGTATCATACTATGAAGTAAAGCAATTTATAATCATGCTTGTATTTCGTAGAAAGCCGATAAAACCTCTTGAAAACATCGTGCACTTGACTTGGCTTGAAATATCTTTTTCGTACTTGAAAGCTTGTCGTGTTTGTCTTGCTTGATCTTGTCGAGCGTGTCATACGTGTCATGCCATGCCATGCCATGCGTGTCATGCGTGCTTGCTTGTGATCTTGTGACTTGTGAGATACACTTGTGAGATGTCCTTGTGAGATGCACTTGAGAGGGAAGGGAGACCCTTCTTTATGAGATGCATGTACTTGCGAGGGAAGGGAGACCCTTCTTCGGGATATGTATGTACTTGCGAGGGAAGGGAGGCCCTTCTTTATGCGATGCACTTGTGAGTGAGGGGAGACCCCTCATAGAATGTTTGTTCTTGTTTCTTGTGAAAAGCGAGGTAAAACATATCGTAGGATATGTCCCACCTCTCAACCTCGTTCTTGAAAGCCTCGGTAAATTCATGTCATGCATTTCGTGCTCGTGGATTCGTGTGCATACTTGCATTGGAATTTAAAGATGACATTTGGGGATTTCACAATATATAGCATGTCACAAATTAAACAATAAGCATTTATGACATTTTAAAGAAAACAAGAACTCACACTATCATAAGCCCTAACAAGTTCATAAGTAATTAAGCATGCATTTTCTTAATTTATCCTTCGTTTTGTTCACCTTGGCATTTCATCAAACATAGGGTGTGTCCATTATTTATTTCAACCTAAATCATGCTTTTCTAGGTGGGTTATGCTCACATCATACATGTTTGTTCATTATGGATACAATGCCCTCCCCATTTCATTCATCACATCATTTCACATGGCATCCAATCGCCAACACCCCTCTCCATTCACACCATTCACCATTTCAACTCATCATCCATTTATAGATGGAAGAAAACAAAGAATACAAGAATAAGGGAAGAAAGAAAAGCTATAACTAGGAGGGTAGCAAGAGGTACCGACTTTGATCAATGAGGAAGACAACTCCTCCAAAAACGTTCGTGAGGCGTTGCCCTAGCTTGGAGAAAGTGCTCCACGAGTGCTTGAACCGGAATCTTGAAGCAATCCAAGCTTGAGGTGATCTAGGGTTCACAAACTCTTTGATTTCTTCTCAAAAATCAAACCTTAGGTTAGGAAAATCCTTCTCTTCTCTCTTCCTCTCTAATATCTTCTAAGTGTGGTAAATGAGCCCTAAAGGCTCGGGCAATCCTATATAGGAAAGAGTGAAACGCCCAAAAGACGAAAACACCCTTAATGAAATTTCTGCAAAAACACGAAGACCGAGCGATCGGTGGTCGATATCGAGCGATCGGTTGCCTACTGATCGATCGGTTTCATAACCGAGCGATCAGTTAAAAATCTACTCTCTAGAAAATTTTCCCATACAAAAATCTTGACCAGTCGATAGCTACCGATCGATCGGTTTTGGACCAATCGATCGCTCTATGGACCGAGCGATCGGTGCTCTGTAGGTCCAAACTGTTTTGGCCATATCTCTTGACTCGTTCGTCGGATTTTGACGATTCAACTTGCATTAGGTTCGTACTTCGAAAAGGAACAATTCTGACGTTTCGGAATTTTCAATTTCTTCCTTATTTATTAATTGTACTACATTAAAGGCAAATTGGCTATGAAAGTGCCATGTATTACGCATGAAAAAGTCCGGGGCTCTACACCCCCCCTCTAGGGTCCATATCTGGGCAACATAGTACACATAGACATACACATAATAGTATAGTAATCCAGTTGAAATTCCTAGCGAAGCTAATACACTAGGTTCAGTTGAATTAACCAGTTGTAGACAAAGACTAACTGGTTAGTCTCTACTTGGAATACGACTCCCTATACGGACCTAATGCCTTAGCTGTGATACCAACTCTGTTGCGACCCAAAATCCCACCTAGGAGTTAGGAGAGACCATGTGTGTGACTAACATGTCATATCAAACCATCTTGTACAATATACAAGGCACACTACAACGGAAAATAAATTTTTTATTTTTTTATAACATAACTGTATTCCAAGAGTTACACAAAACCAACAAAATAAAGAGCGAACATCCTCGCTCATAAAATCTATATACATGTCGCTCGCTCACATCTCTCAATAGTATGCCTTGTAAGGCCACCTGTCAAGATCCTTTCCCTCTTCAGGATAGCCGCCTAAGGGCTCCTCAACATACTCTTCCTCCACCCACGGTTCTGGAGCACATATATCAATCGGACCTGCCGACATAAAAATGTACGACTTAGTATTGAAACACACAACAGGTACAAGCCACTAGCTAACAATGTAATAATATACATTATGGCATGCTTGCAATTAAAAATAGAACAATTCACATGCTTGATGAAATCCAATTGCGTAAACATTCTTCAAACTTCATATGTGCATATTTGTTGGAAACCATACTTTAAAACCTGACTTTTCGTGCTTTCAAAACATGGGTCTTGTCTTGTTTGAAATTAAACTTGTCTTGCGTGAATCATGCTTGTCTTGTAACACATGCTTGAAGCTAGATGTTAGTGTCCTTGAAACGACTTGAAGCTGGGTATGTAAATACCCTTCATGGACTTGCTTGAAATGACCCACTAACATCCTTGACCAACCCTTCCGTTTGACATTATCATTCTTGCTTGTCTTGTCTTGAAGCTGGATATGACATATCCTTGGATATGCCCTATTCTTGACCAACCCAAAGTTTGGCTTTATTATTCATGCTTGTGGAAATCATAACTTCTCTTTTGTTTTTGGGGTAAACTTGTAACTTTAAAGAAAACTCGATCATGCAAGGACATACATGTGCTTAAGGTACTTGTAAATATCATGGTAGACCTAGAAAGCCTTGAAACATTGAAACTTGCTTATGGAAATTCATTTATAGCGAGAACCTAGCAAAGACATGGCTACTTAGCCTATTTCATCAAAATCCCATACATATCATTACTCTTTTATTAAAGAATCACAAAATGGTAGATAGTAGGATGTACCTACCTTTATAACGCCTTAGAAGCGAGGTCCAAGCTTGAGGAAGACTCGGAATGCGGAAATCCGGACTTCACTTTGATTTTGGAACAACCCTAGTCAAAACCCTAGTTCTCCCCTTGATTTCTCTTTAAAAATCCATAAAAATATGCCTTAGAGGGTTTGTGAAACCCTAAGCCACGAATTTGGGTTTATATAGGCTAAAGGGTGGTAAAAACCCCTTATACCCTTAATGAAATATCCCAAAATATCTAAATAGAGCAAAATGCTCATGTTTGGTTGACCGAAGGTTGCACTCGATCGACCGAATGAAAATCACCTCTCTGGACAATTTCCCCATACAAAAATTCAGCCTACCCGGTCGGCCGAGTTTACATTCGGTCGACCGAATGTGGTTCGGTCTACCGGTATTGAGGGTCAGTCAACCGATGCCCTGTGGTTTTGCCCATTTTGGCCAGTGGTTACACTTTTGACACTTAGAATTGTTCTCTCTTTCTTTAATGCATTTTCACACACAAGGGGCCTTGAACACATACCATGACATATGTAGAGTGTGTTCACACTCTTTTTCTCTTCCTCTTTTTCACTCTTTTGTCTGCCTATTTGTTTGTATGTATGTATGGAAGTATGTATGTATGTACGTATATATACAATGATACATACACACCCACCTATACATATACATATCTAAATTGTCTGGTCTTCCTCTTTTTCTCTTCTTATTCATGAAGATTCATTTTTCACTATCATATCTATTTGGACTACTATATTATTCATGGTAAATATTACTTTCTAGACCAAATCATGTTTACGGTTTCTGATTCTATTATGTGCAGATATTGGAGGGTCTTCTTAAGCTGCCAGAGAATAGGGAGTGTGCGGATTGTAGGAGCAAGTATGCATTTCTGAACCCATTTCTCATTTTATAGTATGGAGTCACCATTATTACATGTTATTGTTTTCTTAAGAATTTACTTCTAGGGAGTCACGGATTGTGTATCATCCCTTATTACCATCTCAAGATTTGCACATACAGTTAACTAGCAATATGTTGTCCATCGATGGCCAATTAACAGGTTTATATATCCTATGAGATAATTGTATGTAGCTCTTGAAACTGCTCCAATAGTTCTTGAGTTTCATTTTTTATTCACCGGGACAAAAATATTGACATGTATAATATTTTTATTTAGAAGTGATAGGGATGAGATGGACATGTATTACAGACTTACAGTATTATTTAAGGGTGAGACAAATGAGATCAATACCAAGTTATTTTTTGTTGATAGGTTAACAAAATAGAGAAAATAATAAATAAGGAAGAGGGTTGTTAAGCATCAATTGCACTTTTTGAGGAATTATAAAACTGTACAATGGTAGACAACCAAAACTTATATAAAAGCTCAAACTAAAGAAATGCTTTCTAATCCATACTGATCATCCTATCATGAGAAATAATCCACCTGATTAATTCTTTTGAGCTCTTTTAGTGGAATGGACCAGGAAGTAGACATTTTTATTATTATTTTGGGACACCATTTTTGTTTTGTAGTGTTTAAGCACCCCATTTTTGCACCCCTCTTTCCCTTGCTCTTTTACTCTAGACTCCAAGAACTTAACATCTCCCATACCCAACCTAACCCTAGGACAATTCCTAAACCCTAAAACTCCATCTTATATCCTAAGACCCCTTACCAAAACCCTAAGACTATTCTCAAACCATAGGACCCCTCCTAAACCGTAGGACATCATCTCAAACCATAGGACCCTCCTCCTAAGCCTTTAAAACACTAAACCGTACGCCTTTAAAACCCTATACCCATATCCACTCAATCCATAACCAAAACCCTTAACAATGGCCGGCTACCCAGGCCTTGTCTAGTACCAACCTATAATCTAAAAGACCAAACCCACATACCCACATCCATTCAACCCACATCCAAAACCCACAAACCGAAGTCTACTTTATCTTTTCCTTTTTAAAAGTCTCCCTACTTTTTCTTCAAACCCCAAATAATCCCACTATTGTGTAAGAGTGCTAAGGCCCAAACTTTCCTTTCCTGAAAAAGAAGTGAGCTAAGGGTTTCCTTAGTGTCTATTGTCTACACAACCTATATGCACCATTTCTATGGCTGTGGCATAGGTGGATTGGACATGCCAACATCCCGACCTCAGCATCCCTCTTAGATAAGTCTATTTAATTCGCTTTCATCATATTGATTTTTGGAACTGGCCTCTTTATAGCTCCGCAATACTACCCTGTTTTCATTTGAAAATGCTGTCTTTACATGTTTGTATCTTTCTGAAATATCAATGAATTTCCAGATTTTCCTACAAACAAGGATTAAAGGTTAGTCTTTTGTAGCAATATTGAATGTGATCCTCTTTATGTATTCAAAGTATTTGAGTTTTCAGGTTGACCAGTCTCAATTAATTTATTTTTCATGTAATTTTCTCATTTTGTACTATATTTTATTTCAGGGCCCCACGATGGGCTAGCGTGAACCTTGGAATATTCATTTGCATACAATGTTCGGGAATTCATCGGAGTCTTGGAGTGCATATATCGAAGGTTTACATTGTTTATCCCTCATATTCTAATTATCTCAACTCTTAACAGTGTTATTGGTTAGGTTAGAATTATATCTTTTTCTCTATGAGTTATGAGAAATTCAAGGATGATTAGTCAGTTGATATCATATCCAATTTCATAATCAGATAGATTGATGAATGTATTAAGTAATGTGTATTCATTTTAATTGCTTCGGTTATTACGTCTAATGATTGATTAGCCTTTTGATTTTGCATAATAGGTACGATCTGCTACTTTGGATACATGGCTGCCAGAGCAGGTTTTGTTCATGCAATGTAAGAGTATGTTGTAGTTCTTTTTCTATGAAGAGGTACTGTAAGTTACTGTAGAGTAGACTTCGAGTGCTACACATAATGGTCCATGTGGTGCACACACAGGGGAGAGTGGCTCATCCTAGAAGATCCCCTGCACTGAAAATTGACTCACATTGAAAGACTCTAATCCTCCAAGATTTAAGACTTTTCTGTATGGTCATAAAAATAGAGATTGGTCTGAAAGGTTTATAAAGCATATAGTTACTCAGTTTTGGCATAGAAGATAGATATGGTTATCCATCGTATGGTGGATTCAATGCTTCTTAACATTCTGCTATGATGGTGTCCTGATTTTACTCATGCTGTACTTTACATGCTTTAAATTTCTTCTTACTCGATTTTATCTGTAAAAAAGTGAGCATTTAATGCAATTGAGAAGATGCTTTGTAATAAGATACTATGATTATTGATATGTGTTACCGGCTGTGTAGCTATGAGTAATGAGAAGTCCAATAGTTATTGGGAAGCAGAATTGCCACCAAATTTTGACAGAAGTGGGATTGAGAGTTTCATTCGTGCAAAGTATGTTTTTCACTGAATTTTATTCAAAATCTTCATATGAAATTATATATAATGTTATGTAATTCTAATTAGTTTACTTGAGCTTCTCAGGTACGAGGAGAAAAGATGGGTGTCAAAGAAAGCAATACAATCAACCCCAAAATCAAAAGAAAATAGATCTAGTTTCAACAAGGTAGTAGCAGGTCGACGCAATAGTGTTGGTTCCAACAATACAAGGAAATCCTCTCTTGATGAAGAGATACTTCTTAAGCACATGGCACAAGTAATCCCTTCAACAACAAGACGTCGTTGGGTAAAGTTGATTTTTTTGTTATGGTTATTAATTTGGGAATTTTTAAGAATTTGCCACCATATTGTTTGCATATTATATATGATGCTCCTCCCATACCTTACAGTGACCTTCAAACTCATCGATCCAAATGATCAGTTTTTTTTTTCCTCCATGCATTCGTGTGTCTATGCATGGATGGGGGTGGGGGAAAGGTTTGACTATCAAGCCACCATTATGTTTCTAGCTACGTGATTTATTTTTTCCCTATATTTACCTCCTATTCTACTTGAATATAGTGGAAAATTAGGAATAATAAACTAGGGTTTATTGAAGAGAGAAAGAGGAGAACAGGAAGAAGGAAGGGGAATAGGGTATGTAATTAATGTCTCCATCCCTTTAGTTCTTATTTTATATTATAAATAGAATGAAAGGACATAAATGCCCTTAGCTACATAAAAGACAATAGACAATAAAACATAACCATGGTAACTAGATAATAAAGCTGTAATGAGCTTATGTGAATGACCCATTACGACACTCCCCCTCAAGTGGGGCACAAAAGTCCAACATGCCAATAAGCCCATGATGACGTGACGAAACAACCACCTTTGTAAGAACATCTGCTAACTAATCTTCTATTCTAACAAAGACAAGACTAATTATGTCGCACCCCAAAACCCCACCTTAGTCATAATGGGGCCGTGACAGTTATCCCTGCTTGACTTTAGAACATACAAGGCAATAACTAATATCAAGTCTCCAAAAATGGCAACTATAAAATTTCAATATAGAAAAATCAACCTGTATATCACATGGCCAAATAAACACAACTCATATTTTGGATCAACTACCATGATTTTTAAAATAAACTCAAGTCTAAAGCAACATCTACTAAGAGTATAACAAGTGTACTACAGTTCTTCTTTCAATAAAACTGGGTAAAAGTCTAATAGTAAGGGAACTGATCAAGGTTCTGAACTCCCTCTGCGAAGGGATCACCTTCTTCTTCTTGATAATCCTCCTCGACCCAAGGTGAGACGATAGGCTTCGGCTCTAATCTGACGACAATAACAGGTCGACTGAGTATTGATTAACTCAGCTGATATCCAGTCTAACTAACAATAGCAATAATGGATGTACATAATCAATATCAGGTTCATGCAACAAGTATATAATCAATAACAGTTTCATATGACATTTGCATATTCAGAGTACGAAAAACATGTGAGCATATCATGACAATACCTTGACTCGTGTACTTGTGTGACACTTGGACTTGTACAATGAATTTCAGGCATGTTCATTCCACATGAGATAGTATTTAGGTCTTATATCATATCCATAGAGAGGATTTGTCGCGACCCAAAATACCTCTGGGAGTTAAGGATACTTCGGCTCGTGATGTGCCATATCCGATACCAAACCATCCTGTAATAATACCCAAGGTATGACATAACAGAATCATAAAATAATGCGGAAGCTTAATCAAGGTGCGGAAGTGTAACCCAAAAATTTCTTTTCTATATATAATCTATATTCCAACTTTGTACAATACAAAACCTAGAATAAGAGTAGACAGGCCTACTCATCAACAGTAATCGCTTTGATAGGGCCAATAGTCTAAGTCCCTTGTCTCTTCCTAAGGCTCCACTATCGGCTCCACATATGGTCCCTCCTCGCCATAGTCCTCCTTTATCCAAGGACTTGGGGCACAGATGTCAAAAGGAACAGTGTACCTCCCGACATAATATGTACGGCTGAGCATGGAGTACTCAACGAGCAAAAACTACTAGATAACAATGTTATAATAGAATAATACCACATATAAGTGCGTAAAGGAATACAAATCACCAAATTCATGCTTAAAACTTGTCATGGAAAACCTTTCATAAAAACTTATCTTTTATGGAAAACAAACCACTTGTTCATGATTATGAGTTCTTATGTATGCTTATGAGTCTCGTGTGTTCTTATGAGGTTCTTATGAGCTTTAGAGTTCTTATGAGCTTTCTTGTGAGCATCGAGTTCTTGTGAACTTTCTTGTGAGCATCGAGTTCTTATGAGCTTATGATCCTTGGAGACTTATGCAAGATCTTAGACTTATGCAATTCTTACGAGTTCTTGAAAGCCTTGCGAGACTTATGATCCTTGGAGTGTATGGAAGATCTTAGACTTGATCCTTGTGAGCATGAGGTAACCGATCTTAGAATACCAACCCAAAGTTTGGCTTTGTCGATGCTTATGCATTATGCTTCTTTCTTATGAATTTCCTTTGAAAAACTTTTCTCATGATTCTTGAAATACATGCTTATGAGAAAACTTTGGTTATATAAAACTTATTATGTGTGGAGTGCTTGTGAACATAATCATGTATAAATATGGAAAGCTTCAAACATTTCATATAAGTTCATACAAGACATATTATCATCATAGCATACTCGCACAATTCTAAAACATGGGATATTATCATTCATAGCATCACATCACCAATATCATGGCTTTTAAGCCTATTTCATCATATCATACTTAGCATCATGAGTTATTGGAAGATAATAACACCCACATACAAGTCTAACTATATTCATCCTTTTTATTGAAAAACCTCCAATTCTTAAACCCCTATTTTCTCATTTGATCATAATGTATTTAATTTAAAATCATGCTTTCACTATTTACATCATAGCAAGGTTAATCTCTATTTAAATCACCCATTTAATCATCTTTTCCATCTTTGTATAATAACAAAGTTAGATAGTAGAATCACTTACTTTGCAAAGCTTGAATCTCTTTTGATAAGGGTTGAGAAGGCTTGAAAGAGTCAACTCCGAGCTTTGAGGAGCAAGAGTCAAGCTTCCACCTTGATCTCAAGACCCAACAAACCAAACCCTAGAAGAACCTTGTTCTTCTCTCTTCTTCTCTCTAAAATCTCTCTAATTGTGTCTTAGAGGGTTTATGAAGCCCTAACCCATGAAATTTGGGTATATATGGGCAATGGGGTGGTGAAAGACTAACATACCCCTAATGAAATGACTTAAAAATAACTAAAAAATGCCAAAAGTACGAGGCTCGGTCAATCGGAGGTGCCCATCGGTCGACCAGTTCAAAATCAGCTCTCTGGACAAAATTACCATACAAATTTTGGTCCATTCGGTTGATTGGAGGTTGCAGTCGGTCGACCGAATGAGGTTGGGTCAACCGGTTTTGTGTTTGGTCGACCGGTTGCTGATCCGCTTTGGTATTTCGGCTATAATTTTTGACTCACTGATCGGATTTCGACAATTCAACTTGCGTTGGACTCTTCATTCAAAGGAGAACAATTTTGTGTCTAATGGCCAAATTCTAATTTTGAGTTTTTAATTATCTAAATGGGATCTAAAGCCGACTGGTCTGGAAATGGGTTTCAGCAACCCATATTCTCAGCAGATCCGACTTCGGAAATCGGACGTTTACCCTATCTTAGACTAAGAATATGGAAAAATGATGAACATGAACCTCGAAGAGGGTTTAAATACCTTTCCAAAAATTCAAGAATTACTCAATTCAGATTAGCAGTGAGAATTCTAGAGCTCCTTAAAGTTGAGGTATGTTAAGGCATCCCTCTTTTTCACATTTGGAACTTTTTACAACTTATGTTTTTAACTCTCACACACATTAAATTGAAACTCCCTTAAGACTTTAAAACATTCAAAATACCATGAACATAAATTGGAATCCAAAAATCCTCTTTCGCATAATAACACAACCATTACAAAACCCAAGGTTTTAAGCCTTAACACACACCTCACTGGGGCATTTTGGGTACAAATAAGTAAAGCCAAAAGTTCAAGTTACCCCAGTGTCCATACACTGGGGCAGTTTTTTTTTGTACTCCCGTGATCAATTATGAAAGAAAAAAAAGGAGGTCCGCTTCCGCCAAAATTCAAGGTACCCCAGTGTCCGTACACTGGGGCAAATTTTTTTTTTGTCTCCCATGAAAAAAAAAAATCAAAGCAATACAAGTGGGTAGAAGCCAAAAGTTAGAGATACCTCAATGTTCATACACTGGGGCAATTTTTAATGTCTTGTGAAAAAAATTGGGAAAGGAAAAGCAAGACAAGTGGGAAAACCGCCTAAGGAGAAAATGAACAAAACCCAAAAGCAAGCAAATGTCTCAGTTCTTCCCAATTATCAAAATCTTTGAGCCTTCATCATTTCTTTCAAAAGCCCTAACCATAGCCTACGTTTCATCCTACCATTAAAGTCCTCTCGGATCAATGATAACCATAAAATCTTAAAATTGGATTATGCATATGCATACATGAGTTCAGGCGATGACGGATTAGAGTGACTGAGAGAAAACTATAAAGAAAAGCATGGCTTGAAAGGGCAGAGTGAAAACCCGAAAGGGCGTTGCGAGTAAAAACGTCAAGTCATGACAAGATCAAATTACTGCGGGCATGATGAAAACCCCTTTGGGGCATCGATGTGCAAAAATTATGCAGGCCAGACTTGTTGAAAACCATAACTAGCATCAGGGGCAAAAAGGCACAAAAAAGGAAAAAAGAAATCAGTTGCAACAGTCAATTTTACATCGTAACCAAGTCTCAATGCTCAAGATGAGAACAAAAGCAGTTACAAGTCGGACAGTACTATATAGTTGTTGCACCATTGAGGGTTAATCCAAAGGACTTAAGCAAATGTGATAAAGTGGATCCTATGTTGGCCTAAACACTCTGAAAGTGGTTTAAATCGTACCCATCAATTTTAATCTTATTATAATTCTCATCATCATATTTTTCAGAAAAAAAAAAAATGTATGCTTGTTTGGATGTTTTTGAACTACATTGGTCTGATTCTCTTTTCAAGGGATACGTAGGCAACCTTCATAGGTGTGACCCCACTAATGGAAAGTTTTCTGCTTTGTTTGTTTCTTTTTTCTCTAAAAAAAAAATTAAAAAAAAAGGTTTGTGACTCCCATTTCAACTGGACTCTGCAATGAATCTCAATAATATTCTTCATTTGTTTATTACAAATTACATACAAAATCAGAAATGCAGAAAATATAATTTCTAGATATCTTCCAATGATTCTCGGATCAGTACAGTTGACTTCAGCAGCACCACGCCCATCAGCAGCCTCTGGCCCTGTTCTTGCTTCGCCCACCTGCAACGGCACAAATACAGGAAGTAAAGTGCATTGTTTCTTTTTGACATAATACTACTGCATAAACTGATAATTTTCAGGAAATCAAATGACCAATGTCAAGGTATGAACATGCATGTTTTGAAAGGAATATTAACTAACTAGTATTTACCTATGTAGGATTATGAGCAACATTGAAGTTAATGTCCAGTCGAAAAAGTACTTTCAGGTGGAGCTCTATGCTGCAAAACAAGAAGAGAATCAACAATGGGTCCCACAAAAAAAAAAAGTCTCTTTTGCAGTAGGAAAGCGTGACCGACTCACTTACCTACGGCCGATTAATGACCGTCTGGTTGAGGGTCACGCTATAGAGTAAACTTTGAGTTTGATTTATCAAATTTAATAAGCATACCAATCAACGGTATGGTTTATCCCATAACCACAACCGTTAGATTTCCCATTGAGGTTCCATAAAATGATTCGTGCACCTCGAAGTTAAATTAAGGATTTAAAGAAGAAATTTTGGAAAAATATTATTTTAAAATCTCTTTTCATACCATTCTACTTTGCGTAGGCTCGAATCAAGCCTGTGAGGGGGATTGAGGTTCCATGAAAAGACCCACGTGCCGGACCCATCTCCGTTTCTTTCCACTCTTTTTCACCGAGATTTCAAATTGTTTTGATAAAATGAATTTTTAAAGTATTTAAATTAACTTCAAGGGGTATACGAATAATTTTCACATGCAAAATAGGCTTATGTCTATTTTTTTTTGTCGTTCTTTGCGAGCAAATCCGGCAAAGAGGGGCAGTTGTAGACACCCTATTTTGCATGATTTTATGGACCCAAAAAGTCAATTGGTTCCAAGTATTAAAAGAAATCAAAGAACAGATCCGGACTCTAGTATATCCAAGGTTAAAGCCAAAAAGTGAAGCCCAGTCCAACCCGAGCCTGAACCAGCCAAAGCCCAAGGAAACGGGCCTTTTTTGATCAAAAAAAGCCCAGCACCCTTTAAAAGGGCGCGCCTCTTGTTTTTGTCCAAAATAGTTTCCGCGGCCTTTAATAAGGTGTGATTTGCAAAATCATAATTTTGTACCTCGTTTTGTGTGCCAACTCGTTTTTTGGATTATTTGTCCCACATCGGCCAGAAAAGGTAAAAAACCTAATCCTCACCCTATAAAAGGAGCCTCACCCCAATCCATTTCTCATCTTGAAAATCTTGGAGAATCTTGGGGGAAACTTTGAAAAGGCCAAACTTTGCAAACCCATAACTTTGGGAAACCTCGAAATTCTAAGAGTGTGAGTCTTCAAAAAACCCAGAAAATCCAGCCATCAAGCCCTAGAAGTCCTTCCCACTTTGGAGAGCTTTTGAAGGTGGAGGTCTTTCCCTAAGTCTTCAAAGGTTCTTCATCAACCTTGGTGGATAACATATAGGGAGTCCAGATTTCGGAGGTTTTCTTTTCAACACTTGGAGTACCTAATCAAGGGAAAAGGTATGCAAGATTTCAAATCCCATTCTACTTCTACCCATTCAAGACTATTCTTCCCTCACTTTCTCTTAGTAGCTCAGTGATTTCCCTCCAAACGGTCGTGAGGAAGAAGAAATCCGGGTGAAGGAAAGAGTTGGAAGACAAGTTCTTCGATTTCTTTCATTTCAGTCTTTTATTTTATTATTAGTTTTCTTCTCTTTTTCACTAAACGTAGGCGGGGCCCTTCTCGACTCGGTCAAGGAGGGAGCATGACCGTTCACCGATTTAAGGAAAAGAGATTTTGTCGCGCAAGTACAGAGAAAATCACCCTAACTCAGTCAAGGAGGGGTGAGTTTCCAATCTCGAAATAAAAAGCTAGTAGAGAGAAAATCACCCTAACTCGGTCAAGAAGGGGTGGGTTTCCAATATCGAAATAATAAAAAGATAATTGTTTAAATTAATTTAATGGAAAAAATTAAAAGGTAACCGTCGTTCGACGGATGAGGTGGGGTGCCTAACACCTTCCCTAACTCATAAGAGAATCTCCGGACCCAATCTCGGTTCTTGAATCGAAGGTTTTCATTGTAGGTGACCAATCACACCCAGATTTTTGATTGGTGACGACTCTAAAGATCTCGGCTTCTCATTAGTACGAAAAATATTGATGTGGGGAGGTGATCAACCCGGGCCAGTTATCGCACAGTTGGGTCTACAAAGACAATCTACTATGGGTTCTGTTACAACTAGTTTATAGGTTTGAGTAAATCCAGCGTACTTTGAGTTCTCTTAATCTACGTTTTTTAAGCTATTACATATATATTCCGAGTTGGACCGAGTCGAGTTTTTTTCAAGTTTTCCGAGTTACTCGACTCGGCTAACTTTCGAGTCGAGTCTTCAGGTTTTTGAACCATAATTAAAACCACACGATGAAGTAATAGGGGATGGTCTCCATACATCAGATTGCACGAGAGAAAGTGGTGAATTGCATTTATTACCACTATAGGGATATGAAGTTCGACAATGTTTTGCAAATTAGCAAGTTTCACACCGAAAAGAAGAAAGCACATTAGAAACAGATAAATACGGAAACAAAATCCTAAGAAGGGAAATTGAGGGGTGGCCGAGACGTTTGTGCCATCGGTATAACTCCTCTGTGTTAGCCTAAAGGTTACAACCCAGTGTATTCCCAATAATTTTGATGATAATACATTAATGAAATGATCATTTTAGTACTAATGTTTCTATGAAGTTTATGTATAATTCAGATTACAAAAGCATTAGCCCAACATTCAAAACATAATGTATGGAAAGGTCTCTAGATATCCAAGATGAACCGTCAAGAAAAAGCTTCCATGTACAAAGATAAATTCAAGATCATACCCAAAGTCCAAGTTGGATCATAAACAACAATAAAGATCATCAAGACATACTCAAGTTGGAAGATCCAAGATCAAACTGAAGACTATCTTTTAAGAAGGTTTAAAGTCATTTTGATTTATTTGAAAGAGTCTAGGACTTATGTAAAAAGTCCTCAATAATATGTAAAGTTGGAATGCTCAAGTACCTAAATTGACCTTAGGAATCCATAACTTAATTGCATATCATTCTAAGACCCTAGGACGTTTTAAAATATCATTTAAATCATGTTAAAGGGAAGCCAAAAGACCTAGGAAATCATTCCCATCTTATTGGCTTTAAAAGATGAGTTTTCTGTCAAAAAATAGAGGACTCGTCGACAAGTACTGTGGTCTCAACACTCGTCGACGAGTGAGATAACAGTAGCTTAGAATTGAATCTGGTAGCCTTACTCGTCGACAACTGGACAATGCACCAATGCACTCGTCGACGACTGCTTATGGGAACCAACTTCAACGGCTAGTTTTTAAATGCTATTTTTGCATTAAATGCATTCCCAACGACACTATTGATCCTTCACCTATAAATTGAGTTCATTGATCAAATAGTTGCACTCAATTCTCATCAAGATCATTCGTTGAAAACCTAGAAATCCCAATTCTCTGTATTTTAGCTTTTAACTCCCATTCTTTTGAGAGATTTTTAGAACTTCAAGCTAATCTTGTCAGTTCATTAAGGAGCATTTGTAAAGATTAAAAGTTCTATTCATTTGTATTGAAGAAAATCAAGAATTGATGATTTTTGTCCGATAAGTCTGATAGCTTTGTAAAGCCAAGAGAGGGTGTTCTCTTGCATTGAAGGTGCTTATTTCAACCTAGAAAGGAGATTGTAAAGGTTTGGTCTTCACCCGGCAGAAGGCCTTGAGATAGTGAAATCGTGTTGAATCCTTTGAGCCGGAGAGCTTGAGACGGGGACATAGGTGCGAGTGCCGATCCTCGAAAACAATTCTGCTATGTTTGCTCTCTTTATCTCTTATCATTTCTTTATCATTGCATAACTGATTTTTATTCCATGTTTAATTAGTTCAATTTGAAATTCTGCAAAAGGAACTAGAAAGAATTTTAATTTTGCCATAGACCGTATTCACCCCCCCCCCCCCTTTAGGGTCCATTTATTGTGCAACAATTGGTATCAGAGCGTGAACTCTATAGATATTTGGTTTAACAACCTTCGAGTAAAGATTTAAAATGACAAATGTTTTTGTAACTGGATTAGAAGAGGGCCAATCGACTTCTAGGCCTCCATTGTTCAATGGACAGAATTATAACTATTGGAAAACTCGTATGATATACTACATCCAAGCTCTTGACTATGAGTGTTGGAGAGTAATAGTCAATGGCCCCCATATTCCTATGAAAACTGTTGAAGGGATAGAATTCCTCAAAACAGAGGAAGAATGGAATGAGGCCAATGTTAAACTCATTCAAATCAATGCTAGAGCTATTAGCAATTTGTATTGCGCTCTAAGCCTCCAAGAGTTTAACCATGTCTCGGCTAAGGAAATTTGGGATAAACTCCAAGTTACCTATGAGGATACTAACCAAGTAAAAGAAGAGAAAATAGGAATGTTAGTTCATAAATATGAACTTTTTAAAATGGAAAAAGATGAATCTATTGGTGGGTGATATGTTTACTAGATTTACCAATATCTTGAATGAACTAAAGGCACTTGGAAAAGTGTATTCTAATGCAGAAAATGTAAGGAAGGTGCTTCGATCTCTACCGAAGCATTGGGCTCCAAAGGTGACTGCAATTCAAGAAGCAAATGATCTCACCAAATTGGCTATGGACGAGCTCCGTGGTTCTCTCATGACCCATGAGGTCATAATGAAAGACCAACAAGAAGATGAGCCAAACGCAAAGAAGGGTCTAGCCTTGAAATCCTCTCAAGTGGATGAAAATGATGAGGAAGAAAATGAGAGTGATGAAGATATAGCTCTCATGGCTAGAAGATTCAAGAAGTTCCTCAAACACAAGATGAACTTCAAGAAAAGACCCTACAAGAAGGAATTCACCAAGGAAGTATTAAAGGGTGAAACAAGCAAGAAAGAGCAAATCATTTGCTTTGAGTGCAAGGAGCCCGGACACATCAAGACGGAGTGTCCACAACTCAAGAAGAGAGATTGGTTCAAGAAGAAAGCCATTAAGGCAACATGGGATGATTCCGAGGAAAGTGGCTCGTAAGAGTGATGAGGAGGTTGCTAACCTATGCCTTATGGCACTTGAAGATGATGAGGTAAATTTCTTCCCAAATGATACTCTTACTTATGAAGATATTAGGGAAGCTTTTGATGATTTGTTTATTGAATTTTGAAAAATGGCATCCAAAAACAAAAGTCTTAAAAAGGAAAATTCATCTATTTCAAAACAAAATGAAGTTTTGCAAAAAGAAAAGAATGATTTACTAAAGGAAAATGAGTCTTTAAAAATTAAGGAAAATCTTCCCTTACCTCAAGTCTCATCTAATGAATGTGATGAGCTTAAAGCAAAAGTCATGGATTTGACTAGCACCATTCTCACATTCACAAATGGCCAAAAGAATTTAGAAAGATTAATAGGCTAACAAAGATGTCTTTGGTAAAGCCGGACTTGGATATAATCCTTTTGCTAAACAAAAGAATTACGAAAACTTCAATACCAAACCATCTAGTTCATTAAAGACTCCTTCTAATGCATTTTACACTTATTATGGGAAGAAGGTAGTTAGGAAGGTTTGGGTTCCAAAAGGAACATACCCTCCCAAGACTAACCATGTAGGACCCAAAACGGTTGGGGTACCACAAAGAGTTATATAAATTTGTCTTGTAGGTATGCCTTAAGTCAAGCTCCTCCAAGTCAACATGGTTCTTGGATAGTGGTTGTTCAAGGCACATGACCGGGAACAAGAAGCTCTTTATCTCAATCACTCCTAAGGAAGGAGGGCATGTGACCTTCGGGGACAACGCAAATGGGAAGATCATTGGTATAGGTAATGACGGTAAGAATAACTCAATTTTTATTGAAAATGTTTTACTTGATGGATTAAAACATAATCTTATTAGCATAAGTCAACTTTGTGATAAAGGTCTTAACGTATCTTTTAAATCAAATGTATGCGTGATTAAGGATAAAGATAACATAAACACCATGTTCATTGCTCATAGAAATGAAAATGTGTATACTAGAGATTTTGATGAAATAACATTTCAAAACTTAATTTGTTTCTCGGCTATGAATGAAGCTAGTTGGCTATGGCATAGGAGACTAGGTCATGCTAGTATGGATCTTCTTTCAAAATTATCTAGATATAAACTTTTAAAACAAAGTTTTCTAAATATAAAATATGTGATGCATGCCAAATAGAAAAACAATTAAAACATCTTTTAAAAAGAAGAAAGAAATTTCAACATCTAGACTTCTTGAACTTTTACATATGGATTTGCTTGGAACTAATGAAGTTGCTAGCTTAGGTAGAAAATTATACGCATTTGTTATTGTTGATGATTTCTCTAGATATACTTGGGTGTTATTTTTAGCTCATAAAAGTGAAGCTCTTGTATTATTTGCTAAATTTTGTAAGAGTTCAAAATTAAAAAAGATATTCCATTAATAACATACAACATAAGAAGTGATAGGGGTGAAGAATTCAAAAATAAAGAACTTGAATTATTTTGTGATGAAAATGGATTTAATCATAACTTCTCCGCACCAAGAACACCTCAACAAAATAGAGTAGTTGAACGTAAAAATAGGTCTTTATAAGAAATGTGTAGAACAATGCTAAATGAACACAAGCTACCTAGTTACTTTTGGGCCGAAGCTATAGTCCTAACTCCTCATGGCCCGTGCCAATCGTCCTCTTCGTTTCAGTAACACACAATGAGAAGGAAAGAAAGTGACGCTACAGTTCAATGATTTGGTAATATGGCTAATAGATAAAAGATTTAAGGTGAACTTAGGAACATGAAAAACAGAGGAAAATGACACAGAGGGTGTAACATCAACACTCCCTTTACCCACAATGGAATTGTTGCCTACCAAACAACACAACAAGAAATTTTGTCACTGACAAATGACACAAGAAATTACATTACACAAGTTTGTAAGTAGGTCATTGCATGGCAATACTCAAGAAGATTGTTTGACCATAACTGCCTTGCTTGTCCTCATGTACTTGGTTGAAACATCTGGCATACGACTACCCTTTTTGATATATTTTCAAGGCAGATTACACTTCAAGAACCAAATGTGGGATTCCTAAGGTTCGCACAAGTCTTTGATCAGACCACATATAAAAGCGGGATGGAGTGCTCACAGATTCGAAAAATAAGAGATTGAAAGGACACAAAGAATAAAGAGAAGAATGCAACAGTATCTGATGTGCTCTGATACTACATCACCCTGTAATATAGGATATGCCAGGTTACTTCGTAGTATTGGATGAAGGAAAGGAAAGAGAGAGAGGGAGGGGCGGGAGAAGTCATATGTAGGGTGGTTGTGTTTCTCATGGTCTCTCCGGCTCTTTTATTAGGAATATTTTAATACATAACAAGAAAAAGTGAGGGAGGGAGCAAGGTTTTCTTCTTCTTCTATGTCATCTCAAGATTTTATTTTAGGAATTACTTAAAACATTAAAAAAAATAAAAATTTGTGCCCTTATGTAGAGGATGACTTCAATACAGTGAATTTCAATAAATGATATATCAGAACATACAAAAATCCAAAATGTTTTAAACCGAATTATTGGAAGAGTTCTTATTGAACCTGGGAGAGTGATGAAATCAAAAGCGACCTACCCAGAATCAACATATTGTAGGCTGCACCTGTGCGACAGTGTAGAAGTAGGTAATCAAGCTCCAACTAAAGCTGCAGATCAGAATCTATCTGGAAAGAGGTCTTGAATCTTCAATGGCCATACATATTATGATGCATTCATGTTTCAGAGGCCATTACTTTTTGTACAGTTATCAGATTGATGAACTTCCTGAAGTGTTTAAAAGCTCTTTCCGTGAACAATTATTTCTAGTATTTTTACCAGATCCTATCATTTTGGACCTCAAAACTGTGTTGAACACTAGTCTAGTTACAGGACTTATGAGTACTTAAGTCATTGTTTAAAGTTAGAATTAGATTACATGAGATTGACAGTTAAGATTAGTTTCCTCGTACTAAGCTATTTTATGGTTTATAAATTATATTGTTTATAAGTTTTTATTTAGGCATTGTAATGGAGGTAAATTTTCGACTTACAGGTCATTTTTGAATTGGTGAATGAAACTTGTTTCTAGTCTCCTAGTAATTGGAAGTTTATGGCTGTCCATATGGACACCCTTTCAGCAGGTTTCACCCATTTTTCCCATTAAGAAACCATGTCTTCACCAGGGATTGGATCTTTCTTCTAACTTCTGGAAACCACTCTTCTTGGTAAATAGCAAGTACTCTTTACCTGCATCAACTTGGGATATGCTCAACATTAGGGAGACATCAGGACCTGCATCAATAGATTCTAGGATCTGTAACGTTTATGGAAATGTTCCTGAGAATGAAATTTGTCATTATGCATCTAGGTACATCATGTGAAGTGAATCTTATTCCATCATATGTTGGCCAATTAAGATGTGCTAGGAAGTCTATGTATTGGGGATATGCCATCTGTTAAATTTTTATCCTTTTATTTCTTCTTTTTTCCTCTTAACTCATGTCATTATCTCTTTGGCCCTTTTAAGATGTTACATACCCAAAAAAAAAATTTACGAGCTTACATGAAAAGGTTTATCATGTCTAACCAGGGTTCCCTAGATATGAAGGACAAGGTAGTTCTCTCACCTCCCCCCAAGGGGCCACCACAAGTGACAGAATATGGAAAGGCCGACATTACTACTAATCTCTTAAACCCTCTCTTTGATGAAAGTGTTAAAGAGATTGGTTCGTTTTCATCTTCTTTGGGCGACAAGTCTTGGGCAACATTTGAGTGTAAGCATGCAATATTAAAATTAAACATGCTCTTTGAGTTAATCTGGTAAATTAAAAGATTACTTGGCAAGTTAAGAAGTGTATGGATTAGCCTGTAAATCAGGCTTATAAAAACTCCTTTTTGAACTTCCTTTAATAAAACATGCCAAGTCCATTATCTATTTGGACACGTTCTTTCGTCAGATTAATCAATTGAGGAAAAACTCAGTTGTACAAATGACTAAGAAAAGTTTAGAACAAATCCTAGTTGATGTGGCCAACGTCCATGTGATCTTACTAGGTTTAAATGCTCTGCTTTAAACCGGTCTTAAATGTTGAATACATTTACATCTATACTATTCTGAATTTGAAATGAAAATTTGTGACTGCAGAAGGGGCATATTCGTCCCAGAGATTTGAACCAATTAAATTGATCAAAAATAGTTTGGAGTAGAGTTGCCGTTGGAGAGTCATCAATTTACATTGCCCTACCAACTCAAAGTGAAGAACAGATGGAGATGGACAATGTGAATCTCATCAACAAGGTCAATGCTGTTTCACATTTGGTATTTGCACTTTCAAGTAGTAGAACTTTCTACAAAACTTTGTAGATTTTGAGCACTTTCAAGGACTAGGCTTTTCCATCCATGAGGAACCCTAAATTGTTTCATTACTTGTATTCTTTATACATCCCCAGCCAATAAATCAATCACCTCTTTCTAAGACTGGCCAAAACCTGTCTTAGCTATTGAGCGAGATTTGGGCACACCTTCTTGTCTCCCCTTCCTCCCTCCCCTTATTCTTTCCTTTGTTTTTCCCTGTTATTTTCCTATCTTTTCTTCACATTCATAAACACTAATTGTTGCATTCCGCATTACATTTTCATACGACAAGGAGAACACGGCCTTCAAAAAGAACAGAGAAATTGGAGATTTTAGTAGCCGTCAACTAATAATTGGAGTTCAGGACAGCATTGAAGTTGCATTTGGATTAGAACTTGTTATCTACCATAGTTTGGTGAGAGGATTTCAGTTTTTCACCTTCACACTATCAAGTCTGTCTGGCCCTTCAGCGCCTACGAAAAAACCATTATAAGCTGTAAAGCAGGTCAACAAATTCTTTTATCTGTTAGATTTGTGATACTTTTATCAATTCCTTCTTGATCACCTAATGATCAATTCCTGCAATATTTCTATTTATTGACTGAGCTAAGATTGGTTATCATTACTTCTACAAATTAAAGTGTACCATTCTCAGTTTTATTTTCCAATTTCATTCCAATGTTTTTCTTTTAGCCAAACTGTTTGCAATCTTATGATCAATGTCTCCTTGCTGGAGAGAATATGAGTTTGCCATCTAGTGACTCAACCCTATTACACCATTGATTACAACTCCTCTGAAGTGATATATGAGGAGGCAAGTCTGAGATTTTATGTTGGTATAATTGGGCTAAATCCCTGCACACATAGCCACTTGGCAAATACTGACAGAGATAATTAAGCAATTAATTATTTAATTAATTAAAGTAGAGAAATGCTTCACTGAGAGGTGTTACAATTGAGTCTTTCTTGAATATAGTCGAAGCCTCCCATCCGCAAGGGATGTGACAGCTCTAGGCCCGTTTGGTATCGTTCCAACAGAACGATTTTGCGTTCCGGAACATAGCAGAGTAGGATAAACAGGTTTGGGATAGATCTTTGCTTCAACCGAAGAGAAACGGAACGGAGCAATCCGATTTCCGCGGAACAAAAAAAAGCTCTTCGGAACGGAACGAAACACATGCCTCTTTTGTTCCTGATAAAAACTAAAAAAGCAAGATTAGAAAAGATGAAATACGCAAGTGGGAAGTAGCACAGAACGGTGAAAAGCTGAGGTGAACTAGATCCGGCGACAATCAATGTCGGTAATGGCTCTGGATGACGACGTCGAGAGGTACTCTCTCTGAAAATGGATGAGATCTTTCTGTCTCTCTGAAAATACCATTTGAGGTCGAGATCATCCTCTTCAAGATCTGCCATCTGCGAGATCTTCATCTTCTAGATCTGCCATCGATGTCGACGACGGCGAGATCTTCACTTCTAGATCTGCCATTTTTTTCTTTGTTTTTTTTTCTCTTCACATATCAGGAAAGAGGAATTCAATGCATGATCTATCAAGGTCCGTGAACTTGATCTTGGTTTTTTTGGGGGTTCCCTTGTAGATCGAATGCACGAATGAATGTCTTTTATTCCAGATCTACCGATGACTGTATTGTAGATGAATTAATTAATTTTTTTCTAGTTCCTCTTATGTTTAAATATTGTTTTGGGGTTCCTCTTTTATAAATATGAATCGTATTTGTTTTTGTTCCTCATGTTAATCTGGGTTATTAATTTGGATTATGATGTTTGTACCCATAGTGTTGAGTTTTCAAAACCCTCTTCTGAAAATTCCTTTTACTTGAGATCTAAACCTTCTTCTGAAAACTATATTGTAGATAATGATATATTTCTTTTTTGGTTTATAAGGCTATAGGTTCCAAAACCCAATTGTAGATTAGGCTAGAAGCTATTATTTGGGTCATCTTCTGTAATATCTAAATTGGAATCTCGTGCACTGTCTGGTAGCGTTAGTGATTCAAAATGTGAATAATGTCTGATGCCTTGCAAATAGCTCCTTAAGCCTAAATTGTTCCCTTTTTCTTTCACTATTTTTTGTTTGGTCCTATCAGCTGTTAAATTCATTGGGTCGAAAGTAGTAACATTGCCAATGCGTTTGTCTGATTCCTCGATATCTTTTGAATGCATTTTCAATGTATTCCTTTGGTCTAATCTGATCGACTGTAAGAACAAGAGATTAGAGCCTTGTGTCTTGAGGAGCAATAATTGGACAGGCCTATACCTTGTTGCATTGGGTTACCATGTTCTATGCTATTACATTGTTGGACAAAATTTAAATTTGTGGATGACATATAAAAGTGAAATAATCATAGTAGTAGGATATTTTCTACTTTTGGTGGCAATTAACTGAAAATTAGTTAATCAATAAAACATGAGTTATTTGTTTCTCCCCAATAGTCGAGCACAGGTTCATATGAAATTGTTAAACTTTGGGATATCATAACCTGACACCATCAAATTAAAACAAAAATAATATTTACGAAGCCGATACCAAAAAGTGGATTGGATGAATAGGTAGCATGAAATTTTAGGGTGCATAAATACAAGTGTTATGTGGAAAATGCTCCCAAGTGGGATTTGTTGGTGCATTTGAGTGTAAAGAGATAGAAGAGTGATCTTTTTTTGTCATCCAAACGAGATTCTGTAATTTCTGTTCCCCGGAACAGATTCTGGGTGACTGCATCCAAATGGGTTTTAAGAACAGAATCGTTCTAAAAAAATCAAATTGTTCCGGGGTACAAAATCATTTTTGATCCAGAACGATGCCAAACGGGCCCACACTCAGCTCGGATTCTCTCCAGTCTTCCCAACAAGTTTGCATTACTCGATAGAAGATGGGATATTGATCTTCCTTTAGGATGCCCTGCAAAAGTATATATATATATATATATATCCATTTAATTTGGGTTTGTCATTAATCCAAATGTTCTAAAGTTCCATCGGATTTATAGGAAGAGATTATCTAATCATTTAGACAATTTTTGAAATTATCATTTTACCCCTTAGGGTTTAAGGGACTGTTTGGTTACAGGGTTAGATCCATTCTGGTTTGGTCTAATCATGTTTTAACCTATTCTAGATTAGGTCTGGTTTGGTTTCAGGGTTCCGTCCATAATCAATTCTGCATAGAATTTGTTTCTGGTTTGGCCAGAATCAATTATGTTTTAAGTCTTGTTTGGTTACATATTTTTAGTTAATCCAATTAACTTAATCCAAATCTGTTCGGTCACAAGATTATGGTTAATTCGATTTTATCATGTTCCAACTCAGTTTGGTTGCAAGTTTAGGCTTGTCCAGATTAACTCATTCCACATAATACCCCTGTTTGGGTATAGATGGTCATTATAGGATTCATCATGTGGTTATGGTAGGTTTACATCCGAAATCGGATGGTCACCAAGATGGATCTATCCTTATAGGACAGATTCATTGTTCTACCTGATCTGGTTTCCCAGATTGAGCAATCGAATGGTCTACATGTGGACTGTTCGATGATGGGCGGTTGAGAAACCTGAAGGCATTCTGCAACCTCGTCAGGAGCTGGACCTAAGTCCATTTCCTAGTATCCATGGATCTGGATTGATCCGGACAACCTTCTAGGTCTGAGTTTTGGATCCTGAGTTTCTGAATCTTCATCTTCTTCATTGAGCTCCAAGGTCCATCATTAATGGAGGTCTCCAGGTTAAGTTCCTCCTAAGAGGTCCTTGGTACGGAGTCCCCCTAATGAACAAAGGCTCAAAGTAGACTAGACCAGGGTGCACCTACTATGGTTTGGGTCTTCTCTCTGGGCTCACTAGTTTGGGTCCATGGATTTGGCTCTGGTATGAGTTCCAACAAAACCCAGCACCACTCTATGACCCTCTATTTATGTAGGACCATAGCCCCCTTGCATGTGCATGGCCTCAGCCACTTGGCTAGGACCTTCCTATCCCAGGCAGGCCATGCTAAGGCCACATGACACTCTAGGTCAGGCCTTGGTCAGACCATCCCATGATGGACTTGCACCAATTGACCCAAGTACTCATGGGTCTGATCCACCTGACACACCCATGTGTAGAACCCTGGATCTTAATGCCTTAGTATAATGAATGATGAATGATGTCATGTATTAAAAGCTTTAAGAATATATTTTTGGTATATGGGTGTTTGGAATGAAGAAAGTAAGAGTATAGAATACTCTTAAGTATCAATAAGGGTTATGCCTTTGCATACCCTCAACTTTGAAAAGCTCTAGTTCTCTCACCGCTGATCGGAATAGAGCGATTCTTGAATTTTTTGAAAGGTATTGGAACCCTCTTCGAGGTTCATGCTGATCACTTTTCTGGATTTTGAGTCGGAGTTAAGTCAAACGTCCGATTTCTGAAATCGGATCTGCTGCAAAAATGGGTTGATGAAACCTATTCGCATATCAGTTGGCTTTAAAGCCATTTTTGGTAAATAAAAACTCAAAATTAGGATTTTTATAAATCACTAAAGTTGTTCCTCTTCGAAAGACGAATCCAACGCAAGTTGAATCGTCAAAATCCGTTGAGCGAGTCAAAAGTTATGGCCAAAATACGAAAACGCAAAAATCTGGAAACTTTCTGCAAAAGTTGCGATCGTTCATATGGGACCTACGAACGATCGTAGCAATACTACGAACGATCGTAGAGTTGCTACGATCGATCGTAAAGCCCAAAAATTTCTGTAAACTCACTGGAGAAGCTATGATCGATCGTAGAAACCTACGAACGATCGTAGAAAGCTATGAACGATCGTAGATGCGCAATTTTGTTTCCTTTTGTGCGAATGTTTTTGAAGTTTTCACCCCTTTACCTATAATAGAAGATCATTTTGGGGGTTTTGGGTTACCCTAAACCTAAAGAGAGTTTTTAGAAAGAGAGGAAGAAGATTTGAGAGAGAATCAAAGAAGGTTTTGGATTAAGATCAAGAGGAGCACAATCAATGAAAGATCTTCCTAAACCAAGTTGGGGATTCCACTCAAGGTTCTCAACATTGAAGTTGATAAAAAAAAAAAGTAAGTAAACCTACTATTTAGCTTTGTTATTATACTAAGATTGAATAGATGATTAAATAGGTGATTTTAGCTTTAATATGATGCAAATGGTAAATGAGGGATTATGGGTAAACTAGATTATGACCAAATGATGTAAATAAGGGTTTATGAATTGGGGGTTTTTCCATGAAAATGATTAATATGGCTATATCTTTAAGTAAAGGTTATTATCTCTAAATAACCCATGATTTTTAAGTATGATGTGATGAGTTAGGTTTAAAAGCCATGGTCTTGATGATATGATGAAATGAATGAAAAATATGTTATGTTTCTAGTATACTATAATGCGAACATGTCTTGTATGAATTTATGTGAATTGTTAAGGCTTTCCATATGTACATGATAATGCTCACAAGCACTCCACGCACGATAAGTTTTGCATGACCGAGGTTTTCGCATAAGCATGTATTTCAAGAATCATGAACAAAGTTTTTATAAGGCAATTCATAAGAAAGAAACATAAGCATTGACAAAGCCAAACTTTGAGTTGGTATTCTAAGATTGGTTACTTCATGCTCACAAAGATCAAGTCCAAGATCTTGCATAAACTCCAAGGATCATAAGTCTGGCAAGGCTTTTCAAGAACTCGTAAGAATTGCATAAGTTTATGATCTTGCATATGTTTCCAATGATCATAAGCTTACAAGAAGCTTATAAGGACTCAGAAGCTCATAAGAACTCGTAAGCTCATAAGAAAGGTTATAAGAACTCGAAAGCTCACAAGAACTCATAAGAAAACACAAGACTCATAAGCATTCATAAGCATGCATAAGACGTTTTGTTTTCCATGAAAAGAACAAGTTTTCCATGACAAGTTTTTAAGCATAAATTTTATGATTAATATTCCTTTACGCACTTGTATGTAATATTATAATTACGATAGCACTGTTAGCTAGTAGTTTTGGCTCGTTGAGTATTCCATGCTCAGCCGTACATATTATGTCGGCAGATACAAGGGTTCCTTTTGACATCTATGCCCCAAGTCCTTGGATAGAGGAGGACTATGGTGAGGAGGAGCCATATATGGAGCGGATAGCGGAGCCTCAGGAAGAGGCGAGAGACTTAGACTATTGGCCTTATCAGGGCGATCACTGAGAGGGAGAGAGAGAGATCATTTTATTTTATATTTTGATAGGTGGGCATGTCCACCTCTACTTTTTTTTATGTATGTACAGACTTGGAATATAGATTATATATAGAAAAGGAAATTTTTGGGTTACGCTTCCGCACATGATTAAGCTTTCACATTACTTTATGTTTCCATTATATATTGCCTTATGTATTTTACAGGATGGTTTGGTATCGGATATTTGCACATCACGAACCAAAGTATCCCTAACTCCCAAGGGGTATTTTGGGTCGTGACAGAGGTGGTATCAGAGCCTAGGCTTTAGCTTTTAGGGTCACTTAGAATCCGATATCATGATTTAAACAAGGCATTAGGATGAGAAATGAGTCGTATTCCAAGTATAGACTAATTATTTAGTCTTAGTCCATAACCGGTTGGGTTCCAACCGAACTTAGTATCCTACGCTAGAACCACAAATTGGATGCTTATCTATTGCAATGTATACTTTGATATATTACTATTATGTACCTTATGAATATGAAATGAGCATGAAGTTATGATTAAAATGAAGTTGGTTTCCAAGTTAGACTCATGTTCTGCTACTATTCTCAGGATTTATCATGAGACGTGGTAGTGGTCGGGGTCGCGGTTACCAAACTCGGAACAACGGTAATGAAGGAGACCCTCCATCGGGTGATGAACAACCCGACATATCTCAGTTGCTAAATACGATTGTTGAAACCATCACCATACTAGCAGTCCGACAGCCTGCTACTATTACTGCATTGGTGCATCCACCTCCTCCACATTACACTTCGGGACTGGAGGCGTTTCGAATGCTACATCCACCTACCTTCTATGGGACTACAGACCCCATGGTTGCAGAGGCGTAGATTATACAACTAAAGAAAATATTTTGTACTCTTCGCTGCACCGATGAGCAAAGAGTAGACTGGGCTACCTTCATGATGGAATGGGAAGCCGACCATTGGTGGAGAGCGGCGATGAGACAGAGAGACATTGCTAGGGCGGGAGAATCGTGGACTTGGGGTGAATTCCTTGATGCCTTCTATGGGCAATACTTCCCCAAAATTGTTAGGCAACAAAAGGAGATGGAGTTCATGTCCCTAGTGCAAGAGAATATGAGTGTGGCCGAGTATGAGGCTAAATTTGTTGAGTTGTCCCGATTCGCACCACACTTGATCGCAATGGAGGAGATTCAAGTTCGGAAATTTGAAAATTGGTTGAAGGCTTTCATCAAGGACTGAGTTTCTATTCTCCAAGTGGAGTCTTGGAGGGATATTGTGGGAAAGGCAAGGATTGCCGAGAGGAATTCGGAGGAGTTTCTTAAAAGAAGAGAAAGCGGCTTTGGGAGAGCCATGCATAAGGCCTCCTTTTGTAAAGTGGCTAAGCACCACCGGAGAAGAGGGCCAGGATTTCCCATTATCCAGCTCTTAGGCCTACACCGACACAGAGGCCTCCTCTTGTAAAGCTGGTGCCTCGTCCTGCTACTTCACAGGCACCTCGCCCCGCTTTTTCTCAGGGCACCAGATATGTGTCGCATGCATTCTCATCATCTTTTGAGGAGTGCGATTATTGTGGCAGGAGACACCCAGCTGGAGAGTGTCGGAGAGCATCTAGAGGATGTTTTCATTGTGGCGAATAGGGCCACATGATTAAAGATTGCCCACGCCGACAATCACGGGTCCAACCTCAGGGAAGCAGGCCCCCAGTTCGGCAGACTGCTCCATAAGGGTCTTCATAGGCTTCTGCATCTAGACCCGCACGGCCCATTTAGACCACACAGCAACCTAGTAAGGCGAACCAGAGTCGGGTCTTTGCCTTGACTAAGAGAGACGCACAAGCATCGGACGATGTTGTGCAAGGTACGCTAAAATTCTAAAATTTTCATGTATGAATTGATGGGTACTATATTTATATGTCTGCTTACGTGTATATCATGCTCTACTTATACACTATGTATGTTTTGCTTGAAATTTATTGATATAGCTAATTACAATGCACATGTGTTTTGCTAGTAAACGAGTGTTTATGTAGAGCCCCGGAACTTTTGTATATGTCTTAGAATGTGTGTCAAGGCATGATGCGTTGTAATCTCCATTTTCAGGAAATGAGAATTTGGAACCTTTGAGAATTTTGCAAGAATACTATAAAATAATTAAATAAAATATTTATTAATATGTCATAGCCTTAGAAAGGCCCTAGTCATATTTAGAAGAGGTTAGAATAGAAGTGGGATAAGTCCAAGTAGTGGATTGGATGGAAAATGGACTTAGTGTCAAAATTTGTAAATAACCGATCGCTTGGTCCATAGTAGCGATCAATTGGTCCACAACCGATCGATCGGTATCTGTCGACTGGTCAAAAATTTTGTATGGGGAAAAATTTCAGAGAGGTGATTTTTGACTGAGAGCTTGGTCAGAAACACCGATCGCTCGGTAGGCGACTGATCGCTCGGTCCTGACCACCGATCGCTCGATCTTTCGTGTTTTTGCAGAATTTCATTAAGGGCTTTTTCGTCTTTTGAGTATTACACCCTTGCCTATAAGGGCTTGCTCGACCCAAGGGTGTTCATAAACACCCTTATCTATATTTTGAGAGAGAGTGAGAGAGGAGAAAGGGTTTCTAACCTAGGGTTTCAACTTTAGAGAAATCAAGGGTTTGAGAACCCAAGATCATCCCCAAGGCTTGGATTCTTCAAATCCAAGGCAAAGCACGTGACGAGCACGTTCTCCAAGCGCGATAGCAACCCCACGCACGTGTCGAAGGGTTTTCCTCATCTTTTCAAGGTCAGTACCCTATGCTACCCTCCTAGTTTATATTCTTCTTCTTTTCTTGGCTTTCCCCAAATTCTAAACATGATAATGTAATGGGGTGCATGGATGAAGATTGATGGTTGTATGGATGTGTATGGGCGATGGATGCCGTGTGTATGTTTTGTGATGAACGAAATGGGAAGGGCATTCTATTAATAATGAACACACATGTATGTTGTGAGCATTAACCCGCCTAGAAACGCAAGATTTAGGTATTAACCATAATGCACATACCAAGTGTTTGATGAAATGCCACAATGAAGAAAATGATAATTGTTCTTAGAAATTGCATGTGTGAACTCCTTTATTTCCTAGAATGGCGTGTTGATAGATTAAGTACTTATCAATTGATTTAATTAATTATCAAATGCAAATGTTTTCTATACTCTTGTCATTCTTTAATTGTACACGAAACCACGAGCAAGCCATGTAGTCCATGAGTAGGGTCTTTCAGGCATGAAACACCGTGTTTTGTTTTCAAGAAAGTCAAATACAAAATTCTCGATTCACCAATACCATAACAAGGCTAAACGTAAGGGTTGGTATGAGAGGTAGGGCATATCTTAAGATATGTTTTGCCTCACTTTTGACAAGAACAAGAAACCGCCAAGCAAGAGTCCAAGCACGTATGTTTACTTTAAATTCATTTTCGCTAAAGAGGGGTCTCCCCTCCCTCACAAGTTGTATCTCATTAAAATGAGGGGGTTCTAAACCACCCTTCCTCACAAGTGCATCTCGTTAAAAGAGGGGTCTCTCCTCCCTCACAAGTTGCATCTCATCAAGAAGAGGGGGTTCTAAACCACCCTCCCTCACAAGTAGCATGAGCATATTTAAATTTCAAGCAAGCAAGACATGACATGACATGCATGACACGACAAGACAAGCAATACATGATATGACACGAAAAACAAGACATGACATGACACAACAAGACGAACAAGACAGAACATAACAAGACAAGTTTTCAAAAACAAAAAGAGTATTTCAAGTCAAGTCAAGCACATGACGTTTTCAATAGTTTTTCCGACTTTGATGCGATGCAAGCATGAAATATAAACTGTTTACTTTCCTGTCAATTATGTGAACTGCTTCCTACTTTATTTCCATTACTATATTATTATGACTTTTGGTTAGTATTTGGTACTCGCTGAATATTCTATGCTCAGCCGTACTTTTGATGTCGGCAGGTGTTAGTGGAGCGTCCGCTCCTTTTGACATATGTGCTCTCGGTCTATGGGAGGAAGAGTACGTTGAGGAGGCCCTTGCTGAGGAGCCTCATGTAGAGGGCTACTACTAGGTGGTAGATTCTAAGTGAGTGTGGGTGAGCATGAGAGATTTATACTCATGTATTTTGGCGGCCATGTCCGCACCTTTCTTTTGTTACACCTTATACAAAACTTGGATCATGTATATATACTTAGAGGGTTTTAGTAAGTTTTCCGTTGTGCCATGTTAGTTTATGCTTCCACTATTTTGTCCTCTTTTGATATGCTCCATGTGTTTTGCAGGATGATTTGTCAAGCATGTCATGCAAGTCATGATGAGTCGTCCAAGATTCACTCTAACTCCTAGGATGGGTTTTGAGTCGCGACAGTTTAGCTCGTGTGTTGATCGACACGAGATCGACACATTCCTTTGTGTCACCTAGCTTCGCCCAAGGTTTCGCGTCTGAACCGAGTCACCTACATCATAAGTTAACCATTTCGACTCTGCTTGGCAAGTTGGTACAGATTGAGGATACCGGAACTGTATAGTTCAAGTCAGGCAGTATGAGTTGCAGATTGATCTAATCATCCTTGGGTTCTAAGACCTGGACTTCGATGTCATCCTTGGGATGGATTGGCTAGCTGCACACCACGGGCACGTGGCTTATTTTGAAAAGATGGTGAAATTTAAGCCAACGGGCGTCAAGCCATTCCACTTTCGTGGACTACAAAGGAGAGATATAGCCCGTCTAGCGTCCTTAAGTCTTTCAAATCCGGAGGCACGAGACTCCTCAGCCATCCCAGTTGTGAGTGAGTATTTAGACGTATTTATCGAGGACTTGTCGGGGTTGTCTCCAGATAGGGAGATAGAGTTTGCAATAGAGCTTGCTCCAGGAACGGCTCCAATTTCTAAGGCTTCGTACAAGATGGCCTTAATTGAACTGAAAGAATTGAAGGAGCAGATAGAAGAGTTGCAACAGGTTGGTTTCATCTGACCAAGTGTTTCACTCTGGGAGCTCCAGTACTCTTCGTGAAGAAGAAGGATGGGTCGATAATGATGTGCATTGACTATAAACAGTTGAATAAAGTTACGATCAAGAATCGTTATCCATTACCTCGGATAGACGATTTGTGTAGCGACCCGGATTAAATTTTTTCACATTTGTGCAGTAAAGTCTTCCGCTGAGCTGGTATGAACGACCGGGCACGCGTCTCGGGACACTACTCCGGTAGGCGCGGGTTCGGGGTGTCACTATTTGTTCGACCAACTGAAGGGAGCAAGGTTCTTCTCTGAGATTGATCTATGATCAGGGTATCATCAGTTGAAGATCAAGGCCGAAAACGTGCCAAAGATTGCCTTTAGGACTCGGTACGGACACTACGAGTTCCTTGTTATGTCTTTTGGTCTAACGAATGCACCGGCGGCGTTCATGGATTTGATGAACCGAGTGTTTAAGCCTTGTCTCGATAGATGTATTATCATCTTTGTTGATGACATCTTAGTATATTCCCCAACAAGGGAGGATCATGATCGAGACCTTCGCCTTATACTTGAGACTCTTGAAGAGCATAGATTGTATGCCAAGTTGAGTAAGTGCGAATTTTTGTTTGAGAAAGTGGCATTCTTTGGCCATGTGGTATCTGTCGAGGGTATTTCAGTAGACCCAGTAAAGATAGAAGCAATGATGAAATGGGAGAGATCCATGAGTGTTACCGAGATACGCAGTTTCCTCGGTTTGGAAGGATACTATAGGAGATTCGTAGAAAGATTCTCCAGCTTAGTGGCACCGCTCACGTATTTGACGCGGAAGAATGTCAAGTTCACTTGGAGTGACAAGTGTGAAGCAAGTTTTACAAAATTGAAGAAGAAGCTTACTACAGCCCCCGTTCTCACAGTGCCATCTGGGAGTGTAGGTTTTGTAGTCTACAGTGATGCTTTGAACATTGGGCTAGGATGTGTTCTTATGCAGCGCGAGAATGTCATTGCCTACGCTTCCCGGTAATTAAAGGAGCATGAAAAGAACTATCTTACTCACGACTTGGAGTTGGCCCCGGTGGTATTCGCATTAAAGATTTGGCAGCATTACCTTTATGGAGAAGAGTTTGATATTTTTACGGATCACAAAAGCTTAAAATACCTATTTTCCTAAAAGGAGTTGAATATGCGACAACGCCGATGGATGGAATTCTTGAAGGACTATGAGTGTTCTATCCAGTACCATCCGAATAAGGCTAATGAGGTGGCAGATGCTTTGAGCAGGAAGCCTACTGAACTTGTAGCTCACATGATGATTCATGAATGGAAGATGTTGAAGGTCATGGCCAACCTCGATACCAGTTTCAGTATTCCCACCTATGGGCCAGTCATGACTAATCTCACAGTCAGGCCTTATATCCTAGCTCGGATCCGAGAGTTGCAAGATTCGGATGCAGAGCTACTTGCTTACAGAGATAAGGCGGTTAGCGAAGGAAGTGATGAGTTCTCTTTGAACAGTAATTCAGCAATCACATTTAAAGGGAGCTTATGTGTTCCTACGGATGCGGAGTTGAAGAGCGAGATCCTAGATGAAGCTCACCGGTCCAAGTACACCGTGCATCCTGGTGGTACGAAGATGTACCAAATTTGAAAAGCACTATTGGTGGCGGAACATGAAGAGGGAAGTCGCCGAGTATGTGTCAAGATGCTTGGTATGCCAACAGGTGAAGGCTGAGCATATGAGGCCAGCAGAGCTTTTGTAATCCCTTCCTATTCCTGAGTGAAAATGGGAGAACATCTCTATGGATTTCATAGTGGGATAAGATGCAATATGGGTAGTAGTTGATCATTTGACAAAGTCTGCCCATTTCGTTCCTTATTGGACTACTTCAACGCGGACTAGTTGGTTACATTGTACATCAAAGAAATGGTTCGGTTGCATAGAGTGACAGTAAGTATTGTGTTGTCTCAGACAGGGATCCGAGATTCACTTCCAGGTTCTGGAAAAGCTTCCAGAGCGCTATGGGTTCCCCGTTTGGACTTTAGCACTGCCTTTCATCCTCAGACAGATGGGCAGACCGAGAGGGTGAACCAAGTTATCAAAGACATGCTTCGAGCTTGTATGTTGGACTTCAAAGGTAGTTGGGAGGATCATTTGCCATTGGTTGAGTTCGCTTAACATAACAGTTATCAGGCAAGCATCCAAATGGCACCTTTCGAAGCCTTGTATGGTCGAAGTTGTAGATCTCCCCTATGCTGGGATGAAGTTGGAGAGACAAAGATATTGGGCTCGGAGTTGATCAAGCATACTGTAGATAAGGTCAATATCATTAGGGAAAGATTGAAGATGGTTCAGGATAGGCAAAAGAGCTATGCCGACACCCGTAGACGAGATCTCTGTTCCGCATTGGCGATATGGTATTTGTGAAGGTTTTGCCGACAAAGGGTATTATTAGGTTTTGGCAAAAGAGGAAAGCTCAACCCTATGTATGTGGGTCTGTTTGAGATCGTCACCCGAGTTGGTGAAGTTGCATATCGAGTTGCTCTACCCACTCACATGGCGGCGGTTCACAACGTTTTCCATGTGTCTATGCTCCGAAAATATATTCCAGATCCTTCACATGTTATAGATCTTGATCCATTGGAAATCTGGGAGAATCTTACCTCAGTGGAAGAGCCGGTTCAGATTTTGGACCATAGAGATCAAGTTTTGCGCAACAAGGTTATTCTCTTAGTTCTTGTTTGATGGCAACATCATACACGAGAAGAAACTACGTGGGAGCGCGAAGCCGAAGTAAAAGAGAAGTACCCTCACTTGTTTGTATAAGGGACGTTTTCATGTAAATTTTGTTTTTCTTATCCCGGTGTGTCGTTCAAATTTTGAGGATGAAATTTCTGTAAGGGGGGAGGATGTAGAACTCCGGATCTTGATGGCTTAGTATAATGAATGATGTCATGTATTAAAAGCTTTAAGAATATATTTTTAGTATATGGGTGTTTGGAATGAAGAAAGTAAGAGTATAAAATACTCTGAAGTATCAATAAGGGTTATGCCTTTGCATACCCTCAACTTTGAAAAGCTCTAGTTCTCTCACCGCTGATCGGAATAGAGAAATTCTTGAATATTTTGAAAGGTATTGGAACCCTATTCGAGGTTCATGTTGATCACTTTTCTGGATTTTGATTCGGGGTTAAGTCAAACGTCCGATTTCCAAAATTGGATCTGTTGTAAAAATGGGTTGATGAAACCCATTTGCATATCAATGGGCTTTAAATCCATTCTTGGTAGATAAAAACTCAAAATTAGGATTTTTATAAAACAACAAAGTTGTTCCTCTTCGAAAGACGAATCCAACGCAAGTTAAATCGTCAAAATCCGACGAGCGAGTCAAAAGTTATGGCCGAAGTACGAAAACGCAAAAATCTGAAAACTTTCTGCAAAAGTTGCGATCATTCGTATAGGATCTACGAAGGATCGTAGCAGCGCTACGAATGATCGTAGATCGATCGTAAAGCCTAGAAATTTTTGTAAACTCACTGGAGAAGCTACAATCGATCGTAGGAAGCTACGAACGATCGTAGAAAGCTACGAACGATCGTAGATGTGCGATTTTGTTTCCTTTTGTGCAAATTTTTTTTGGGTTTTCACCCCTTTACCTATAAATAGAAGATCATTTTGAGGGTTTTGGGTTACCTAAACCTAAAGAGAGTTCTTAGAAAGAGAGGAAGAAGATTTGGGAGATAATCAAAGAAGGTTTTGGATTAAGATCAAGAGGAACACAATCAAGGAAAGATCTTCCTAAACCAAGTTGGGGATTCCACTCAAGGGTTTTCTCAACATTGAAGTTGATAATGATTTTAGCTTTAATATGATGCAAATGATAAATGAGGGATTATGGGTAAACTAGATTATGATCAAATGATGTAAATAAGGGTTTATGAATTGGGGGTTTTTCCATGAAAATGATTAATATGGCTATATCTTTAAGTAAAGGTTATTATATCTAAATAACCCATGATTTTAAGTATGATGTGATGAGTTAGGTTTAAAAGCCATGGTCTTGATGATATGATGAAATGAATGGAAAATATGCTATGTTTCTAGTATACTATAATCCGAACATGTCTTGCATGAATTTATGTGAATTGTTAAGGCTTTCCATATGTACATTGTCGCGACCCGAGACCCATCCTAAGAGTTAGAGTGAATCTTGGACGACTAATCATGGCTTGCATGACTTACTTGACAAACCAACCTACAAAACCCACAGAGCATATACAATAGAGGATAAAAACAACGGAAACATACTCTAACATGGTACAGCGGAAGTCGACCAAACCTCTATGTACATACATACGTAAATCCAAGTTTATACAAAAATGCAACCAAAAGAAAGTGCGGACATGCCCGCCAAAATACATGGATATATCTCTCTCAACTCACCCATAGCTATATCACTCAGAATCTACCACCACCTAATAATAACCCTCACCCTGAGGTTCCTCCACAGGCTCCTCAACGTACTCCTCCTCCACCCATGGGCCAGGAGCACAGACATCAAAAGGAGCAGCCGCTCCACTATCACCTGCCGACATAAGAAGTACGGCTGAGCATGAAATACTCAGCGGGTACCAAATACTAACCAACAGTCATAGCATACAGATTGCGATACATAGAGCAAGAAACAATTCATACATATAAAGCAGGAATAATTTATATCATAACAATAAAGTAAAGCAGTATATAATCATGCTTGCATTCATAAAAGCCGATAAAACCCTTGAAAACACCGTGCACTTGACTTGACATAAAGTACCATTTTCGTGCTTGAAAACTCGTCTTCTCTATCTTGCTTGATTCTTGTAGATCGTGCCAAGTCATGCATGTCATGCGTGCTTGCTTGTGATCATGTAACTTGTGAGATACACTTGTAAGATGTACTTGTGAGATGCGCTTGTGAGATGCCTTGAGAGGGAAGGGAGACCATTCTTTATGCAATGCACTTGAGAGGGAAGGGAGACCCTTCTTCATGATATGTATGTACTTGCGAGGGAATGGAGACCCTTCTTTATGCTATGCACTTGTGAGTGAGGGGAGACCCCTCGTGGAATGTTTGTTCTTGTTTTCTTGTGAAAAGCGAGGTAAAACATATCGTAGGGTATGTCCCACCTCTCAACCTCGTTCTTGAAAGCCTCGGTAAATTCATGTCATGCATGCCGTGCTCGTGGATTCGTGTGCATACTTGCATTGGAATTTAAAGATGACATTTGGGGATTTCACAATATATAGCATGTTGCAAATTAAACAATAAGCATTTATGACATTTTAAAGAAAACAAGAACTCACACTATCGTAAGCCCTAACAAGTTCATAAGTAATTAAGCATGCATTTTCTTAATTTATCCTTCGTTTTGTTCACCTTGGCATTTCATCAAGCATAGGGTGTGTCTATTATTTATTTCAACCTAAATCATGCTTTTCTAGGTGGGTTATGCTCACATCATACATGTTTGTTCATTATGGATACAATGTCCTCCCCATTTCATTCATCACATCATTTCACACGGCTTCCAATCGCCAACACCCCTCTCTATTCACACCATTCACCATTTTAACTCATCATCCATTTATAGATGGAAGAAAACAAATAATACAAGAATAAGGGAAGAAAGAAAGCTATAACTAGGAGGGTAGCAAGAAGTACCGACCTTGACAAATGAGGAAAAGAATCCCCTTCCAACACGTCCGTGAATCGCTGCCCTAGCTTGGAGAAACTACTCCTCGTGTGCTTGAACCGGGATCTTGAAGCAATCCAAGCTTGAGGTGATCTAGGGTTCTTAAACCCTTTGATTTCTTCTAAAAAATCAAACCCTAGGTTAGGAAAACCCTTTCTCTCCTCTCCTTAGCTCTCAAATGTCCTAAGTGTTGAGAATGAGTCCTAAAGGCTCGGGCAACCCTTAAGAGGAAAGAGTGAAACGCCCAAAAGAGGAAACCACCCTTAATGAAATTTCTGTAAAAACACGAAGACCGAGCGATCGGTGTTTATGACCGATCGATCGGTTGCCTACCGAGCGATCGGTGAATTGACCGAGCTCCCAGTCAAAAATCAACTCTCTAGAAAATTTTCCCATACAAAAATCTTGACCAGTCGATAGCTACCGATCGATCGGTTTTGGACCGATCGATCGCTCCATGGACCGAGCGATCGGTGGTCTGCAGGTCCAAACTGTTTTGGCTATATCTTTTGACTCGTTCGTCGGATTTTGACAATTCAACTTGCGTTGGGTTCGTTCTTCCTTATTTATTAATTGTACTACTTTAAAGGCAAATTGGCTACAAAAGTGTCATGTATTAAGCATGAAAAAGTCTGGGGCTCTACATCCTCCCCCCCTTACAAAAATTTCGTCCTTAAAATTTCGTCGATACTTGCATTACAAACCAAAACAAAATTACAAGTCATATACAAAACCCATACAAAAACTCATTCAAACAATCCCGGGTACTTCGCTTTGACTTCGGCCTCTCGATCCCACGTAGACTCTTCTTGAGCATGATGTTGCCACTGCACGAGAACCAATGGAATCGTTTTGTTGCGAAGGACTTGATCTCTCCGATCCAATATATGAACCGGCCTTTCAACTAATGTGAGATCCTCTCGAATTTCCAACGGTTCCAAGTCTATGACATGCGAATGATCCACAATGTACTTCCGAAGCATAGACACATGGAAAAGGTTGTGAACCGCGGCCATATGAGGTAGAAGAGCTACCCTGTAAGCGACTTCACCAACTCGCGTGATGATCTCAAACGGGCCAACATATCGAGGATTAAGCTTGCCTCGCCTGCCAAATCTCATAATCCCTTTGCTAGGAGATACTTTCACAAAGACTTGATCCCAAACCTGGAATTCCAAGTCCCTTCGGCGTGTGTCCGCATAGCTCTTTTGACGATCTTGAGCGGCTTTCAACCGATCCCGGATGATTTTGACTATGCCCGCAGTTTGCTCAATCAACTCCGGACCTAGTACCTTCCTTTCTCCTACCTCATTCCAGTAGAGAGGAGACCTACAACTTCGCCCATACAAAGCCTCGAATGGAGCCATTTGGATACTCGCCTAATAGCTATTGTTGTAGGCGAACTCTACCAAAGGCAAGTGTTCTTCCCAACTGCCTTTGAAATCCAGCATACAAGCCCGAAGCATGTCTTCTATAACTTGGTTCACCCTCTCGGTTTGTCCATCCGTCTGTGGATGAAAAGCAATGTTGAAATCAAGTCGGGAACCCATAGATTCCTGAAAACTTTTCCAGAATCTTGATGTGAATCTTGGATCCCGATCTGACACAATACTGACTGGCACCCCGTGTAGTCGAATCACTTCCTTGATGTATAGTGCGGCCAACTGACTAGAGTTGAAAGTAGTTCGGTAGGGTAGGAAATGATCGGACTTTGTCAAACGATCCACTACTACCCATATCGCATCTGAGCCCCTTGCCGTCTTTGGCAAGCCAACTATGAAATCCATAGATATGTTCTCTCATTTCCATTCAGAAATAGGAAGAGACTGCAATAGACAGGCGGGTCGCATGTGTTCTTCTTTCACCTGTTGGCACACCAAGCACCGTGCCACATATTCCGCAACATCCCTCTTCATATTCTGCCACCAAAAGTGACTCTTGAGGTTCCGGTACATCTTCGTACCCCCAGGTGCACTGTGTACTTCGAACGATGTGCTTCATCCATGATCTCTTGTCGAAAATCCGCATTGGCCGGAACACACAACCTTTCTTTAAACGTAATAGCACCTCGACTAATGAGAGAAAAGTCTTCACTATCCTTGGCAACTTCCTTGTCCCGATAAGCCAATAATTCAGCATCTGTGGCTTGATATTCTTGGATCAAATCTATAATGTATGGCCGAACCGTGACATTTGCCAAGATAGGATTACGGACAGAGTCATTCACACTGATGTCCAGATTTGCCAAATCTTCAAGTAGCTTCCATTTCTGCACCAACATGTGTGCTAATAACCCTGGAGGTCTTCTACTCAAAGCATCAGCCACTACATTTGCTTTACCCGGGTGGTATTGAATGGTACAATCATAATCTTTCAAAAATTTCATCTAACGCCGTTGCCTTAGATTTAACTCTTTTTGGGAAAAGAGATACTTGAGGCTTTTGTGATCCGTATACACATAGAATTCTACCCCGTAAAGGTAGTGTCGCCAAATCTTGAGTGCAAACACGACTGCAGTAAGCTCCAAGTCGTGTGTGGGGTAATTCTTTTCATACTCCTTCAATTGCCTCGATGCATAGGCAATGACTTTCTTGTGTTGCATGAGCATACATCCAAGTCCAACATGCGAGGCATCACTGTACACCTCATAACCACCATGTCCGGATGGCACTGTAAGGACAGGGGCCGTGGTAAGCCTCTTCTTCAGTTCCGTGAAACTGATCTCACACTTATCACTCCATACCAATTTCGCATTCTTCCTTGTCAAATAAGTGAGCGGCACTGCAAGGCTAGAGAAACCCTCCACAAATCTCCTGTAATAGCCTGCCAACCCAAGGAAACTGCATATCTCCATGACACTCTTGGGCCTCGCCCAACTCACAACTGCCTCTATTTTCTTTGGATCAACCGAGATGCCTTCTGCAGAAACAACGTGGCCTAGGAATGCCACCTCTTCCAACCAAAACTCACACTTGCTGATTTTGGCGTATTGTTTGTGCTCTCTCAACATTTCTAAAGCAAGGCGAAGGTCTCGCATGTGATCTTCCCGTGTCTGGGAGTACACCAAGATATCGTCGACAAACATGATCACGCATCGATCCAAGTATGGCCGAAACACCCGGTTCATTAAATCCATAAAGGCTGCCGACGCGTTCGTGAGACCAAAAGGCATCACCAAGAACTCGTAGTGCCCGTATCGAGTCCTAAAGGCAGTTTTGGGAATATCTTCCGCCTTGATTTTCAACTGGTGGTAACCTGACCGAAGTTCAATCTTAGAGAAAAATTTCGCTCCCTTTAACTGATCGAACAAGTCATCAATTCTAGGCAATGGATACCTATTCTTTATAGTGACTTTGTTCAATTGCCGGTAATCGATGCACATCCGCATTGAGTCATCCTTCTTCTTAACAAACAACACCGGGGCACCCCACGGTGAGGCACTTGGTCGAATGAAACCAAGGGCTTGCAATTCCTCCAACTGTGTCTTCAACTCCTTGAGTTCAATAGGGGTCATTCTATACGGAGCCTTGAAAATAGGAGTTGTGCCTGGTGCAAGCTCAATCACAAACCCAATCTCCCTGTCTGGAGGCAATCCTGGCAACTCCTCTGGAAATACATCCAGGAATTCACTCAAAACCGGAATAGTCGATGAGTCCTTTACATCGGGGTTAGCTAAGCTCAACGCCGCAAAACGAGCAATATCTCTACTTTTCAACCCGCGAAAATGGAATGGTTTTCCTTCTACTGGCTTGAAGAGTACCATTTTCTCAAAGCAAGCTACATGCCCGTGATGTGCCGCTAACCAATCCATTCCCAATATCACGTCAAAGTCTTGGAATCCAAGAACTATTAGATCAACCGGCAACTCGTGGCTTCCCACTTGAACCACACTATTTCGACATATTTCGTTTGTCAACACTGTTTTGCCGAGAGGAATCGAAATGCCTAACTCCTGTTCTAGCTGACTAGGCTCCACAGAAAAGCCTTTTGAAAAGCTCGGCGAGACAAACGAATGAGTAGACCCGGTATCAATCAACACTCTAGCCAAACATTCGTTGACTAGTAAGGTTCCTGAAATTTCAACTAGTTACGTCAATCCATGAATCACATCATATGTATATAGGTAGATAGATATATAGCATGCCACATACGTACACAAGGAGTAAAGCATAACATGACAATTGCGGATAAAAAGAATAATTCTAAACGCGTACCTTGCACCACATCATCAGATGCAAGTGCATCACCCTCTGTCAAGGCAAAAACTCGCCCCTGGTTCACCTGGCGAGGCGGAGGTGTAGACCGGGTAGTCTGGGATGACGCCTGGTATGATCCTGCTGGGCGTGCTGGGGGCCTAATCCCCTGAGACTAGCCTGGTAAATGCCGACTGGGGCAATCCTTGATCACATGGCCCTGGCGACCACAATGAAAACATCCCCCCGATGCCCTTCGGTAATCTCCTGCCGGGTTCCTTCGGCCGCATGAAGTGCAGACCTCGTGTGTGTAGGTCGGAGGGGCCGGAGGTGGAGCATACCTCACCGTCTGAGGTGCAACTGGCCGTGGAGCTGGAAGAGTCTGAGGTCGCGGTGCCTGAGGCACATACTGCCGTGGAGCTGGAGGCGTATAAGATGGCCTCATCGGTGGTGCTGACCACACATACTGATAAGGGCCAGTATGATCCCGCCTCTCTAGAGGTGCTGAACTACTGGCCTGGCCTCTCGCCAACTCCTTCTTGGACACGGCCTCGAAATTCGCCTCGACCAATAAGGCTTTGTCTACTACCTCAGGGTAGGTAGCATGTCTGAAGACCGAAACCTTCTCTATGATAACATCTTTGAGCCCTTGCTAAAATCTTCTCGCTTTCATTGCCTCGGTAGCAACCATGTGAGTCGCGAAGCGTGATAGCTCCGAGAACTTAGCCTCATAAGCGGCCACAGTCATCAAACCTTGCTCTAGGTTGATGAACTCTCTTTCTTTCTTTTCCCGCACTCCAACAGGGAAGTACTTCTTATAAAAAGTGTCCTTGAACTCCTCCCAAGTCCAAGGTTGACCCTGCATAGTCAAATCTCATGTCCTCAATGCGGACAACCACCAGTGGTGGGCCTCGCCCTCTAGCATGAAAACTGCCCATGCTACTCTATCCTCCTCTGTAGGCGAGAGGACCGCAAAGATCTTCTCCATCTGAAGGATCCACGCCTCCGCAGGAAGAGGGTCCACACTCCCGTGGAATGATGGAGGCCACAATCTCCTGAATGTCTCAACCCCAGCTGTACGATGTACTGGAGCCGTAGGCAGTGGAGTAAATGCCGCTGAAGAAGGTATAGTCTGCCGAGCTGCCAGAATGGCGAGAGTCTCAGCAATAGAGCCTAGCTCCTGAGAGAGGTCCGGCTGCTCATCCTCATCTCTAGAAGAAGATGAAGCTCTGGTGTGTGGTCCACGACCCCGTGTGCCCTGCCTCATGACTAAAGTCCCGAGAACAATAGCACCACATGAGTCTCACTTGAAACCACAAGTTATCACAGTTCAAGTTCACCACAATTCAATTTGTATTAATTGTATAATACTAATATACATTGCATCACAACCATCGCTGTATTTATAATATTATACCTTGGTGTTCTAGCGTTCCTAAGACTCGTACTTGGTTGAAGCAACCATTTTGACTAAGACTAAGGTTTAGTCTTACACTTGGATCACGACTCGCTTCCGACTTACTTCCTTCCTAACTTGTTTCCTGACATATGCTCTTGTCAAACCATGGTATAGATTATAAGTGCCCCTAAAGACCTAAACCCTAAGCTTTGATACCACTTCTTGTTGCGACCCGAGACCCACCCTAAGAGTTAGAGTGAATCTTGGATGACTAATCATGGCTTGCATGACTTACTTGACAAACCAACCTGCAAAACCCACAGAGCATATACAATAGAGGATAAAAACAGCGGAAACATACTCTAACATGGTATAGCGGAAGTCTACCAAACCTCTATGTACATACATACGTAAATCCAAGTTTATACAAAAACGCAACCAAAAGAAAGTGTGGACATGCCCGCCAAAATACATGGATATATCTCTCTCAACTCACTCATAGCTATATCACTTAGAATCTACCACCACCTAATAATAACCCTCACCCTAAGGTTCCTCCACAGGCTCCTCAACGTACTCCTCCTCCACCCATGGGCCAGGAGCACAGACATCAAAAGGAGCAGCCGCTCCGCTATTACCTGCCGACATAAGAAGTACGGCTGAGCATGAAATACTCAGCGGGTACCAAATACTAACCAACAGTCATAGCATACAGATAGCGATACATAGAGCAAGAAACAATTCATACATATAAAGCAGGAATAATTTATATCATAACAATAAAGTAAAGCAGTATATAATCATGCTTGCATTCATAAAAGCCGATAAAACCCTTGAAAACACCGTGCACTTGACTTGACTTAAAGTACCATTTTCGTGCTTGAAAACTCGTCTTGTCTATCTTGCTTGATTCTTGTAGATCGTGCCATGTCATGCATGTCATGCGTGCTTGCTTGTGATCATGTAACTTGTGAGATACACTTGTAAGATGTACTTGTGAGATGCGCTTGTGAGATGCCTTGAGAGGGAAGGGAGACCATTCTTTATGCAATGCACTTGAGAGGGAAAGGAGACCCTTCTTCATGATATGTATGTACTTGCGAGGGAAGGGAGACCCTTCTTCATGCTATGCACTTGTGAGTGAGGGGAGACCCCTCGTGGAATGTTTGTTCTTGTTTTCTTGTGAAAAGCGAGGTAAAACATATCGTAGGGTATGTCCCACCTCTCAACCTCGTTCTTGAAAGCCTCGGTAAATTCATGTCATGCATGCCGTGCTCGTGGATTCGTGTGCATACTTGCATTGGAATTTAAAGATGACATTTGGGGATTTCACAATATATAGCATGTTGCAAATTAAACAATAAGCATTTATGACATTTTAAAGAAAACAAGAACTCACACTATCGTAAGCCCTAACAAGTTCATAAGTAATTAAGCATGCATTTTCTTAATTTATCCTTCGTTTTGTTCACCTTGGCATTTCATCAAGCATAGGGTGTGTCCATTATTTATTTCAACCTAAATCATGCTTTTCTAGGTGGGTTATGCTCACATCATACATGTTTGTTCATTATGGATACAATGCCCTCCCCATTTCATTCATCACATCATTTCACACGGCATCCAATCGCCAACACCCCTCTCCATTCACACCATTCACCATTTCAACTCATCATCCATTTATAGATGGAAGAAAACAAAGAATACAAGAATAAGGGAAGAAAGAAAGCTATAACTAGGAGGGTAGCAAGAAGTACCGACCTTGACAAATGAGGGAAAGAATCCCCTTCCAACACGTCCGTGAATCGCTGCCCTAGCTTGGAGAAACTACTCCTCGTGTGCTTGAACCGGGATCCTGAAACAATCCAAGCTTGAGGTGATCTAGGGTTCTTAAACCCTTTGATTTCTTCTCAAAAAACAAACCCTAGGTTAGGAAAACCCTTTCTCTCCTCTCCTTAGCTCTCAAATGTCCTAAGTGTTGAGAATGAGTCCTAAAGGCTCGGGCAACCCTTAAGAGGAAAGAGTGAAACGCCCAAAAGATGAAAACACCCTTAATGAAATTTCTGCAAAAACACGAAGACCGAGCGATCGGTGTTTATGACCGATCGATCGGTTGCCTACCGAGCGATCGGTGAATTGACCGAGCTCCCGGTCAAAAATCAACTCTCTGGAAAATTTCCCCATACAAAAATCTTGACCAGTCGATAGCTACCGATCGATCGCTCCATGGACCGAGCGATCGGTGGTCTGCAGGTCCAAACTGTTTTGGCCATATCTTTTGACTCGTTCGTCGGATTTTGACGATTCAACTTGTGTTGGGTTCGTACTTCGAAAAGGAACATTTCTGACATTTCAGAATTTCCAATTTCTTCCTTATTTATTAATTGTACTACTTTAAAGGCAAATTGGCTACAAAAGTGCCATGTATTAAGCATGAAAAAGTCTGGGGCTCTACATACATGATAATGCTCACAAACATTCCACGCACGATAAGTTTTGCATAACCGAGGTTTTCGTATAAGCATGTATTTCAAGATTCATGAACAAGGTTTTTATAAGGTCATTCATAAGAAGAAGCATAAGCATTGACAAAGCCAAACTTTGGGTTGGTATTCTAAGATTGGTTACTTCATGCTCACAAGGATCAAGTCCTAGATCTTGTATGAACTCCAAGGATCATAGGTCTGGCAAGGATTTTCAAGAACTCGTAAGAATTGTATAAGTCTAAAATTTTGCATATGTCTCCAAGGATCATAAGCTCACAAGAAGTTCATAAGGACTCGCAAGCTCACAAGAAGCTCATAAGAACTTGTAAGATCATAAGAAATGCTATAAGAACTCGAAAGCTCACAAGAACTCATAAGAACACACGAGACTCATAAGCATTCATAAGCATGCATAAGACGTTTTTTTTTTCCATGAAAAGAACAAGTTTTATGAAAGGATTTTCATGACAAGTTTTTAAGCATAAATTTTATGATTAGTATTCCGTTATGCACTTGTATGTAATATTATAATTACGATAGCACTGTTAGCTAGTAGTTTTGGCTCGCTGAGTATTCCATGCTCAGCCGTACATATTATGTCGGTAGGTACACTGGTTTCTTTTGACATCTATGCCCCAGGTCCTTGGATAGAGGAGGACTATGGCGAGGAGGAGCCATATATGGAGCCGATAGTGGAGCCTTAGGAGGAGGCGAGAGACTTAGACTATTGGCCTTATCAGGGCGATCACTGAGAGGGAGAGAGAGAGATCATTTTATTTTGTATTTTAATAGGTGGGCATGTCCACCTCTACTTTTGTTATGTATGTATAGACTAGGAATACGGATTATATATAGAAAAAGATATTTTTGGGTTACGCTTCCGCACACGATTAAGCTCCCGCATTACTTTATGTTTCCATTATATATTGCCTTGAGTATTTTACAGGATGGTTTGATATCGGATATTTGTACATCACGAGCCAAAGTATCCCTAACTCCCAGGGGGTATTTTGGGTCATGACACCCATGTGTGTCTCAGATATCACACCCAGATCCGACCCAGATTCAATTCGAGCCAGAGACTTGATCAAATGACTCTGATCATCCGATCAAGGTTAACCTAGATCTACGATCCTGATTAGATCAACGGTCCTAATTTGGTCAAAATAAATAGCGACCCACGAAGTGCAAAGTGCACCTCATAGCGCCCAAAGTCTTATACCCGCACTCGTGCCCGTGCCCTCACGCTCACTGCGAGCTCATCCCGTGCACCCAAGTTATTGTCTAAAGGATTTGGTGAGTAATATTTTACATCACATGCTTGGTTGTTGACAACTAAGCAACTAAGGGAGTAATTAAATCCTTTAAATTTTCTCTTCTTTTCCGATGTGAGACTAAAGAAACATGGAAAATGCACTAAAAGTGTGTTTTCTATCTTTTAAGAGATCAAACACCCAACTTTAACAAAGATTAAATTCATGGAGGGTTTTAGTTCAAGATTTAAAATCAAAACCTCGGATCCTAATGATCCGCTTTTTATTAATTTTAAAATCAAATTTTAAATCAAACTTAACAATCCCTCACTTGATTTAAAATTAGTAAAGTAATTAAGAATTAAGTAAAACAAATTCGGCATCCAAGAATATCTTGTGCATAAATGCAGGTGTCTTTCGACTTGAACCTACACTTAGTACAAACAAACCAAGAAATGTTAGAGAACCCAGTGGACTATGCCTTAAGCTGCAGAACTCGTATTGACCGATCGGACTTATCACACACACATTCCTTTCAAAAGATATTTGTACTCATTCAGCCTTGCACTTTAACGTCCATTCTTTATCCCTATCTTACTAAGAGCTCTAGAGATAAGCCAAAATCTTATAGAAGGTGACGAGCCTCCGACACTCAGAAAGGTGAGTCTATTAAGAGCTCTTCTGCAACACTCCAGGCTATTACAGGCCTATAGTTACTCATTAAGAGAATTCGTTTAAATTCTCAACCACATCACAGAATCATTTATAAATCAACAGTCTATAGACTTGCACTATTGACATCATCCTTAGGAAGGAACCCAACTTGAAATGACATTTCATTTATAGTGCATCTATAGTCTTTTACAAGGTATGTTATTCCCATTGAACCTGAGAGACTCATCAAGTTAGGTTTCCATCTAGTACAACTACTCAACTGGCTTCAGTCCCATTCCTCTATATGTGTTCATCACAAGGTCCGTACCAAGGCCCTTGGACAAGGGGCCAGCCAAATTCTCCTTGGACTACACGTACTAGATTGGATTTTCTCATCAGAAATCAGACCCTAACATGGTTATGCTTCAAGCGGATCTATCTGGACTTAACATTATAGTTTTCACTATATGCTTTGAGCATAGCCTCCTGATTATAACAATAAATTGTGACCACTGGCATAGGTGTCTCCCAAATTGGTACATCAACCAGAATACTCTTGAGCCATTCAACTTCTTGTCTAGCTAATGATAGTGTAATGAACTCCGATTCCATGGTGGAATAAGTTATGCAGGTTTGATTCTTGGACTTAAAGGAGATGACTCTTCCTACCATCGAGAAGATCCATGCAATGGCCGACTTTGATTCGTCTGGGCATGAATTGAAAGTATGCCTCTTTTTAATTTTAGAAACACAGTTCTTGGGGGGCATACATCGAATCCCAAGATCTTACTAAGACTCTAATTGATTTTATTCAATGAAGGTTAGAATAACATTCACCTTTACGACTTTGAAATTGTTAAGTCAAATCCACATAAGAATAGTACTCGCAAAACTTCACAAGTGTCAAGTCTCATGTCGATTCACACAAACCTTCTTTTTCCTTTAAAGCTTTCTCTAAGGGAAGCTAATGGCCCTTCCAAATTCCCAGTTCTAGGAATCTTGAATAAAAGATCCAATCTTTTATTATAAAGAACATTTCTTGATGATCAAGATCCTTGATCTTCTTCTTCTTAATTATTCAAAACTTTGAACACACAAGAGAAGAAAGGGGAGAGGGGTGACCGTACACCACTAGAGAGAGGGACTGGGCGTGAGATTTGAGGAGATGTGAGAGGTTTCTAAATCTGAAAATTCTGGAAAATTAAAGAATGCCCAAAGCCTTGGACGTCCAACCCTCTTTATAGGCTTTATTGGTTGCTTGCAACCAAAGTTTCCTAATCCTTATCCAATAAGGATTCCTCAATTAGTTTCTAATTCTTGATTTCTCCTAATCCAATTAGGATTAATCATTAATAGAAACTAACCTTATCCATTAGTATCCAACTAATCTTATCCTTATCCCAATCCAATTAGGATTCCTTGATTAGCAAGAAACTAATAGACTCCTTGTCCAACAAGGAATCTTTAATTAGTAACTAACTCTAACTAACTAACTAACTAACCTTATCCAATAAGGATATTAGCTATTAGATACTAATTAAATAATAATAACAATTACTATTATTAATACCTCAATGAAGTGGGCGTCCCACCCTAGGTGGGTCCCACCCCACACGCCTAAAGGGTTTCCAAAACCCTCTTGGTCACTTGAATTATTCTTTTATAATAATTCCCAATGAGTCCTACCCATTTGGTTTTTCACATCTAATGTGATTCCACCTTTTAGAGCTTCACTATACCATATAGTGATTACTTAGAGAAATTAATTAATTTAATTATAAATTAAATTAAATACTTTAAGAAGGTCATTGTGTGTGGGATCTAAAGGGATCTCCTATTTCCGGTTGTGGGACCAAGTACTCAACCTTTTGGTTAAAGCATTGTTACTAGGAAACACCTTTCCAAAAACTCCATTAGGATCATAGAATGTTATCTAAGTCTCTGGACTTCCACCAATCACAATTAATGTCCATTAACACAATGTGATTAACCTCCAGAAATTAGAGAATTGCTTGTAAGTACCATCTCACAATATATTTACAAATAAATCCTTCCACATTCTGATATCACTTGTAAGCTTCCGGGATTGGAACAATTCCACTGTCTTAGTCCCTAGCTTATGAATAGAACCCTTTCTCATGATTACTTTTTCATTGAACTGAACCTCCAAAACACTTTTAAAGAAACATTAGAAAAGAACTGACATATATATTTATATATACTTTTCCATATTAAAAATATCAACTTCGATAAAAACTATTTTACCGAAAAGCACCAGTACTGGATTTAACAGTTCAATTCAACAAGTATCACCTTGATATCATTATCTTCAATTAAGGAGTTGTGGATTCCTTATTGAATGTTTACACACTTCTCCAAACATTCTGGATATGACTCAACATACCCAGAGTTAGTCCTGTGCATTGGACATTGCCGATTGGCACATCAAAGCCATATAGACAAATGTCTGAGAAGATGTTAACCTCTCAGGTCTAAGGACAATTTTTCAAATGGATAACCCTAATACAATCTGACAGTGTATTCCATAGGGTATCCACTAGTGACCCCGTTCAGTATTATGTACTTGTTACATATACTCACATGTTAATCAAGAATCACCACTCTCTGTGAATGAGATTCATCACACTATCTCATAGAACTACACATGTGCAAGCCATGAAGAAGTACGGCGCCCAACCAGTACTCTAGAGGCTTCGAACAATATTAGGTTTACAAGGAACCGGAAAATCATATCTCCTCGCAACCTTTGCATGATTTTCCTACAATGTTACCTATGGAACTTTATGTCATCATCATATGAGACAGTAATTTATATAAATACCCTTTATAGTTGGTTGTGTGAATATGATGTTTGTCTAATCAACATATAAAAGTCTCTTATTGGCTTTTGAAGGCATATATGTCCAACATGAATTCCATGTCACATCACTAAATCCTTCAAGCACGGTGGGTGATCTTCCGTAGTGCAGAGCATAGGATAATGTACCCTTCAGGTACCTCAGAATTCTGATTAATGCTACCCAGTGCAATCTACCAGGGTTACTGATATATCTGCACAACATCCCCACTACTTGAGCTATATCCGATCTAGTGCAATGCATCACATACATTAGACTGCCGATAATCTGCGAGTATTCAATTGAGAAACACCTCTGTCTTCATTTTTTGTTAGTTTAATACTTGAATCAACTGGTGTAGGATTCGGAGTGCAATCAAACTGATTGTACCTCTTGAGAATCTTCTCAATGTAGCTTTGACTGAGAAAGCGCAATTCCTTTGCTGCTCCTAACTATGAGCACGGATTTTGTCACTCATGGGTATATGTTGAGTTGAGAGTCGCTACTTATTAATTCAAAAGGGATAAGTCTCCGGGTGATGGATAAGGTCTTGGTCTGTGGGAGAGATCTAGGTAAGAGGTTCAGTTAAGTCCGGGGAAGATATTAGGCACCTCGGGACTTCCATTTTATAATGATTCCCTACTTTCTAGGTTTAATTCAAATTAAAGTCAAATTGTTGTTCAAATGCCTAAGTGTTTAGAGTAATACTAATCTAAGAAAAAAAAGCTAATTAGGGTCGAACCCGGGTTGGGATACCTGAGCCTGTGCCAAGGCTAAGGGGTGTGTGTGTGTACACCAAGGGTGGCTAAGGATCTAGCCCGGAAGCTAGGATTTGGTTGACCGGGTTGATCAAGTGTATGGTTTAGACCCGGTATGCCTAGGGTTAGTCTGGTAGACTAAGGTTAGGCCCGGTAGGCAAAGGGGTAAGTCCGGTAGACTTGATTTGGGCCCACTAGGCCAAAGATGGATTTAACCAAAGTTAAGGTTTTTAACCGGGGTTAAGGGTCAAACTAACCATGGTCAGGATTGCTAACCACAGTTGAGAGTAACAATGTTAGGCCCGGTAGGCCAAGGGTAAGCCAGGTAGGCTAAGGGATTAGACTTGGTAGGCCAAAAGAGGATTTAACTATGATTAAGGCTGTTAACCGGAGTTAAAGGATAAGTCAACCATGGTTAGGGCTGCTAACCATGGTAAAAAGGTCCAAAGTCTGTATTTTTGGTCCTTTTATATTTTAAAGATATTTTTGGTATTTTTTGAGATTTTACCAAGCGTTAAGAGTTTTTAACCATGATTAAAAGTTAATTGGGGCTGAGTTAACCCCAGTTAAATGGTCTAAGCAAGTCAGGGTGGACCCAGATAGCATGGCAGGGCATAGAATGGCCTCCTACCTGGTCTGGACCCTGTGTAAAGTCCACAATCATAGAAAACTAGAAATGGCGGTAGAGTGTCTACCGCCATTTCCAGTTTCTAACTGGCCTGGGTTTGCTGGCCTAGTACTAGGGTTAGGGATGATCCCAATGGGTCGTGGACCCACCGGGTTGAAGAGAGGACTACCCTAAGCATCCTGGGCCTTTGGTGAGCCCAGTGGAAGGTCTGGAGTGGACCCAAACACACTGTACATGAAATACTGAAATGGCGGTAGAGTATCTACTGCCATTATGCACAGTCTCTGGTTTAGGCGATTTAACCATGGCTAAACTTGTTGGGTTGACCTAGAATGACTAAGGTAGAGAGACAAAGGTATGAGGAGTTCAAACATAGCCTTGGAATGGACCAGGGCCCCACCCAAATGGGTGTAAAGGTGCTCCAATGAGGAACACCTAGAATGGCGGTACTGAGTTTACCGTCATTCTGGTATTTTTCCAGAAAAAGAAAATCTACCTCCTGGGGTAGGTCCAGGCCGTATCCAAGGTATCCCTCATGGACTGAGGGTCCCTCAGAGGCTAAGGGGTATACACCATGCATGCGAGGGCCTTGTACCCGAGCTCACCACCTCAAGGGGGTTCCCCCATGCCTCTGAGGAAGGCAGGGGGACCCCTATCATTGGTATATAACATCAAAACAGAAGGGAAATGGCCCCTAGAATAGGACCAAGGCCTTACATATGTTTACAGAAGAAAGTAAAGGGTTAGGGGTGGCCCTACCCTTGCTTGGTGCTCACGGTGGACTGCACAGTGGTGATGGTTGGTGCACGGTAGTGGTGCAATGTTGCGACAGGCCTGGGGTGGGCTGGTATCTCCCTGGACAGTTAAGGGGTCCTCCCTGATGGAGAACCAGGGCTAGAATGGACTGGAATAGGCTGGCCGAGTTTTTGTAGGGTGATTTTATGGAGGTTTTTGAATGAGGATTAAGCTTGGAGTGGGGGAGCTTTTATAGACTAAGGAGGGGACCCCAGGGCACTATAGGGTTTAACAGAAGGTCCTCGACACTAGGGAGGCGGAGAGGAGTGGTCCAGGGGTGCTAGTTGCACTCTGCATCAGAAGTTCAACAATGGCGGTAGAAGTTCTACCGCCATTCCTGTTTTAGTTCAATATAGGAATGGCAGTAGAAACTCTACCGCCATTACCTATATTATGCTAAAAGAGGCCAAACCCTGTTACAATTGGACTGTGCACACTGTAGATGTTGCTATATAAGGAAATGGCGATAAAAACTTTACCATTCATGGAATTTTTGAATTTTGGGGTGTGGGCCCCACTCCAATGGGTCCTAGGGGTTTGTGGGCCCATACTTGGGCCCACAAAGGTTTTAGGCTTTGGTTTAGGGATTTTTGGGCCCTAGGGTTAGACTAGGGTTTACCTAAAGTTTGACTGGGGTTTACCTAGGGTTTGACTAGGGTTTACTTGGGGTCAGGGTTTGTCCTAGGGTTAGGCCTAGGGCTTGACTAAGGCTTACCTAGGGTTTAACTAGGGTTTACCTAGGGTTAGGGTTTGTCCTAGGGTTTGACTAGGGTTTACCTGGGGTCAGGGTTTGTCCTAGGGTTAGGCCTAGGTTTTGACTAGGGTTTGACTAGGGTTTACTCGGGGTCAGGGTTTGTCCTAGGGTTAGGCCTAGGGTTTGACTAGAGTTTACCTGCGGTCAGGGTTTGTCCTAGGGTTAGGTCTAAGGTTTGACGGTGATTAACCATGGTTAACATGTTTAATCATGATTAAAGGGGTGTAAAAATTGGGTGCTTACACTAACAATCTTGATTCTAAGTATAACGTCTGTTTCGCCCATATCTTTCATATCAAAGTTAGACGACAGAAACTCTTTTGTGTTGGCAACACTTTGATCATCAGTTCTAAATATGAGCATTTCGTCAACATACAAGCAAATTATCACCCTAGAGTTGTCTCTGAATTTTTTATACACAGATATCACCACCATTGACTTGATATCCATCACCTAGAAGGACATTTCTAAATTTATCATGCCATTATTTTGGAGCTTGCTTTAGTCCATACAATGACTTCAAAAGTTTGCACTTTCTTCTCGTTCTTTGGTAGAACATATCCTTTACGTTGATCCATGTATATTTCTTCTTCTAAATCACCATTAAGAAACGCAGTTTTGACGTCCATTTGATGAATGATCAGATCCTTGATTGAAGCCAACGCAATCAACATCCTAATGGTAGTCAACCTAGCCACAGGGGCATAGGTGTCAAAATAATCAAAACCCATGCGTTGTCTGAAGCCCTTCGCAACCAGTCTAGCCTTGAACTTTATTATGGGTCCATCTAGTTTCAATTTCTTCTTAAAGATCCATTTGCACCCTACTGACTTGTATCCTAGAGGTAGGTCCACCAGGATCCAAGTGTTGTTGGAGTTAAGAGAGTGCATCTCATCATCCATTGCCTATTTCCAAAGATCTACGTCTTTAGATGTCATTGTTTCAGTGTAGCTTGTTGGATCCTTCTTGATCAAACAAATATACTCTGGGCCAAAATCCTTTGGAATTCTTGGTCAAGTACTTCTTCTTGGTTTAGAAGGAACTGAGTCTTCAGGCTCTTTGCGCTTAGAACTAGATTTCGCTTGGTCCCCCACTACTTCTTGACTTATCTTATATGGGAACACATTTTCAAAGAATTCTGCACCAATAGTTCCACAACTGAATGTGGTGCAGGCGTTTCTAGATTTAGAAACCTGTACGCTTTGCTTGACATCAAGTAGCTAATGAAGACGCATTCAATACCTCTGGTTCCTACCTTCAAGTTAGGCAATCTGACTTGGACTGGACAACTGCAAACCCCAAGGTACTGCGAATTGGGTTTTCTTCTCAGTCCCCTAAAGACGGACACAAAGGGGTGTCTGCGGGGCATTATTGCCCTGCTATTAGCATCTAATGCTAGTTGAACTAGTAATGAGTCAGCCCTTGGCCAGCTGGTGCATGTACCTTTGGCATGCACGAAGCTGAACTGCCCATTCTATGAGTAGTGATTGTGTAGGCAGGTGCACCATGCACCCGTCTTGTGGGCGGTGAGTTTTCACTATCCAACTCACTTCTAGGCGGCCTACTATCGTGCCTCCCCGTCGGCTTTACTTAGTTGATTAGTACCCATGAACCCAATGTAACTGAGCGGGCCTACTATCAACCTTAACATCTTTACTTCCTTTTTTACATGCCTTTACTTCACCCTTTACATCATCTTTTATACTTTACCTTTCATTTGGTTCAATTGCATCTTATACTTTACTTCTTCTTTGTATACTCACACTTTAGCAAATCTCGATCATGCATATACATGTGTCAGTGTAACAATTGTGAATAGCATGGTTAACAATTGGAAGTACTGTAAGAACACTTAATATATGGCCAATAATCACATATTTCATTCATAGCCATAGCCATAGCCATAGCCATAGCCATAGCCATAGCCATATAGCCTATATACACTTAAGTCATGCCTATCCGAATCACATAGAACATATGGTTTTATTCTTGTTGTTCCCCAAAATCTATATCTTTTATCATGTTTTTCATCTTTGAATCATAATATCAAGAACATCTAATAAAAATAGAGTTTTCTACCCTCTTATTCTTTGGTTTAAGGCATAGCAACAACACAAATTAACTAGTAGGATTTTCTACTAGTTCATAGCACAAATCAAAGGTTTTTATATTGAATTACAATAAGGGTTATGACATTAAAATCTAGTAGAGTGTATCTACCTTAACAAGATCGGATCCCTACGATTTAGAACTTGAGAATTAATTTGGAGAAGTGATCGAAGCTTGAGAACACCAAAGAAAGCAAGAAGGAACTCCTCCTCTAGTAGAAACCATGAACCCAAGAACACCTTGAAGAAATCCTAGCTTCCCTTTCAATAATCTTCAAAATCTATCTCTTAGGGTTTGAGTAAATCAAACCCACGAATTTGGGTCCTATTTATAGGCCAAGGGTTTCCAAAAACCCAAAAGACCATTTTCAAAATATCTCCCAAAGGTCGGTTATGAGTTTCAGATCAAATTTACCGTTTTCTGACTTGTCGACTAGTGAAAAAACCCCAGACGCAGTCGTCGACGAGTGAGACTCCAAAACTCTCTGTTTCAATACTATCCTAGAAGTCGACGAGTGAGAAACACCCCAAGTCCAGAAATTTTTTTCTCATTTTTCTTACTTAGATCATTTTCCTACTTTGTTTCTAACACCCATAAACATAAAAGAACATAACTCTAAGCTTCTCATACATGTTACAACACATTAAACACTAAATTCAAATGTCAAAACTTTGTTCTTCATTGATGATAATCAAGGAAAACACATAAGGTTTCAATACTTTAAAACACTATTCACAGCACTATAACCTTGGTTCTGGTTTCTATATTCATGGTCGTTCGACGGTTTCAGCGGTTTCAGGAAATAGGCTACTGGATTTCAAAACAATGTAAAACCATTGAGCACGGTCGATCGGATTTGCACATCCATCCACCAATTTTACCGTATCAGTCCTTCACACTTATCATATATGAGATTGTAGCCTTAGCTCGTAAGGACCTTGAAGTCTTGATCTCGCTCTCTTTGAGCTTTTGTATCTTGATTATCGCCTTTAGAGCCAAGGACTCAGTTCTCCACTTATTGCAGCTTACGTAGCAAAAGAAAGGAAAGAGAATACTGGCATGTCATTCTCATTAAATGGGAAATTGATGAAATCTTGTAAGGAAGTCTAAACTACAAAAAAAAAAAACAGATCACATGTGAACCCCCCCCCAAAAAAAAGAAAAAGAAAAACAGATCTTCCCTAAAAACAACAAGAGTCAAGACAAGTCCTCAACCCAAAAAAGAAAAGAAAAGTCCTCTCAATCCTTTTTTGTACCAGCTCACATGTGAACATCCAATGTCCACACTCTTCTCCCAATCCCCAAAAGAGCCTTCACATTCAAAAATAAACAAAACCCGCAGCAAGATATCTACTTTTCTGATCCGCATAGACTCCTAGGTAGGCGCCACAGCTCACTTTTAGAGTCAAATGACATAAATACCCGTATGTAGATAATAATAGTCAGGTCAGGCCAACAACAACTTGAGGTGCCAGTGCCCCCACATGAGTCATATCTTATTATATGCTCGCCAATTTGTAGAAAAAAAAAATTTATCCTCTATCGATGAGATTTCCTCAATGACTCGCCAATTTGTAGAAAATGACGAATTTCAGATGAGATGCCACCAACCCTCAGGGTGTAGCCTAGTAGTCCAAGGACGAACCATAAACTCAAAGGTCTCAAGATCGAATATGGGCTCCCCTCAATATCGGATGTATGGGTTGGAGGTTTTACCTATACATCACGTTGGACTAATCTTAGTTTGGACCAGGATGCCCACGTATACCAAAAATAAAATGAGGTGCCACCACATTAGTGATCCCAAATCCATGGAAAACACCATCCTCTAAAAACTTGGCATTTCTAATCTAAGATCCTACGCATTCTATACAAAGAGAAATTCTATTGCTACATAGGATATAAGAGGCGATCTTGTACTACAGCATAATATCTATCTCATATATATTTTATTGGTGTATAATTCGCGAATTTGCTAACTATGCTCATGACTCACTTATATTGAACAGCTTTCTACCTTATATTTCTAATTAGAAGGATAAACCCTAAAAGCCTTGGCAAGGATATCATAAGATGCCTCTTACTAAGACTATCACATGTCGTATATGCAGTCAAAAATAACTAATTATCAAAATAATAATAACTAACATCAATGGTAAAATCTCAAATGATTTCTTTACAAGAACATGTCTTATGTTATTATTATACCTTTTCCACCACTGAAATTTGGCCTCTTAACCTCTTATATGAACTGTTGATTTGGTGGGTTTAGATTCTCACCGAGCTACATCAAAGTAGGTGCAATTAACAACAATCTTAATTTGTTGTATCTATCTAGAAGACTTGACCCATTCTCATGCTTAGCCTAATCTTCTAGAAAATTAATCTTAGTCGTAGGCTTAATAGGCTCAGCTGATGCCACTTTGGTAATTAATACAACTGATTATTAGAGAGTAGTTAAATATTAAGACAATTGTATTAATTTGAACTAATACTTAATATGAAAAAAAAGAAAAAAACAATTTAGTAAGAGTAGTAAACTATGCAACTAATGCTAATTAATTAACAGAAAAGAAAAAAATTGTTGATCAAAACGAGAAAAATCAAATAACCTATATGAAATCCAAATTTAAAATAATTAATCATCAAAATCAAATAAAAATGTCTAGAATTTTTTTTTTATTCCTTAGATTGTTTATTTCATGGGCAATAGATTCATCTTGTGGAGATAGACTACGACAATGCTTGCATGGAATGGAGTGGAGCAAAAAAACAAAGAGTATGGAACCCAACTTGACCCTTTTATAAACATGGGTTAAAAGTCGTCATAGCAAAAGTGGACTCTCAACCTTCTCTCCTAACCTATTTGAAATTAAAAATTAATAATATTTTAGATTATAACAACATTTGATCTTAAAAGCAATAAATATATAGTTGTATATATTTTTCAATAAATAAAAGGCCACCCTAAATCCGACTCATTCATAAACTGAATAATTAAGGAACTAATCTATACCCGATTCACTGGTTCAAAACTTCCAACCTACAACATAATGGTAGTCCAAAACTCGTTCTCTTTAAAAGATCAATAAACCTTCTTAAATTTTTTTATTATTTTTTTTACCGTCTTAAATTTTGGTCAACTGTTATTTCCATTCTATCAACGCTATTAGATCATAGTCAATTGTGAGGACCGAAACATGAGAAGGATGATCTAGGCATAGAGTAGGACCATGCATGCATAGCCAGCACGGTAAAACCACGCAGAAAAATGGCAGGGATGGTCCTTTATTAGACATAACAAATGACAGTCTTAGGAAATTGATTGGTGCCTTGACTAACAACACATCCAAAACACCCGAGACGTGAAGCGCGCACTTGTAAACCTCACGTTTTAGCACTCTTCCTCTTTTCTTTTTTTTCACAGGAAATCAACATTAGTTTGATTTCAGTCATATGCATGGAGTTCTCAACCCTATGACTGAAATCATCATTATTATTATTATAGGAATCATTTAATCCAACTAAGAACATATTCATAAATGAGAAATAAAACATATGAATTGAGTGGAATAATAATTTCTATACATAAAAAAAAAATGTAAACAAGATTGCATATCTTAGAGATGTTGAATCCATGAACTGAAAAGTCAAATCTCAAGAACAGAAGATTAAAAACGATTGCAGGTTTCATCGTTTCAAGACAAAAAGGAACACAACTACAAAGCATATAAATATGGAAAATAGTTAACGTACCCATGAAATCCATTTCCAAACCTAAGGCACCACCTCATTGGTGGATGACCCCCCCCCCCCCCCCCCCCCCTCTTAAATACTCGGGGGGGTCATCCACCAATGAGGTGGTGCCTTAGGTTTGGAAATAAATTTCATGGGTACGTACGCCTTTCACTACTCCATAAGTATCTTTCAAATATCCATACGTCGAAGCTTGATAGGCAAATAAAGAGAAGGAAGGATTACAACAAGGATACAGTAAATATTAATTTACCGTACAATGATGGAATAGAATTTGTGTTGCCGACTCTAAGAAGAATAAGAAGATATATCTCTTTCTCCAATCAAAAAGAAGTTTGTCCTCCCTTCAGGAGGAAGATAAAATTCGAATACACCTTAAAAATATTGCTTTAGATTTGATGCACTCTATATTTTCAATATTTATTGCTTGAAAACAAAGGATTTCAAGAAGCACAATGCCACAAGGCCCGCGACCTTAATAAGAAACCGATAATATACTTTGAATTTGGTTTTGGACTTACGTCATGCTTAAAATGTTGGCATGCAGATTATATTCCAATGCAAATACAAAAAGGACTATTCCATGCCTAGGGTGGCCTGAACAATGAAAGCAATCCAATGTTAAAATGTGCTTTATGATGAAATATAGAATATGGGTTTTGAAGCATTGGGACTTACTTGAGCAATGGAGACTCTAATGACCGTGCCTCTTATAAGCACAACCCCAATGTAAGCAACTAAGGATCCGTAGTTGTAGTGGCTTAGCCATGCTTATTAGTTATTTGATTTATGGTTTGTATTCTTTCCTTGGTTGCCATTGCTTTTTGTTCTTCCACAGCTAGCTCCCTCGGATGCCATTGCTTTTTGTTCTTCCGTAGCTAGTACCCTATACCAATCTAGAATTTCTAGTCCTTCTCATAAGAGTCGAACAATGGGGGAGTGGAGAATATAGGAAGATACAAGACGCTATTAATACCGTGGACTTTCTAGTAGAGTCCTTCCAGTTCTCTAATAATAGAGAATCCTTATTAGTAAGAAAAACAAAATATAGAGACACACGTATCTCTTATTACTATAATATAGAAATAAGACTTTTCTCTTTGCTCTCCAAACTCCAATTCCTCCAATCTTATAAGTTCTATTTTAGAGATGACATGTGACTTTTCTATTTAATCTCCACCATTCAAGTTTGGGATCTACTATCTCATCTTAGAGTCCTCTCTATCTCCACTCTTGTAGAGTCCTCTCTATCTCCAACTCTCACAGGTTTGGGGCCCACTATCTCATCCTAGAGGCCCTATCTATCTCCACTATTGTAGAGTCCTCTCTTATCTCCAACTCTTAGATGTATTGATTTAAGTTTAATACTAAGAAACTTATGATTTTTCATTAAATGTTATTAAAATAATATATTACTATAAAATTAATTATTTAATACAAATAATAATGCATCAAATAAATAAATAAAAACTTATATTATTAAATATTAAATTTATTAAATATTTTTAAAATATATTACTTAATATTTCAATAAATAAATATTATTATTTAATTTTAGATATTTTTAATTAGTACCCGTGCATCGGTATCTCTGCTAGTATTACTAATAACTATACTAGGGGAGTAGAGATTATAAGAAGACACAAGGCTTTTGATACCGTGGACTTTCTAGTAGAGTCCTTCCAACTCTCTCTATTAATAAAGCTAATCTGATCTAAATAGATCACTTTAAGAAGTTTACATAATGTAAAACTTCTATCTACATTGTACATACGTAATAGTCTATCTATTAGATCATGCATGCAAAGATGTAAATTAGAAAAAGTGTATCGGTAGAACCCCAGAACTCATTGCTTAGTCGGTGAATAGTATATGTGAATAGTATTGGTGAATAGTGATTTTAAGGCATAAATGTCTACTATATATTTTGGTGTGAGATGAATGAATGAAAGAGTTTGCAATCAAAGTTTATGTGTTGTGAGTCATAAAGCCAAGGTAAAAGAGTGGGAATACTCTAACTGAACTAAGGGAAGAGTGAAAACACTCTAAGTATGAAAATTTGAGAAAAATTAGAAAAATGGTCAAGTTCTACAGGTGGTCAGTCGACCGCCCCTCCTGGCCAATCGATCGGCTGTATGAAAGTGGCCCAAGAATGGACCACAGTGTGTTTGATCAGAGGCTGGTCAACTACCCCTTCTAACCGCTCGATCGACTGTCTCAAAAATACTCAGAAAAGGGGCAACATTAGGGTTTTTGCAAATCTCGGTCGATCGCCCCTCCCAGCCGATACCATTATCCTATCTTGAATAATAGAGAGACTGATTTTGGAGGGCACTTTAGTCATTACAACTCAATCACGTTACATTTCTTTCTACTGGGTGTCTTCGAAATGATGATATGGAGATGTAAGGACAACTTGTTAGTTCCAGCTCTTCTTCACTTTTCCATGGCTAAAACTATATTCTTCTTTTTGATGATGATGATGATTCCTTGCATAACAGGAGCAGGAGCATCATCTAATAATAATGATAATAGGGTGGGTGAGGAACTACTAAGCTATGATTTTTACAACAAAAGTTGCCCCAACGTTGAGAGGATCATTCACAATGTGGTCTCTCAGAAGCTTCTCGAATCCCCCACCACCGCTGCCGGCGCTCTCCGCCTATTCTTCCACGACTGTTTTGTCGAGGTACGTAATTGCTTCGAATTAACTGACAACCGTGTCCTCGATCTCTCTCTTCTTTTTTTTTTTCTTTTCTTCTTTCTTAGAAAGAAATAAAAATGAGTGTTACATACGTAGGGTAGGGGTGTGATGCATCGGTGTTGATAGCATCGAGTGAGACAAACAAGGCGGAAAGAGATGCAGAAATAAATGAATCTCTGCCCGGAGACGGGTTCGACGTGTTCTTCAGATCCAAGAGAGCTTTGGAGCTGCAGTGTCCCGGCGCCGTGTCCTGTGCAGATGTCATCACTATTGCCACTAGAGACTTGGTTAACTTGGTATTCTTTCTTTCTTTTTTTTACAATATAATGATCAAAAAAAAAACTCTCCCTGTACTGATGAGAGCTAGACGTCCAATTTAAAATAAATAAAATCCGATGGTACCAAGGCCCATATGTATTTAATGGTGGACCCATTCTATGTTTGGTGCCTTTAGATTTAAAATCAGACGGCCCAACTCTCCATTCTATCGAGAGTTTTTAATCATTTCCCATATATAATATAGGACTTTGCTACTGAGACCGCAAAGGGCCGAGTACACACTGAGACCGTGCTTACATGCACGGATCTCAAAATTTCATTAAATTTATTTTTAAAATTTTGAGATCCATGCATCATATGCACGGCCTCGGTGTGGTCTCACCCTTGGCGGTCTCACTAGCATTTTCCTTTTCCTTATAGTATATGATGGATTCCATGACCTGAATACCTCATTAATGTCCATCGTCCTTGAGATATATGCTCTTGGTAATGTTTTCCTAGTAGAAACACCCATTAAGGACAGTTCTGTCTCTTGATAATTAATGTTTCTACCATGGGTTTATGGGGCAGTGGTTGGTGGCACACATAATTCCCTGTAGGAAAATGACCGGCATAGATGATCTTCACTCATTTGAGAAAGGTCTTGAAATCAAAGATACCCCTAATCTGAAATTTCAAATTTTAGTCGAAATATTTCTGATTTATATTTTAATAAAAGATCAAAGAAACCCCTAATCTGAAATTTCAAAATTTTAGTCGAAATATTTCTGGTTTATATTTTAATAAAAGAATAGTGATAATTATCTAAATGTATAAAAAAATTTGATAATTTCTCAAAATTTTCTATTATTTTCCGAAATTTTTAGTTTTTTTCCTAAAATAAAATAATAATGTTTTATTACTAAATTATTAATTTAAATGGAAATTTATCTAATACCAAATAACTTAAGATACTTAAGACCCTCAAACACTTCTAATAACCTATCTACAACAGAAGACCCAAATAATAGGATACTTGAGAATTATAATTATTTAATTTTTATAAAGATAATCTTCATTTTTTTTATTCTTAAATATTAAATTTATAATAGGACGCCTAAAGTTAGGATACTTAAGACAATTAGTTTAATAATTAGATAAGTGATTTTGATCTAATAACTTTATGTAATATATGGAAAAAAAAATAGAAAAAATATAAATAAAGAAAAATTTTAATTTACTTCAGTCAAAAAATTGTGAAATTTCATATTATTTAATTTATGAAATCTCGATTTCCATTAGGGTCCAAAGTTTGCAAAATTTTCATGATTTCAAACCTTGAGAGAGCTCATCGGGATTGCTGTTGGATCCTTGCTCGTCGGGATTGCTGCTAATAACTTTTTTTTTTTTTGTTAAATAATAATAACTTACTTTCATTAATAGTAATTCCAATAAAGCAAGTCACTAACAATAATCCCAGGACGAAAAAAAGTGTCCAACGGTTTTAATTAGGGCCCAAGGCAGGGCTATAAACAAACCTAGCTTAATTTTCTATTCTCTCTTTTAAAACCGTAACCTAAGAATGGAAAAATCAATCCAGAGAAACCCTACTGTGTGGAGAGTTTATTGTGGGCGACAGTATTGTTACAGCCGATAACAGCGAAGAATATAGTTACATACGTTGTTGCAGTTATGGGTGGCATGGGTTGATCTTTGGATCTTTCTAGTGAGAATTGCGAGATTGAGAAGTTTCTTTCTTATTTCTTTAGTTTAATTTGTTTGGTTTGATTTCTAGTTTTTGGAGATTTTGACGACCGCGTAAGTGGAGTTACATCTATGGCTCCTTTTTCTAAAGAAGTTGTTTTTCTTTACGGACTAGATAAATCCACAAACCAAGATCAGGTTCTATTTTTCTTTTTTACTTAGAAATCAGGTTATGTTTGTTGCTATTATCTTCTATATCTTAGTATTTGATTTTGATTTAATATAAACGAGCTAAGAATAACATAGCTCGGGAGCTGGCTTAAGCTTGTTACTTATACACAAGCTCAAGCAAACAATATAGAGTTCAGCTATATATGTTAATTATGTCAAATTTTTTTGGGTCAAGGTAACAATACCACAAGGCAAAGCTACATGTAATAATAGAAGGGAAAACATACACCACTCAACTCGGCTCATTTACACTCCTATAATCCAAGGCCTTAATTTTTAGACTTTTCGTCTATAGTCTATACTATGATGTATTTTAAAATTGATGAGATGATTACGGTCATTTAGAAAATTATGGTATTAATATGAGTAGTTTCTGCTAAATACGGTTTTATTTGCAAAAATAAGGAAGATGGCTTCTTGCGGTAGAAACCCTCATTATATATATATTTTGGTTCAATGGGTGGGAAGACCCACAAACTAAAAACAAAGCCGAGGGGTAGAAACCGTCATTACATCATTTCGGAGAAAAGGTAAAACACCAGGAGGTGGGGAGCAAAAAAAGGTAACACCAGGAGGCCTAGAGTGACTAAAGTTAGCAATCCAATCTACTACTCGGTTTCCCTCCTGAAAAACATGCACAAGTTAGCACTCCCAAGATTTTCCTAGGAGCGCTCTACAAGCTCTGATGAGGGATCCATGGGGGTTAGAATTATCCAGATCTTTAGTAACAAGATTCACCACCACACTAGAATCAGTTTCAACAATAACTCTCCTGTAGCCTTCAGACCAAGCCAGCGTTAACCCATTGTAGAGCGCCCAAAGTTCAGCCACCGTGACAGAGCAAATACCAATATTATGCCCAAAACCAATCAACAACCTACCATCATCTCCATGAATCAGTCCACCACTAGAGGCCTCTCTCAGATTTACTATGGTACTTCCAACTGTGTTAAGTTTCACCCAACCCAGTGGAGGTGGAATCCAAGAGATAAGTTGCAGTTGTTTCGAAGGACAGAAGGTTTCAACCTTCAGGACTTCCTCAGACTCACATGCTTTGAACAAGATGTAATTGATAGGATCATTAGGCCTGACAAAAGTATGATCAAATATAGATTGATTGCGCCAAGTTGCAATTGCAATTGTTAACAGTTGCAATTGCTATATATATATATCAATTGTTAACAGTTGCAATTGCTCAGGTAGGCGGACCCAGATGGGAAGTGCAAAAGGGAAGAAGAGATGGGCTTGTCTCTAAAGCTTCAAGAGTGAGTGGGAACCTCCCTCAAGTGAATCACACAATCTCTCAACTCATCTCTTTATTCAACTCCAAAGGCCTGACTGTCCTGGACATGGTGGCCTTGTCTGGTGCTCACACAATAGGCTTCTCTCACTGCAAGGAGTTCATGCCCAGAATCTATGCCTACAATCAGACATTCGACATCGATCCAACCATGGACCAAGGTTATGCCAGGACCCTCCGAAGCCCGTGTCCCAAGAAGGATCTAGACCCTTTGGTTGTCGCCTTCAACGACGTATCATCCCCCACCACCTTTGACAACGCCTACTTTCGGAATCTTCAGAAGGGGCTGGGTTTGCTAGCCACCGATCAGAAGCTCTTTTCCGACCCCATGACTCATGGGTATGTCAGTTCAATGGCGAAGGATCAACAGATCTTCTTCAATTACTTTGCGGCAGCCATGATCAAGCTGGGGAATGTTGGGGTGAAGATGGGGACTGATGGTGAGGTCCGACAGGATTGCGGCTTCTTCAATCCTTGAATTTTCATTCTCCAGCCAGTTAGGCACTAGGAGTTTCATCTCACATTTTATAATCTATTTCTTCTTCTTCTTCTTGGTAGATTCTCCGAATAAACTGTTCAAAACAACAGCACATACATTGTATATGTTCTATTTATTTGGAGGCTACTTTTCCTGTATTTGTAATGACTTATAAATCCTATTCAATCAAATATAATGATGTTGAGCATAAATATTTCCCATCTCTTCTCGAGAAACACCCCATTTTTGCGAAATTCCATGCTCACAGTAGGCTTACTAAAAAAATATATGCTTACTCAATGTGGCTCCCGTGCCCTTGAGCGCACTCCTATGCTCACCCTTGCTATTGTGATTATTTTTGGGCCCCTGTACAGCAAGACACAAAATTTGTCACTTAATTTGTGCAACCAAATCTAAATCTAATATGAAGGTTCACTAAGGCATCATCATTCCAAATCTAGATCTAATAATATGAAGGGTCACTAAGGCTTGGTCCAGAAATAGGTTAATCATACCGTGCAAAAATGGGGTGTCTGAAATCATCGACCACCTTAAGGACAACGTCCCTTGTTCTTCTAACGTTTTATTTCAAAAAGATTCAAAATATTGTGCTGTGTCTGTGTTGGGATTTCAATAATTTCATACCTTGTGCCAACTATACAGACTCTATTATCCAGTTTTGCTTGTATTTGAAGTGCTTGATACCAGATTTTCCAACAGGAAGCAGATATGATTCTAAAAGTTCTCAAGACTCAGATACCACATTAATTTTAGGGTCTGACAAGTTGGATTTTCAAGTTAAATAACCTAAGAATGGGACATGGACGGTAGAGATTGAGGCACCCCCTGGCTACAATGTCAAGAGTCCCATGTTAAGTTTTTATCCAATTTTAAAATTTGTATACAAGAAATCCACCATCTAACCATTGAATGGGCCCCGGCCCCGGCCCCGGCCCCACCTAGGAGATTTTCTTGGCCAAATACTATATAATCAGCTAACTTTTTACCATTTGATCTTTACACCTTTTTTTTTTTCAGAACTTGTACTCGAGTTCAGAGAATTAGAGTGATTGAAATCGTACCAATTATCTTGAATTGTGGTCTACTATATCTCTTATAGGTGGAACCCTTCAAATGTTGGTCGGTCCTGATATGGGTCTACTATATCTCTGGATGATGAAGTCTATGAGTACCTGAGCTTATTCCGATATGAAGTCTACTATATCTCTGGATGATGAAGTCTATGAGTACCTGAGCTTAGATATCCCTTACCACAAATGTAAAAAGCTTCATAAACTAGAGTAAGGAAAGAAGCCCAAGATGGAATGACTGCCAATATATAAACTATGCAGATGCAAATAAATTGGGCACATCAATTGTCATGAATGATGAAATTACAAAGATTTCTGAAGATATATAAAAGAGTACCTATTATGACCTTAAATGCAATATCACTTCATTTTCTATGTATATGATCCTTGTTATGTTCAGCCACGGTTACAGATTCCAACCCCCCTCCTTCCTCCCCCACAAATATATGTGTGAACAGATTATTGTCGAAGAAATTCCTTTATCGATTTTACATGTAACAAGCTGCAAAACATGAAATTCAAATGGATCAGTGCGCACGCTCACACATTAGACACTCACACAAATAAAACAAGTTCAAAACACCACAAAATACTGATCTCTCTTTACAAGTCCATAAAATTTAGAAGACGACAATAAATCCCCCATAAAAAGAATCAAACACAATAAGTTGTTAGCCTCAAGGTTATAACCTTGGGTATCCTTAAGTTTTGATAATAACACAATAATGAAATGAAACAAATGGTACTAATAATATTGTTCAAATGTTTTATCATTTCAGATTATAAGAAAATCAGTACCTTACTCGAGGCAAAAACAATGGAAATTATTCAAGAAGGTATTCAAATCAAGTACAAAGTGAAGATTCCAAGTTGCACCCATAATCCAAGTCGGGTCCATTGAAGACAGAGAGATATCTCAAGACCCAAGATCAAGGCAAAGACCAACTCTCAAGAAGCTCATTATTGTAATTTTACTTATGTTGATAGTGTCTAGGATTTATGTAAGAAGTCCTCAAAATATGGTAAGTTGAATTGCTCAAATTATATAGATTAACCATAGGAGCCTAGGACACAAAATTGGGTTCATAAAAATCATGATTAAGTATTGTCAAATGACCAAGGAATTCATTCCAATCATCTTGGTCTGATCTAAAACAGAAATCAAAATTTTTGTTCTGAATTCGTCAATGAATTCATAGAGTGAATTGAATTCAGCAACGAATTGGAGACAGGAAATGATCATGTGCTCACTGTTTTCTAATTCAGCGACAAATTGAAGAGGTAAACCCAACTTCGTCGACGAATTGAAGCCTGAAACAAAAAAATCGTTGTAACGACTAGTTTTAAATGGCCTATTATGCATTTATGTTTCTTCAATGGCTCTATTGGATCCAGTGCTATAAAAAGAGTTCATCTATGAACTAAATACAACTCTTGATAAGTGCAATAACTCCTATCAATTACTCTTTCACTCACATTGATTTCACACTCACTCTTATACTTAGAAATCTCCAAAATCTCGTTTGAGCAAATTAACTCCAATCATTTTGAGAGATTTCATTGGAGTTTGTACTCTACTCTTATTCAGCTCATTTAAGAAGCATTCAATTCGGATTTTTTTAATCCATAACTCATTTATTGAGGTTAGACAAGAATCTTGGATTCTTGCGCTGAAGTCATTGCTTCATTTCAACAAGAAAGGAAAGTGCTCTTGCAGGTTTCAACCCGACCTAAAGGAGGGTCTGTAAAGGTTCTGTCTCGACCTGAAAGAGAGGTTGTATCGGTTTAGGCTCCACCTATGAAGAAATCTATACGATTAAGGAATCGTGATGAATCCTCTAGCTGGAATAGCTTGATGCGGGGAGTAGGCTGAAATTGCTGAACGTCGTGAACAAATTCTGTGTTTGCTCTTTTAACTCTTCTCCTTTACTTTCAGCATTATCTCTGATTAATCTTTAGTTACAAATTAATTTTATTTTGCATTATAGACTTAGAGTCTAAATTTTAAAATCTGCCATTGACCCCCCCCCCCCCCCTTTAGGGTCATTACCTGGCCAACATAAGTTACATTAAATAATTTAGCATGTTGTCTAAAGATCTAATCGGGTAGATTCAAATCATACATCCATGCATTAATGGAACACATGAATATAATAGAGGTCTTTATTCGATGGATCCCATGTAAAAGATCCAAAAATACCAAAAAAAAAAATAACAACCCCATTAAATGATCATAGACATTCTGAAGCCAAAGCAAATTATCATAGACATTCTGAAGCAAAAGCAAATGATCATAGACATTCGGAAGCAAAAAAAATGATCATAGACTAGACCATGCTCCATATTTCCCTCTTTTTCCTTTCCTTTTCTTCTGCCAGTCCAGAACAATTATATAAATACAAGTATTCTGATTGAGCTGATATTTGGCGTAGGCTCCTGCATGAACCCCATGAATACTGGGGATGCTGTTTCTGAATGGCATTTATCGTTAAGAGAAGGACCTTAGCTTTCCTCATCTTGTGATTTCCCTGTAGACATGATATGTACACCCTAGGCATGCAAGTATCACATTAATCAAAAAGTTCAGATGACATAGGGAATCAAATTACTGCACTCTATGCATCAAGTGTTAGGCCCATTATTTTAAAGATGAACACATTTGGGTATAATCCAGCAAAAATGTGTCGGTTTCAACTACCCTGAACGAACCTCATGCAGAGTGTAAAACTTACAAGATTTTTGTCTAAACTTGATGTGTGTGTGTGTGTGTTATTTCAGTCGAAACATGGAGATGTGTTGACCTTCTTCGAAAGAAAATTTAAAAATATAGTTTTTGCCTTTTTGGTGATAACTCATACATGTATTGGCATACCCAACATACAGTTGCACTACTACTTTCTTCCCGTCCCTTTTTCAATCAACTAAGCTTGGCACAGCCGCCTAAGAAACTGCTTTCAGTCACGGTCGGGGATCAGGAGAGAGTGACTTGTGTGACGCATCTATATCTAGGGATGATCGGGGCCTTGAGGAATCGTCCTTTGCTAAATTAAGGGATACCTCTTAATAGTCTCATTCAAAAGGCTAACACCTACCGTCGTAGTAGTTCGCCAACCTCTCTAACAAAAATACGATAAAATTTCACTTCATGGCACGGCCAAAAAAAAGAAAGAGCTTCGCTCGGTTGGCCTTCCTACGCTGACGAATGCCTCCTTTCTCTTCCCATCGATTAAAGAATAGGAAACCAGCAGCCATCATGCCATTCGGGGATCTCAGTCAGGCCATTCCGCGGAGGCTGCTAGCGGGCTGGGAGCGAAGGGAATGAAGCCCTCGCGGGATCTTAGTTCCTCTCCCGCTGCACCCTAAGATTGGATTCAGCAATAGCACCACCCCCACGCATCCTTACTCATAGTAGAGTGTAAGGTAGGTTTGGGTATAGCAGGACTTGAACTTGCGAAAGAAATCCAGTTCGGCTCCTCTTAGAGATGGTGGGGAAGTAGCAAAAAACCAACATGCAATTCTACTAAAAGACCTCTCCCTCTGGCAAGTCAGCTCAAACATGCACTAATGCCAAAAGAAGAAATCCAATTGAGGGAAAACGGCTAGTTGGAAGTAGGGGCCCTCTCAAAGCAAGTTTTGTGACGCCCCGAACCCGCGGCTGGGAAATCAAGTTCCAAGACGCGTGCTCGTTCGTCATAACCACGCATGCGGAAGACTTTACCCACGAAAATGCGGGGATTTTTCAACTTTTCTGATCAGCTTATGGAAGCGGTAACAACCGGTCATCACAATAATCCATCATAAGCAAATACGTTACCTCACTGGCTACAATAGGCGTTACTTTTGGCGCCACAACTGTGCCGGTACACTTTCAGAATCCATCAAGTCTAACTCCTGGTCAATCGGCAACTGCTTCCAAATCTGAAGACATAAAATGAGAGGAGTGAGCTATATAGTCCAGCAAAATCCACAATCCATCTAGGCTATTTTCCACCTAGTAACAATCATCATCATCAATAACAATATAGTGTTGCAATACAATTCTCATATTATAATAATATATAATCTCGTAATCCGTGACCCGAGGTCACTTAGGGCTATTCACTCTATTTCGAGGTTTCCAACCTCAATTTCCAAGTTCATCCAATCATCTACACCACTAGGTTACCATCCCAGACAACCGCTCACACTCTATTCTTGAGTCCGTACACTTAATCAACTGGCCTTCACCCGTATTCAACCTGAGTCCGTAGACTCAATATCCAAGTTAGAGTTCGTAGACTCGCTATCCATTTCCAAATCCGTTAACATTAATTTTGTTACCATGGCGTCCCATACCCCCATGATAACTATCGAGATCAACCGGGCTTACACCCAATGAAATCAAACCTTGAGTCCTAAGACTTCGTACAACCTTGAATTCATAAACTCCATACAATCTTGAGTCCATAGACTCCGTATATAATCTAGGCCTTCACCCGCTAGAACCAACACAATCGCCTGATCTCAGCCACGGTGAGGAACTCTAGCCTCACGGCATCTCTATCAGACAACACAACGATCTGACTCAGCCATGGTGGAGAATTCTATCCTCACGGCATATCTATTAGATTACAGACAACACAACCATCTGACTCAGCCACGGTGGGGACCTCTATCCTCACGGCATCTCTATCAGATAACACAACAATCTGACTCAGCCACGGTACGGACGGCATATCTATCAGAGGCATCACCACCTACTGACTCAGCCTCGGTACAACATATCTATCAGATAACACAACCATCTGACTCAGCCACGGTGGGGACCTTTATCCACACGGCATATCTATCAGATAACACAATCATCTGACTCAGCCACGGTGGGGACTTCTATCCTCACGGCATATCTATCAGATAACACAACCACCTGACTCAGCCACAGTACGGACGGCATATCTATCAGAGGCATCATAACCTACTGACTCAGCCTCGGTACGGCATATCTATCAAATAACACAACCATCTGACTCAGCCACGGTACGGACGGCATATCCATCAGAGGCATCATAGCCTATTGACTCAGCCTCGGTACGGCATATCTATCAGATAACACAACCATCTGACTCAGCCACGGTGGGGACTTCTATCCTCACGGCATATCTATCAGATAACACAACCATCTGACTCAGCCACGGTACGGACGGCATATCTATCAGAGGCATCACAACCTACTGACTCAGCCTCGGTACGGCATATCCATCAGATAACACAACCATCTGACTCAGCCACGGTACGGACGGCATATCCATCAGAGGCATTATAGCCTATTGACTCAGCCTCGGTACGGCATATCTATCAGATAACACAACCATCTGACTCAGCCACGGTGGGGACTTCTATCCTCACGGCATATCTATCAGATAACACAACCATCTGACTCAGCCACGGTACGGACGGCATATTTATCAGAGGCATCACAACCTACTGACTCAGCCTCAGTACGGCATATCTATCAGATAACATAACAATCTATTCTCCCCTGACCTAGTCAAAGAGGATCTATGGATATCAAATCCACCCACTCCTGACTATCAATCACGGTGGATTATACTTTAACCCTGATTAGGTTTTCTAACCACAAATTAACCCCAGTTAACCCAAGCCTCGCTTGGTTAACTGAAATACTCGGACCTCGCGCTCGTAAACCAAATCCAGTAACACACCGTCCCGTTAGGGAACGCTTCCAGGCTAATGGATGTGTCCATAGCCTTATACGACCTGCAAAACAACTTTTCGATACCCCAGGGTGACGATACAATTTACCCGGGACCCGATCTGGGCTCCTCGAATGTCCACATAACATCACAACATCACATAGGGGTTTCCGACCCTTTTCTCATCCACGCCTTTTACGCAGTGAGTCTAAATCCGGGGTTTTGAGACCCGAGACCGAGGGTTACACCCCTCTACTCATTTTGCACGCACAACCACCTTCCCATAACATATCCATGGGGTCTCAGACCCTTTTCCATCAACGCGCATACATTTCACATAAAGAATATACCAAATAACAGGGAAAAGAGAAGAGATGGAAGGGGTTTTTACCTCTTTTGCGCTTTTCGAGATGTCTAGGGGCAAAACGGACACTGCCAACACATTCGGGAAAAAGATCAACGCCCAAAGTGAAGCTCCTCGCCTTCAAACCTGATTTTCCACAAATTTAACAAATACTTAACTAATCAACCTCAGTTAAGCACCCATAAACGTATAATTTTATTCTATTAAAATTCCGGGTCGTTACAAGTTTGTTGTTTATGCAAGATCCATCTAGGGATTTCTCATTTATGCGTTGATCGAGAGCCAATTGGATACAATACAATCAAGTGTAATCTGATGCAACGAAAAAAAAAAGTCCTCAACATTAATGAGGAAGCCCATGTCCCACTCTCCTCCCCCGGCCTAGGCAGTGAGTCGGCCAGGTTACTAGCTCAACAAAGGAAATTGTTATTGGCTCGACGAAAGGGATTGAGGAAAGGTAAAGGTGCTTGGTACCCATGTCTTAAAGGAGAGGATCGTAGGGTAAAAGCAAGGGCTGGTTTTTTCATTTTTTTTTGGAAGGGGTTTTTAAACATATTCAAACCCCTACCTGAAAAAAGGCCCCTCCGATGATGAAGTGCTCTCAGCCGGGGGCTTGCCTGTGGCCCGAAGGCACCGCCGGCAGGTCCAATTGGGCGATCCACTCCAGAGATCTTTCCATAGGAGAACCGATTGAGGGAGTTATCACTTCCTCTCCCTGTCGGTCGAGCTAGCTATCGCTTCGATCAACGTCCTCCTTTCCGGAGGTTAGAAATGTGGAGGTACCTTTCCCGTCACCTGTAAGCTCTGTCCGCCACAGGTTAGCGACATAAAGTGCGAATAAAGGTTCGTTCGGCTCTTGGAATCACATCCAGCAGTGGTTGGAACAGCTTGCAAAATCCAACCACTTCACCTACTTCATTGCCCCCAACCGTTTCCCGTACCTTTAATCCCATAGGCCCTTCGGGAAAGATAGCAGAAAGAGAACCGCTGACCCACCACAAACAGTGGAGTACGAAAAGGAGGCAATGCAATTGAAAGCCGGTTGCCCATGAGATGATTCCTCATAAGAGAAGTACCTGTGAGACAGAGAAGGATTAGCTCATGAACTCATTCAATCAGGAAGAAGGGTAGGCGTAACGATCAGGCAGGCTATTGAACATCATCTCCCGCTTGAAAGTATGACTCGAACGGTGGGATAGCAAGCGCCAAGGTAGCTTGCTAACTCTTAGCCACTTGTTAGAAGGAAGTGCAGCTTGATTGGCGGGGGGAATCCACAGGAAGGAAATAAGGTAGATTATTCGATTCTATTTCCTCCTTTGGTAAGGATTAGTACCCTCCCTCTACTGGTTCGATCAGTTCTCTCAGTCCAGTCTCCTTCCCTCATCTTTCGGTTCGGTCACTGTCGGGGTAGAGTAGAGCAGGTAAGATTCAAGCTAGGATGAAAGTTCGCAAGTCCAGTCGAGTACGACCTTTTTGGCTTTAAGACGACAGCTCAAGAGATCATGGCCTTTCTTGCGACAGAAACTACAAAAACCAAGAACTTTTTCGTATATTATCTGCTGCCATCTCCCTAACTTACCACACTTGCCCATTCCAATCCAGATCTTCCTTCTCCTCTAGAAAGCCTTTTATCGAGAGTTGTGACTCTCTTAGCTAGGAGGGTATTTGAGAAGTCTTCACTGAGCTGGCTCTGGCATTTTAACAAACATGTGGTGTGCACCCCCACTCACAAGAGCACACCCAATGCATTGGAAGCGCGAAAAGAGGCTCAATTTACAAAGGAAGTGAAGAACCCGCTTGAGTCGTCAATGAAACTCTTTCAGTTCCGTAAAGGGCTAAATATCCTTATTCATAGCCAAGTGAATACCCGGTTCCCCCAGCTGCTGGGGTATAAGCACTTGACCTAGTTGTTTTTTTCTATTGATTCAGTCCCATAAGCAATAGCAAGGATGGAAGCAGAGCAAAATCTTCGGTTCTTTAAGTTCATTCACTGTATGTTCTCTTACTTACTCTAGTGGCTGGCAAACGCCAACCGAGAGGGGAGAATGAATGGCTCAGGAATCGACTGGTTCCGAAAAAAAGGCTTTCGCCGATGACAGAAGTAGAATTTCAATTCAATTACGGTGGTCTCGTCATGTCCTCCGGTTCAGCCTGCTCTATTGGCATCGGCCATCCCTCGATCGATAGGAATCCGATGTTGGGTCGGGGCAATCTAACTCTTGGCCTTCCACAACCCATCCCTTTCTCCATCATTCCTTTCTCCGACTAGAGCTATCTAAAATATCGCAAATGGCTCATTCCCGAGCAGATAGAGAGAAATGGGAGTAAGCCTTTGGTATTATGTTCTTATTGCTTAGTTCGTGTCTATCTCTATCTATCAAAATAGACCCTCTTTGAAGCGGAGAAAGATCAGTCCAGTATTTAGAACTAGATTCGGAAAATTCACATACATATAATGAGGTGAGGGTTGAGTCTACTTTCAATCCTCGCATAGGATTCACTTGCTTTTTTGGGATTTTTAGGGCAAGACAAGAATGGTGACCACTTACTCCCTATGGCTCAAACCGGGGCATCCTCCTCGTGGCCACGAGTGGTCAACTACGCATCCGATTTGTCATCCGATTCGGGATCGGCTTCGGGTCAACAACCGGTTGCGGAAGATTTTGAAGCGGGGGCGACAACCCACTTTTGGAAGCCTGGGATTAGTTCAACAGAAAGGGAGCTCAGGACAAGAGAAGGAAAGTTATGGGAAGCGAGAGCTTGCTTGACCGGTAGTAAGGGAGAGTCATATTAGTAGTCAGCGTAGTAGCATTAGTCAGCACGCAAGAAATTGGAAAGTACGTCCGAGGAAGCCGACTCCTCCGTAGGCCCCCCTCCCCCGGCATTAAAAGAGGAAATAAAGAATTTAAATAAGAAGGGGAAGAAACCCAATTCAGTTTGCATTGAATTCAGCTTACGGTTATGAAAAGAGAAAAGTGCAACTGGGACATAATGTCTGATATTTCTGTGAGATCTAGCGCCCATCATCTCCAACGAGGAGTAGCATGAGCAAGGGATGAGAGGATAGTAGATGCGAAAAGGAGATAAGCTGATCCGGGAACACAGTATATCCGCCCGCCGAGTGAACAAACATCTCCTTTTCAGTCCTAGAGGCGCCCTCCCTCGTTCCTTTTTCCGCTGATAGCTATCCCCAGATAGGAGTAGTCAACCGAATCATAAACCCTCCCCCGTCTCTCGCTATCCATCCCACTATCCTGCGAGCTCCAAGGAACATATATCGACTTACGTACGTCTCGTTGACCAAATGATCAGGTATACCACGTATCATCCCCTCTTTCTATAGAGGAGAGATCAAGAAAAATAAAAGATATAGTGATCGTGCCGTAGACCTTGTTCCTAACCGGCCTCTCCGACCAGCCATGCATACATCTATCATTTAATGAAATAGACGATGAACACTCATTAGATAAAGCCCAATATTAAATGATTATTGGGCTTCAACCGAGCTCAACCTAATAAATATCCACCTCTAATGACTATGTAAGGCCATAGGTATTTATTCTCTATTATAAACACTTAATATTTTCTGAGGTATTTAAAGGTATGCATATCATAAATATCCCATGCACTCACAATATGCAAAAATTACAATAAACAATATTGTTCAAGGAAAAAAAATTGCATCAATTAGACTATAAATCCTACCACTGTCGTAACAGTTAACACAAGGTGGCATTCCTTTTGCTTATTAAATGTCTATGAGGGCAGTATGATCATCATCATTCAAGCTAAGGAATCCACGTAAATTTTTTTGCACACACAAAAAGTGCTTCGTTAGAAATGTTCTAAACATCCTAAAATATTTAATCATGAAATATTATGATTAAACACATTCCGGAAGGCAAGTGATAGTCCAATTATCCTTAAATGGATAATCACATTATCCAACAATAATAATCTCACATTATTATAACATTATGGATTCTCAAAGAGGTTTTCTTGATTAAAAATATGGACTCCCAATTTATAGAAAAATTAGGAAACCTCATTTAAATCAAAAATCATGATTTCACCAAGCCTATGATGATATAAAAAAGGTCTGGGGTATTCCATCACATGAAATAAATAAATCACACAGCAACTTTGGGTTCCCTTGATCATAGACTCCTGACATATTACAACCCTTCAAATAATTGAATAAAATAAAAGAAAGACATCCTTAGGCCTACATCTCTATGCGAGTCCTCTAGGGTTCCTCCTTGAATTTCGTCCATCATCTTTATCAAGAACACCTTCTTGATCTCCAGGGCTAAGATCTCCATTTTCTAGTTTCTCAAATTTCTAAAATGGAAACTACCCTAATAAAAAATTAAAAAGACTAGAGACCCATGATCAAGAAACCTTAACTGAATGATTACTCATTCCTTTCTCACAAATTATAAATTCAATTAATTTATAAATCAAACTATATATATACAAAGGGGTATAAGAGAAAGGGATACGGACACTAGGGTTTTGCAAACCCTCTATTTTAGTAAATCTATTACTTACAAAGGCATTTAACAGAAGGCCTTGAGAGCCCAAACCATTACCGTACACCCCTAAAGGATAATGCAAAATACAAACAAGCTATAATCACAATAAAAGCATCTTGGAAAAATTATATTTCATCTTTGATTTTCAACAGAGGTTTTGACCTTAAAAACCATTGATTTTAGAAAAACTTTCTTCACGAAAGTTGTAGATCTTTTCAAGCTCTTTGAAACGACGTACTGTTGGACCAATTATAGTCACAAACTTATAACTCATATACCGAATCTGTGTTGATTCTCTCAATACACAAGTTTGAAAATCCACAAATCAAAGCAAACAATAATCTCCAAGAATGCTTCTAGAAAAATATAAAAATAAAGAGGTAAGCACTGATACCACTGAAAGAATACCCGGATCTGAAGATCGAGTAAAACAAAATTTCTTGATAGATCGCATCTATCATGCCAAGATCATCCTCTTATTTTTATATTTTTCTAAACAATAGATCTATATATCAATAACAAATAGATCGAGGAAAAGCCTCCTATCGATAGCACACTAAATCTCCTTCAAGTCCACGGACTTGGCTAGAATGAGGAGACGAACCTCTCGTGTTCTTTAAGCTTTCTTTATGTTTCTTTGATGAATCTTGATATTCAAAGAATGGATCTTGATCTTCAAAGAATGGATCTTAATCCAAATCTTAATCTCCAAGGGATGTAGATCTTCAAATAAGATCAACTTTCAAGCAATCTTTAATTTCCAAGGTTCAAACCCCAAATCCAAACCCTCTAGGGTCGTACACCCAAAGAGAGTGAGAGAGAAGAGAGAGAGGGTGCATGAGTGAGATAGAGAGGGAGAGGAAGCTGTACACCAATCTTATTCTCTTGGGGAGAGATATCTCTCCCCTTTTATATCTTGTCTCACCAGATTAGTAATCCTAATCTAATTAGGATTGGGGTGTACGGTCACTTTTGTGGGGAGATCTAATCTCCTCCCTTTTTCTTGATCCTTAATTAGTGTTTGAATTACTTCCCAAGTAAGTCTAAACCATTAAATTAATCGAATTAAATTTGAAGTCCAATTATGATTAGATTAATCCTAACTACCTTATTTAATTCAAATTAGGGATCAAGAAAGTCAAAAAAAAATTAATCCTCCTCTTTCTCTAATGCATATTACCAATGACCTATTTGACATTCAAGTTCAACATCAATGAGAGTGACTTTAAAATATAACCAAAGAGACAGTGATATTGACCCCAAAAACAAAATGAAGATCCGACAGAAATCCAGCTATATTTTACAATTATATTTACTCAGAAACACATCAGTCATATTCTATTTTTGCAATCCCTTGAAATAAAAAGGCAATAACATGCTACCTACCAAGTCATCAAATTTAGCCTTCCAGACTATATTAAGATAGTCCTAAGATTTCCATGGTTTTCAATCAGAGCAGCATCTCACTATTTTGTGAACCAACATAACCAAAGATTTAGTCAATCTTGATCAGTTGTTTCATGCACATACCATTATGGTTCGAAAGACAATACATGTACCGCTTATGCAAGCGTATTATTCCATTCTAGGCATCAATTTAAACCCAATATGAGTATCAACCTATTTTCGGGGTTTGATAGCATTGGATTCCATACTATATACTTGCATTTGATTACTGAAACTACCAACCCAAGAAAAAAGAACAGAAGAGAAATGCAAAACTAAAAAAAAAATGAAGGAAAGAAAGAAGGGGAAATTTAAAGGAAAAAGAATGAAACAACAAAAAGAGGAAAACCAGTACTTACAAATCCTTAATCCAAATCCTCTTGCCTGGTCTCTGATCCTCGACCTCCTGAGTTTGATTCCCCGCCATTGTTGCTATTGCTGGTTTCTGCTGGTGAACCAAAAGCCCTAAATGGCCATGGCAATGGGATCCTAAACCTCGGTTCCGCTGTTCGTGGTGTCAGAGAATTCTCCTGTGATGCCCCACCAGTTTCAGCAGGAGCTGGAGTTGGGTGCTCATAATCAGGATCATCTGTGGGCAACTCATAGCGGCACACGGGGCAAGAATTATGCAGCTCTAACCAAGGCAGAATACAGTCGGAATGGTAAATGTGTTTACAGGGCATCTGCTTCGCTGCGGTACCAAGTTGGAAAGTGTCTTTACAGACGGCACACTCGGATGTTAGCAGTTGATCAGAAATGTTAATGGTGGGAAGTGCCTCAACAGCTGATTTCGAAGCTGGTGGGGTCCCATGCCGGTTAGGATCATTCTCTGCAAGCTGCTGGATCAATTGCTCGAGCCCGAGCCCGGGACCGATAAAGTGGTCGCCGAGATTGAGATTGAGATTGGTGGAATTGTTCTCGATAACAAATTGGATGTTGGCGCCGTCAGCACTTAGGAGGGTTTGAAGGTAATTCTGAAGGAAAAGAGCAGGATTGAATGCGGCGTCGGAGTCCTGGAATGTGGATGGCTGTTGGAGAGAGACGGTACTGGAGCTGGAGAATACAAGAGGGAATCCGTCAGAAAAGGAAGAGAATCCGGAGAAAAAGGGATTAGGGTTTTCGTTTTCTTCGAGAAAGCCACCGCAGCAATTAGGACACGCAAGATCGGAGGTGGGAGACGGTATTATAGAGACCTGTCTGTCGCATTGGTGGCAGAAATAGAGCTGAGGGGCGGCAGCGCTACCTAAGATTCCGGCAGACGACATCTTTAAGGCCGAGGAGACGAAATATGATCCGGTTCCCACCAATACGGAGAGAGAGGGTCAGAGGGGGTACTTTTTTCTTTTCTTTTTTTCAGTTTTTTTTTTTTAATGGAAGAAGCCAATTCCTCTACGGTACCTCGAATTCTCTTCGCATATGTCAGAAAAATGGTCTCCGGCTACCACATATTATGCGACATGTGGCGATAAAAAAGAAGAGAAGTCATTTATTTTCTTCCTTGATTTTCACTTTTTCCCACTTTATATTTCTCTTTTTTTTTCTCACCACTTTATCGCCACATGTCGCATAATGCACGGAGAAGTCAAAATCTTGGGAAACAATGAAATGACTTATCCACCACATGTCGCACACATTGTGATAGCCCAAGACCACTTTTCTAGCATTGAGTCAAACCCTCTACGGTGATGACCGGATTTGGCAAATCCGGTTATCACACCTAGAGGTCGCCACGTGTCTCCTTTGACACCCCTTAACCATGGGTAAAATTCACCTACCCCTATGGTTCACCCACCCATCTTTGGTTTTTTTTTTTTAATATTAATTCTTTTTTAAAATTAAAAAAAATATTTTTAGGGTTTTTTTAATATTAAAAACAGTTTTTTAATTTTAGAAAATTAATTAATAATTTTATTAAAAAAAAACAAGGATGGGTGGGTGAACCCTAAGGGTGGGTGAACCTTACCCACAGGAAAGGGGTGTCAAAGGAGACACATGGCGACCTCTAGGGTTGATAACCAGATTTGTCAAATCCGGTTATCACCGTATATGATTTGGCTCCTTCTAACATCTGCTAGAGAGAATCTATGCCCCCCCTTGAGGTAGTCCCGTTCCCTTTTGACACCCCTTAACTATGGTAGGATTCCAACCTTAGGGTTCACCCAACCATACTTGGTTTTTTTTTTATTAATTCTTTTTTTAAAATAAAAAATTGTTTTTAAGGTTTTTTAAATGTTTAAAAAAAGAATTAACATTTTAAAATTTAAAAAAAAAAAAAAAACAAGAATGTGTGGGTGAACCTTAGGGGTGGGTGAACTTAACCACAGTTAAGGGGTGTCAACAAGGACACGTGGCGACCTCAAGGGGTGACAACCAGATTTGCCAAATCTTGTTATCACCGTAGAGGATTTGGCTTCTGAATGGAATATACAAGTCTAAGGCCTCGTTTGGATAGACTTCCCACAAAAGAGAAATATTTCTTCAAGAGTTACTTCCTCGGAAGTAACTCTTGAGAAAGTCTGACAAAGTCAGTCGAATGAGAGAATAGTGTTTAGTTTGCACATCCGAAAAATAACTTTTAAAAACTCAAAAGTTCAATTTACATTTGATTTACACTTACAAAAATTAACTTATGAAAATTTTATATATGGTATAAAACTAAGGTTCGGCCATGACTATTATGTGGTGAAGCCAACACCATCAACCATAGTTGAGTTGTTGATGTAAGCACCTAATTTTTACACCCCTGTCTTAACCATGGTTAAACTTTTTACCATGGTTATTCCCAACTTTACCCTAGGTAAACCCTAGTTCAAACCCTAGTCAAGCCCTAGGTAAACCCTAGTTCAAACCCTAGGTAAACCCTAGCCACACCCTAGATAAAATCCTAAACCCTAGCCAAGCCCTAGGTAAACCCTAGTTCAAACCCTAATCCCTAAACTAATGTAAAACCCTAATCTCTAGACTAACCCTAGGTAAACCCCTAATCCTTGGACTAACCCTACTTAAAACCCTAAGTCAAACCTATAAAGACCCTAGGTGAACCCTAAGTCAAACCCTAGGCTTAACCCTAGATAAACCATGGTGAAACCCTAGTGTCCACCCAAGGCCATCTCAAGGTCCAAAAACCCCCCAAAATCGAAGCCCAGAACCTCTGTGAGTCCAAACGGGGGCCCACAATACCTTAGGGACCGTTGGTGTGGGGCCATAATTCAAAAATTCAAAAATCCTCTTTTGCCAGTAATAACTTTACCGTCATTGTCAAAAAATGGTAAGTGAACAATAGCTTTTGACTCAAGCATGTAGGGGTTGGGCCTAAATTGGCAAAGCCCATAAATTGCGGTAATTAGATTATTGTCATTCCCTTACTGGCCTAGTTAAAAAATGATGGTAATCCAACTACCGCTATTACCTGAATCCCTGCAAACGCTATCAGCTCTCCCCTGGACCACCTGGCTCATATCTCCAGTGTCCCCCACGTCTCTGATAATGCCCGGAAAGCCCCTGGTCTCTCCCCTTCACCAAAAAATCCCTCCCCCTCCACCCATGAGTTCACGACTCCAAAATCATTACACCAAACCCCTGTTCGAGTTCACCCAGCCTTACTCCAACCTTACTAGAGCTTCGACCTCCGCCAGAGACCATCTCAAACATCCCTTGGACTGCCAAGGCCTATCCCAGCCCAACACCACTATTGTGCACCACGCCATTTTTTTACCCTACAAAAGTTCTGCTCTTATTCGGCTGGCCCACCGTCCCTTCACTATGGCTTTGGCCTTATGCATGATACAACCCCTAGACTTCAAGGAAACCCCTCAGACCTTGTGCAGGCCCGCCACCATCCGCCAAGCAACCACACTTATACAAAAAAGTATTGAATGAAAGCCTTAAGGTTGAGAGTTTAAATTTAAAGGAAATTCGATGAAAAGTGAGAAGACAAAAAAACTGTTGAAAAGTAAGGTTAATATCACACATTCAATTGTTAGTCACATTACATATCAAAGAAAATTCTGACAAATCTTTTAGAAGCTAAATTTTTCAAAACTGGTTAAAAATGATATGAAATAAAGAATGTGGAGAGTTGAAAATTCAAGCTTGTTAATAATTTGTAGATTATCTTGTATGTATTGTGATTTTGAAAAATTTAGAATAGGTTTCGATCACTATTTTGAGATTTGCATATTTTCTTTGAATATATTGTACAATTGCAGGGTAGTATAGATGTTTGTAGGTGTCATCACTGTAAACCTTCACGAAACTTTACTCGTCTTCTAGGACCACCTAGGGGTTTAAAAGGCTCGTTACTTATGCAAAATGCATCAGGGATCCCATGAAAAAGGATGTAGATATAGTTTAGTTTATTTTAATTTTAATTTTATTTTTCATTGCTCGAGGACTAGCAATGTCTAAGTTTGGAGTTGTGATCGGTGTTATATATTACACATATATACACCTCAAACTTAACTTGTTAACCCTTTAGAGTAATCTTTAAAATATTTTCATGCTACTTGGTTGCTTATATTTGTTTCAGGTTCGTGCAAGAAAAATAGTTTAAAATGAAAGGTTTAAAAGTATTAAAGACTCAGAAGAATCTCATAAACAAACTGGTAGAAGAATGGAGAAAAAAATAAAAACAAATGAAGCAATTGTTCTCTAGGCAATCGATCGCCCTCATGCGTTTTGCAGCTTGTGTGAAAAATCTCTTTTTAGGCCAAATTTGACTATTCTTAAAAGTCCAAATTTCGTAGGGAAAGATAAAAGAAGAGTTGTACCCTAATTAGAACTTCTTATTTTACAAGGACTTTATCTTTCTCTATTTCTCTATAAAAAGGAGTATCCTTAGCCATAATCATTATGTAGAGATTCTGTGTAGAAATTTTGAATCAAAAAGAAGAGAAGCTCTAAAAATCAAGGAAGCTATGAAGAAAAATTCATCAACTTTGTCTATGAAGATGATGTGTTCATCCCTCGCGATGAACTAATTTCCATTATAAGGTTTCGATGAAACCCTAACTAAGTAACCGTGTCATTTTATTTTGTTTCTATTTTGATCTCTTATTTGTAGAACATTGATTGCATAATGAGAGGGTTGTTTCAACAACCGGATTTATTTGAATTATATTTGATTTCGATGGAATTCTCAACCTTGTCTTAGGTATTATGAAATTAAAATTAAAATCACCTGTGTTAATTTTCTTTAGAATTTAAACGTAGGTTTTATGCAATGGTTTTAATATATCAAGAGATTAAATTCGAAAATATTTTATGCTAAGGGAAGACGAGTAATTACACAACCGTAAATTAGAGTGTATCATTCGTGCTAACCGAATATACGATATGCTTAGGATATAATCTCTTGAACTTTTCTTTATCAGTTGAGAGTGGACGTGCTGTCATTCTAACTGGAATGCTTGTAAATTAAGAGGTTAGAATAAATTCAAAATACGACTAGATCTTCTCTCCAAGTGGATTTAAAACCCAATTGTTTTTAGTTTAATTTATAAATCTCATTTAGTTTAATCATTGTTTTAGTTTAATCAAGCAACAATCAATTGTCCAACTCATTAGTTTAAAATTAATCTAGATAAAAGGCAATGAAACCAACGCAATCCTCAAATGTTCGATACTCTTACTAGTACTATTCTACAAAATTATTACTAAGAAGGAATAATTTTAAATTGAGTGACGATCAACAAACATAATCATGTTTATTACAATAACAATAATAGTCAACATCACCATGCATAAATCTCGATAACGCATGCATATTTAGGCTAAAACCCTAATTTGCACAAATTTGAAAAATCATACATCAAAGCCTACAATCATTCAAATAATTCCACGATGTATCCCTTCCTTCACAAGCAATCATACATACTCCAGAATTATTCTCGTTCCCCTTGTTGAATCATACTTACTAGGATTAAGATCAATATCTCTTAAATATTATGGAAATCATATATAAACGGGATTCTTACGGGGAAAACATGTATAAACATTTTCTTAATTCAAAACTTATTGATTTGATCTTATTTAACATCAATGATCACGATAGAATTTAACTAGTAGAGTATATCTACCTGACTTGATTGTTTTCCTACGATCCCTCACTTGCGAATAGGCTTGATTTCAATCACCAAGGCCTCTCCCTTCTTCTCTAGTCAAGTGCAAAAACCCTAGATTGTTCTCTTTATTCCTTTCTAAGAACTCTAAGAATGGTTGGAAACCTTAATCCCACAAGTTAAGGTCTATTTATAGTGTTTAATAGTCCCCCTTAATTTAAAATTCTCAGAATTTGAATTTAGGAGGAAATTTGGCCGAATCATAGCCAGTCGATTGACCAGTTGCTAGTCTATCAATCGGTTTTGCCAGCGGTCAACCAATTTAGTCGGATGCCCCCTGTTTTTTGGTTTTATACCCTATTTCCCACTAGTTGATCAACCAGTTTGAGGGGTGATCGATCGGTTTCCCTTATTTTGGTAATTTCCCCCATTTTTCTTCAGTCTAACCCTTGGCCAATGGCCATACAATACGAATACATATTATAAAACATAAATGCATTGTTTTAAACATAAATTTTTGGATTTTCATTCACGGTGCACAAAATAAAAGACAGGCAAGATTTGAGTCTCTACACACATGTTGAAAGTCCCTAGAACCATGATGTAAACGTGGAGTGCCTGATCCCCGATGTTGGGCTATAAAGTGAGATCCTGGGCGTGTTTTAGTCATTGAGTATCCATGAGACAATTAAAATTGATAAGGAAATTCTAATAGGCACCATTAGAATTTATATTTAATAATATAAATTGAAAAAAGTTAGAGATAAGTACCGATTAGTCACTCTAAATCAAAAATATCACCTAAAAGGACATAGTTTGAAAAGTTTTACCAAATAGGGTATGTACTCCAATATTGCCCTTATCTGTGTTTGGATTTAATATGCGTAGCTAATGGGTTAATATGTCAAAAGGATACCCTATTAGGTAATAAAAATACAAAATATGCCTTTTTTCTTTACTATTATAATGGGAGAGGCAAGCGTAGCCAGAATATTCTGAAATTCCTAAACTACCCTTATATAAAACAAAACTTTAGTTTAATGTTTTATTTTAATTCCTAAACTATCTATTTAAAGAATAGAATCGCAATCAATTGCGATTGAACTCAGGGAGAGTTCAATCGCACCCGCGGGTTAACATGTGTCCCTTTTAACTCCTATTAACTGTGGTTAACTCCTTCCCCTCGCTCTCACGTGCATCGCATGTGCCACCCGCTAGTTGATAAATATGTTAAAAGCATGTCCTTTTATAGATAATAAAAATGCAAAGCAACCATGACCTTTTAGGTGAATGGTCTTATAAGATAATAATATTTAATAAATAAATATCAAAAACATTTTATTTTCTTTTACATGCATTATTTTAATCCGAACAAAATGGTGCCTTCGGAGTTTGGATGGGCAACAGCTGGGACCCACCTACTGTTCACATGGGGACTACCAAATGATAAATATGGGGCCCATTTTGCAAGACACAGATGGGCAACAGCGAGCGCTGTTGCCCATCCAAACTCGTGCTTTCGTAGGTTTTCCTCTCCTCTAAATTGAAGTTCGTTTCAACAGTTGGACCTGTGAGTGGAAAGAAATTAGGAAAAAAAAAAAAAAAAAGGAAAGGGAAAGGGAAACAAATAAGAGATGAAGGTTGTTGTGAATCACAACACTTTTGTATTCCCGTTGCCCTTACTAAAGTCTTCCCCAACTCATCCTTGGGTTTCCAGGTCGAAAAACGGTCGAATAAAGGCAGAGATCGAAATTAGGATTTGCGTGAACAGGAGTTGCAGAAGACAAGGTTCCAGAGAAACCCTAGAAATTCTATCGGGTCTTTGTCCGCCCCATGTTTCAGTGAACTCTTGTGGTTGTTTGGGTCGATGTGGCGCGGGTCCCAACCTTGTTGTTCTACCGGACGGTGTCTTTTTCGGCCATTGCGGGACCCCTGCTCGAGCTGCTGAGCTTCTGGGGAGAAGCTTGTGCGGCTATAGCGATTCAGAATCAGATCCTTCCAGGAGTCTCGTGGCTCTTTCATTGAGGAAGAGGGCAGAGGAGGAGTTGCAGAAGAGTAATTTCTCAGAGGCCCAGCTTTTACTCTCACAGGTACTCATTTTATTATTATTATTTTTAATCTATTAGTGATGTATATTCAATAACTGAAGGGCACTTTGAAATCTAAAACCCCTTTTGTCTTCATCCAACAGGGCCTGTAATTCATGGGGTCCAAACAAAAACATAATATTTTGATATACCCTTTAGATTGCAGAAAGTGACTAAAATTGCAGGATTGTTTTCTTATCTTCACGTGTCTAATCTCAGATTCTTGCATCTCTTGAGGAAGGCATATGATTTTGATAGCTGGATTTATACTCCTCCGAAACTCATATACCTGGAACTAATCATGTCTCTATTGACCATTAGCATGACTGCCGTGTTTGTTAAATACCGTTACAACAGTTAAAGCAGCAAATATAGAGTCTTATTGTTCTACCTGCAAATGTATTAGTTATTCAGTTTTTACTAGGAAAATAAAATTTAAACAATTGATAAGTTAATAAACATTTTACAGGGTTGTAGTAACGAAATTAAGAGAATAATTCACCCCTTTTTAATTTGAAGAGAAGTCGATAACACTCCGATCACTGTCGGAGACAAGGTTTCTTAGAGGGAAACCAAGGGAAAGCTCGCACAAGTTTATAATCTAGTAACTAAAAAACTACCTGAGAGAACTACATTCAAGAAAATATATCAAGTATTCTTGTTACATTTCACGAACCCATTTACACCATTCATATAGACCTCTTAATCAACCACCTTAATAATGACATACATTGGAAACAAAAATTCTTTACTTTGTCTCTACTCTCTAGTCATCCTAGAAGGTCAAAACATTTAATTCGTAATGCAACTAACTTACTTTGAACTTACCCACCTAAGAATCAAAGCAAATTTTGGAAAACTCATTTACTCTAAAGAGTCTTCCAACTTCCAAGGCATTAACAACAAATCTTTGACTCTTTGACTTCTACTAAAGAACTATTTGGGTACATCCCAAACATACTATAATCAAATATTAAGATATTCCTACCACCAAGCAGTCATGTTGTTTATCCACTATCTAGATAAGGATATGCTTGTTCCCAAACAACCTAATTACTTATCCACAGTCTGGATATGACTGAACCTACTTCTAGATGGGTAAACTATTATCTTCTTCCTCTTATTCTTCTTCCTAGAGATGTTTGGCTGAACTTTGTCTGCATTAGTTTCTCCTTCTTGAACAAAAATCGTCCTCAAATTTATAGCATTGTACACTTCTAAAGCCCTGCGATCCATCATATGCAAATTCCTTATAATCCACCCAAGTTTCATTCTCTTCATCATCATCCTTCCAACAAATTAGATACTCGGTGGTAGAATGATTGCCAATTGCCATCAACAACTGTCCGTTTGAAAAGTATGCTTGCAACTTCACCTTCATGACCATGATAGTGATATAGATCTGAAACATTAAAGGTGGAGTCAATTCCTAAGTGATCCAGCAAGTCGACTTTATAAGCATTATTATTGATTTTCTTGAAAATTTTTGTATGGCTCAATCTTTCTCTTGTTGAGTTTTGAATATGTGCTGACTAGAAGCCTTTCATTTCGCATGTAAACCATAACCATATTGCCTTCTTTAAATGTTTGGAACCTCATTTATTTATCAACATATGCCTTGTATTTGACATTTGACTCTAATAATGTTCAGCTAAATATTCTCACCCTAATGCTATGTTTGCTTGTTGAGAAAATAGGTGAAAACATGGAAAAGAAAAGAAATTTTTGGGTTTCTAATACAATGTTTAGTTGTGCTTTGTCCAATTTTCTTTTCTTCTTGGCAACCAAACATAGGGTAAAGGAAACAGAGAGAAACAAAGAAACTAAAAGTGGGAACAAAAAAATTACAACTTCTAATTACATACCATTTCTTCATTCATATATCAAATTAAAATATAAGGTCATATATCAATCGAAAGACTGAGAGATTCAGTCAACCTAAATTTAGAGAGTTAAGATATTAAGATAGATATTGAGAGACAGAGGAAATAAAACTTAGAAATACTTTAGAGGTTGTGAGCAATTAAGAGAAGAGAAATTTGAAGAGATTAAGGTAGAAATTTAGTGCTACTAAGAGAGATACAAGAGAGAGTTTGAGTTTGGGAAATATATAGTGATTGAGTTTACGAAAAATAGAGAGATTGGAACCTGCGACATCGTTTAACTTATCATCGATTCAGGTGCGATGGGCGTCATGTGTGCAACGGGAGGAACAAGGGAAGACGTAGTCCCTCTCGTTGACAGATCTAGCAGAAATAACTTATTATTTTCTTAAGGAAAATATTCCGTGAATATAGCAGATATAAAGCAACTTTTGGGAACAATTTCTGGTGAATATTTTCTTTGAACACCAAATAGCAAAAACTAATTTTTCTTCAGAAACAATTAGAGGCACCTATTTTCCGTCCAAGCGGCGGAGTTTGTAAAAAAAACTTGTGATAGTTCGGGTCTTCGGGAAATGAATGGTAAATTGTACTGCAACATCAATGGTCCATACTATTATAAATCTGGACAACAAATTTATGGTCACCATCTAAGTAACCAAAGCAGGAGCGAGTTAGGGAGCGTGAGCGAGAACGTCAATTTTTAATTTAGGCTAAGGTCGAGCGCCTCTGGAGCGCCGCTATATATATATATGATCTTGAAAATTACTTATGGATGCAAATATGTCTTTATACTTTCTAAACTATAAGAAAGAATTGATAAAATCATTCATCATTCAAATTCGTAACACAACAAATAAGATGATTATTGATATATTGAATGTATCATTCTAATTTCAATTACAAGATCACCAATAATTAACAAATCTTACATAAATCTTCTATTTTACAAAGAAAAATGACAAAATATATCCCATTTAATATGAAAAGTTGGGATAAAAATAAAACTTTACACAAACAACACTCTCTAGTTGAGAGCGAGGTTTACAAAAGTTGAAATCAAGCTCTCGAGGTGAGAGCGAGGTTGAGAGTGGGAGCAAGTGGTAGGTTTGGAGGTTTGGGTTACTAAGGTCACCATAGAGAATACTACCAAATATCAATCCAGTTCAACATCTTCTCAATGATCAAAATGAAATTACCCTTTTATGTATCAATCAAGACCCAGTGGGACGGGGGTGAATAGGTTTTCCTAAGGTCTGTCTTCCAATTTTAATTTTAACAATTAAAGTGCGGAAAAGTAAATAAATAAACAAACCACAACACCAAGTTTTTTACGTGGAAACCCTCTCCGGAAAAACCACGAGACCTAGTCTAGATGAAAGAGATTTAACGAAGAGGAAAAACAACAAATACTTACAGACTCGGACTTTGTAACCAACCGGACTCAAATCAACGATCCTCGGTAACCAATCCTTAACGCCTGAATAAGCAAACAAGCGCTCGCAAACAATGTGATCAACCAACAACAAATTGTGCTCTCTCTGACTAGCAAATATGTGATTGAAGCGAGCTTGAGAAACGAGCTTCTTAAGAAGCGAGTATCCTACCCGTATATAGCTTCCATGCAACTATGTTTTAGACAATTTGCCGATAGAAATATTTCTTAAATTTCTGCCAAATTTTTATTACAGTACTAAATTTTTTGTTCTTTTGAACTTATATTTTTTAATGAAATTTAGGCCGTCATTTTCAATTTTTTTGTTGGAATATGCTATTTTTAGAATCTATTGCTTCGTCTTTACTTATCTTTGAGAAGTTTTAACAGTTTTTGAAGCAATTTTTATTTTTTTCTTGCTAGTTCACATAGTAAGGATTGTGGAGGAAATTCTCATGTTGTAGCTCAGCCCCACATTTACTTGGTTCATAGTTTGGTTTGATGTACTTGGTTTGCAATCGGTGATGTCCTTTAAAGGACTAAGAGAGAAACAACCTACTCTAGGCTTGTGATGATGCTTGTATATAGTTGGTAAACTAATGTGCTCAAATCATTCCCGGCCTCTTCGTGCGGCCAATTTGAGAAGTGTTGTATGCCAAGTCTGCTCTAATGATTATCTCTCAATTAGCCCATTCTTGTGGAAGCCATGGCCATTGATGTGAGTCTTCCAAGTTACGTACCCAACCCATGTATTAGAAACCACCCAAAATTTAAACCTATCCAATAGTTTTACCCATCTTATTTATTTAATCTTTTCAATTGGATGGTCTAATTGGATGGTCAAGGTACGTCTGGTACTTCCCGAATTCTAGTTGATACTTTGTAAAGGGTACAATTGTGCTAATTAACATCTTCATGATGATTCTAAATGATAAATACTTTTAGTTCAAGTACAAACCTTATTAACCAATTTTATGAACAGGCCTGTTGGAACCTCTGGACCCTAACGGATTTTGTGGAAACCTTGGCAAAAGGTGTTTAAAGGTGAATACACATCCGATGAGTCCATTGCTACTTGAATTGGGCTTTTATAAAAAAAAATAGGAGCAACTCATTATGGTGCTTATCGATGTTCAGTGGATATGTTGGGATTGAATGTTGCAATCTCAAGGTTGTGACCCAAAGTCTGACGCCCCGAACCCGCGCCTAGGGAATCAAGTTCCGAGACGCGTGTCCGTTCGTCAAATCATGCAAGCGGAAGACTTTACCCGCAAAAATACGGGAAATTTAAACATTTATCAGATGCTCCCCAAAAGCAAATAATACCTGTCATCACAATAGCCATCATACAAACCATATACCTGTATTATTTACATCAAGTTTGTTTTACAAAAGTAGGCGTCTCTATCACGCCAGGTACAACTTGTACAAGCTTCCAAAATATCCAGATAGACTTTTTACTTACTGGTCAGCAACTCCAAGATCTGCTGACACAAAAAGTCAGTGAGCTATGAAGCCCAATAAAACCACAATCCTTCTAAACTATTTTCCACATAATAACACACATCAATAATGATATAATAAGCAGTTCAATTTGCATGTTACAGTAAAATAGAACAGTATATAATAAATTGTGACCCAAGGTCATTTAGGGTTACGTCACCCTAACAGAGGTTCCCGACCTCACATTACTTTCTAATTATGAGGTTCAGTTATGAATGTATTATATTACCAAATTATCGTTTCGATCATCAATCATGTTTCATTTCGAGTCCTAAGACTCTATTAATTGGCCACAGCCCACAAATGTTTAGCTTAAAGTCTCTAAATCATAACCATAATACATTGAGTCATTTAGACTCACACACGCTGTTCCGGCTTTCACCCGAACATGACAAAACCTTGGGTATACCAGCCCAACTCACCTGGAATCCGATGATTCCATACCGAACTATGAGTCCACCAACTCAAACAAATACACCAACTCTGAGTATACCAACTCAGACCACTTCGTATCCGAAGCTTACACACACAACATGGGCATTCACCCAATAAGGACATATTTTTCCATTCAATTGACTGGCCACATCTACCGTGTATTCGCCGCCATCGCCCTGGGTATCAGTTATGAAGGAACCCCGACCAACCTGCCTACCGTCACCTTCTGGCTAGTCTACGGAGGAACCCCGACATCTATACCAATGCTGACATCTCCTGACGTTCCACCAAGAAGGGACCACGATAGACACGGTGCCGACATCTTCTAACCCACCCAGAGAGGAACCCCGGACTATACACTATCTGATGTTTAGCCACTTTAAACTCCCTAGGACTCCGACATCTCCTGACTACCAGTCACGGAGGAACCACGAGCCATGCAGGACACCGCCACTCCTGACTTAGTCCAAGAGGCACCACGGACGACCTAGACAAACAGACCGACATCTCCCGACTATCAGTCACGGAGGAACCCCGGGCCTTACTGGGCACCGTCTCTCCTGACCTGGTCAAAGAGGAACCACGGACTATACTTAACCCTGGTTAGATTTTCTAACCACAGGTTAACCCCAGTTAACCCAAGCCTCGCTTGATTAACTGAAATACTTGGGCCTCGCGCCCGTGAACCAACTCCGGTAACACACCGTCCCGTTAGGGAGCGTTTCCAGACTAATGGATGTCTCCATAGCCTTACAAGACATGCAAAACAACTTTTCGTCACCCTAGAGTGGCGATACAATTTACCCGGGACCCGATCTGGGCTCCTCGAGGGACCACATAAAATCACAACATCATATAGGGGTTTCGCCCCTTTTTCATTCACGTCAAAAGACATGCATATACATCACATGAAATAATATAGCAAAATAAGCGGAAAAATGAGAAGAAAAGATAGGGGTTTTACCGTTTCACGCGTTTCGAGGTCTCGTAGGCAAAAACGGATGTCACCAACGCGTTCTCAACGACGATCAACCCCGGGGTAGAGCGCATGCAACTTTCTCTCTCCACTTTCTCTCTCTACCTTTTTCTCTCTCTCTACACGCAAAACGAGACGCCGGAGAGAAAATCGGACGCCGCCAACGCGTCGGGGACGCCGAAAAACCTCAAGGAGACCTCCCTTTCCCTTTCTCTCTCTTCCTTTCTCTCTCTTCTCTCTCTCCTCTTCTCTCTTCCTTTCTCTCCTCACTTTCTCTCTCTAAAATCTGTTGTGGCAGATTTTTTTTTTTTCTTTTCTACTGTTGCAAAACGTGAGATTGCAAGGGGCTGTCCCCTATTTATAATACAAGGGTCATGTGCCATGCACATGACCTCCATTAATGGTCCCCGTTGACCAAGTCAATGGGTTGACCATTTGACTATTATTTCGTATTTTTTCGCATATACGGCCTACGTAATCCTACTTAATGACATCCGATTTTGACGAAACTTTAGGTGACCGAACTTGGGGCAGTCCGACACCTACTGTAAAAATTTCGGGGAAAAATACTGAGTTTTGACAGCTGCACTTTAGTCCGGAAGAAAATTGCAAAACCCACTAATTTTCTGATTTCGGACACAAAACACGCTGTCGCTTTTTCGTTTGAGATAACTAACTGCCGTGACGACAGACATTAGTCCCCACGGCCGACCGACACGCATTAGTGCTAACCGCACGGATTTCTATTAGGATCTCCAACAGATATTGGGTCCCACTTAATTTCTGGAAATATGGAAATTTCCCGTTTCTCTCAATTTTATCACATAATGGCCCCGCGGTCCCGCGAAATGATACTTGACGGAACCGATACGGTAGGGGTGTGTCCCGGCAGTCGACCGGCACACTGTGTGCGAATTTTTGCCAAATGATACTGAGATTTCCTCGGTGCACTTCAACCCTGAGCAAAATCCCCTTCTTATTAATTTAACAATTAATTAACTAATTAACCTTCATTAAGGACTCATAAACACATAATTTTATTATATTAAAATTCCGGGTCGTTACACAAAGTGCCATCCCCAGTTGTCTATAAGGTCGATCATTAGGTTCATAAAATTTTTGGACCATCAACAATAAAAGTTACAATACAGATCACTCTCAACCACGAGAGATCCAAATTGCATAAAAAACTAGGCATCTCCTTGTATTAAGGAGGTGCATTATTTGTCTTTGTACCCATGTCTAATCATAGCATGTTGAAAAAAAAGGTTTATTTGAATACTATTTTTGTTTTTAAAATAAGCTTCTACTGATAGTATGTCAACGATTTGAGATATAAGTTAGAGCCAACTAAAGAATCACATTCACATTTTGAACTCACAAGAGGTGATTATCAATCTTCCGCTTTAGAGTTTTTTTTTTTTGATCGATAAAGAAGCAAAAATATATTAATAAAGAGGCAAAATACAAACAACAAGATAACAATAGCAGCAAGAGTTTACAAGCAAATAAACTCAAAAGCCACTACAAATAGAAACATAACCACAGCCTCCCACACAATGATCGACCCAATAACTCACGAAGCTCCTCCCCATTACAGCGAAGCCCCACTCATTCTGGAGCCACCAACCGAATCCGAGCGCGAATGCGAGAAAGAGATGATGGAGAATCCTAAAAAACACGCAAATTTCTCGCTTTCCATATCATCCAAAATATGACTCAGGGAGAATCGACCAAAGCGCTTCCCTTGCACCTTCCACATTGAACAAAGACCAACAAGATAAGAAGATGTGAAATGATGAGGGAAAGACCCAATCCACTCCATGCGGGAGAGGAAATAGCCCCAACTACCAGACACAATAAGACAATGTAAGAGCAAATGGTCTACAGTCTCCTCCTGTTGGAGGCACATATATCACCGGTTGGTCATACTCCACCCTTTATGCTGCAAGTGATCACATATTAGAATCTTATTCAAAGCTGCATTCCATAGAAAGAAATAGAGCTTAGATGGAATTCCCGGATTCCACACAATCCGATGAGGGAACGGGCTCGAGGAGACCGAACCAAAAGACTGTAAAAGTGATCTTACTGAGAAGCAACCATGGTTGCTTCTAGACCAAACCTTGCAATCCCTATTCTCAACACATGGGCGCACGGGGCGGGTTTGGGCCTGGGCGACCCTAACCCTGCCCTGCCCCTAATGGAAAAACTTCAACTCCATTCCCGTCCCAAACCCGGGTCAGGGCGGGGGTGGGGCGGGGCGGATGACCCCATCCCCGATGATCAAAATCATTCTTAAGCCCGTCCCCGTCCCCGTCCCCGTCCCGTTAAGCGTTGGCTAGGCCAGGTTGATCGAAAAAGTTGGAAATCAAACCCTCGGTTACGGAAATCAAATCCTCAAGATGTTGCAAATGCTCAAAGTCAAAGTGAAGAAGAGAGGAGTGGGGGAAGGAATCTTTGGTTGTAGAAATTTCTGAACAACTCTTAGTGACTCCCCAAAGGCGTCTGCTTCTAACTCTGATCATAAATTTATCTTCTAGAAATCAAATCCTCACCATCTTCTCTACACTTCCAAACAAACCCATTTAAACCTCAAGAAATTCCATAGTGAAATGGAAGAGCCCAAGACAATCTCTAACCAAGAAAAGAAGAAGATAGTGGTGACTGTCGGTATTGGTGGTGGTAGTTGTGGAATTAGAGCACTTCTTGTGTTGGGTGGAGCCTTAGCTGTTGCTGCTCTTATAACAGATTTTACGAACAAAATAAATAAAAGAAGAGAACTCCCAAGGAAATCCATTAAGAGGGGCAACAAAGAAGGACATGTAGGGCTGCTCTCTCTCCTTGTAATTCCATCTCTATCAAAGCTGCCTCTTCTCAATCCCTTCCCACCTTTGTGGGTTTCCGTCACCTCGAGGCTAAAGCTAAGATACAGCAGCAAGGGTTCAGTGGGGAAGGAACCAGAGACAACTGCGAGGGCGATGACCGGAGAGGGAGGCAACGGTGATGGTGGTGAGGGACGGCGGTAGGGAGGGAAAGTGAGTCGAGTGTGTACCCTAACCCTAGACCCAACTTATTTATAAATGGGTATTAATGTAATCTTAAAATTAATAGAGGGATAAACTAGTAATTTCACGTTCTAAATGGGGCGGGCCGGGGTGACCAAAATTCATCCCGGCTCGAACCTGAGTCGGGTTTAACTAATCATTCCCAAACCCGCTCCTACCCCGTTTACAAGCTCCCCAAACCCGTCCCAATAGGGGCGGATCGATTAACCCGTCCCATTACCATCCCTAGCAATGATTGGAGCGTCTTCAGTTGATCTTCTTCAGTCTTCATCTTTACGGATCTTGGATGCTTGTAGACAAAGACTCAAGACACACTAGACACATTATTTTGACAATGGAATAAGCCAACACCAAATATGGACTTTACACAATGTTTTAAAGAAGATACTATCCAAACCAGAGTTATGTGATTTCTTCAGTCAAAGAATTCTGGTTTGGTTATTAGATTCCTCTGTAATGTCTTACCGACATTTGTGTGTTGGGAGATATGGCTTTGTCGAAATGCATCTCGGTTTGATAATTTGATAATTAAGAGGCCTTTTAAGGTAACAATGAGTAGAGTGATTGATTGGGTTAAGAGTGCATCAAAATTTTGGAAGTTTAGTGGTAATTTAAACAATAGGGAGGAAGTTTAGTGGTAATATAAACAACAGGGAGGATCGAAGAGATGGAAATTTCAAGAAAACCCATTTTCAAGAAGAAATCACGAACTCAAAATTTTTGGAGAGAGCTAAGATTAAAGAAGAAGATGGAGGAACTCGCTAGTCTCTGTGGTGTGGATGGTATCCTTTGCTTCAACGATGATGATGATGATGATGATGATGGACCGTCTTCGGGATCTAAAAGAAATATTACAGAGGATCAATGGATGGAAATTTCAGGAAAACCCATTTTCAAACAGAAATCCATGAGCTCGAAATTTTCCGAGAGAGCTGCGATTGAAGAAGAAAATGGAGGAACTCGCTAGTCTCTATGGTGTGAAAGTTCTCCTTTGCTTCAACGATGATGATGGACCATCTTGGGGATCTAGAAGAAATATTACAAATGATCAAAAGAAGGAAATTTTAGGAAAATCTATTTTCAAGGAGAAATCCACGAAGTTCAAATTTTCTAAGAGAAAGCTTGGATTGAAGAAGAAAATGGAGGAACTCAGCATTCTCTGTGGTGTAGAAGGTCTACTCCTTTGCTCCAACGATGGTGATGATGATGACCTGTTTTCATGGCCAATTCCCAGACTTGCCTCTCATTGGTTGAGAAATATAGGAGCTCTAATGAAGAACAGAGGAAGAAGAAAATTGTGGGTTTGTCAGGTTTCTTGAACCAGAAGATCGAAAAGCAGATGACGGATATGAGCAAGAAAAAGCAAATGAAGGAAGAGGTAGATTCGGGTCATGGGAGTATTGAGGGGCTAGGATTTGATCAACTGCAACAGGTTTTAAATCAGGTTGAATCGGCTAGGATGGGTGTTGAAGATCAAGTCCAGCTCTTGGAGATGACCAAAAATTCCAAGGAAGAGGAGGTATTGATGTTCGATAACGCGAGGAAAGAGCAAATACAGGAGAATCAAAAATTGAGGTTTTGTGAGATGATGGAGATTTTGAGTTCTGATGATAATTATCATGACCTGAATGATTTTAATTTTTCTTCTCATTTGTTCGATGACCTAGAGATTGGATTATTAGGTCCAGCTGATAATTATCTTGAACTCATTGATTTCAATATTCCTTGCTGTGATGATCAGACTTTAGCAACAAATTCAAGCCATTTTCATGATGATGATGATGATGAGACTGGGGGATTATGGGAGACATTCGTGATATTTGATTAGAATTTTTTTTTTGCAGCAGTTATCATTCAAGCCCCTAAATGTATTTTTTTCCATTCAAGTCAATGAATACATTGAAATAAGATTTTTTTCTGCTAACTTTCTGCCCTTATGATTTTTTGCTGTTGATTTGCATTATTCAAAGTCTTTGGGACAGTTTTTGGGTTGCATAAGAATTGTTTGAAATCACTTGCTATACTTCTAAACTGGTAATGAAGTAATAAGAAAAATCTGAAATTTTTATATATAGTATTAGATTTGTCCTACTCAGTGGAGTTGTCCAGTTTGACTCCACATTATCTACTGATTTTGTTAGGTGGCGTCTCCTTTTGATGTATCTCAACTTGTGATTAGCTCCCCTAGAGCTTATAAGTAATGTTCTATTTATTCATCACAAATTACTTGTGCTCCCTATTTCTCCAGTTTATGGATTCTTCTTGCTTAAGCTGACTTCACCTATATAGTTGTTCTAATCATTGTTCCTATTTCTATATTAATTTGAGCTTCTTACAAACTAATAGAAACACGGTTTTTTTCTTGCAGAGGACCCTATGGACCTATACTTTGCAAGCCTTATTAGACTTCTTTGTTGGAATTGTTCATGTGTACAAAAAAATAGCACATTGTGAAGAGCTCATGTTGTTACTAATCAAGGAATGAAAACCCTTTCTTCTTGAAATTACTCTAAAACGGAAGATTGATAACTCACTCTTGTGAGTTCAAAATGTGAATGTGATTCTCTAGTTGGCTCTAGCTCATAGCTCAAATCGTTGACAAATATCAGTAGACGCTTATTTTTTAAAAAAAATTAGTATTCAGATAAACCTTTTTTTTCAACATGCTGTGATTAGACATGGGTACAAAGCCAAATAATACACCTCCTTAATATAAGGAGATGCCTAGTTTTTTATGCAATTTGGATCTCTCGTGGTTGAGAGTGATTTGTATCAGGGTTTCCTAGTTCGGTGGCCACTAGACCGAACCATGAACTGGTTCGAAGCGAACCAATTCGCGGTTCGGTTCGGACCGGTTCGTTAGTTTATACCGAATTACATGGTTGTCAAGTTCGGGACTAGTTTGCTAATGGTTTGGCAAATCTGAAAAATCAATGTTCGATAGTGGTTATGAGGGTAGTTGTGTGGGACAGTTGGGGGCTTATTGGTCATTTCAAAATAACATTTTGAACACTTAAGAGGAGAAGGTTACGAATTACACAGAGGGTTGGTTTCTCAAACCCTTGGAAGAAGAAACCCTTACAAGAAGAGGGTTACACGAAGGTGGAAGAAGAAGACTATAGGAGGGTTTTGCTCCTACGGATCTCATGGTTCCCATTCAGGTAAGCCCTCTCTCTCTCTCTCCCTTCCCCTTTCTCATTTTTAACTCATTTTTTTTCAGCAACAATAGATTCAGTCGAAGGAGAAGGAGGGTGGAAGAAGAGGTCTTCAGAAGGAAGAGGGTTTTGCTCCCCACGGATCTCTTTCAGGTAACCCTCTCTCTCTCTCTCTCTCTCCTCTTTCTTGCCCCCTTTCTCATTTTTTTATTCTTTTTTTTTCAGCAACCAATTGATGCAGTATTCTCCAACTCTCCATCTCCAGTTATGAAATCTATATAATTTTTTTTTATCCATAATATTTTGGAAACGAAAATTAGATCATAAATCATTTGTGGGTGTATTTTATATTAGTTTTTTTATTTACTATTTCTAGGATTCAATATGGTTCTCATTGGAAAAAAGAAACGAACAAGAATCCTCTCAAAATGATGAAGGGGATTTTGAATTTCAAGAAGCTGAGCTTATTGAGTCTGAAGAAGATAATTCTGTAAAAGAAATTGGGTCTAGTTGTGCAAAATTTGACAAACCCATGTGGAAAGAAGTACAAGTTACCGGAATAGCTAAGGGAAAAAATAGTGGAGGAGCAAAAAATTGGCGATGCCCACACTGTAGCAAAGAATGGACTAGCACTTATACACGAGTATATGCTCATTTCTTTGGGGCTCCACCTTGCCAACCCAATAAGAGAATTGATATATCAAGATGTACAGTGTTGTTGAAAAATCGCAAGCTTTTACTAGAAATTAGAAAACGTGTAGAGATTGCTGAAAAGCAAGGGTTGTTCCTTGATTTGAAGAGATCATCATTGACAGTTGATTCTCATTCTTTAAAAAAGAAAGGTGTGTTAGAAGATGTTTTTAAGCAACAAGAAAGGTCCGAGGTAGATGCCAAAATCCTAAGAGCTTTATATGCTTGTGGCATTCCTTTTAATGTCCTAAAATCTCCTTACTTTCATGAAATGGTGAGCTCAATAAACAGTGGACCCAAGGGTTATAAATGTCCATCATTTGAGAAGGTTAGGACATCATTAATAGACAATGAGAAACAAAGATTGGATAGAGACTTACATGTAGTAAGGGACACATGGCCCATGAATGGGTTTTCTATAATTTCTGATGGGTGGACAAGCATAAGAAATCATCCTTTAATCAATCTTATAGCTGCAAATAGTTTGGGGGCAATGTTTTTATATGCTGAAATTTGTCTTGGGGAAGAAAAGACAGGACTTTTTATTGCATTTTACTTTTAAAGGCAATTTGAAGAAGTTGGGCCATCAAATGTCATTCAAGTGCTCATCGATAATGCTGCAAATTGTGTACTAGCAGGAAAAGAAGTTGCAAAGGTGCATCCTCACATCTTTTGGTCTCCTTGCATAGTCCATACATTAAATTTGATTTTCAAAGATATATCAAATGAATGGGCTTGGTATAGGGAGACATATACCAAATGTAAGGATATTGTGAAGTATGTTACTAATCACACGCATGCTTTAGCTATTTTTAGATCTAATTACAAATTTGAATTATTGAAAGTAGCTAAAACTCGATTTGCTTCATATTATGTAATGTTGAAAAGAATCATGGATGTAAGGGAAGGCTTGTTAACTACTGTGGTGCTCGACTCATGGAAAGATTGGGCTGCAAAGAATAGTCAAACAAAAGAGACGGGAAGCAAGATATAAGAGTGGGTTACTAGTGATTGTTTTTGGGATTCAGTCCGATTGATATTGAAAATCACCAAACCCATATTTCAAATGATTAAACTTTGTGATAAGGATGGTGCGGTCATTGGTGAAGTATATGAAGGTTTGGAGGATATGCTTGACAAAATAAAAGATAATCTCAAAGATGTAGAAGAAGAGAGTCTATTTCTTGATATACAATGAATAGTTAATGCTCGAAGAAAGAAGATGAATGTGCCCCTTCATTCCCTTGCTTATGCACTCACGCCTCATTATTATGATTCCAAGTATATTGCAAGTCCAGCACCGGGAGGTCGAAATAGATCAAGACCTGTTGATGATGTAGCTGTTGTTGAGAGTGTTATGAAAGCATTAGACCATTGCATAGGTACTTATTTATTAATTTAAAGTTCATATTATCCGTAATTTGTTCTTTATATAAAAGTTTAGAATTTACAGTTATGTAAGTATTCATCAAATGTTTAACTCTTTAATTTTGACAGGATGATGATTTGTTTACTATATTAAGAGGTCAATTTGCCAAATTCTCTTCGTAAAGTGCATTGTTTTCGATGCAAGCAGCTAAAGTTGATGCTTTTCTAATGCCTGCCATAGAGTGGTGGTCTATGTATGACGCCCAAACCACACAGTTGGCAGAAGTAGCTTGTAGAGTTCTATCCCAACCAGTTAGCACATCATCGGCATAAAGGAATTTGAGCACATATTCTTTTATTCACAATATAAAACGGAATAGACTAAATTCTGTACGTGCAGATAAGTTGGTCTTCATTCACTCCAATCTTCGTATGCTATCAAGGTTCAATGAGAGTTATCATGAAGGCCCATTCAAGAAGTGAGATATTGATCGTGATGAAGGATTATTTGATGATTCTAGTGTCAAACTTGAAGAGCTGAGATGGGCTTCACTTGATGAATAGTCTAGTTGATCTTTCCCATTATCTTTTTGCTGCTATTAAATGACAATTTACCTTTTTGTGTTTTTTGTACACATGAATACATGATGGATGGTTATGTTTTTTTTTTTGTATCTGACACTAGATTGACGATGATCTTAAAATGTAATACTTTTTGTTATTTCAATACAAGTCTTGGATCATTATCTATTTTTTTTGTTAATATAAACTTTGATCATTATATCTTTTTGTTTAAAATATTTAGAATTCATTAATATTATGGTCATAACTTGTCTACATGTTTGAAATATATATATATATATATATATATATATATATATATATTTATATATAAAAGCGAATTAAGCTAGCAAACCGAAGCGAACCAAGCAAAGAACTTAAGCGAACCGAGGAACGAACTGGCTAATCCTACCCCTGGCGAACCGGGTTCACTCTAGAGTGGCGAATTGCGAATTACGAACCCGAATTCGAACCGAGCGAACCGACGAACCAGGTAACATTGATCTGTGTGAGAGGATTTTACCGAAAGGACACGCGTCAGCAGCAGCTTCTCCCAAGTTCTGATGCAATGGTGGATGGTTGGAATGGAGGGTATGATACCCTGACCTGTGCTCCGATGATTAAGTCAGTAGGTGTAGAAGATGATGAACAGTAAGAAAATGCAGAAAGTTCAAAGGTCTTAGCTCCTCAAAATTTTCGTCCCCTTCATACTGTTTTTTCTCTGGTTTATATAGGCCATCCCGGCTATGACCATGGATACCCATTGATGCCCATGCATCCCTCGAATCCCTGATGTGTACTTTAGTAATCATTTTAGATATATCTCCCGGCCATTCGTACTGCACGTGCATCTGCACACAAGAGAACAGGCAAAGAGTAGGAACTCGTCCGAGGTGACTGGCATTAAATGCAGCATTAAATGCCATTTAATGCCAAGACAATGTTACCCACCTACCATCGTAGAGGTAGGTTCAGTCCCAGGTGACGGGGCAGCAACGCCAGATCTCATTACGTGTTTAGGATACGCGATCGTGGACAATAAGACGACGGGTACATCGTCAGAATGAGGACGTGATCGTCATTCACAAGACCACGGGTCCGTCGTCAGAGTGAAGACGTGATCGTCGTTCACGAGACCACGGGTCCGTCATCAGAGTGAAGACGTGATCGTCGTTCACGAGACCACGTGATCGTCGTTCACGAGACCACGGGTCCGTCGTCAGAGTGAAGACGTGATCGTCGTTCACAAGACCACGGGTCCGTCGTCAGAGTGAAGACGGAAATGAGCTCAAACGATAACACCACACTGAGGACAAGCTCGTTGTTACCATACTTAGGTTTTTACGAAAATTACCCATTACAAATTGCCCCTTTATGATACTTTGAACGTGGTTCAGAGTGTCATAAATATAGCGAAACGTTAGAGGAGAAGATACAGCTCACCTCAGAATGATGATAGGTCACATACTCTGTACGCGAAGGCGTAGCGTCGTGCCAGCTGTATTGCGCGTGCCGAAACGTCATACCTCATAAATGTTTGGCAGGCTGTCATCATTATCTTCCGGACGTTTTGCTTTCCCGACGGTTACTTAGCTCGGTCGAAAGACCATCCTGCCCTTCGCGCTGTCTAGACGTGTGGACACGCGTACGGTACAGATCGAGGTCATTATCGTCCTTAGAGTTACGGTCTGGTCTATAAATACCGAGGGCCTGGTACTCCATCTTCTTCACCTGAATTCTTGCATCCCGTTACTCTGCCGGAATTTCTCCTCACCGACGATCTACTGTTCTGGTTTTCTCCCTTCTCCAGCTGTGCCTCTTCTAGCTTCCCAAATCCGGTTTCGGTAAGAACCTTCTCCTTTCTTTTTGTTCTGTGGTCGTCTTCCCTATATTTCTTCTTTTTCTCCTTTGTTTACGACCATGTCTACCGAAATAGTTAGGATAGACAGTGCCGATGAGGCCAGCTGCTCAGGCAGTGCTCCTCACGGTGTTATCACCGGTGTTTCCAAACCCAAAACCAGACCAGTGGTCAAATATGCACTTGACCACTACAGAACCCTTTTCCAAATTCCTCCTCACGTCCACCTGCATTTCGGGGAAGAAGACGTTCTCCCTGACCACTGCTCTTCTTGCACAATCGTCTACCTCGCTCAGTTCGAGGCTGGACTTCGATTTCCCCTCTCTCCTGTCACGGACTCCGTCCTGTCCGCCCTGCAAATTGCCCCGGGTCAAATGCACCCGAAGTTCTACAAGTATATGTCTCTGATGGACAAGTTCAACAGAGACGGATACAATGTAGATGCCAGGCACGTCTTCCACTTCCGCTTCGTCGTGAAGTGCCCCGGGGTTGAGGGGGGGAAGAAGACGTACTTCTCCTGGAGACAAAAATCCAAAGTCCCCGACATCATCTCACACTTCCCAGCGGATATGGCCGCAACGCGGGACCTGCACTGGATGGGGATGTTCAGTGCCGCGAGTCGAGCTGTTGCCACGGTATGCATTCACCATTTTTTTTTTTTTTTTACCATCGTTCTTTCTCTTCTTTTGTAGCTGGGCAACATGCTTGCCGGGATGTATAAGGTCACAGCCGAGAATAGGCGTACCTCCAATGGGTTGAGAGACAAGGTCCTTGACCTGGAGAGGAGGGGAGCCGAAGACGTGAAACGGCTGAATCACGAGCTGATGTCCGTCAAAGCTGATCTTCGGACTGCCAAAGGCACGATTGCCTCGGCTGTGAAACAGCGGGACAAAGCTCGGGACGAAGCCCGTAAGGCGATGGAAGGAGAGAAGGCGGCAGCAGAACAAGCTGAGAGGTCCGTCCTTAGGATCAGCGAAATGGACGAGATCGTGAACTCTCTCCATCAGCGGCTAGAGGCGACGGAAGCTGAGAAGACAGCACTGGCCGAACAACTCGTGGAGGCCACGGCCGCGAGGGACAAGGAGGTTGAAGCTGCCAAGGAGGCTTTGACGGAGTCTCTACGAGCCCACTTCCAGACGGAGATGGAGCGGCTGATAACTGAAGACCGGGCCGAGACGGAGAGAGAAATCATGAACGAACTCCGAGAATCGGGACGACTGGTAGAGTCTCCCCAACAGTCGAAAGACGAGGCCACTCGTTCTGAGGCTGTGGGTATGGAGATCTCGCCTGGCGAAGAACCCGAGGTACAAGGAGGGGGGCAACCTTCGTCATCTCTTGGACCATCTCCCGTCCTGCCCGAGGTTCCTGCTGAAGTCGCCTCTGCCGATCCTGCTACTGCTGCTGACGACGTTCCGACCGTTCCTGATGACGCCGTCGTGATCGTTGTCGTCGGCGAAGACTGATCCTTCTCCCTTCCTGTTCCTTGCTTTTCAATTTTGTATCAGCTGTACTCTTGCTCCTCTTATATTAAAAAAAAAATTTGTTCTATAAGCATCCCCTTTTATGACCACTTCGTTGCAACCGATTGATCCGGAGTAATCGTCTCGTTCAAAAAGACAGATAGCACATAATTAACTCGTGATTGAATATAAATTTCCTAACGAAAATAAGACACATAGCACACAACTAACTCGTGATTGAGTATAAATCTCCTAACGAATATTATACCCATCACTTCTAATAACGGGTCGTTAAAGAAGCGGACTGACATTTCGGACGTAATTTTGACAACAAATTCATTTCATAAAGGCGAACGTATGGTAACTCGCGGTTGGACACCATGCTCAGAGGACATTCCATTAGTATAAGTCACCGGTATGCTCAGATGGCAATTCCTTTGTATGAGCCGACTGTATCCCGTGGTGAGTACCCTGTTCGTGTGAAATGCACTCGCCGTGGTAACTCGTGGTGGGACACCATGCTCAGAGGACATTCCATTAGGATAAGCCGCTAAGATGCTCAGATGGCAATTCCTTTGTATGAGCCACCTGTGTCCCGTGGTGAGTACCCTGTGCGAGCGAAATGTATCCGTCGCTGTAATTCGTCTAGAATGTGCTAAAACGTACTGAATATGTAAGTGAAACGACTGATCTCATGCCATTAGCAAATGTTCATAACACAATTTTATTGGAAAAATTGTTTTAAATTCATAATGTTCCACGATTTTTGAATTACATTACCTTGTAAGTCTTTAAGGTAGTACACCCCGGGACTCCCGACACGATCCACGATGCATGGTCCTTCCCAGTTGGGACCCAGTTTCCCGCTATTGAGTTCTCGAGTGTTTTGGAAAACTTTGCGAAGAACGAGATCTCCCACTTGAAGAATCCTTCTCCGTACTTTCTTGTTGTATGCTTTTCGTAATTGTTGTTGATAGCGTTTCATCCGTATGCTGGCATCTTCCCGCTTTTCTTCTAACAAGTCTAAATGTATAGCCATTAATTCGACATTTTTGTCTTCCTCCCCGTGTTTCTTCCGTGAACGTGTTGTTGGCAGACAGACTTCAGTGGGAATAACAGCTTCCGCTCCGTACGCCAAAGAGAACGGGGTCTCGTTCGTAGGGCTCCGCGGTGTTGTCCTGTATCCCCACAACGCGTTGTGTAATTTGCTGGTCCACTTTCCCTTGGAATCTTCCAGTCTTCTCTTGAGGGCATTCAAAATGTTCTTGTTGGCTGCTTCGGCAAGGCCATTCCCTTGTGGATAATAAGGGGAGGAGAAGATGTGCTTGATTTTCAACTCTCGGCAAAGGTCGGCGATGAGCTTTCCTGTGAATTGTTTCCCGTTGTCAGAAATGATGGACTGCGGGATACCGAATCTACAGATAATATGCTCCCACAAGAATTTCTTCACTTCTTGTTCTCTAATACGCGCTAGGGGAACAGCCTCGATCCACCGGGAGAAGTAATCCGTGGCCACCAGCAGAAAAATTAAATTACCGGGAGCTCTGGGAAAGGGTCCTACGATGTCAAGTCCCCAACGAGCGAAAGGCCAAGGTTGAGATACGACATTAAGTTCCTAGGCAGGGGCATGAATCAACTTCGCATGACGCTGACATTGGCTGCATTTCTGTACGTACTTCTGTGCGTCAGCTTGCATGTAGGGCCAAAAATAGCCTTGCCCCAGAGCACGATGAGCGATAGTCCGTCCTCCAGAGTGGATGCCACAAATCCCTTCATGGAGCTCGGCTAAGATCGTCTCTACGTCCTCAGAATGCACGCATTTCAAAAGGGGTCCTCCAAAGGATTTTCGGTACAGTTCCCCGTCCACAAGGGTATAACGGGGAGCTTTATATTGTATTCGTCTTGCTTCCTTCGTGTCAGAGGGGAGAATGCCATTCTTCAAATAAGTCGTTATGCCCGTCATCCAGCTCGGTACCGGATTCACGGACAAAATCATGCCTTGCGTTTGTAGATCAATTGAGGGGTACTCTTTATACTCAACGAGGATTGTCTTGGGTTCATCAGTTTGTAACATTGAGGCGAGGTATGCCAACGCGTCAGCATGCCTGTTATCGTCCCTTCGGACATGTTTGATCTCGAGGACATCAAAAGTCCTCCGTTGCTCTTGTACAAGTACAGCGTAGCGCCTCATCCGCTCATCCCGACATTCATAGGTACCGTTGACTTGGTTCACCACGAGCTGTGAATCACAGAACACCCGAAGTTTAGAAATTCCCAACTCTCGCGCACTCTGCAACCCAAGGATTAACGCTTCATATTCAGCTTCGTTATTGGAGGCCGCATAACCAAGGCGCGTCAGTTTCTGTATTTTAATATGATCCGGGCTGACAAGAACGGCACCAAGCCCCGAACCGCTGACATTAGACGATCCATCCACGTACAAGACCCAATCGCACCACGCCGTCAGCTTGGTTCCGTCTCCAGCCTCTTCTTCCACAACGGGATCCTCCTCCGCATCGTCTGGGAGCTCGTGACGGTCGGGCCCTGCTGAAGTTTCGGCTTCTTCGACGGGGAAATCGGCTAAGAAGCTTGCAACGGCCTGCCCCTTCTCCGCCGTCCGGGCCTGATATTGGATATCGAACTCGCTAAGCGCCACGGCCCACTTCGACATACGTCCCGCGGTTTCAGGCCGCCCCAACACAGTTTTCAAAGGGTACGTTGTGATGACGACGATGGTATGTGCCTGAAAATAAGGACGTAACTTCTCAGCAGAAAAGACGAGAGCCAGGCATACCTTCTCCATCTGTTGTAGTTGGACTCTGCCTTGTGGAATGTTTTGCTGACGAAATAAACAGGCTTCTCTACGCCGTCGTGACTTCTGAGCAGCACGGAGCCAATGGCTCGTTCCGAAACGGAGAGATAGAGGTACAACACTTCACCAGGTTCAGGTACGGAGAGAATCGGAGCAGAGCCTAGATACGTTTTCAAGGCGGCGAAAGATTGGGAGCATTCTTCTGTCCATCTGAAGACGGAATTCTTTCTCAGCAACTCGAACAGAGGTCTGCATCGATCAGAAGACTTTGATATAAACCGGTTGAGAGCAGCGATACGTCCCGTCAGTTTTTGAACTTCCTTCCTTGTCTTTGGTTCCGGCATATCTATCAGAGCACGGATTTGCATGGGATTTGCCTCGATGCCCCGTTGACTGACGAGATAACCAAGGAACTTGCCCGAGGCGACGCCGAAGGTACATTTCTCAGGATTTAACTTCAGGTTGAAAGTGCGTAAAATAGAAAACGGCTCCGCCAAATCGGTTACAAGAGATGCCCGAGTTCGACTTTTCACAACGATATCGTCAATATACACTTCCACCGATTTACCAAGCAAGGGTCCAAACATCAGATTCATTAGTCGTTGATAAGTGGCCCCGGCATTCTTCAGGCCAAAGGGCATGACCCGGTAACAGAACAGACCTCGCTCCGTTATGAAGGCCGTCTTCTCTTGATCATCCTCCGCTAAGAGGATTTGATTGTAACCCGAATACCCGTCCATGAAACTCAACATCTCGTGACCCGCGGTTGCTGTGATTAATCTGTCGATTCTGGGAACGGGGAAGAAGTCTTTCGGACAGGCTTTATTAACATTAGTGAAATCGATACAGACTCTGACTTTCCCGTTCTTCTTCGGAACAGCTACTACGTTGGCTATCCACTCCGGATATTGGACCTCACGAATGAACCCCTGTCGAATTAACTTATCGATCTCTTCATTGACGGCCTCATGGTACGTTGGAGCAAGTCTACGAGGCTTCTGTTTAACTGGATTGACCACGGGATCAACGTTGAGACGGTGACAGATGATTTCAGGATGTATACCCGTCATGTCTTCATGTGACCAAGCGAAAACGTCAAGATTCTTCCTCAGAAAATTTATCAATTCCCGCTCTTCATCCGTTGTCAAACAAGTCCCAATTTGCAGCATTCTTGGTTCGTTCTCCGTCCCGAGGTTGACAAATTTCGTGGGTTCAACAGAATGGTTATCAGCAATTCACCCGTGTTCTCCTCTTCTACGGACCCGACCTGTAATTGTTATTTGAGCGGGTTGGGAGAGGTATAATCACACTTCTGCGATGCCAGTTGGTCTCCTCTTATTTCACGTGGTCCATCCGGAGTGGGGAATTTCAGTACCTGGTAATATGAAGACGGAACAGCTCTCATTTCGTGAGTCCACCATCGCCCCAGGATAGCATTGTATGGGGACGGCGCGTCGATAATGGAGAATCGGGTGGACAGGGTGATAGGTCCAGCTTTGACCGGTAAGACGACTTCGCCCAGGGGTTGCATCGAACTTCCTTCGAATCCTATCAAGGGGGTCTGTGCGGGGACAAGAACCGCTGGATCCAACTCCATCTTTGTGAAAGCATGGAGGTACAGGATATCTGCCCCACTCCCAGGGTCTATGAGCACTCGTCTGATGTCGAAATCGCCAATTCTCATGGACAGGACAAGAGCATCGTAGTGAGGCCTGACCACAGTTGCCATGTCTTGGTCAGTGAACATTAGGGCCTGCTCGACTTCCTTCATCGTTGATCGCACTTGGTAAACTTTTGCCACGTGCGATAACTTCCTCGCCTTCGCTCGATACTGCTGCTCAACATCGACTTCCGGTGCTCGAGCGCGATGGATGACGTTTATGACTCCTTTCGGAGCTTCTCCACCTTGGTTCATTTGACCAGATGGCTCTCCCTCGTGAGACCGAGTGGATGGCTCCGTAATATGCCCCTCTTTTCTTCCGGAATCCACGTATTCTCCCAGATAGCCTTCACGGACTAATCTTTCCAAGTATTCTCTCAGGATGCGACAACGATTCGTGAGATGCCCATGGCATTTGTGGTATTGACAATATTCGTGTGCCCTGGGTCCCGTGGTGACATCACGAACGGTCCGTGCTGGCCATTCGAAGTATGGTTCGTCTTCCATCGTCTTCATGATCGTCGCCGGGCTTGCTGTGAAGTTAACTTGACCACCACGAGACGCGAAAGGACGTCTTTCTGTCGTTCGATTCTCCCTCTCCTTGTACTGTCCGTGCTCCTCTCGTCTCTGATAGGCGCGGTCGTCCCTCCGCCGGACATTGGACCGTAGATCCGTGCTCCTCGACGAGTCTGCATCTTGGCGGATCCCCAATGAGAGTTGGTTCGGTTCTCCTCGTCGTTCGACGTACACAACTTTCTCCTGCCGTGTGCGTCTTCGTGGTTCCTCGTCACTGGAAGATGATTCATACTTTGGTTTCTTCCCTCTCTTCGAGGAGGGTCTGCCTCCCCACACCACAGCATCTACCCCTCGTGCTCTGGGCCTCGTCGTTGCTGCAATATCTTCCTCCATCCTTCCGTACTTAGAGGCACGGACTATTAACTCGTCCATCTTGATTGGACAGTCAAGGGCAAGAGACTCGTAGAGTTTGGAACTCTTGGGTATGGCATTTTTGAAGGCCGCTATACAAGTGCAGTCTTCAATCTTGTCGATATTAGAGACTTCATCGGTAAACCGTTGAGTGAAATCTCTAAGGGATTCCGCCGACTTCATTCTCATGGCGAAGAGTGAATCTGCGCCTGCTTTCTTCTTCTTGTTAATGATGTACTGGTCAATGAAAACTGACCTCAGATCAGCCATACACCTGATCGACCCCGCGGGTAGATTACGGAACCATCTCGCAGCCGCTCCAGTCAGACTGCTAGGAAAGGCTTTGCAGAGAAGATTGTCATCCGGGTTACGGACAGCCATAGCATTCTTGAAGTCGGTCAGGTGGTCAATAGGATCTCTCCTCCCGTCGAACTTAACAAAGTTAGGTACCGTGAACTTTGACGGGGTATAAGATTCAACGATCTCCTTGGAGAAGGGGGACGTCTCCTCTTCGTCCTTGTACTTCTGAGCATATTGATCGAGAGAGGTTCCACCTGTCGTTCCTCTGACTCGAGCGTTAATCAAGGCTTCCACGTCTTTGAGGGTCAGGCCTGTCTTCAACCCGTCGTCGCTGACGCGGAGTTCTCGATGTTCAGCGTGAGCATCGAGAGAACGAGGGCGGGTAGTTTTGTCAGCAGAAGGAGTGAGAGTGAATCTTCTCTCCAGATTCTCTGGTGCAGATGGCGAGATCGGGGCCGTTCCTCCGGGGGGAGGAGAAGAAGGGAAATTGAGTTTACGAGCTGCAGAGCCCCCTCTAGGAGATTCGTCATCGATCTCCAAGTTTCCGTGCTCCAAAGCATCTAGCCGCTCCTGCAGTGACTGTTGCTGGCTGACTATCTGGGCCAGAGTGGCCTGTTGTTGTTGTAATAGTAACAGGATGGGATCAGATGTGGTCATGGGCCTTTCTGGTTGTCCAGAAGATGGGCCTGATGCGAATGTTTGCATGGTGGAAGGGGTGCATGAAAAGGCTTGAGGGGGCTGGTTTTCGATGATAGACTGGGGAGTTTGGTTTGCCATGCTGACCGAGAGGTGGTGTGAGCGAAGGGTGGTTTCGGCTTAAGAAAGTTTCCCACAGACGGCGCCAATTTTGTGAGAGGATTTTACTGAAAGGACACGCGTCAGCAGCAGCTTCTCCCAAGTTCTGATGCAATGGTGGATGGTTGGAATGGAGGGTATGATACCCTGACCTGTGCTCCGATGATTAAGTCAGTAGGTGTAGAAGATGATGAACAGTAAGAAAATGCAGAAAGTTCAAAGGTCTTAGCTCCTCAAAATTTTCGTCCCCTTCATACTGTTTTTTCTCTGGTTTATATAGGCCATCCCGGCTATGACCATGGATACCCATTGATGCCCATGCATCCCTCGAATCCCTGATGTATACTTTAGTAATCATTTTAGATAGATCTCCCGGCCATTCGTACTGCACGTGCATCTGCACACAAGAGAACAGGCAAAGAGTAGGAACTCGTCCGAGGTGACTGGCATTAAATGCAGCATTAAATGCCATTTAATGCCAAGACAATGTTACCCACCTACCATCGTAGAGGTAGGTTCAGTCCCAGGTGACGGGGCAGCAACGCCAGATCTCATTACGTGTTTAGGATACGCGATCGTGGACAATAAGACGACGGGTACATCGTCAGAATGAGGACGTGATCGTCATTCACAAGACCACGGGTCCGTCGTCAGAGTGAAGACGTGATCGTCGTTCACGAGACCACGGGTCCGTCATCAGAGTGAAGACGTGATCGTCGTTCACGAGACCACGGGTCCGTCGTCAGAGTGAAGACGTGATCGTCGTTCACAAGACCACGGGTCCGTCGTCAGAGTGAAGACGGAAATGAGCTCAAACGATAACACCACACTGAGGACAAGCTCGTTGTTACCATACTTAGGTTTTTACGAAAATTACCCATTACAATCTGTATTGTAACTTTTATTGTGGATGCTCCAAAAATTTTGTGAACCTAGTGATCAACCTCATAGACAATTGGGGATGACACTTTGGGTCACAACCTTGAGCTTGTAGCATTCAATCCCAACATATCCACTGAATATCGATAAACACCATAATGAGTTGCTTCCTTTTATTTTTATTTTATAAAAGCCCAATTCGAGTAACAATGGATTCATCATATGTGTATTCACCTTTAAACACCTTTTGCCAAGGTTTTCACAAAATCTGTTAGGGTCCAGAGATTCCAACATACCTGTTCATAAAATTGGTTACTAAGGTTTGTACTTGAATTGAATGTATTTCATCATTTAGAATCATCGTGAAGATGTTAATTAACACAATTGTACCACTTACAAAGTATCAACTAGAATTTAAGAAGTACCAGACGTACCTTGACCATCCAATTGGACCATCTAATGGAAAAGATTGAATAATTTAGATGGGTAAAACTATTGGAAATGTTTAAATTTTGGGTGGTTTCTAATACATGGGTTGGGTACGTAACTTGGAAGACTCACATCAATGGCAATGGCTTCCACATGAATGAGTTAATTGAAAGATAATCATTATTGCAGACTTGGCACATAACACTTCTCAATTTGGCCGCACGAAGAGGTTGGGAATGATTTGAGCACAATGGTTTACCAAACTATATACAAGCATCATCACAAGCCAAGAGTAGGCTGTTTCTCCCTTAGTCCTTTGAAGGACATCATTGACTGCAAACCAAGTACATCAAACCAATCTATGAACCAAGTAAATGTGGGGCTGAGCTACAAAATGAGAATTTCCACCACAATCCTTACTATGTGAACTAGCAAGAAAAATTGCTACAAAAACTGTTAAAACTTCTCAAAGAAAAGTGAAGACAAAAATGGATTCTAAAAACAGCATATTCCAACAAAAAAATTGAAAATGACGGCCTAAATTTCATAAAAAAGTATAAGTTCAGAAGAACAAAAAATTTAATACAATAATAAATTTTTTCAGAAATTTAAGAAATATTTCTATCGGCAAATTGTCTAAAACATAGTTGCATAGAAGCTATATACGGGTAGGATAGTCGCTTCTTAAGAAGCTTGTTTCCCAGGCTCGCTTCAATCGCATATTCGCACTGTTGGTTCGAACGCCCCTTGGGGGGTTCGAACGCCTTTGGGCAAAACCATAAACCCAGTCTCTGGAATTTTTCCCCATACATTTTTTGCTTGGTTGTTCGAACGCCTAATGGTTTTTGTCTGAAAACGGTTTTTTAACAACTAACCTCCTAGGGTATATCAGACATTGTCTAGGTCAGTTCCTTCTAGGGTAGATGTCATCTAAGTCACTTATCATTCCTAGGCACGTTTGCGGCATATGATCAGCAACTTTTCTTCGTCTTCACATGGCTTTTAGTGCTTGAAGTTTCTTGGACCGAGACACCCTTATCGATGGTTTTTTTCACTTACCATTCCTAGGCACGTTTGTGACACATGATCAACAACTTTTCTTTGTCTTCACATGACTTTTAGCACTTGAAGTTTCTTGGACTGAGACACCCTTAACGATGGTTTGCTTTACAGAATTAGCCAATCCAAAACTAGACTTTACACAACATAACCATTAGTCTAGAAAAAAGTGTATAGTTGGATAGTAAGATTACCCTAACCAGCTGGTTTTTTGGTTGAAAAGGTCTCTCTTATGTAGGGCCGGCTGATTGGCCCGTATGAGTTATTAAGAATGGCTATCACCTGTATGATGATGACCTGTAGTACTGTAAGAATGTATTGTATGCATTTATTTATTATTATTTTTGTAGAACAGGGGAACAAAATGTGCTTTTCTGTTTTCAATTTCAATGGTAAGTTTTTTTGGTTTATTTATTTTTCATTCCTGACAACTTTCTGAGAGTATTTAGTATGGTTACTTCTCTTTATCAATTTCAGTAGGAAGGGCTTTTCTTATGCCTATCTGAGAGTATAACTTAGTATGGTTAGTATTTCTGTTCAAATTTCTGTCATTTGCTTTAATCAGTAAAAGAGGAGGGAGATGTGGAAGGGTGCTAATGATTTGATGTTTATTATGGGTGCAGGCTATTGATCTTAAACCTTTTGGAGGTCTTCATATTATACACAGAAACAGGTTCGCAAAATTTGAAACTATATCAGATCATCTTTGAAATACTAAGACCTTGTTTCTGTAATTTATGGACATGACAAAAATACATCTTTTTCTGAATCGGCTATGCAACTTACAAGCCTGGGTTCAAAACCGTTAACTAACAATACTTAACTTGCAAGCAGCTTACCTTTAAAGAAAAAAGAAAACTTACATTGTAATTTTATTTGTATTCTTTTAGGAGAAAACATTTGGTTTTATTATGTGTCACGTTCAAAGGGGTTACTGGTCTTGTAGTTTGTGCTGTTTCAACTTTCAACAGTCTCACATCTCTCTCTAAGATATTCACATGTTATCTAGTCTTTTAAATCACACATATCCTTGTATTCTACCTTTTTTGTTTCTCAAGTCTCAACTGGTAGTAGTGTTTCACATTTGAGAGAGTAATTTTACTAAATATTTGTATCTTTTTTGTTTCTCAACTGGTAATATTTCACATTCAGTTAGAAAACTTTACCAAATGAAAATGCCTTGATTTCTTTCTGAACGGATAGTGGTACACATTTAAGTGATTACATTTTACTTTTCAGGTGTCTGTTGTGAAACCCTTTAGTAGTTTGGTTAATTCATTGCAATTTCAGGGATGTTTGGATTTCATTCTCTAATGTTAGTCAATAACTAAATTCCATAATAATGAATCCACTTGCTTTCAGGTCTGCTGCAAGATTGGCGATGGGAAACTTGTCTGGGGCTCTTGAAGACGCTAAAGAAGCTTTGACAATAGCTCCTCAATATCCTCAGGTGAAAGTTACTTTGTACTACTGGAGCCACCAAATTAAGTGGTTGTGGTTTCCAAAACTTTGGGTTTCGCAACCCATGGTTTTTGATTCTTGCTGAAGTTAGTACACTTTGTGATTACTTTTGTGAACATGACTCAAGCACTGCAAATTGTAGGATTCACAGTGCCAAAACCTGAGAGGTCTTCATCGTGGTTCATACAATTTTCAAGTGCTTGCAGTAACTTTGAAAGTATAATATATCCTGCTTAACTTGAAAAATGCGAAGAACTTCCGATTCTGTAATCGCATAAATATCTTCTTCACCTCCATGTGATGATGTGTATTCCAAAAGAATCAATAGAGATGCTGTCCTTTTTCAAAAATTACAGTAAAGGTTGTCGAAAATAAACTTTGCTAAGTTCTATCTTGTTGTGGTGAATGCGTTAGCTATTTCCCTACATAGTGAAAGTACACCCTGTTTCCAGAAATTGATATGTTGGACGCCTGTATGGGACCCAAATGTCAGATGCATGATCGTGTCTTTGGTTACTATGAAATATCACAACTTTCTATATTTTTGGTATAATTGTGTACTAATATGGTTTAGGAGGTTTCTACTTATCAAGAAACGTTTTTATACTTATGATTTTGATACATTTTATCATCTCTTACCAATTTTGAATTGATAGTTACAAATTACCTTTTGGAGGTTTCAATTTGTTGGGTGTTCTTGGATTACTTTGTCCTAACAAATAACTCCATGTGCTCTGAATTAAATTAAACAGTGCCTTATTTGTTTTACTAGTTAAAAAATTGGTGAGTGATTGTGTGTGAAGTATCCATCAGTCATCCTTGTGGTAATTAATTCTACTCATCACTTGCTGGAGCAAGAGATTTATGTTCTCTATTGATCAAGTGAGATTCATTTCGACAGAGACGCTAGTGGGGTTTATACTCGTACTTCATGCCTATAAGGACTATATGCTGCAGAGCCTTAGATGTGGGTCAAGGCTATATTTGTGGGCCCTGACCAACCATATATGCCTCAAGGGCATACTGGTTGTAAGGAGTGTGCATTGTCAATCGAACACTTAAATGTGGGCCCTACAATGTTTTCTTTATAGAGGATCCTTCACCTTTATCAAATGCAATCAAGGTTTGACCCACATGCAATACAATCTCCCACTACGACGGGTGATACTCTACAAATAAGAACAAGATCTAGTCAATTTTTCCTAGTTTTATGTATGATCTATGAGATTATTCTTTGGTAATTCAAAAGTTGTTCTTATCCTCTTTGAGTTGTTTCCATCCATTAAGTAAATCCAAACCCCACATAGTTGTAACACATGGCTTTAAGCCTCTTTAAATGGAAGTTCCCTCATCTCTCACAACTCATCTTGAGTTGGAGACATTCACCAAAATCTTTAACGTCTTTATGGTATAAGAGCCTACATTCGGAGAAACCTGTTAATTTTTTTTCAATGGCACCTTCCACTGTAAGGTGCCATTGTCGTGAGGACAAAACCTCACGGATGAACCCTTAGTGTAGCCCAGTGTTACAATTCTCATTCTCGGGTTTTTTTCGGTCGAAGTTTTTCTCGGAAGATTTTCAAATCTGAATTTTTTTCGGGTATTTCTCGCCTAAATCTTGGCAATGATATATTGAAATTACAGAAATTAGTAATAAATATCATCAAGTTATAAATTCATAAAACTAACAACATTGTGTATTTCTCATGATATTTTTAAAAATCTCGGCTAAATCTCGCGATATTTTTAAAGTGTTATCTGACAGGTGACCTCATCATGACTACACAAATCATTATGACTCCAAATGCCTATAAATAAGCAAGAATCACCAGAGAGAAAGGAGGGATGGTGCGGAAGGCAAAAGAGAAAGTAAAGAAAGGTAGAAGAAGGAGAAGGAGAAGGAGAATTGGGAAGCTTGAGTCGTTCACACCCCAACCCCAAAGGGCTATACAGGAAGGCACCCTCCTGATTCTCTCATTTTCATTTGATGTTCTCCAGCAACTTGATGCTTTCTACGGCTTCACGATCGTTTGTGGCCACTGGATGCTCTCTCAAATTTGCCATGTCCGCTTGATGTTCTCCATAATCGGTACCCTTACACTCTGTCAATACCTGATGTTTATCTACTTGGTGATATGTTAATTTCACACTACCACTTGCACGACTACGAAATTGATCATTTGTTGTGTACACTCGTACCTGAACTCGTGCTTGACACTATCAGTTTTACCTGAGCTGTACCCGAGCTACGTTGTCTGAGCATTGTTTGAACGTTGTCTGAGCTACATTGTTTGAACGTTGTCCGAGCTATGTCCTCCGCTGTCAACAGTACCCGTTGTCTAGTTCACAACGTATCCGTTGTTCTAGCCACAACGTGCTTGTTGTCTTCTTGACATTGTATTCGTTGTCTTCTTGACATCGTGCTCGTTGTCTCATTGACAACGTGAGCGTCCTCCGAGCCCGAGCTACGTCCTCCGAGCCCAAGCTACGTTCTTTATTGCATCCGAGCTGCGTGGTCCGAGAACTGCATTGTCCGAGAGCTGCATTGTCGAGAGCTGCGTTGTCCGAGAACTGCATTGTTCGAGAGCTGCATTGTTGAGAGCTACGTTGTCCGAGAACTGCATTGTCCGAGAGCTGCATTGTCGAGAGCTACGTTGTCCGAGAGTTGCATTGTCGAGAGCTATGTTGTCCGAGAGCTACGTTGTCCGAGAGCTACGTTGTCCGAGAGTTGCATTGTCCGAGAGCTACGTCCTCTATTGCACTCGAGCTACGTCCTCTGTGCCACTCGAGCTATGTCTTCTACGTCTACATCGCTCGTCCTCCAGAGCACGACGCCAGAGCCATTCCTCACGATAAGTATCTCTACACTATCATACTCATATATGCCTATGCCTCGTACTGACTTTATCATCGGAGCTTATTTCAAGGTGCACACCCGCTCCCTCAACCATCAGTGATTGGAGCTTTGCTACCTTCCTTCTCTCCTGTAAGGTACCACTAATTCCTGAAAATTTCCATTCACAAAATGGCGCCATCTGTGGGTACGAGGCTAAGGGGCTTAGACAATCGCAAATGATGAACGTCTTCTACACCTGAATAGGGCTTTCACTGCATGACAACAACCACGAGGTAATTATCGAGTGCATTCTTACGTGCTTTATCAAATGAACTGAGTAGTGCATGCTCCAATGAATTTTCAATATCAAGTGAATTATCGAGTGACTTATTAGTGAATTATCAGCCTATCAAGTGAATGATCAAGAGAAGCGACCAGTGCCATATCAAGTAAAAAACATCTTGAGTGTAATGTCAAATGATGTCTTATCTGATATGTTTGAATACAGTGATGGGACACTTGTAGCTTATTAATGATATGTCATCCGAGCAAGGTGTCTTACCACACGGTTCAACACATATCTAAGCATGATGCTCACTGCGGGACCTCTGTGACTCAGTCAGATGCATTGTTCGTTAAATGACCAATTAGCTTATCCTCATGCAATGCCATCTGAGCATGGTGTCATGATGCCTCGTTACGAGTCATTCGCGTGAGATAGCACTTGTCTATATTTGTGATGGTTTTTACTGCAAACTCATCCATGTGTTTATCAAGTGAATCCCTGTGCTCATGCATCTTCACGTGTTCATGCACCTTCCCGTGCTCGAAGTACCTAATGACTTCATTTTTCTTGGTGTTGTGATACATGTACATCCCTGTGTTCTCTAAACATGCTCTGAGGCACTATGCACCAGAAGTAGCTGCTTTGACCTGATTAGGGGCTGACATAAGCTCGTCTTCGCTGGCACAAGCTCGTCCTTGTTGACGGAAGTTCGTCCTCGTTGTTCGCAAGCTCAGCCTCGTTGTCAATGATTCGCTCTAACTCCTCGGCGAGCCCTGCCTCCACAACATCAGTCTCCATGTGATAGCATAACGTATCAGTGACAATGGAGCATATACAACGAAAAAGAAAAGAGAGCGAAGCACAATTAGCGTATGCGGACCGATGTATTCTTCACCTTATGTTCTGAGTGATTTATGATACTTCGAGTTGCGTTCAAAGCATCATAAAAAGGGGTTAATTGTAATGAGAAAAATTCGTAAAAAGAAGGGGTAAAATGAGAATTCCCCACTCTAACAAATTCTAACAAATTAGCCGACATAAGCCCACTTCGGCTATGTGCTGACTCTATTAAGTGTTATCTGACATGTGACCTCATCATGATTCCAAATGCCTATAAAGAAGCAAGAATCACTAGAGAGAAAGGAGGGATGGTGCGGAAGGCAAGAGAAAAAGTAAAGAAAGGCAAAAGAAGAAGAAGGAGAAGGAGAACTGGGAAGCTTGAGTCGTTCACACCCCAACCCGAAAGGGCTATACAGGAAGGCTCCCATCTGATTCTCTCCTTTTCATTTGATGTTCTCCAGCCACTTGATGCTTTCTACGACTTCACGATCGTTTGTGGCCACCGGATGCTCTCTCGAATCTGCCATGTCCGCTTGATGTTCTCCATAATCGGTACCCTTACACTCTATCAATACCTGATGCTTATCTACTTGGTGATATGTTAATGTCACACTACCACTTTCACGACTACGAAATTGATCATCTGCTGTGTACACTTGTACCTGAACTCGTGCCTGACGCTGTCAGCTGTACCCGAGTTACGTTGTCTAAGCATTGTCTGAACCTTGTTCGAGTTACATTGTCTGAACGTTGTCCGAGCTACGTCCTCCGCTGTCAATCGTACCCGTTGTCTAGTTCACAACGTATCCGTTGTTCTATCCACAACGTGCCCGTTGTCTTCTTGACATCATATTCGTTGTCTTCATGACATCGTGCTCGTTGTCTCGTTGACAACGTGAGCGTCCTCCGAGCCCGAGCTATGTCCTCCGAGCCCGAGCTACGTTCTCTATTGCACTCGAGCTGCGTTGTTCGAGAACTGCATTGTCCGAGAGCTGCATTGTCGAGAGCTACGTTGTCAGAGAACTGCGTTGTCCGAGAGCTGTATTGTCGAGAGCTACGTTGTCCGAGAGCTATGTTGTCCGAGAGCTGCATGGTTGAGAGCTACGTTGTCCGAGAGCTGCATTGCCGAGAGCTGCATTGTCCGGGAGCTACGTCCTCTATTGCACCCGAGCTACGTCCTCTGTGCCACTCGAGCTACGTCTTCTACCTCTCCATCGCTCGTCCTCCAGAGCACGACGCTAGAGCCCTTCATCACGATAAGTATCTCTACACTATCATACTCATATGCCTATGCCTCGTACTGACTTTATCATCGGAGCTTATTTCAGGGTGCACACCCGCCCCCTCAACCATCAGCGATCGGAGCTTTGCTACCTTCCTTCTCCCCTGTAAGGTACTGCTAATTCCTGAAAATTTTCCATTACAATTAAATTTCTCATGAGATTTTTAAAATATTGTGATAAAAACAAAGTTTTAAACTTTAGATGATTTTTTCAGGTTTTCTCGGGAGAAATTGGATATTTCTCGGAGATTTGTAATATTAGAGCAACCCCAGGGGCTTGACACGTGTCCAATCCGTGAGGATAAAACCTCATAGATAAACTTCTTAGTGCCAGCCCTCATAGGGCTAACACGTTCTAATCCGTGAGGACAAACGGATGAATAGAGACTCCAGGACTAGCTGGTTTGATAGGAAATCTTATTAGTCCTTGTTTAGATACCTGGTAGGTCGCCTTGCGGACGACACTCTCATCTGCATCTTTAGTATGTTCAATATCTTTTAGAGAAGGAAATTCATCATGACTTTATGCGATGGCATGATTCTTATTTCCCCAATAATTTCTGAACCTCCCAGACTCAAATTATGAGTAACCTTGTATCAATGTAAAGGACCCGGTTATGCCATCAAATTTTTTTTAGTAAGTAGTTGTGTTTAATCTCTTGTTGGTGATCTGTTAGTTGACCGTGAGAAAATCCACCACTTCGAGTAAATCATATAACAAAACCCAAACAGCACACCTTAGGCTCTAATACTAAATCTGATGTAGCCCAGGGCAGTTAGGGGTGTATTTCAAACTTTATAGGAATTCAAATAGGCCGTAGGGTCTCAACTGATATTTTAAGGCCTTTTAAAATGCAGGGTTTAACAATAATCAATCAAAATCTAAGGAAGAAATCCTCTATATGATAATTTCAATGAAAGTACCAAATTCTTCCAATTATTAGAGCCAAAAATAAGTTTTTTCCCCTCTAATCAAGAGAAAATCCAATAATTCTTTCAATTGAGATCTGGATCAATCAAATAACTCAACTAGATGCAAATCTAGGTGATCTGAAATTAAAAAACCCCAAAATTAGGGTTTAGAAATTTAGATTTTGTAATTTGAATAATTCGGCTCTAGGGTTTTGAAAATATTGTAGGAATCAAAATTGTTGATTTCTAGATAATTTGAAACAACATAAATCCATAGTTTATTGAACTAAGAAAGATGATCTAATACATTGGGTGAAAGAACAAAGTTGTAAATACCTTGTTGGTGAGGACCAGAATTTTCAAACATTCTCTAATTTAAAAAAATCTATAACTTTCCTGTAATTAAATAAAATGCTCCTGATTTGGGAGAAATTTGATTTCTCTCAAATTAGTAGGCGTTTATCCCCACTAAGGTGCCGCCCCCTAGGGTTAATGAACCTGGTCATGTTCGTGAGTTGATTAGACCAGATGGATCCATTTGGGGCCCACTTAGCTTTGAACTTTTTTCCTCTTCTGGAAATAGGTCTTGAATTGGATGGGTTTCAAACCTTGATCCCCCCATCACGAAGGCTCTCGAGGGGTATCTCCGCTGAAGAATTTAACTGTGCAAAATTGGGTGCTGACAGCTAACTTACAAAGCATTTGGTATCTTGCCTTTATGTGGACTATATTCTATTATTGAAGAAATGCAAATATGGGATGGTTAATATCATCCAATATTTGTTTTTCTTCTTTTTTCCCATAGAAGATCTCCTAGGTGGGATTCACACTTGTGTGGGAATGCTGTACCAATGATCTTGTGCTGTACCCAACAGGTACTTTAGATTTTCTGTTTCAGCAGTACATGGAATTGCTATCTCAATCACATGGTTGAGTTGTATATCCTTGACATTTACTGTTTTACGAATTTCAGGCTTATATTTGCCAAGGTGATGCTTTCTTGGCTATGGACGAACTTGATGCTGCTGAGAAGTCGTATACAATGGCTTTACAAATTGATCCCTCCATTCGCCGTTTCCAAATCTTTTAGGTTTCTATTTGTATTTTTTTTTTAGGCAATAATTCAAACCCAGATCGAGTTGGTTTTTCTCCTTTCCTCCTCAATTTTGTTAATGCAAAAGAAAAGAGAGCAAAATTGTGTCAAGATGGAATATAGAGCATAGGCAAGGTTACACCAGCATTCATGCATCCCACCTAGGAGAGCTCCTAGACCAAGCATCTGGATCCCTTAGTATAGTTTCCCCCCAAACAATGACTTGAATTACACAGTTAACATTATAAATTCAGGTCAATTGTTGGCGTAAGAGATCTCTGCAAGTCCCACTGAATAATGGTTTTAATTCCTGCATGAGCAACCTTGTCGCTCATAAAGGGAGGACACTTATTCCTATCCTGCCATTGTGAACATCCTCAGAAGGAAGGAAGAGTTGGCCTAAGCACACGCATGCCATTCTGCTTGTGGAATTTTTTTGGAGGATGCCTTGATGTAGTCCATCCGTTAACTATTTTCCCAAAGAAAGAACCTAAATAATAAAGCTAACAAATCACACTAAATGTGTTTCTTTAAGAAGAGTTTTTTTGAAAAGTTGCTTGCCCCACTCTGCCTAGTTGGAATGTATGGCAATTTGCCCGGGTACAAGCCACCAAACCTTTGCAGCTACACCAAATTAAATTTCAACAACTCACCAATTTTTTTTAATATAACAAAAAACTGTAACCAAAACCTTAACAAACCCCTTTACCCTCAAAACCACCATCATAGAACACTCATCGTCTTCTGGAAACGTTGAGCGCCTAACGAGATGGAATAGTTGATGTTGGTGTGATCTGAGACACTGTTGAAGGTTGGTAGTTAAAATGCCTAGCACTGTAACATAGACCGCTCGAGTTTTGAAATCTGCAGCCAGCAATGGTAAAGAAGTAATATATCGCGATTGCTGCTGCGTTCAAGCAATTGGAAGATAACAAAGAGGCAGTTGTCAGGGAGGTGCATAATGAAGTCAGACATCACTATTAGATTCTCCATTTTGCTTTGTTAGCAACTCTCTGGAGCTGTAGAGCTCGGATCTTTTCACTGGGTTTCTTCACGATGAGCCAGATGATGTGGTGGAGTAAAAGGCGTTAGGAATATGTGAGTCTCCACATGCATAGCTGATAAGAACTCCTCCATTACGATAGAGGATTCTTTTGACAGTAACACCCAAAGAAGGGGAGACGCTGAACTTGTCCCTTGTTGAAGTGGCTAAGATGATGGAGAGAAATATATGGAACCTTTCTTTGTTTGCAGTATTGTATTAAACAAAAAAAATTACTGTTTGAGTGTAGGTAACAAATTGACGGTGGTCTCATTGCATGCACCCTACTATTTTCTTTCCTCTTTTACACTCTTACCACTAAGATTTTAGTGCCTGACGTCTTTTTGATGAAGAGCACTTTTTTTGTTTCAGAGTTCTTTTCTTTATATTCTCTATTCTCATAATCTCTTTCGTTGTCTTGTACAGCTCGACTTGATGTGCACTCTTTCATCAAAAACTCAGCTATCGCAGATATGCCTCTTAACGATGCAATTTTGACTGGTCATAGTGTACTTTTACATGAATTCAGTATAGCATCAACGAATCTTAAGACTGCAAGCTTTCTGGTGTATCGGTTACCATTGGCCCTCCTTCTCATATTATAGTTACCATGACTAATCTATGCCCCTTTTGTATATATACTATACTATATAGAAGTATCTTTTTTTTTTTGGTGTGAAGTATTTAAGATCTCAAATGCAGATCTCTTTTTCAATTTAAAAATGGGATGTCGATTTATTCTGAGAAAGACCCCACCATAAACATTGTCACGCCCCAAAATACCCCTTTGATTAGGATACTTGGCTCATGACTTGACTTGCCAATCAAACCTCCTGGAAAGTAATACCAGGCCATGCTATAGTGGAAGCTAACCTTATATATAAACCGTATTCCACGAGATTTATTTACAATAGGTACAAGAAAAGAAAAAAAGAACAAACTAGAAGTACGATGGACATGCCCGACTCATCAAAAATATAACATCTCCCCACTTAGAATAATCTTCATCCTCCACCATGTCTCTATAGTAGTTCCTCTTCACATAGTCTTCCTCAACCCATAGACTAGGAGTACATTTGTCAAATCCCTTTCCAATCTAGCACCTGGTCGACATCAAAATGTACGATAGTATTTGACACACTCATCGAGCACAAACCATAGCTAACATTGTGATAACCTACATGTCCATTACTTACATGTGAAATAAACACATCCTTTATATCATGCACGCAATTCACGACAAAGCCATTCCTTAAAAATCACATGTGGCATGCTTTAGTTTATCATACTTTTTAACTTCTTTTCGTGTTTTAAAAACATGTTTCCGTGTATAAAACATGGGTTCTTGTCCTTGTACGTGTCTTGTGAAAATTATGCATTCTGTTGTTTGTTCTTGGCGTGTGATCATGCTTATTCTGACCTGTACTTGCTTGTGAAAATTATGCATGGCTTGTTCTTGTACTTGGCGTGTGCATCATGCTTGTTCTTGACTTGACTTGCTTTTGACCAGCTGTTCTGCCTTGAAATGACTTGGAAGTTGGGTATGTAAATACCCTTCACCGAATTGACACAATTGTACCACATCCTTGCACCCACCCTTACGTTTGACATTATCAGTATTTTCTGATCATTGAAAGCTAATAACTAATTGAGACTGATTGTTGACGCAGAGAGGTAAGTTCTTTGGACTTGGTCTTTAGAATCTACTTGTAGTACAATTAAACCTTGTCTCAAATTTCCTTTTCATGGCATAACAAACCTGTGATAAACATAACCCATGGCTGCCATCGTTCCCGTAGAACCGCTTAGTTAGAGGAAGGTAGAGGCGCCTACCGATGATTGAGGCCAGTTGCACAGGTAACGCCCCTCATGGTGCCTCATGAAAAAATCCTCAGCCTGCGGCCCGCACAGTTGGCACATCTGAACCGTGAAGGGAACGTTCGACTTCCCTGCCAAGTCAATCTCCACTTCAAGCGAGATGATGCTTCAAATAGATAGGCGCTATGACTGTTACCCGTTGTCTATCTCTCCCAGCTTGAGGCTGGCCTCCGCTTCCCTCTCCATCCCGTCTTGGATGAAGTTCTATCCACCCTGCAACTCGCACCGGGACAAATGCACCCGAGCTTCCACAAATACATGTCCATGATGATCAAATTCATCAAGGACGGGTACCCAATGAGGCTAGGCACTATTCCACTTCATTGCAGCTGTCAGATGCCGAGGCAATGACGATGGTTCGTACTCCTATTACTCGTGGAACAAGAAACCTCGATATCCAGAGCTCGTTTCAGGCATTCTCGATAGAGAAAGAAAGTGGAAAGCCACTCATTTCGTTGTCTCTGGCGGCTGGAAGGCAGAGAATTCCACGGTCCCCAACGTCTTCCGAGCGGAAGCAGGTATACAACTATAGTCGTCCGTTGTGCACCATTATCCTGACTCTGTTCTCGTTGTACGTTGTATGCTTTCGTCCTGCTAACTCTCTCGTTGTACTCATTTTGCTTTCTTGTGTGCAGCTGACGCAAAGAAGTTCCCATACAAGAAGTTGGCCCCAGAAGAAGAAGGCCTCCTTACCGGCATCTGCCGTGCTCGAGGTGGGGAATACATCCGGTGGAAACCACTCGAGCCTGACACGCAGGTCTCCTCCAGCACTCCAGCAACTGCACAACAACAACCACAACAACATCAACAGTAACAGCGAGAGCAACAAGGTGCTTCCACTTCCGCACCTTCGCTAGCAACACTCCTAGCCGAGGAGGAAGAAGAAGAAGACATGGCCGGCACAGCTCCACCTCCACTGAGCAGGAAGCCAAGGTTTGCCCGCTCTTCAGTTCAGCTGCCACCACCGCCACCACCGTTGAAGAAGAGGAAGAATCCTCCTTCCAAGGGTACAACGACTGCTGACCCGAAGAGAAAAATGCCCACCCAGGCCGAGTACGAGGCCAGAAAGAAAGCAAAGGCGGACAAACGCCTGGAGAAAGAGAACGCAGCCATCACTGCTCCCCCCTCCACCTCTGCCGCTCCTCCATCAAGTCCAGGAGCAGAGGTGACAACGGCAGTGCCCGAAGCCAGCTCGGCGCCTGGCCCCTCTCGAGCTGCAACTGCCCCAGCCAGCACGAGCTCCGCTGTCATTGCCTTGGCCGCAACGGAAGCTGGCACAACGAGTCTCCCAGCTCGTATGCTGCCGTCCTTCGTTCCAGACTGGTCGCCCGACTTCTCTCAGTTCGGGGTACCGACCGTGAACGACTCGGTGAAGAGCTCGGAGAAGGCCGCCCGAGCTCTGACTCACTCGATGAGGCTGCCTCGGGACGTCGCTGAGGTCGGCGAACTTCACCTGTCCTACCTGTCCTACGTCGCCTGCCAGTCGGTGGCGACAGTAAGTTTCTCCCTTTCTCTTCTCCTTACTCTACTGCTGAAACACTACTTTTCGTTGTGCTAACGCCCGGACACTTCCTTGCAGATGAACGCCCTCGTGCAAGAGCTCTGTGATCGTAGCCAGTATAGGTACAATCACCTGCGGGACGGGATCAGCTACTGGAAAGATAGGACAGAGACATTGGAGCAGACTCTCGTTGAAGAGAGACTCAAGGCAGACTTTGATCTGTCTCAAGCCAAGGCTGACACTGTTCGTGCTGAGGTAAGGTTAAACACTGCCACCAAGGTACGGGAAAAGGCTGAGGCTGAGACACGATCAGCAAAGGAGGCCGAGAAGAAGGCCAAGCAGGAGGTGGAGAACGCTGTTCTACGCATCAGCGAACTGGAGCATGTCTCCCAAGCTTTGGGCAGACAGCTGGAGGAAACCGAGGCAGCCAGGACAGCACTGGCAGAGGAGCTCGAGGAGGCCAAGAAAACTCAAGAGGCCACTGAGAGGTCCGTGACCCTGAGACTGCAGCAACATTATCAGTCTCAGCTGGACACGCTCTTGGATGAAGATCGTGCTGAGACCGAGAAAGAGGTTCTTGACTCGCTCCGCCAACAAGGCTGCCTGAAAGAAGACAATGAAGAGGACGCCACCACGTTCTCCGAGCTTCAGAGCAAGGAATTAATCGAGCTTGACAACGAGCCCGAGGTGCAAGGCGTCGAGCAGTCTCACTTTCTTGAAGGTCTTGCACCCCTCCCTGCCGAGCCACACTCCGAGCCAGCTGCTCCCGAACTTCCTGCTGCTGCTGATGAAGTTACTCTGGTGGAAGCCCCAACTGCTGAAGCCTCTACTCCTGCTCCTGCTGCAACGATGATAGATGCTGATCTTGAGCTCGTCTGACCTGCTGCTCCTCTGATCCCCTGCTCCTCTTTTTTGATGATGTAAATTCCTCTTTTTCCCTCTTATGGGAGTTTATCACTGTAATTGCCCAGAAATGGGCCTTTGATATGAATAAATCGCTCCTTTTTCTTATGTTTGTACTTTTCACCTCGTAGCGTAGTACAACGCATGCACACAGAATAAGAAAAAACACGACATGAGTAGTTGAATGATTTTTCACAGTCCACTGTACCGATGTTAATGCGGTACTTCGTTATGTGAATGTTTGAATATTCGTGAAAATTATAACTGTTGCACACTAAATAAACTATTTTGATTAAAGCACTACGAGCAGAACACTAAGAGTAGAGCGCTACGATCAAAGCATAACGAACAAGCACTACGAGCTAACACTACGAGCAAGCACCACGAGCAAACACTACGAGCAAAGCCCTACGAACGTTCACTATGAGCGTTCACTATGAGCAAAGCACTACGATCAAGCACCACGAGCGAAGCACTACGAAAAATCACTTATGAACAAGCACTACGAGCAAGCACTACAAGCAAGCACTGATCCAGATACATCATTCGCGTAGTTCACTGTGAATGCAATCTGACAAATAAAATTCATAGGACGAACGCAATGTAACTCAGTTCCGAAGCACATGCTCAGAGGATGTCATTAGGATAAGCCACAGGATTTGCTCAGATGACATCCTTATATAAGCCATTCGTGTTCGTCATGAGTACGTTGTTCAGTCAAAACTTTATTTGAATTACTTGCAAAACATTCACAATATTACACTGATGAACCAGACAGAGAGTAGTGTAGACAACGAGCAGGCACATAATATTGCAAATCACATGTTGAAATATGAGCACTATGATTGTGTAAAATCACTGAAAAAACTTGTAAGCACAACGATGCATGTAAATAGCATAACACAGATTCTATTGAAAGAATTGCCTCAGATTCATGATGTTCCAAGATTTTGAGATGAGGTTACCTTGCAAGTCTTTCAAGTGGCAGACTCCAGGACTTCCCAATCGCTCTACGATATAAGGCCCTTCCCAGTTAGGTCCCAACTTGCCACTGTTAAGCTCTCTTGTGTTCTGAAACACTCTTCGGAGGACGAGATCACCGACCTGCAGCACTCTCCGTCGTACTTTCTTGTTGTAGGCTCTCCTCAATCGTTGCTGATACCTCCTCATCTGAATGCTGGCATCTTCTCGCTTCTCTTCTAGCAGATCAAGATGAATGGCCATAAGCTCTGTGTTCTGATCTTTCTCTCCATCCTTCTTGTTGTGCTAAGAACGCACTGTAGGCAAACTGATCTCTGTAGGAATGACAGCCTCCATGCCATACGCTAGAGAGAAAGGAGTTTCATTGCTAGGGCTCCTTGGAGTCGTTCTGTACCCCCACAAAACGTTGTGCAGCTCGGTGGTCCACTTCCCCTTCGAATCTTCCAGTCTTCTCTTCAAGGCATTGAGAATATTCTTGTTGGCTGCCTCGGCCAATCCATTCCCCTGAGGATAATTATGGGGAAGAGAAGACATGCTTGATCTTCAGCTCAATGCAAAAGTCGGCAATCAAACGTCCTGAGAACTGCTTCCCGTTGTCAGTAATGATAGACTGCGGTATGCCAAATCTGCAGATGATATGCTCCCACAAGAATTTCTTCACCTCTTGTTCTCTGATACGTGCAAGGGGAACAACTTCAATCCACCGTGAGAAGTAGTCAGTTGCCACTAGAAGGAAGATCAGATTCCCTGGAGCCCTAGGGAAAGGCCCTACAATACCCCACCGCGCAAATGGCCAAGGCTGAGATACAGTGCTGAGCTCTTGAGCTGGAGCATGAATCAAACGAGCAAACCGCTGGCACTGGCTACACCTCTTCACATACTTCTGAGCATCAGCCTGCATGTAAGGCCAGAAGTAACCTTGCCCCAGAGCTCGATGGGCAATGGTTCTCCCGCCTGAATGAATGCCACATGTACCTTCGTGCAGCTCAGCAAGTATTCTCTCCACGTCTGTAGGATGAACACACTTCAGCAAAGGCCCACCAAAAGATTTCCTGAACAACTCTCCTTGCACCAAGGTATAACGAGATGCCTTGAACTGAATGCGCTTCGACTCCTTCACACTGATAGGGAGAACTCCGTCCTTCAGATAAGCCACCAACCCTATCATCCAGCTCGGAACTGGATTGACAAAGAACACTTCTCGCTGTGCCTGAAGAGTTATTGAAGGATACTCTTGGAACTCCATCAGAATAGCCTTAGGCTCGTCAGCCTGCACCATGGAAGCTAGATACGCCAGAGCGTCAGCATGCCTGTTGTCATCTTTTCGGGTGTGCCTGATCTCCACAACGGTGAATGCTTCACACAACGAACGAACAAGAGTAGCATACTGCTTCATCCGGTCGTCCTTGCAGTCATAAACACCATTCACCTGATTCACCACGAGCTGTGAATCATAAAACACTCTCAGCGTGGAGATCTGTAACTCTCGTGCACTCTCCAACCCAAGGAGTAAGGCTTCGTACTCAGCTTCGTTGTTGGAGGCAGTGAACCCAAGACGCGACATCTTCTGCACTTTGATGTTCTCCGGACTTATAAGCACAACGCCCAGTCCCGAACCACTGAAATTGGAAGATCCGTCCACGTACAACAGCCAACTGTTCCACCCTGACGACTCGGCTCCCTCCACAATGGCATCTCCGTTGTCAACTTCAATTGGGAGCTCCCGAAGATCAACAACCATGTCCTCTGCCTCCTCCTCCACAGGGAAATCCGAGAGAAAACCTGCCATTGCTTGCCCCTTCTCTGAACTCCTAGTCCGATACTGAATATCGAACTCACTCAGAGCCACTGCCCATTTCGACATCCTCCCCGCCAGCTCGGATCGTCCCAGCACGACTTTCAAAGGATACGTTGTGATGACAACGATAGAATGAGCATGAAAGTACGGACGAAGCTTCTCCGCAGAAAAGACAAGAGCCAGACACACCTTCTCGAGCTTACTATAATTGCACTCCGCCTTGAGAAAGGTTTTGCTAATGAAATAGACAGGCTTCTCCATGCCATCACAGCTCCTCACCAGGACGGATCCAAGGGCTTGCTCTGAAACAGACAAATAGAGATATAAGATTTCACCTGGCTCTGGCACCGAAAGGATAGGAGCTGAGCCTAAATACTCCTTCAAGGCAAGGAAAGCTCGGGAACACTCTGGAGTCCACGCAAAAATGGAGTCCTTCCTCAGCAGCTCGAACAGAGGTTTGCAACGATCGGATGACTTGGAGATAAACCGGTTGAGCGCAGCAATCCGGCCTGTCAGTTTCTGGATCTCCTTCTTCGACTTAGGCTCTGGCATGTCCAGCAAAGCACGGATTTGAGCTGGATTAGCCTCAATCCCCCGCTGGCTCACAAGCTCACAAGGTAAGCCAAAAATTTCCCTGAGGTAACTCCGAAGGTGCACTTCTCTGGGTTGATCTTCAGATTGAAAGATCGCAGCACAGAGAAAGGCTCAGCAAGGTCTGCCACCAGAGTACCTCGTACTCGACTCTTCACAACGATATCGTCGATGTACACTTCAACCGTCTTGCCAAGGAGTGACCCGAACATGAGATTCATCAGACGTTGATAGGTGGCACCTGCGTTCTTCAAGCCAAAAGGTATCACCCGATAACAGAACAAGCCTCGCTCTGTTATGAAGGTGGTCTTCTCCCGATCTGCTTCCTCCAGGAGGATCTGGTTATAGCCCGAATAACCATCCATGAAGGATAACATCTCGTGGCCAGCAGTGGCGTTGATGAGCCTGTCTATCCTTGGCATGGGAAAAAAGTCCTTGGGGCAAGCCTTATTGACATCAGTGAAGTCAATACAAACTCTCACCTTCCCGTTCTTCTTAGGCACAGCCACAACATTGGCTATCCAATCAGGGTACTGCACCTCCTGAATGAACCCGAACTGGATCAGCTTGTCAATCTCCTCGTTCACTGCATCATGATAGGCTGGAGCAAGCCTCCGAGGTTTCTGCTTCACTGGAGGGATAGCAGGATCAACATTGAGGTGATGACAGATAACATTCGGATCGATGCCAGTCATGTCTTGGTGAGACCATGCAAAGACATCAAGATTCTGCCTAAGAAAACTCAGCAACTCGAGCTCTTCCTCCATTGTCAAGCTCGTCCCGACCTGCAACACCTTTGGCTCTTCTTCCGTTCCCAAATTGACAGCTTTCGTGGGCTCAACGGAAGGTCTGCACAACGATGTTTCCGAGCTCTCCTCCACAACGGGAGCGACCTGTAACTGCTACAAGGCACAACAGAAGCAGGAAAATCGCACTTCTGCGATGCCAACTGATCACCTCTGATCTCCTGAGGCCCGTCCTGCGTTGGATACTTCAACACCTGGTAGTACGAGGACGGAACAGCCTTCATCTCATGGGTCCACCAACGACCCAAGATAGCATTGTACGGTGATGGCGCGTCCAGGACGGAGAACCTGGTCTGAAGGACAACGGGTCCAGCCACAACGGGCAAGACAACGTCGCCTACAGGCTTCATCGAGCTGCCATCAAATCCGAACAGGGGAGTCTGAGCAGGGATGAGGACGGAAGGATCCAGCTTCATCTGAGTGAAAGCGTGGAGGTACAAGATGTCTGCTCCACTCCCGGAATCTACGAGCACTCTCTTGATGTTGAAGTCTCCTATTCTCATGGTGAGAACAAGAGCATCATAGTGAGGTCGGATCACTCCTGCCAGATCACGATCAGTGAAGGTAAGTGCCTGCTCAACGCCTCTGCTAGGCACTTGCACCTGGCACACTGCAGCCTCATGAGACAGCTTCCTGGCCTTCGCCCTGAAGTTCCTCTCCACATCAGTTTCGGGAGCTTGCACGCGGCAAATGACATTGATCGTGCCCAAGGAAGCTCCTCCACTGGTACTGAGATTATTGGCGGGTTCCCCTCCACGAGATTGGGACACCGGCTCCCTGGTACGCTCCGCACCGCCGCTGGCAGAAGCAAGATACTCTCGCAAGTACCCCTCCTGAACAAGCCTCTCCAGGTACTCCCTCAGAATACGGCATCGGTTGGTGAGATGACCACGGCACTTGTGATAATGACAATACTCATGCACCCGTGGCCCCGATGTAATATCCTGCACCGCCCTCGCCGGCCACTTGAAGTATGGCTGATCCTCCATCGACCTCATGATGGTCGCCGGGCTGACTGTGAAATTGATGCGCGGTGTTTGATCTGCAAAAGATCGCCTCTCATTAGGCTGCACGCCTCTCTCGTGCTGTACTTGAGGCTGCACTTGGCGTGGCTGATACTGCTGCCTCGCCTGATGTTGATCATTAGGACGCCTCTCCGTCCTACTCTATTGCTGATTAAAATTTCTTTCCAGCGGGCGCCGATCCGGCTGATCCCGCTGGGTCACATACACAACTCTCTCCTTCTGCTTCCTCGGTGGCGAGTCCTCAGATGATGAAGACTCGTACCTCTGCTTCTTCTCCTTCCTCTTCGATGATCGGTGTGTCCTCTCCACGACATCCACCACTCTCGCTCTGGGCTTCGGCACGGACACAACGGATAAGTCCTCCTCGTACCTCCCGTACTTGGTGGCACGTACCATCAACTCATCCATCTTGACAGAATAGTCAAGAGCTAAGGACTTGTAGAGCTCGGAATGCTTGGGGATGGCATTCTTGAAAGCAGCTATACAGCTCGCTTCGTCGACCTTGTCAATGTTGTGGACTTCATCGGTGAAACGCGAAATGAAGTCCTTCAAGGATTCGGCCAGCTTCATCCTCAAAGAGAAGAGAGTATCTGCACCTGCCTTCTTCTTCTTATTGATGATGAAACGATCAATAAAGGCCGACCTGAGCTCTGAGAAGTTGCTGATGGAACCAGGAGGCAAGTTCCGAAACCACTTCGATGCTGCCCCAGACAGGCTGTTGGGGAAAGCCTTGCAATACAGGTCATCATCCGGATTGCGAACAGCCATCGCGTGTTTGAAATCAAACAAATGCTCCTCCGGGTCCGTCTTTCCAGTGTACATGGGGAAGATCGGAGTTATGAACTTGGAAGAAGTATAGGACTGATTGATGGCGTCCGTGAAAGGAGAGTTCTCAACGTTATCCTTTGCTGACTGAGCAAAGTGGTCAGGAATCCCTCCCTTCATGCTCTTAACACGAGCACCGATTAAAGCCTCCACCTCCTTGGCTGTTACCCAAGTCTTCTGGGTGTCTGCGCCTCCAGTACCCACTCTCAGGTCTTCTCTTCCTGCTCCTTCTCGGAAATCCACACGATCCGAAGGGATGCTCTGCTCCGCCCGAACCGGAGGCTGCCTTACATCCCCTTCAGTAGGAAGAAGCACAAACCTGGTTTCACGGTTCTCTGGGGCAGAAGGAGAAGAAGAGAAATCAAACTGACGTCTCAAGGAAGGCCTCTGCAGTGGCACTTCATCCACCTCGAGCCTGCTATGCTTGAACGCCTCCAGCCTCGCTTGCATCAACTGCTGCTGCCTGGTGATTTGATCCAGAGCAGACTGCTGCACTTGCTTGCATCGCCAAGATGCGATCTGAAACAGAGAGCTCAGCAGGGGGAGACACGGTCCTCTCTGGTTGCCCAGACGAAGGACTGACTCCAGGAATGTGCACGACAGAAGGTATGAAAGAAGTGGCCTGAGGGGTTTGATCCTCATGCCCGAACACTACTGACTGATCAGCCATGATCGCAAAGAGCAAAGGGGGGGGTCCGTTTATTACATCCCACAGACGGCGCCAATTTTGTGAGGGGAACAATTAACGGAAGGACAAGCGTCAGCAGCAGCTCCTCCCACGCTCTGGTTTACTGGTAGAAGGTTGGAGTGGAGGGTGTGGCACCCTGACCTGTACTCCGATAGTAAAGTCAGTAGGTGCAGAAGATGATGAACAGTAAACACAAGAACAGTCACTGAGAATTACGCAAGACACAGGAAGCACTGAACACACGTATTCTCAAGTCTCGGTTTTTGAACAAGTGTCCTGTGCACTAAAAATCACGGGGTTTTTATAGGGTAAGGTTGATATGGCCATCGATGACCATGGATGGCCATAGGTGTCCATACCACGTGTCTTTGCACTCATTGCCAAATATCTTGGACATATCTGCCGCCGGTTGCATCACACGTGAGAGCCCCCTATAAGTCCAATCGGACGGTACGCAGAAGTGACCAGCATTAAATGCCAAGACAGTGCTTTCGGCACGAAACGGCGCGTTCGGCACGCCTGTCGGAATTATGGATCGCCTCCTGATCACTTCCTCCTACGAGTCGGTCTCGTTGTTGACTTGAGCTCGGTTACGGCGTAGATGCCTTAAAATACAGCACGACATCGTTGTCGGTGAGACAACGGACTCGTTATTCGCGTAACGACAAAGACGTTGTCTTGAGTACAACGTTCACGTTGTGCTTCAGACAACGAGCACGTTGTCAAAGCCACAGCGGAAACGTTGTTCTACAAGAGAACAAGGACGTCGTAATGCACACAACGGGATCGTTGTGCATCAGATAACGTGTGACCCCTCTATTTTAAGCACGTGACCCCCACTCGCGTCCACGTGTCACTTTTGTGAACAAAACGACAAAAACGAGCTCGTTCTCCAACGCTGAGTTGATTTTACGAATTTTATCCGTTACAGATACTGTCCAAACCAGAGTTATGTGATTTCTTCAGTCAAAGAATTCTGGTTTGGTTATTAGATTCCTCTGTAATGTCTTACCGACATTTGTGTGTTGGGAGATATGGCTTTGTCGAAATGCATCTCGGTTTGATAATTTGATAATTAAGAGGCCTTTTAAGGTAACAATGAGTAGAGTGATTGATTGGGTCAAGAGTGCATCAAAATTTTGGAAGTTTAGTGGTAATATAAACAATAGGGAGGAAGTTTAGTGGTCATATAAACAACAGGGAGGATCGAAGAGATGGAAATTTCAAGAAAACCCATTTTCAAGAAGAAATCACGAACTCAAAATTTTTGGAGAGAGCTAAGATTAAAGAAGAAGATGGAGGAACTCGCTAGTCTCTGTGGTGTGGATGGTATCCTTTGCTTCAACGATGATGATGATGATGATGATGATGATGATGATGATGATGATAATGATGGACCGTCTTCGGGATCTAAAAGAAATATTACAGAGGATCAATGGATGGAAATTTCAGGAAAACCCATTTTCAAACAGAAATCCATGAGCTCGAAATTTTCCGAGAGAGCTGCGATTGAAGAAGAAAATGGAGGAACTCGCTAGTCTCTATGGTGTGAAAGTTCTCCTTTGCTTCAACGATGATGGACCATCTTGGGGATCTAGAAGAAATATTACAAATGATCAAAAGAAGGAAATTTTAGGAAAATCTATTTTCAAGGAGAAATCCACGAAGTTCAAATTTTCTAAGAGAAAGCTTGGATTGAAGAAGAAAATGGAGGAACTCAGCATTCTCTGTGGTGTAGAAGGTCTACTCCTTTGCTCCAACGATGGTGATGATGATGACCTGTTTTCATGGCCAATTCCCAGACTTGCCTCTCATTGGTTGAGAAATATAGGAGCTCTAATGAAGAACAGAGGAAGAAGAAAATTGTGGGTTTGTCAGGTTTCTTGAACCAGAAGATCGAAAAGCAGATGACGGATATGAGCAAGAAAAAGCAAATGAAGGAAGAGGTAGATTCGGGTCATGGGAGTATTGAGGGGCTAGGATTTGATCAACTGCAACAGGTTTTAAATCAGGTTGAATCGGCTAGGATGGGTGTTGAAGATCAAGTCCAGCTCTTGGAGATGACCAAAAATTCCAAGGAAGAGGAGGTATTGATGTTCGATAACGCCAGGAAAGAGCAAATACAGGAGAATCAAAAATTGAGGTCTTGTGAGATGATGGAGATTTTGAGTTCTGATGATAATTATCATGACCTGAATGATTTTAATTTTTCTTCTCATTTGTTCGATGACCTAGAGATTGGATTATTAGGTCCAGCTGATAATTATCTTGAACTCATTGATTTCAATATTCCTTGCTGTGATGATCAGACTTTAGCAACAAATTCAAGCCATTTTCATGATGATGATGATGATGAGACTGGGGGATTATGGGAGACATTCGTGATATTTGATTAGAATTTTTTTTTTGTAGCAGTTATCATTCAAGCCCCTAAATGTATTTTTTTCCATTCAAGTCAATGAATACATTGAAATAAGATTTTTTTCTGCTAACTTTCTGCCCTTATGATTTTTTGCTGTTGATTTGCATTATTCAAAGTCTTTGGGACAGTTTTTGGGTTGCATAAGAATTGTTTGAAATCACTTGCTATACTTCTAAACTGGCAATGAAGTAATAAGAAAAATCTGAAATTTTTATATATAGTATTAGATTTGTCCTACTCAGTGGAGTTGTCCAGTTTGATTCCACATTATCTACTGATTTTGTTAGGTGGCGTCTCCTTTTGATGTATCTCAACTTGTGATTAGCTCCCCTAGAGCTTATAAGTAATGTTCTATTTATTCATCACAAATTACTTGTGCTCCCTATTTCTCCAGTTTATGGATTCTTCTTGCTTAAGCTGACTTCACATATATAGTTGTTCTAATCATTGTTCCTATTTCTATATTAGTTTGAGCTTCTTACAAACTAATAGAAACACGGTTGTTTTCTTGCAGAGGACCCTATGGACCTATACTTTGCAAGCCTTATTAGACTTTTTTGTTGGAATTGTTCATGTGTACAAAAAAATAGCACATTGTGAAGAGCTCATGTTGTTACTAATCAAGGAACGAAAACCCTTTCTTCTTGAAATTACTCTAAAACGGAAGATTGATAACTCACTCTTGTGAGTTCAAAATGTGAATGTGATTCTCTAGTTGGCTCTAGCTCATAGCTCAAATCGTTGACAAATATTAGTAGACGCTTATTTTTTTAAAAAAATTAGTATTCAGATAACCTTTTTTTTCAACATGCTGTGATTAGACATGGGTACAAAGCCAAATAATACACCTCCTTAATATAAGGAGATGCCTAGTTTTTTTATGCAATTTGGATCTCTCGTGGTTGAGAGTGATTTGTATCAGGGTTTCCTAGTTCGGTGGCCACTAGACCGAACCATGAATTGGTTCGAAGCGAACCAATTCGCGGTTCGGTTCAGACCGGTTCGTTAGTTTATACCGAATTACATGGTTGTCAAGTTCGGGACCAGTTCGCTAATGGTTTGGCAAATCTGAAAAATCAATGTTCGATAGTGGTTATGAGGGTAGTTGTGTGGGACAGTTGGGGGCTTATTGGTCATTTCAAAATAACATTTTGAACACTTAAGAGGAGAAGGTTACGAATTACACAGAGGGTTGGTTTCTCAAACCCTTGGAAGAAGAAACCCTTACAAGAAGAGGGTTACACGAAGGTGGAAGAAGAAGACTATAGGAGGGTTTTGCTCCTACGGATCTCACGGTTCCCATTCAGGTAAGCCCTCTCTCTCTCTCCCTTCCCCTTTCTCATTTTTAACTCATTTTTTTTCAGCAACAATAGATTCAGTCGAAGGAGAAGGAGGGTGGAAGAAGAGGTCTTCAGAAGGAAGAGGGTTTTGCTCCCCACGGATCTCTTTCAGGTAACCCTCTCTCTCTCTCTCTCTCTCTCTCCTCTTTCTTGCCCCCTTTCTCATTTTTTTATTCTTTTTTTTTCAGCAACCAATTGATGCAGTATTCTCCAACTCTCCATCTCCAGTTATGAAATCTCTATAATTTTTTTTCATCCATAATATTTTGGAAACGAAAATTAGATCATAAATCATTTGTGGGTGTATTTTATATTAGTTTTTTTATTTACTATTTCTAGGATTCAATATGGTTCTCATTGGAAAAAAGAAACGAACAAGAATCCTCTCAAAATGATGAAGGGGATTTTGAATTTCAAGAAGCTGAGCTTATTGAGTCTGAAGAAGATAATTCTGTAAAAGAAATTGGGTCTAGTTGTGCAAAATTTGACAAACCCATGTGGAAAGAAGTACAAGTTACCGGAATAGCTAAGGGAAAAAATAGTGGAGGAGCAACAAATTGGCGATGCCCACACTGTAGCAAAGAATGGACTAGCACTTATACACGAGTATATGCTCATTTCTTTGGGGCTCCACCTTGCCAACCCAAAAAGAGAATTGATATATCAAGATGTACAGTGTTGTTGAAAAATCGCAAGCTTTTACTAGAAATTAGAAAACGTGTAGAGATTGCTGAAAAGCAAGGGTTGTTCCTTGATTTGAAGAGATCATCATTGACAGTTGATTCTCATTCTTTAAAAAAGAAAGGTGTGTTAGAAGATGTTTTTAAGCAACAAGAAAGGTCCGAGGTAGATGCCAAAATCCTAAGAGCTTTATGTGCTTGTGGCATTCCTTTTAATGTCCTAAAATCTCCTTACTTTCATGAAATGGTGAGCTCAATAAACAGTGGACCCAAGGGTTATAAATGTCCATCATTTGAGAAGGTTAGGACATCATTATTAGATAATGAGAAACAAAGATTGGATAGGGACTTACATGTAGTAAGGGACACATGGCCCATGAATGGGTTTTCTATAATTTCTGATGGGTGGACAAGCATAAAAGATCATCCTTTAATCAATCTTATAGCTGCAAATAGTTTGGGGGCAATGTTTTTATATGCTGAAATTTGTCTTGGGGAAGAAAAGACAGGACTTTTTATTGCATCTTTACTTTTAAAGGCAATTTGAAGAAGTTGGGCCATCAAATGTCATTCAAGTGCTCATCGATAATGCTGCAAATTGTGTACTAGCAGGAAAAGAAGTTGCAAAGGTGCATCCTCACATCTTTTGGTCTCCTTGCATAGTCCATACATTAAATTTGATTTTCAAAGATATATCAAATGAATGGGCTTGGTATAGGGAGACATATACCAAATGTAAGGATATTGTGAAGTATGTTACTAATCACACGCATGCTTTAGCTATTTTTAGATCTAATTACAAATTTGAATTATTGAAAGTAGCTAAAACTCGATTTGCTTCACATTATGTAATGTTGAAAAGAATCATGGATGTAAGGGAAGGCTTGTTAACTACTGTGGTGCTCGACTCATGGAAAGATTGGGCTGCAAAGAATAGTCAAACAAAAGAGACGGGAAGCAAGATATAAGAGTGGGTTACTAGTGATTGTTTTTGGGATTCAGTCCGATTGATATTGAAAATCACCAAACCCATATTTCAAATGATTAAACTTTGTGATAAGGATGGTGCGGTCATTGGTGAAGTATATGAAGGTTTGGAGGATATGCTTGACAAAATAAAAGATAATCTCAAAGATGTAGAAGAAGAGAGTCTATTTCTTGATATACAACGAATAGTTAATGCTCGAAGAAAGAAGATGAATGTGCCCCTTCATTCCCTTGCTTATGCACTCACGCCTCATTACTATGATTCCAAGTATATTGCAAGTCCAGCACCGGGAGGTCGAAATAGATCAAGACCTGTTGATGATGTAGCTGTTGTTGAGAGTGTTATGAAAGCATTAGAGACCATTGCATAGGTACTTATTTATTAATTTAAAGTTCATATTATCCGTAATTTGTTCTTTATATAAAAGTTTAGAATTTACAGTTATGTAAGTATTCATCAAATGTTTAACTCTTTAATTTTGACAGGATGATGATTTGTTTACTATATTAAGAGGTCAATTTGCCAAATTCTCTTCGCAAAGTGCATTGTTTTCGATGCAAGCAGCTAAAGTTGATGCTTTTCTAATGCCTGCCATAGAGTGGTGGTCTATGTATGACGCCCAAACCACACAGTTGGCAGAAGTGGCTCGTAGAGTTCTATCCCAACCAGTTAGCACATCATCGGCATAAAGGAATTTGAGCACATATTCTTTTATTCACAATATAAAACGGAATAGACTAAATTCTGTACGTGCAGATAAGTTGGTCTTCATTCACTCCAATCTTCGTATGCTATCAAGGTTCAATGAGAGTTATCATGAAGGCCCATTCAAGAAGTGAGATATTGATCGTGATGAAGGATTATTTGATGATTCTAGTGTCAAACTTGAAGAGCTGAGATGGGCTTCACTTGATGAATAGTCTAGTTGATCTTTCCCATTATCTTTTTGCTGCTATTAAATGACAATTTACCTTTTTGTGTTTTTTGTACACATGAATACATGATGGATGGTTATGCTTTTTTTTTTTTGTATCTGACACTAGATTGACGATGATCTTAAAATGTAATACTTTTTGTTATTTCAATACAAGTCTTGGATCATTATCTATTTTTTTTGTTAATATAAACTTTGATCATTATATCTTTTTGTTTAAAATATTTAGAATTCATTAATATTATGGTCATAACTTGTCTACATGTTTGAAATATATATATATATATATATATATATATATATATTTATATATAAAAGCGAATTAAGCTAGCAAACCGAAGCGAACCAAGCAAAGAACTTAAGCGAACCGAGGAACGAACTGGCTAATCCTACCCCTGGCGAACCGGGTTCACTCTAGAGTGGCGAATTGCGAATTACGAATTCGAACCGAGCGAACCGGCGAACCAGGTAACATTGATCTGTATTGTAACTTTTATTGTGGATGCTCCAAAAATTTTGTGAACCTAGTGATCAACCTCATAGACAATTGGGGATGACACTTTGGGTCACAACCTTGAGCTTGTAGCATTCAATCCCAACATATCCACTGAATATCGATAAACACCATAATGAGTTGCTTCCTTTTTTTTTTAATTTTATAAAAGCCCAATTCGAGTAACAATGGATTCATCAGATGTGTATTCACCTTTAAACACCTTTTGCCAAGGTTTTCACAAAATCCGTTAGGGTCCAGAGATTCCAACATACCTGTTCATAAAATTGGTTATTAAGGTTTGTACTTGAATTGAATTTATTTCATCATTTAGAATCATCGTGAAGATGTTAATTAACACAATTGTACCACTTACAAAGTATCAACTAGAATTTAAGAAGTACCAGACGTACCTTGACCATCCAATTGGACCATCTAATGGAAAAGATTGAATAATTTAGATGGGTAAAACTATTGGAAATGTTTAAATTTTGGGTGGTTTCTAATACATGGGTTGGGTACGTAACTTGGAAGACTCACATCAATGGCAATGGCTTCCACATGAATGAGTTAATTGAAAGATAATCATTATTGCAGACTTGGCACATAACACTTCTCAATTTGGCCGCACGAAGAGGTTGGGAATGATTTGAGCACAATGGTTTACCAAACTATATACAAGCATCATCACAAGCCAAGAGTAGGCTGTTTCTCCCTTAGTCCTTTGAAGGACATCATTGACTGCAAACCAAGTACATCAAACCAATCTATGAACCAAGTAAATGTGGGGCTGAGCTACAAAATGAGAATTTCCACCACAATCCTTACTATGTGACTAGCAAGAAAAATTGTTACAAAAACTGTTAAAACTTCTCAAAGAAAAGTGAAGACAAAAATGGATTCTAAAAACAGCATATTCCAACAAAAAAATTGAAAATGACGGCCTAAATTTCATAAAAAAGTATAAGTTCAGAAGAACAAAAAATTTAATACAATAATAAATTTTTTCAGAAATTTAAGAAATATTTCTATCGGCAAATTGTCTAAAACATAGTTGGATAGAAGCTATATACGGGTAGGATAGTCGCTTCTTAAGAAGCTTGTTTCCCAGGCTCGCTTCAATCGCATATTCGCACTGTTGGTTCGAACGCCCAAGGGGGTTCGAACGCCCCTTGGGTGGTTTGAACGCCTTTGGGCAAAACCATAAACCCAGTCTCTGGAATTTTTCCCCATACATTTTTTGCTTGGTTGTTCAAACGCCTAATGGTTTTTGTCTGAAAACGGTTTTTTAACAACTAACCTCCTAGGGTATATTAGACATTGTCTAGGTCAGTTCCTTCTAGGGTAGATGTCATCTAAGTCACTTATCATTCCTAGGCACGTTTGCGGCATATGATCAGCAACTTTTCTTCGTCTTCACATGGCTTTTAGTGCTTGAAGTTTCTTGGACCGAGACACCCTTATCGATGGTTTTTTTCACTTACCATTCCTAGGCACGTTTGTGACACATGATCAACAACTTTTCTTTGTCTTCACATGACTTTTAGCACTTGAAGTTTCTTGGACTGAGACACCCTTAACGATGGTTTGCTTTACAGAATTAGCCAATCCAAAACTAGACTTTACACAACATAACCATTAGTCTAGAAAAAAGTGTATTAACTGGATAGTAAGATTACCCTAACCAGCTGGTTTTTTGGTTGAAAAGGTCTCTCTTATGTAGGGCCGGCTGATTGGCCCGTATGAGTTATTAAGAATGGCTATCACCTGTATGATGATGACCTGTAGTACTGTAAGAATGTATTGTATGCATTTATTTATTATTATTTTAGTAGAACAGGGGAACAAAATGTGCTTTTCTGTTTTCAATTTCAATGGGAAGTTTTTTTGGTTTATTTATTTTTCATTCCTGACAACTTTCTGAGAGTATTTAGTATGGTTACTTCTCTTTATCAATTTCAGTAGGAAGGGCTTTTCTTATGCCTATCTGAGAGTATAACTTAGTATGGTTAGTATTTCTGTTCAAATTTCTGTCATTTGCTTTAATCAGTAAAAGAGGAGGGAGATGTGGAAGGGTGCTAATGATTTGATGTTTATTATGGGTGCAGGCTATTGATCTTAAACCTTTTGGAGGTCTTCATATTATACACAGAAACAGGTTCGCAAAATTTGAAACTATATCAGATCATCTTTGAAATACTAAGACCTTGTTTCTGTAATTTATGGACATGACAAAAATACATCTTTTTCTGAATCGGCTATGCAACTTACAAGCCTGGGTTCAAAACCGTTAACTAACAATACTTAACTTGCAAGCAGCTTACCTTTAAAGAAAAAAGAAAACTTACATTGTAATTTTATTTGTCTTCTTTTAGGAGAAAACATTTGGTTTTATTATGTGTCACGTTCAAAGGGGTTACTGGTCTTGTAGTTTGTGCTGTTTCAACTTTCAACAGTCTCACATCTCTCTCTAAGATATTCACATGTTATCTAGTCTTTTAAATCACACATATCCTTGTATTCTACCTTTTTTGTTTCTCAAGTCTCAACTGGTAGTAGTGTTTCACATTTGAGAGAGTAATTTTACTAAATATTTGTATCTTTTTCGTTTCTCAACTGGTAATATTTCACATTCAGTTAGAAAACTTTACCAAATGAAAATGCCTTGATTTCTTTCTGAACGGATAGTGGTACAAATTTAAGTGATTACATTTTACTTTTCAGGTGTCTGTTGTGAAACCCTTTAGTAGTTTGGTTAATTCATTGCAATTTCAGGGATGTTTGGATTTCATTCTCTAATGTTAGTCAATAACTAAATTCCATAATAATGAATCCACTTGCTTTCAGGTCTGCTGCAAGATTGGCGATGGGAAACTTGTCTGGGGCTCTTGAAGACGCTAAAGAAGCTTTGACAATAGCTCCTCAATATCCTCAGGTGAAAGTTACTTTGTACTACTGGAGCCACCAAATTAAGTGGTTGTGGTTTCCAAAACTTTGGGTTTCGCAACCCATGGTTTTTGATTCTTGCTGAAGTTAGTACACTTTGTGATTACTTTTGTGAACATGACTCAAGCACTGCAAATTGTAGGATTCACAGTGCCAAAACCTGAGAGGTCTTCATCGTGGTTCATACAATTTTCAAGTGCTTGCAGTAACTTTGAAAGTATAATATATCCTGCTTAACTTGAAAAATGCGAAGAACTTCCGATTCTGTAATCGCATAAATATCTTCTTCACCTCCATGTGATGATGTGTATTCCAAAAGAATCAATAGAGATGCTGTCCTTTTTCAAAAATTACAGTAAAGGTTGTCGAAAATAAACTTTGCCAAGTTCTATCTTGTTGTGGTGAATGCGTTAGCTATTTCCCTACATAGCGAAAGTACACCCTGTTTCCAGAAATTGATATGTTGGACGCCTGTATGGGACCCAAATGTCAGATGCATGATCGTGTCTTTGGTTACTATGAAATATCACAACTTTCTATATTTTTGGTATAATTGTGTACTAATATGGTTTAGGAGGTTTCTACTTATCAAGAAACGTTTTTATACTTATGATTTTGATACATTTTATCATCTCTTACCAATTTTGAATTGATAGTTACAAATTACCTTTTGGAGGTTTCAATTTGTTGGGTGTTCTTGGATTACTTTGTCCTAACAAATAACTCCATGTGCTCTGAATTAAATTAAACAGTGCCTTATTTGTTTTACTAGTTAAAAAATTGGTGAGTGATTGTGTGTGAAGTATCCATCAGTCATCCTTGTGGTAATTAATTCTACTCATCACTTGCTGGAGCAAGAGATTTATGTTCTCTATTGATCAAGTGAGATTCATTTCGACAGAGACGCTAGTGGGGTTTATACTCATACTTCATGCCTATAAGGACTATATGCTGCAGAGCCTTAGATGTGGGTCAAGGCTATATTTGTGGGCCCTGACCAACCATATATGCCTCAAGGGCATACTGGTTGTAAGGAGTGTGCATTGTCAATCGAACACTTAAATGTGGGCCCTACAATGTTTTCTTTATAGAGGATCCTTCACCTTTATCAAATGCAATCAAGGTTTGACCCACATGCAATACAATCTCCCACTACGACGGGTGATACTCTACAAATAAGAACAAGATCTAGTCAATTTTTCCTAGTTTTATGTATGATCTATGAGATTATTCTTTTGTAATTCAAAAGTTGTTCTTATCCTCTTTGAGTTGTTTCCATCCATTAAGTAAAGCCAAACCCCACATAGTTGTAACACATGGCTTTAAGCCTCTTTAAATGGAAGTTTCCTCATCTCTCACAACTCATCTTGAGTTGGAGACATTCACCAAAATCTTTAACGTCTTTATGGTATAAGAGCCTACATTCGGAGAAACCTGTTAATTTTTTTTCAATGGCACCTTCCACTGTAAGGTGCCATTGTCGTGAGGACAAAACCTCACGGATGAACCCTTAGTGCAGCCCAGTGTTACAAATCTCATTCTCGGGTTTTTTTCGGTCGAAGTTTTTCTCGGAAGATTTTCAAATCTGAATTTTTTTCGGGTATTTCTCGCCTAAATCTTGGCAATGATTAAAAATATATATTGAAATTACAGAAATTAGTAATAAATATCATCAAGTTATAAATTCATAAAACCAACAACATTGTGTATTTCTCATGATATTTTTAAAAATCTCGGCTAAATCTCGCGATATATACGGGATGAAAAGAGAAAATTATTGTAATGGGAAAAATTTGTAAAAGAAGGGGTAAAATGGGAATTCCCCACTAACAAATTCTAACAAATTAGCTGACATAAGCCTACTTGGGCTATGTGCTGGCTCTATTAAAGTGTTATCTGACAGGTGACCTCATCATGACTACACAAATCATTATGACTCCAAATGCCTATAAATAAGCAAGAATCACCATAGAGAAAGGAGGGATGGTGCGGAAGGCAAGAGAGAAAGTAAAGAAAGGTAGAAGAAGGAGAAGGAGAAGGAGAATTGGGAAGCTTGAGTCGTTCACACCCCAACCCCAAAGGGCTATACAGGAAGGCACCCACCTGATTCTCTCATTTTCATTTGATGTTCTCCAGCCACTTGATGCTTTCTACGGCTTCACGATCGTTTGTGGCCACTGGATGCTCTCTCAAATTTGCCATGTCCGCTTGATGTTCTCCATAATCGGTACCCTTACACTCTGTCAATACCTGATGTTTATCTACTTGGTGATATGTTAATGTCACACTACCACTTGCACGATTACGAAATTGATCATTTGTTGTGTACACTCGTACCTGAACTCGTGCTTGACACTATCAGTTTTACCTGAGCTGTACCCGAGCTACGTTGTCTGAGCATTGTTTGAACGTTGTCTGAGCTACATTGTTTGAACGTTGTCCGAGCTATGTCCTCCGCTGTCAACAGTACCCGTTGTCTAGTTCACAACGTATCCGTTGTTCTAGCCACAATGTGCCTGTTGTCTTCTTGACATTGTATTCGTTGTCTTCTTGACATCGTGCTCGTTGTCTCATTGACAACGTGAGCGTCCTCCGAGCCCGAGCTACGTCCTCCGAGCCCAAGCTACGTTCTTTATTGCATCCGAGCTGCGTGGTCCGAGAACTGCATTGTCCGAGAGCGGCATTGTCGAGAGCTGCGTTGTCCGAGAACTGCATTGTCTGAGAGCTGCATTGTTGAGAGCTACGTTGTCCGAGAACTGCATTGTCCGAGAGTTGCATTGTCGAGAGCTACGTTGTCCGAGAGTTGCATTGTCGAGAGCTATGTTGTTCGAGAGCTACGTTGTCCGAGAGCTACGTTGTCCGAGAGTTACATTGTCCGAGAGCTACGTCCTCTATTGCACTCGAGCTACGTCCTCTGTGCCACTCGAGCTATGTCTTCTACGTCTCCATCGCTCGTCCTCCAGAGCACGACGCCAGAGCCATTCCTCACGATAAGTATCTCTACACTATCATACTCATATATGCCTATGCCTCGTACTGACTTTATCATCGGAGCGTATTTCAAGGTGCACACCCGCTCCCTCAACCATAAGTGATTGGAGCTTTGCTACCTTCCTTCTCCCCTGTAAGGTACCACTAATTCCTGAAAATTTCCTTTCACAAAATGGCGCCATCTGTGGGAACGAGGCTAAGGGGCTTAGACAATCGCAAATGATGAACGTCTTCTACACCTGAATAGGACTTTCACTGCATGACAACAACCACGAGGTAATTATCGAGTGCATTCTTAAGTGCTTTATCAAATGAACTGACTAGTGCATGCTCCAATGAATTTTCAATATCAAGTGAATTATCGAGTGACTTATTAGTGAATTATCAGCCTATCAAGTGACTTATCAAGTGAATGATCAAGAGAAGCGACCAGTGCCATATCAAGTAAAAAACATCTTGAGTGTAATGTCAAATGATGTCTTATCTGATATGTTTGAATACAGTGATGGGACACTTGTAGCTTATTAATGATATGCCATCCGAGCAAGGTGTCTTACCACACGGTTCAACACATATCTAAGCATGATGCTCACTGCGGGACCTCTGTGACTCAGTCAGATGCATTGTCCGTTAAATGACCAATTGGCTTATCCTCATGCAATGCCATCTGAGCATGGTGTCATGATGCCCCGTTACGAGTCATTCGCGTGAGATAGCACTTGTCTATATTTATGATGGTTTTTACTGCAAACTCATCCATGTGTTTATCAAGTGAATCCCTGTGCTCATGCATCTTCACGTGTTCATGCACATTCCCGTGCTCGAAGTACCTAATGACTTCATTTTTCTTGGTGTTGTGATACATGTACATCCCTGTGTTCTCTAAACATGCTCTGCGGCACTATGCACGAGAAGTAGCTGCTTTGACCTGATTAGGGGCTGACATAAGCTCGTCTTCGCTGGCACAAGCTCGTCCTTGTTGACGGAAGTTCGTTCTCGTTGTTCGCAAGCTCAGCCTCGTTGTCAATGATTCGCTCTAACTCCTCGACGAGCCCTGCCTCCACAACATCAGTCTCCATGTGATAGCATAACGTATCAGTGACAATGGAGCATATACAACGAAAAAGAAAAGAGAGCGAAGCACAATTAGCGTATGCGGACCGATGTATTCTTCACCTTATGTTCTGAGTGATTTATGATACTTCGAGTTGCGTTCAAAGCATCATAAAAAGGGGTTAATTGTAATGGGAAAAATTCGTAAAAAGAAGGGGTAAAATGAGAATTCCCCACTCTAACAAATTCTAACAAATTAGCCGACATAAGCCCACTTCGGCTATGTGCTGACTCTATTAAGTGTTATCTGACATGTGACCTCATCATGACTCCAAATGCCTATAAATAAGCAAGAATCACTAGAGAGAAAGGAGGGATGGTGCGGAAGGCAAGAGAAAAAGTAAAGATAGGCAAAAGAAGAAGAAGAAGGAGAAGGAGAACTGGGAAGCTTGAGTCGTTCACACCCCAACCCGAAAGAGCTATACAGGAAGGCACCCATCTGATTCTCTCCTTTTCATTTGATGTTCTCCAGCCACTTGATGCTTTCTACGACTTCACAATCGTTTGTGGCCACCGGATGCTCTCTCGAATCTGCCATGTCCGCTTGATGTTCTCCATAATCGGTACCCTTACACTCTATCAATACCTGATGCTTATCTACTTGGTGATATGTTAATGTCACACTACCACTTGCACGACTACGAAATTGATCATCTGCTGTGTACACTTGTACCTGAACTCGTGCCTGACGCTGTCAGCTGTACCCGAGTTACGTTGTCTAAGCATTGTCTGAACCTTGTTCGAGCTACATTGTCTGAACGTTGTCCGAGCTACGTCCTCCGCTGTCAATCGTACCCGTTGTCTAGTTCACAACGTCTCTGTTGTCTAGTTCACAACGTATCCGTTGTTCTAGCCACAACGTGCCCGTTGTCTTCTTGACATCATATTCGTTGTCTTCATGACATCGTGCTCGTTGTCTCGTTGACAACGTGAGCGTCCTCCGAGCCCGAGCTATGTCCTCCGAGCCCGAGCTACGTTCTCTATTGCACTCGAGCTGCGTTGTTCGAGAACTGCATTGTCCGAGAGCTGCATTGTCGAGAGCTACGTTGTCAGAGAACTGCGTTGTCCGAGAGCTGTATTGTCGAGAGCTACGTTGTCCGAGAGCTATGTTGTCCGAGAGCTGCATTGTTGAGAGCTACGTTGTCCGAGAGCTGCATTGCCGAGAGCTGCATTGTCCGAGAGCTACGTCCTCTATTGCACCCGAGCTACGTCCTCTGTGCCACCCGAGCTACGTCTTCTACCTCTCCATCGCTCGTCCTCCAGAGCACGACGCTAGAGCCCTTCATCACGATAAGTATCTCTACACTATCATACTCATATGCCTATGCCTCGTACTGACTTTATCATCGGAGCTTATTTCAGGGTGCACACCCGCCCCCTCAACCATCAGCGATCGGAGCTTTGCTACCTTCCTTCTCCCCTGTAAGGTACTGCTAATTCCTGAAAATTTTCCATTACAATTAAATTTCTCATGAGATTTTTAAAATATCGTGATAAAAACAAAGTTTTAAACTTTAGATGATTTTTTCAGGTTTTCTCGGGAGAAATTGGATATTTCTCGGGAGATTTGTAATATTAGAGCAACCCCCAGGGGCTTGACACGTGTCCAATCCGTGAGGATAAAAACCTCATAGATAAACTTCTTAGTGCCAGCCCTCATAGGGCTAACACGTTTCTAATCCGTGAGGACAAACGGATGAATAGAGACTCCAGGACTAGCTGGTTTGATAGGAAATCTTATTAGTCCTTGTTTAGATACCTGGTAGGTCGCCTTGCGGACGACACTCTCATCTGCATCTTTAGTATGTTCAATATCTTCTAGAGAAGGAAATTCATCATGACTTTATGCGATGGCATGATTCTTAGTTCCCCAATAATTTCTGAACCTCCCAGACTCAAATATGAGTAACCTTGTATCAATGTAAATGACCCGGTTATGCCATCAAATTTTTTTTAGTAAGTAGTTGTGTTTAATCATCTTGTTGGTGATCTGTTAGTTGACCGTGAGAAAATCCACCACTTCGAGTAAATCATATAACAAAACCCAAACAGCACACCTTAGGCTCTAATACTAAATCTGATGTAGCCCAGGGCAGTTAGGGGTGTATTTCAAACTTTTATAGGAATTCAAATAGGCCGTAGGGTCTCAACTGATATTTTAAGGCCTTTTAAAATGCAGGGTTTAACAATAATCAATCAAAATCTAAGGAAGAAATCCTCTATATGATAATTTCAATGAAAGTACCAAATTCTTCCCAAATTATTAGAGCCAAAAATAAGTTTTTTTCCCCTCTAATCAAGAGAAAATCCAATAATTCTTTCAATTGAGATCTGGATCAATCAAATAACTCAACTAGATGCAAATCTAGGTGATCTGAAATTAAAAACCCCAAAATTAGGGTTTAGAAATTTAGATTTTGTAATTTGAATAATTCGGCTCTAGGGTTTTGAAAATATTGTAGGAAATCAAAATTGTTGATTTCTAGATAATTCGAAACAACATAAATCCATAGTTTATTGAACTAAGAAAGATGATCTAATACATTGGTGAAAGAACAAAGTTGTAAATACCTTGTTGGTGAGGACCAGAATTTTCAAACATTCTCTAATTTAAAAAAATCTATAACTTTCCTGTAATTAAATAAAATGCTCCTGATTTGGGAGAAATTTGATTTCTCTCAAATTAGTAGGCGTTTTATCCCCACTAAGGTGCCGCCCCCTAGGGTTAATGAACCTGGTCATGTTCCTGAGTTGATTAGACCAGATGGATCCATTTGGGGCCCACTTAGCTTTGAACTTTTTTTCCTCTTCTGGAAATAGGTCTTGAATTGGATGGGTTTCAAACCTTGATCCCCCATCACGAAGGCTCTCGAGGGGTATCTCCGCTGAAGAATTTAACTGTGCAAAATTGGGTGCTGACAGCTAACTTACAAAGCATTTGGTATCTTGCCTTTATGTGGACTATATTCTATTATTGAAGAAAATGCAAAATATGGGATGGTTAATATCATCCAATATTTGTTTTTCTTCTTTTTTCCCATAGAAGATCTCCTAGGTGGGATTCACCTTGTGTGGGAATGCTGTACCAATGATCTTGTGCTGTACCAAACAGGTACTTTAGATTTTCTGTTTCAGCAGTACATGGAATTGCTATCTCAATCACATGGTTGAGTTGTATATCCTTGACATTTACTGTTTTACGAATTTCAGGCTTATATTTGCCAAGGTGATGCTTTCTTGGCTATGGACGAACTTGATGCTGCTGAGAAGTCGTATACAATGGCTTTACAAATTGATCCCTCCATTCGCCGTTCCAAATCTTTTAAGGTTCTATTTGTATTTTTTTTTTAATGCAATAATTCAAACCCAGATCGAGTTGGTTTTTCTCTTTCCTCCTCAATTTTGTTAATGCAAAAGAAAAGAGAGCAAAAATTGTGTCAAGATGGAATATAGAGCATGAGGCAAGGTTACAACCAGCATTCATGCATCCCACCTAGGAGAGCTCCTAGACCAAGCATCTGGATCCACTTAGTATAGTTTCCCCCCAAACAATGACTTGAATTACACAGTTAACATTATAAATTCAGGTCAATTGTTGGCGTAAGAGATCTCTGCAAGTCCCACTGAATAATGGTTTTAATTCCTGCATGAGCAACCTTGTCTGACTCATAAAGGGAGGACAGCTTATTCCTATCCTGCCATTGTGAACATCCTCAAGAAGGAATCGAAAGAGTTGGCCTACACAAGCATGGCCATTCTGCTTGTGGAATTTTTTTGGGAGGATGCCCTTGATGGTCGTCCATCCGGACTTAACTATTTTCCCAAAGAAAGAACCTAAATAATAAGCTAACAAAATCACGACTAAATGTTTTCTTTAAGAAGAGTTTTTTTGGAAAAAGTGCTTGTCCCCACTCTGCCTAGTTGGAATGTATGTGCAATTTGCACCGGGTACAAGCACACCAACCTTTGCTAGCTACACACCAAATTAAATTTTCTAACAACTCACCAATTTTTTTTAATATAAAAAAAAACTGTAACCAAAACCTAACAAAACCACTTTACCCTCAAAACCACCATCATAGACAATCATCCGAGCTTCTGGAAACGTTTGAGCAGCCTGCAGAGATGGAAATAGTTGATGTTGGTGGTGATCTGAGACAATGGGGAGAGGTTGGGTAGGTTTAAAATGCACTAGAACTGTAACAATAGACGGCTCGAGTTTTGAATCTGAAGCCAGCAATGGTAAAAGAAGTAAATAGAATCGCGATTGCTGCTGCTTTCAAGCAATTGGAAGATAACAAAGAGGCAGTTGTCAGGGAGGTGCATAATGGAAGTCAGACCATCACTATTAGGATTCTCCATTTTGGCTTTGTTAGCACTCTTCTGGAGGCTGTAGAGCTTGGATCTTTTCACTGGGTTTCTTTCAAGATGAGCCAGATGAGGTGGGGGAGTAAAAGCTGTAGAGAATATGTGAGTCTCCACATGCATAGCTGATAAGAACTCCTCCATTACGATAGAGGAATTTTCTTTTTGAACAGTAACAACCCAAAGAAAGGGGGAGACAGCTGACCTTGTCCACTTGTGTGAAGTGGCTAAGATTGATGGAGAGGAAATAGATGGAACCTTTCTTTGTTGCAGTATTGTATTAAAAAAAAATAATTACTGTTTGATGTGTAGTTAACAAATGACGGTGTGCTCATTGCAGCACCCTAATATTATTCTTTCCTCTTTATCACTCTTACCACTAAAGATTTAGGGCACTGGACGTTTTGATGAAGAGCATCTTTTTTTTGTTTCAGAGTTTTTCTTTATAATCTCTATTCTCATATCTCCTTGTCGTTTTCTTGTACAGGCTCGAATTGCACAGCTTCAGCAAAAACTCAGTATCGCAGATATGCCTTCTTAACTATTGCAATTTGACTGGTCATAGTGTACTTTTACATGAATTCAGTATAGCATCAAGAAGTCTTAAGCTGCAAGCTTTCTGTTGTTTCAGGTTTAACATTGCCCTCCTTCTCATATTATAGTTAACCATTGATAATCTATGCCCTTTTGTATATATATATATATAAAATAGAAGTATCTTTTTTTTTTCAGTGTGGAAGTATTTAAGATCTCAAATGGCAGATCTCTTTTTCCAATTTAAAAATGGGGATGGAGATTTCTGAGAAAGAGACCCCACCATAAACATTGTCACGACCCAAAATACCCCTTAGGAATTAGGATACTTTGGCTCATGACTTGACTTGCCAAATCAAACCATCCTGGAAAGTAATACAAGGCATGCTATAGTGGAAGCTAAAACTTATATATAAACAGTATTCCAAGAGAGGTAATTTACAATTATTTACAACAAAACTAGAAGTAAGAGTGGACATGCCGACTCATCAAAATATAAACATTCTCCCCACTTAGAAATAATCTTCATCCTCCACCTGATACTCTATAGTAAGTTCCTCTTCACCATAGTCTTCCTCAACCCATAGACTACGAGTACATTTGTCAAATCTTTCCAATCTAGCACCTGTTGACATCAAATGTACGGATGAGTATTGAAACACTCAGCGAGCACAAACCAATAGCTAACATTGTGATAACCTACATGTCATGACTTACATGTGACATAAAACAAATCATTGATATTCAATGCACGCAATTAACGACAAAGCCATTCTTAAAATCACATGTGCATGCTTAGTTTATCATACTTTAAACTTACTTTTCGTGTTTTAAAAACATGTTTGCCGTGTATAAAACATGGTTCTTGTCTTGTACGTGTCTTGTGAAAATTATGCATGTCTTGTTTTTGTTCTTGGCGTGTGAATCATGCTTGTTCTTGACCTGTACTTGCTTGTGAAAATTATGCATGTCTTGTTCTTGTACTTGGCGTGTGCATCATGCTTGTTCTTGACTTGTACTTGCTTGTGAGCCAGATGTTAGTGCCTTGAAATGACTTGAAGTTGGGTATGTAAATGCCCTTCACCGAATTGACACAATTAGGTCACCAACATCCTTGCACCAACCCTTACGTTTGACATTATCAGTATTTTTCATCATTGAAAGCCTAATAAACTAGATTTAGACATGATCGTTGAAGCATAGAGGTAAGGTCTTGGACTTGTCTTTAGAATCATACTTGTGTACAATTAAACTTGTCTCAAATTCATTTTCATGGCATATAAAAACCTGTGAATAAACATGATTTTCAGAAATCTTAATCATGCAATGCATGCATGTTTATCAATGAACATAATCTCAGTTATATAGTGTATGCATGTGCATAATCTTATATCTATGAAGCTTAGAACATACAAACATACTTATGGAATTCAATTACAGATAAGATATCACAATAAACATATTTCAGCTCAATCCATTAACATGCAAGCATTTAAACCACTAATTCATGCTTAAAGTTAACAAAATTAACTAGAGGTATGTAACGACCTTTCAAATAATGAAATCTTGAGGAGAAAAGCACTTCTGAACCCAAACTCGAGCTCAAGGAAATTGGTATGAGCTTGCTAAAGCTCTGGAAGCAAGAATCCAAGCTCCTCTTTAGAATCTCACGAAAATCCCCTTTGGAACCTAGCTATTTTTTTTTCTTCTCCTCCAATTTCTCTCTCTCAACTCAATTCAGGGTTTGGTAAACCCTTAGGACCGAATTCTCTTTCCTATTTATAGTCTAAAATGTTTTAGAAGAAATCCCCAAAGTCGGTTACTTATTAAAAGTCGGTTAGTGAAGTTCTAGGTTGAATTTCGGTTGTTTTTGGGCAATTTCGTCGCCGAAATTGGGTCCCCCGACAAATTTCGTTGACTATTTCTAGTTTTTTTTTTCTTCTCCTCAAATTTATCTTCTCTCAACTCAATTCAGGGTTTGGTAAACCCTTAGGACCAAATTCTCTTTCTTATTTATAGTCTAAAATGTTTCAGAAGATATCCCCAAAGTCGGTTACTTATTAAAAGTCGGTTAGTGAAGTTCTAGGTTGAATTTCGGCTGTTTCTGGACACCCGACGAATTTCGTTGATTAAGTCGAATGCCTTCATCGCCGAAATTCACTGATTGGGCCTGTGGTTTTTCCCGCTTTGGTCTTTTGACCAAACTTTGGACTCGCTTATCGGATTTTGACGATTCAACTTGCGTTGGATTTGTCATTGAAAGAGGAACAATTTTGTTTCTAATAGACAAATCCTAATTCTGAGTTCGAAATGGTCGAAATAGGCTCTAAAGCTGATTGGTCTGTAATTACAGCAGCCAAAACTTCAAAAAACCCACATTTGATTTAACTTCGACTCAAAATATGGAAAAGTGATAAACATGAACATTGAAGAGGGTTTCAGTATCTTTCTAATTGGATTCTGATCAGCGGTGCGAAAACGAGAGTTCTCTCAAGTTGAAGGTATTTCCAGACATCCTACTTTGTGACACTTAAACAATTTCTATATATATTTTAATTAAAAAAAAAGGTCATTTCATTTAAAACATTATTTTACAACATGTAACCACAAGTACATTAAGGCTTTGGGCCTTGAAGGCACTATTCACAGCACTATTCGCAAGATTAAGAATTTAGTTCCGAGGTTCTACAAATATCTTTCAAGAGTAACTAATTTAATACTTTTTTTTTTTGTTCTCTGCATTAGAATAGAACTACAGATTACACTTGATTGTATTGAATGTGCCGCCAATTTGCGATAGAAACAAAACTAAGTTCTTCAAATCTTTTTCCAGTGCTCACACAGGCACACTGCAGTTACACTATTGATGAAGCACATAAATTCGTACATGCTCGACTTTTTATATGGAGAGTTGGAACAAACGTTTCTCAAGGGAGGGAATTTGATGAAATATGTTTTTAAGCTGTAATCTGTTCAAGTAATTGAACATCATTTGAAGCTGTGAAGTTAGTTAGCTCATGCTGTGAATGTGGAACTCAATGAGGTAATTATTTTGGAAAATTATTTCAGTTCAGTAACACCTTGTACAGAGATGTCATCTAGGCAACCTTAGATGTCATCTAGGCAACCTTTTCATTGAAAGTCTAAATTAAGGTTGGGGTGCTCCAAAAGTTAGTCTTAATTGTAGGCTGAGAGAATCCATGAGTTTTTGTTCTGGTATTGATCAGTAAACACCAAAAAGATTAGGACATTGGATCTCAATGGGGTATGCCATCAGACAATGTTTGAAATGTTTGAAAATTCGGTCATTACGGACTATAAAATCAAAAACGAGGAAGAGTTATATTAATTATTTTATTGAATTGAAATATTCCTCCAAAATAATATGAAATCTTACATGTCAGGCCCAAAATTTTGGCACTTTGGTCAAAATAATTCAATTTTTTCCCGAATTATCAATATTTTATTTTAATAATTTTATATATTATAAAAATATGTTGTTTTGAATATAGTTTATACTTAATACTGTAGGTCTACGGTTTACACATTAATAGATTTTACAGGTTTATATTATAAACTATATATATATATATATTTTGTACTTGTTATATTAAGTATAGAATCATTATTAAGTATAGTTTATAATGTGTTTTTTTATAATGTATAGATTTTCAAATTATAGACAGGTGTTAGATTTCATGTTGATTGGTGGAGAGAGTGGTTGACCATCCCGGAGTTTTCCTTGGAAGGATATGAGATTTCCATCCTTATCATCTCCATGCTGTGGGCTATATGGAAAGCTCGAAATGGTAAGATTTTTGCTGGCCAAATCCCTTGCCCTAAAAAAACTATGGTCACTGCCGTGCATTTTGTTAGAGAGATTTTGTCCTTAAAGGCTACCCCTCAGGTGGTCGCGGGTCCTAGATCGCCTCCTCGCCCTTCGGAGTGGCAGCCTGATAGACTGACTAAAAATAAATGTGGACGGTGCTTGGCAGCCTGACACACCAAGAACACTACCCTTGGTGCGGGTATCATTATCAGAGACCATCGGGGTCTTACTATCTTTGGACACTCCTTCCCCATAGATGCTGCTAGTGCACGCTTCACTAGAGTAAAAGCCCTTTTCATAGGCTTATCTATTGTGGAGAGTCGGGGATGGAGGAAGTCCGTTTTAGAGGGGGATGCCTCTTTGCTCATGGATGTAGTGAACAACAAAGATTTGGAATCGGTTTCTGAGTGCTGAATCCCGAGCCATTCCTAGATGAGCAGATGGAGAAGCTCATCTTCTAGCCAAGAGAGCCCTGAACTAGCGGAAAAATGGAATTTCCAGCCCCTGTGCTCATCTGGGTGTTTCTTATACCCTTGATCCAGGGACTGGGTGATTTCCCCAGCTTTGTGTTTTGTAATCCTATTCCGTTTCTTCTCTAATGAAATTATCTTTCATCAAAAAAAATAAAATAAAATCTATAAATGTGCTTTTACAGTTTATGATACTTTATAGTTTATAATTAGAGGTGTGATAGTTTCTGCGCATGTCTTGCCCAGAGGAACGCCCGTGCCTCTATAGGCCGCCACATGCCCATTGCCCCCTCCTTAACCGTGGTTAATCTTAAGCAACCAAAAATTAATATTTTTCTCTTTTTGAAAACCAAGAGTAGATTTATTAACCCTAGGCGTGAGTGATCTTCATCATAGTTCATGGATTGTTAAAAGAGACGTGGCGGAACGCGCAGACACTACCAATCTCTTTATAACTAATAAGTATAACATAAATACAGTTTATAATTAATGCATATAAAATAAGTATAATTTGTATAAAACCCTGTAATGTTGATTAAATTTCCTGAAACTTGGGAATTTATTCACTAAATTTAAGTTCAATCAAAATTGGGGAAAAACTTGAATTATTTCATCCGAAATCTGGAATTCTGGCCGAAATTATGTCTTCTGATATATTTTTCATTTTCAAATGTGGTAGGTGCATCCAAAACTGAAATATCGTGGCACCTTTTCAGTCTTTTGATAATGTTGGTGGTCTTTTGGCTTAAGGGAGTCCAGGACATTGTAGCAGTTGCCCTCACATTCAACTCTGTCTACATAGTTTTTTTTTTGGTCTTAGCATCGTAGGCGTTGAACAAGACTAACCGGATTTTGGCTAGTACCCAGGAATTGAATTTGGAGAGAGACCACTCCTCAATCAGCATCCGTTTTGCAAAAGTTGCACATGGTTAGACCATAGCTATCTAGGAACTTATGGATCTTGTTTACACTACTTATGCCAAGCAGTTTCAGAAAGCAATGAATAGAACATAAGGTTCTATCCTTTTTGAAGCCCAATTGCTCGCTGATTTTTTTTTTTTAAAATTCCTTTGCCTTTATCTTAAAAGGGAACTAGATTCGGGCGAATGACCATGCAATGCTTCAAACTGAACTTATTCACCGTTTTGTGCTCGCTTTCAAACAATTTCCTGATAACGTTTCTGTGGCATTTTTGTAATTAATGAAAAATGTAAACGTTTTTCCCTTAAATTGTAAAAGGACCATTTTACTCCCATTTGCCACTAGTATATAAGACATTATTCACTGTGTCATTTTTTTTTCCGACTCTAGAGTTGTGAGAGAACTCTGGCGATTTTGACGATGATGAAGTCTCTTCCAACTCTGGCTACACATTGATGACTGACCTTTGGATACCCGTGGTGACCTCCATTTCTCCAACCTTACCAGAACAAGCCACTTTTAACTATTAGTGCCAATTTTTTTCAATAGTTGAGTTATGAGAGCGCTTTATTAATTTAGACGCCATCAGTTAAAGAGGTCAAAACAGCTCTACAACTCTGCAACTTCTGTAGAGGGTAGTTTAGAGAGGTTAAAGTGATGGCTTGTTGACGATGCTTCATGTCAACACTCCAGTTTTGCACCCCCTTCTCCTCTCCTGTTTCAATGCCCCAAGGCATCAATCCAAGCCCAATTACCCTTTCTCATAGCCCAAACATCCATATCCAAGCCGAGGTGTAACGACGTAGAATTTTAATATAATAAAATTGTGCGTTTATGGGTCCTTAACTGAGGTTAATTATTTAAGCGTTTGTTGAATTGGTGAAAAGTGAGTTTTGTTCGGGATTAGATTGTATCGATAAAACTTCAGTGTTTTTCTTCGAAAATCGTACACAATGTACGGGTTGACTATCTGGACGATCAATCGTCGTACCAGTTCTGTCGTGTATCAATTAGCAAGACTGCGGGGGTCTTGTATGTAAGAAAATCGAGAAAACCAAGAAATTTATAGATTTTCAGAATTCAGTTGGGACTTAATATTTGTTAGGGATTCTAATAGAAATCCACAAAACTCATACCACTGCGTCTCGGTAGACCCTGTGGACGAATGTCTGTCGTTTAGGTAATTCATCATCTCAAATGAAGAAACGAAAACATGTTTTGTGTCCGAAATCAAGAAATTAGCAGATTTTGCAGTTTTCTTCCGAACTTACTTTTTACAGTCAAAACTTAGAATTTTTCCCCAAAATTTCTACAGAGGGTGTCGAACTATCTAAAGTTCGGTGACCTAAAGTTTCGTCAATATCGGATGTCATGAAGTAGGGTTTCAGAGGCCGTATGCACAACAAAAAGTCAGAAATAAGTTAAATGGTCAAACCGTTGACTTGGTCAATGAGACCATTAATGATGGTCATGTGCATGGCACCTGACCTTCGCCTATAAAAGAGGGGTGATCGTTAGTCAATCTTAAATTATTCATTCTTAGTAATAATTCCATAGAATAGTACTAGTAAGGGTATCGAACTTCTGAGGAATGCGCTGGTTTTGTTGCCTTTTATTAAGATTAATTTTAAACTAATGAATTGGACAATTGATTGTTGTTTGATTAAACTAAAACAATGATTAAATTAAAGGAGATTTCTAAATTAAACTAAAAACAATTGGGTTTCAAATTCTCTTGGAGAGAAGATCTAGGGTTTTCAAATTCACCACTAACCTAATAACCAGTCCTATTTTGAATTTATTATAACCTCTTAATTTGCAAACATTCCAGTTAGAGTGACAGCACGTCCCCTCTCAACTGATCAAGAAAAGTTCAAGGGATTGTATCCTAAGCATATCGTATCTTCGGTTAGCACGAATGATACACGCTAATCTACGGTTGTGTAATCACTCGTCTCCCCTTAACATAAAATATATTCGAATTTAATCTCTTGATATGTTAAACCCATTGCATAAAACCTATGTTTAAATTCTAACGAAAATTGACACTAGTGAATTCAATTCCAATTTCATAATACCTAAGACAAGGTTGAGAATTCCATTGAAATCAAATATAATTCAAATAAATCTGGTTGTCCCTCTCCTTATGCAATCAATGTTTTATAACTAAGAAATCAAAGTAAAACAAAATAAAACGACACAATTACTTGGTTAGGGTTTCATCGAAACCCTAGAATGGAAATTGGTTAATCACGAGGGAGGAACACATCATCTTCATAGACAAAGTTGCTGCACTCCTCTTCATGGCTTCCTTGATCTCCAGATTTTTCTTCTCTTCTTTTTGATTTTAAAACTCTCCTCTTTGATGTCCACAAACTCTTCTATTTATAGGGAGAAGGGTAAATCTCGGATTAGGGTTCTTAGAAACCCATTAGGATCTACTTCCTTTGATCCTGGTAAACAAATTTGGACAAAAAGGCCTCGATCGATCGCACTCGCACATGCGATTGATCGCATATAGGGAAAAATCTTCAATTCAATCTGTCAACTGTGCGATCTATCGCAGCTCTATCCCATCTGTAACACTGACATGCGATCGATCGCAGCTAAGCTTGCAATCTATCGCAGGTATTTAACCTGTGTAGAATCCTTTTTTTAGTCTTTTTCTTCTTGGATGACCCTTGTTTGAACCTTGGAAGCCTTTAATCCTCATTTTTAATATTCTTTTTCTCACATGAACTTGAAATCATGAAAACACCCAAGTAATGCAAAATGGTATAAAATATTACTCTCATAGGGTTAACAAGTTAAGTTTAAGGTGCTTATATGTGTAACATCTAGCACCGATCACAACCCCAAACTTTGACATTGCTAGTCCTCGAGCAATGAAGAATAAAATAAAACTAACCTAAACTATATCTACATCTCCTTTCGTGGGGATCCCTGGTTGCATTTTGCATATGCAACAAGCCTTTTAAACCCCTAGGTGGCCCTAGAGGACGAGTGAAGTCTCGTCAAGGTTTACAGTGATGACACCCATAAACATCTGTACTGTCCTGTAACTGTTCAATATATTCAAGTAAAACATGCAATTTTCAACATTGATTGAAACCTATTCGAAATTTTTCAGAATTTCAATGCATACAAAATAATCCACAAATTATTAACAAGGTGAAATTTTCTATTTTCCACATTCTCAATTTCACACCATTCTTAACTAGTTTTGAAAAATTCAGCTTATTAAAGATTTGTTTGAATTTTCTTTGATGTGTAATGCGACTAATAATCGAATGTGTGATATCAACCTTACTTTTCAATAGTTTTTCTGTTTTCTCACTTGTCATTGAATTTCCTTTCAATTTAAACTCCCAACCCTAAGGCTTTCACTCAATATATTTCTTTTCTTTTATAAGTGTGACTGTGCAAAATCTAAGTCCATTAAGCAATCTAGACAACCCATGTAGCGAGTGTTAGGCCGGTGACTCCCAAACCAGATGACTATAGGGCATCAGGTGTAAAAACACCTTTAAGGGCTTATTAACTCGAGTTAAATAAGCTACGAACTTAAACAAGTCACATTAGGTTATTTTATCTATTCCAAACATCACACGGTTGACGCGAACTCTCTATGCTTAGTGAGGCAAGAGGCCTGGTTACTAAATGTAAAACATGGTTAGGTAACCCATTCTTCTATCACTGTTTTAATTTAGCCATGGTTGGTATTCAATTTCTAGGTTATCCAACTTCCAATGAGTTAACAAAAGCACTCATCAATTAGTTTGGTTTAAAAGCCACTAGACAATGTATTAGAGTGCTCGTGCAACTTTCAATGCGTAATCATGACTTTTGAAAAATTTTAAGCCTTTATAGTTCAGTCAAGAGTTCAAAACAGTGTGTATTTGGGATTATTTGTTCTCAAATTTAAGCCTATCAATAAAATTTGGATTAGCTTATATGCATCACAATCTTTCAAATTTAGAATAGAACAATCTAAATTTTTTTTCAGTGTGTTTGCATGTCCTATCCTATTTCATAGTTCATGTTTGCACAATCATCCAAAAATAGTACAAAAAATAATAGCCTGGCCTATTATTTCCCAACCCCAAACTTAAAGTTTACATTGTCCCCAATGTAAAAATAGAAATAAAGCACAAAAAGGGATGAGAAAAATAATACCTGACATGTGAAATGCACTCCATGAAATAAAAAAAAATTGGGGATTAATAAAAAATGACAATAAAGGTCACCCCAAACTTCGTCCAGAAAATATTAAAAAGAGTAGTTAGCATTGCAGAAAATAGAAACAACAGTAGAGATAAAGATCCAATATATATATGACAAAATGAAAACAGTTGACATCTACACAATGGACTCAAAGAACAAAAAGAGAGAAAAAGAGAAACTCTTTACAACGGACTCAAGAAAAGAAAAGGAGTAGAACTCCTTATATATGACTCAAAGAAAAAGAGAAAAATATCCTATAGACAATGACTCGATCATTGAGGAGGAGGAGGGGGTGGTGGGGTATGTTCGGCAGGAAAATGTGTAGCTAAAGTGGCTTGTGCTAATCTGCTGAAAATCAAAGATCTATTGTGACTGCTGTGCCAATAACTGATCAGTATGGGCCCAATGCTGTCTGGTCTCAGCATAAAAATCATTAGCATGCCTCCAGCGTTGAACTGAATGCTGCCTAAAATCCCATGTCTCCTCAAGTAAAGTCATACTAAAATTGGCCTGAGTTGTAAAATGCTGCTTATATGTCTCCCATTTTCGCTGATCCTGAATACTTTGATAGTCTAAGAAATCCTGGCGAGTCATGTATATTGGGGCATCTGGCTGGGTAGTCAACTGAGGTGGTGGGGGAGCGGAGTCATGAGGTGAAGGTGGGGCAGGCTGAGAAGCATGGGGAGAAGGGTGGGGATCAGATACCGGTGGATGGGTTGTGGCCACATCAGGCTGGGTAGTCAAAATATCCTCCTCGGGATGCGCTACAGTTGGGATCCTCTTCTTGGTAGCCTTTTGTAATGTGTTATAACTCTTGGTCCAAGAAGTCTGTCCAAAACTAACAAACCTCACCTTCGGCTCATCATCTCTAATAACATTGCCCTAGGCCATCGATAACTGGGTAATGACATTCCCAAAAAGCAAGTGCCAACTTGCACTACCTTGCTTTTGGGTCTCTGTCGCCTCATGCGAGGATCCTCTGCATAGTCCTGTAGATGTAATCGCTTGCATTCACCCAATATCCAGCCCACATCGCATATAGGGCTGTCAAAATTGCACCTTGCCTCTCAGTAATATGGCTAATCGGATAAAGGTTACGCTTAAAGACTGAATCGATAAACCAGAGCCTCGGGAGGAGATATGATCTACTACTGTAGTTCCTCCTCTCATTTTGATACCTCCCCCCACACATCTCTCGAATCATATCATGAAGCATGGCGGGCTGCTGGGGAGCTATCCTATAGTGATACCCATGATATGAATCAGTTGGGCATCCTATAGCCCGGGCTATCGAATCTCTAGTCACCTCAAAATTTCGGCCCTCAACTGTAACCTGTAATGCATCCTTGACCTCTACTTCTTCTTCGTCTTCATCCTCATCCTCACCATCCCCATCCTCATCATCATCTGCCACTTTTGTCTTCTTTCCTAGCTGCACCATATTTTGATAAAATAGGCGTACCAACCTAGGGTACGCCTTCACTGGGGAAACTAGCAGACAATGGAGACCCCTATTCTCCAATTCCAAGATTGTTGGATCCGTTTCCGGAAGCCATCTAAAATACTCAATATGGAATTGAGTTTGAGGGGTAACCGCCCAAGTGGCAAATCTACCCGTAGGTTGCTCTATTGGGGGCGGGTTTGGAATAGGTTGGGGGACACTAGAAGTAGGCCTAGGGTTGCTAGAACTAGGTTTTTCTGCCAGCTTCTTGTGTTTAGGGGCCAATTTAACTGAAAATTGTCTCTTTGGCTTTTTATTGAACACTTGGTATGCACCCTTTTTGCACAACCCTTCACAAAAGAATACTACAATCCACACGGCCCTCTCGGCCTCCCACACAACAATCCACACTCCACAAACCACTCAAAAAAAAAATTTTAAAATTGAAATTGAATTGGGATTTCAGATTGAGGTTACCTTGGATGAAGATTTACACAAATCCAAGAATCCTTGTATGCCCCGTAGATGATCTCACTAAGCTTTGGAGAATGAAAGTGGGGTGGAGAACATGGGAAATGGAAGAGATAAAAATGGAAGAGTATGAAAGAGATTGAGAAAAAATGGGAATAAGAGTGGATGCGGGACGATTTAAACAATTCTGGGCATCTGCGATCGATCGCACTCGGGGCAGAGAGCAATTGAAATTGGGGTACCTGTATGCGATCTATCGCACCCATCTGCGATCTATTGCACTTGCCTGCGATCTATCGCAATGGGTTGTGATCTATCGCAATGGGTTGTGATCTATCGCACATAAGGCAGAAAGTAATGGAACTGTTGTCCCCTGTATGCGATCTATCGCACCCATCTACGATCTATCTCACTTATGTGCGATCTATCGCAATGGGTTGCGATCTATCGTAACTCTACCCGAATGAGTTTGATGAGATTGAGCCTGCATGCGATCTATCGCACAGATGTGTGATCTATCACATGGAATATATATATTTAAAATCACTAAAGAGGACACAATGGGTGGACTTTTGGGTGGACTTGAATCCACCCCAAACTTAGACTCGATTCCATTATAAAGAAACTAAAGAATTGATGGGTTGCCTCCCAACAAGCGCAAAGTTTTACGTCTTCAGCCGGACAATCTCAAATGAATTAACTGTCTAGATGTGGGCAGTGAAATTTTCACCGTCCATCACCCAGGAGTGTGTGCAATGCCACACACCCGATCTCAGCCTCTCGGAGAGATGGTTAAGTTCACGCGTGCCTGTGGCATATGCAGTACCTTTAGCTGTCAGCATTAAATGCTGATAGCTGGCACCATGCTGCCCAGCTAAGCAAGAGCAGGATAAATCTCACGGATCCACCCTAAATAGTAGCCCCCAAATGGGCTGACAGATAACCCATCCGTGAGGACCAAAACCTCACGGATCCAATATTAAGTGTTGGCCTCAGAGAGTCTGACACATATCCATTCGTGAGGGCAAAACCCCACGGATCCAACTTTGGTGCCAGTCTCCGAGAGACTGACACTTGTCCATCCGTGAGGGCAAAACCCCACAGATCCAACTTTGGTGCCAGCCTTCATAAGGCTGCCACGTGTCCAATTCCAGAGGATAAGTCCTCACAGATCAAATATAATCCAGACCATAGGTAAGACTGTGATCCGTGGTTGAGACCTATGGTCTCACCTCGTGATCCGTGGTTGAGACCTGTGGTCTCACCTCGTGGTCCATGGTTGAGACCTGTGGTCTCACCTGGTGGTCCATGGTTGAGACCTGTGGTCTCACCTCGTGATCCGTGGTTGAGACCTCTGGTCTCACCTGGTGGTTCGTGGTTGAAACTTATGGTCTCATCTTGTGATCTGTGGTTGAGACTTATGGTCTCACCTTGTGATCCGTGGTCGAGACCTATGATCTCACCCTGGTCCGTGGACTGGCCTAGGCCAGTCTGTCCCAACAGACAGTCAGTATTTGACTGTCATGGGGCAGAGAATCCTTAATAAAAAGGATTCTCTGTCAGGCTGTAGGGAATCCCAAGATAAGGATCCCTCTTTTAAAATCTCATGGGATGCCACGTGGCACCCCATGATTATTCTAAGATTAGGACTATGTCCTTTATCTTAGAAAAGGATGAGATTACCATCCTCCTTTTCGAAAGGTAATAGGATTTCCCCCTAAAAAGAGGGAACCTGGTACAAGAATCCTCAAAAGAAGAGGATTCTCTTGAGCTTGAGGACTCTTCTAGATATGGGAGACTTGCAAGTTGGCATCCTCTTAGAGGAGAGCCCTTTTTGACTTTCCTAAAATAAGGGAGTCAAAGAGGGAGTCCCAAAAAGGACTCTCTCTAAAACCCGTAAAAGGTGTGTTTCTTAATAGAAATACACAACAGAAGAAACACCGAAGATAGACACGAGAACAAGAGAAATAGCTCTCTTTCAAGCAGTTGTAGAAAATACAAGCAAACAGGTGAAGAAGAAGACTCCGCGACATGGAGAATATGAGGTGAGCCCTCAAACATGTCCACCATTCTTTTTTTTCTTTATTTGAAAAGACCTCAATGAGGCACTTGTAACGCTTACATGGGAATTGGGCAACCCCATTGAATAAATACATATACTTTATTCAATCATGTTCTTTTATTGTTTCATCTTAATAAGAGGTTCTTCTCCAATATATGGAAGGTAATTAACAGTCTGAGTTTACTCAGATTAGAAGGATAGTCCCCTACAACAAATGATAAACTCCATACAACAATGGAGGAAATTTGAAAGCAAAGATAAATTTGCGCTCACAAATTAAATGGCACGCCCGGTGGGACATCCTTCTCCTCTCATCTTTGATGAAGAATTAAAAAAATAAAATAAAGAAGAACAAAAGAAAAAGATGAGTGATATTCCTCTCTTTTCTTATCATCTCATGTAGGATAATCGAGACCGTTTACGTCCGTCCTACATACGCGCTCACCATCAAGAGGAGGGTTTATGTCCCTCCAATGCTGATCCCAACGACTCACCCCCTAACTTGGGTGGAGATCGCAGCAGCCCCAATCATGAGGCCTCGATCTACTGACCGAATCCTCAATGAGAGTCTTGCTGTCCCTCCATGGAGGAGTCAATCCTGCCAGGTCTACGGACAGGGTGCATCCCAAAGGATGCCCCACGGAGCAGGTGTATCCCCAATGATACACCACAGACAGGGTGCATCCCCAAGGATGCACCACAGAGCAGTGGCCTCCCCAAGGATGCTTCGTGGATAAGGGACATCCCCCAGGATGTCCCACAGAGGCTGCACGCAAGAGGATGCGCCATGGAGCAGACACATCCCCCAGGATGCGCTACGGATTGAGTGCATCCAACTAGATGCCCCAAGGACAGTGTGCATTCCCTTCAGAGTACATCACGGAGGGTGTACCCAACCGGGTACACACACTGCAGGGTGGCTTCACCACACTATGACAGGTCACCCCAAAAGGTCGACCTATGTCAAACATTGGGCTAGGCCTAACAAGTCGTCCCAAATCCCAATAGTCCGTAGTGGAAAGGCCGCAATTGCTGGGGCCGACTATAGGGCTAGTTGGATATAAGCCCCCTCAGTCCAAGCTGACTGACGGAGCTCCCATTTTGAAAAATTTTCTGGGAGGGGGAGATACTGCCCAATTTTCACCAGGACGAAAGGACAAGGCCAAGTGCCTCAAGGACTTAATGAACAATCCCTCAACAAACTTTAAAAATAACAAAGTAACTGAGGAAGGTGCCTTAGGCCACTTATCCGTGAACAAGAAACGTCCACGGACAGACTCCACGGACCAAGGTCTAGGATATCCCACGGAAGGAAGTAGAAGATCGTCCACGGACAGGAATACAAGATTGTCCCAGGATAGAAATGCCAAACCGTCCATGGACAGAATTCCACAACTGTCCATGGACAGAATTTTAGGAATGCCCACGGATTTAAGTTCAAGACCATCCACGGACGGAAAGTCAAAATTATCCACGAACAGATCATCAAGATCGTTCGTGAACGGAAGATGCAAGATGTCCACGGAGAGGAGATCATCTCCGTCCATGGACAGAAGAACAGCTCTGTCCACGGACAGATTTTCAATTCTGTCCACTGACAGAAACTTAAGATGGTCCATGGACAGAAGAGCAGCTTTGTCCACGGACAGAATTTCAGCACTGTCCACAGATAGAAATCCAAGACTATCCGTAGACAGGCCCAAGCCTGGTCCATGCACTGAAGACCCAACCACTCGGAGCAGAGACCCAGGCCAGTCCGAGGGTCAGAAATGTGCCCCCTTTATAGGTACAGGTCCAAGCCAATCCGTGGATAATGTCCACGGGCAGAAATTCCTTACAAGAAAGGAAGGTCCACGGATAGGCACTTTGCCATCTGAGGACACTTCTTCTAAAAAGGAGAGAAGTTGTACTATACAGCCAACAAAAGAAGGGTATTCGTGGAGTTGGATTCATCATCCGATGATGATGCAAGGAGCATTAACAACCATGATCAATATCGTCCAGCTGTCAATGCAAGAAACACTTCGAGTCCAGAACAGACAGATAAAGACTTGTTGTACAGACTGGGTCCGAACGCTTTTCGAGGCGCTAACCTTGCAACCTTCACATCAATGATGACATCAGTCCGTCATCAACACCAGCGGCCTCCATCCAGAGATGTCAGTCCATTCTGGGGCAGAGCAAGTGCTGAACCAGAAAGAAGAGCAACAACACCATATGAACCTAGGGTTAAGGTGTTAAACAGAAGCACTTCCACTTTTGAGATGCATAGGAAGAAAACTCCTGAGGAAATCCTCCAACTCAGGAACCGGAAGAACCCTTCGGCTCCGCCAAAGAAGGTGTATAATTATCGGTTGAGGCCAAGAAGGTCTAGGAGTCAGAAGTCAAAAAGGTCGACTGACGGCTCAGATAAAATCTGTTTTGTCCACCAGAGGCAAAGGACTAATCCTTCTGCACCTGTTCACCCTACTTGGGAGAAACCAAATACCGGAGCATCATATGATGGTTATGAAAGAGTGTCCGTAAATGTGATCGGCACTAGATTCAACCCAACTTCAGAAGAGTATACAACCCCAGTGTTCCAGGGAACTGGGGCAGCGCCTGAGCAGAACATATCAGCCAGGCAGGATTCTCAGAGTTCAGCTGCCGCTATCCTAGCCGCTTTGGATGAGACAGAGTCCTCACGAGCTGTTGGAATAGTTGCTCCGGGTCTAGCGGTTCCGAGACGAAAAAGGAGTTGCAAGAATCAGGTCAGAGGCAAAGACAAAGCCCAAGACTAAGTTCGATTAGCTCCAGAACTGGATGTTAGTGGATACCAAGAAGGGTCAGAACAAGAAATGACCCCGATAACTTCTTCGAGGGAATTGGAAGAAACTTCGCCAGTCAAAGATTCTGACAAGCCAGCTCCTCAACCAATTAGGCCAGAAGAAGTGCAGGAAATACCTCGACAGGTTTTCAATGCACCAAATCCTTTGTATAGGATGCCCAGTGCCTACTTTACAGAAGAAGAGTTCCCAAACCTTTTCCGGTTATCGGAACCAGCTTCAGAACGACCAGTGGCGGTCATGATGACGAACCTGGATGAGAATACTAGTCAAGGGAATAACCCTTCAACTTCGGTACCTCCACTATCAAATGATCAAACAGCAGCCTTACAGGCTCAACTCCAATACAAGGATGATCAGATCACAGCCATGACGTCTCAAATGCAAGAGTTGGCTACTCAATTGTCAGCTCTGAAATCTGCATCGATACCTGGGCCTCACTTCCCATACCAAGGAGGTAGCAGCAATGAAGGCACAGCCCCTATACCTCCAAATCATCCAAGGGCGCCCGAAACAGGTCCCGTCTAGAATCAGACCGCTCTCATAGGAGGTGTCACCGTCTCTTTTGGTTGCAATTGAGGAAACTGTTCGCAATCAAATGAGATAGGTCAAAGAAAGAGAGGAGGATGTACGAATGATCGTGAGGCCTTATCTAGCTACCATGGATGCGGTTATGTTCCCACCAGGTTTTATCCAACCGACATTCAAAATGTTCGACGGCATTGGAGATCCGAGACAACACTTATCTCATTTCCTCTCGAGATGCGGATTGACATCTAAGAACTGGGCTCTTTGCCTCCAGCTCTTCGTACAATCCCTAGACGGCGCTGCTTTCACATGGTATACCAACCTCCCTGAGGCTTCGATCCCTGACTGGAACACCATGGTGACCGAGTTTAGCAAACAAGTCTATAACACCCAAAGAAGAGTAGGTGTTTCGGAATTGATTGAGACCTGACAAAGGGACAATGAAATAGTAACAGAGTTCATTGCCAGGTGGAGAGCTTTGACCTTCTCTTGCCCCCATAAATTCATTCAGTTGGAACTCATTAGGATGTGCCTAAACAACTTCAAGCACGACCTTTCAACTGCCTTAATTGCCCAAACCTTTATGGGTTTCGAAGATCTGTGCATAAAAGCGCATGACATGGAAATCCATATAGGAAAATGAAGGCGAGGCAGGGGCACTGATTGCCTTGAATCCTCAACAGCTGCGGTAGTTGAAGCCAAAAAGACTACGCCACCAATATCGAATGTTGGTAGATCAACTGGCCGAACAAACAACGGCAAATGACCAATTAAGGTTGGTACCAAACAAGCTCAAGGTGGATCTAGGAAGCCACAATGGCAAGGTAAAAAGGAACCACCAAAGAAGATCACCATGGAAGAAAGAATGAATAAAACATATTCATCCTCTGAAGACATTGTTGAAGATCTCCTTGCCATTGAACTCATTACTCTCCCAGAAAGCCGGAGACCTCAAGAGATTGGGATGAAAAATGATCCCAAATACTGTCCTTATCATCGTATGATCAGTCACAAGATAGGTGACTGCTTTGTACTCAAGGACATTATTCAACGGCTTTTGGACAATAAAGAGATTATCATTGACGATCTCCAGCAGGCAGCCACGTCCAATACGGTGGTGGCTTCGGAGCCAGTTGATGAAAATAAGGCATCTTCAAGTGGCAAATTTCCAGACGATAAACCGTCAGACGGAGAAGACTGGATCCTCTTTGAAAGCAAAGGAACCAAGAAGAAAAAGCAGTTGGCTCAGAATACCGATGCCAAAAAACAAGCCCAGGCTACAAAACAAGCTCGAGCCCTAAGAATAGAAGGGAAGCGCACAGCTAAGGCTGAAAAGAAGAAAAAGAAAGAAAGAGCGAGGAAAGCTAAGAAAAATGGCCCTGCCCAAGACGCTCTTGTGGAACAAAAGCCGTTGACGGCAATTACCTTAATGGATTTTATCCTGCTAGGCTTCTGCTCCAATTGCGATTATGATAGCCTTCAGTCAACGGATTCAGGAGACGAGTCCAATATCTTCTCCTGCTATGTTATCAATGCAGTTCCAAATGAAGACCAGTCATGGTTAAATGAACTAAGACAAATGGTAGCCTGTAATCCAGAAAGACACTGGACATTTCAGAATTGGCTAAACCGAGCTGAAGACATTGAGCTCCCAGAAAGGAGACCAGCCACACCAGGGCGGACCCCTACAGGGCTTTCAGATCTTTCTGAAGGATTTTCATTCGGAGGAGAGCTAGAGGCAGAAAATGAACAAATACAGTCTGATTCCTCTCAAGAAAGGCTAGGTACGCCTAAAATTCTAAACTCAAACCATCGTCAAATGCGACGACCAGTGCAGATCTCAACCCAGCTTGAGATTCAAGATCCCTCTACTACAGTCAGTCTATACAGTGACCCTTCAACAGAAAAAGCAGTCCTAGACTCAAGGTCAACTGACAACTCACAGATGTCTGAACAAATCTCAGCTCAATCTGGGAGTCCAACAGGGCAATCTGAAAGAAAAACTCAGTCGTCTTTTCAAAGTAAGAAAAGGAAGCTTGACTTCAGTTCTGCGAACATGGTCCAACTCTTGAAAGGAGAGTCGTCTGGACCAATAGACCAGACAATTGCCAAAGTTTATCAACTCAACCTCCGATCGGGAAGAAAATTACCACCGAGGTTTGTTTCGGTCCAACATAAAAATCAGACCAGAGCTCAACCGGCCCAAGCCCAAACAGTTACCAGTAATGAAAGGGTCAAGTATGATATCCTGGCCCATCTGAAGAAAATTCCTTCCTTGCTGAGCTTCTATGATGCTCTCAAGATGTCCCCAGAATTGAGAAGGTCTCTCATATATGCCCTCTTCAATCCGGAGGACTTTTATGAAGAAGTCACAAACCAGCCACCACCGCCTCCTCAAACAGGAGCTTCCTGCCTCTTCACGATCACTTTTGATGATGAAGACATGCGAGCTCAGACTCTCCAGCATAACTGGCCACTGTTCATCTCAGGTCTGGTTAATGAAACCAGAATCTCCAGAGTAATGATAGATGGGGGTTCAACTGTCAACATCATTCCAAGAAGAATGCTGTCCAAGCTTGGCGTACAAATAAGCCGGCTTCATGAATGCAGTCTGATCATCCAAGGCTTCAATCAAAATGAAAAGAAACCTATGGGCATGGTCAACCTCAAAACCAGATTTGGCGATATTGCTGAAACTACGATGTTTCCTGTGATCGATGTCGATACATCATACAACACCCTGTTGGGGCGGCAATGGATGCACAACCATCTAGTTGTGCCATCTACCTATCATCAGTGCCTTAAATACCCTCAAGGGAATAGGAAAGTAATGATCGATGCTGATGATAATCCATTCAACGATGCAGAGGCATATTATGCAGATACGTGTTTCTATGTCAAAAGTGCCCAATGAAACCTTCAGCAGAAGCCCAAAGGGAAAAAGGTGGAGAGTGACCTGAAAAGTAATCATGGACATGTTCAAACAGAAGTTCCGGAAAGGGTGTTCAAATACACCCTAAAATCTCAAAGAAAAGGAGAACCGACCCTATCTTTGGTCGAATCTTCCCGGAATCTGGAGAAGGGCAAGTCGGTCGACCTCTCCCAGACTTGTGAGGTTAAAGAAATTGACCCCCTTGAAGCTCTGAAAGGCGATCATATAGTCCCTTTGAGGAGAATAGACTGTACAATGGTCGAAACTACCTCTAGTTTCACTGTCCTGGTCATGAAAAGAGGACAGAAATCGATGCTCTTCAATTCTCTAGGTACATATGATAGGATGAACTCCTCATGGACCAATGAAAAGAGTAGGATCATTAATCCTTATAGGAAAAAGATAAGCTTTGGTGAGAAAATCACTGGGTTTCTCAAGAAACAGGGGTTTGATCCCGAAAAAGAAGAGCAAGTCGAAGAAACTATCCTTCCAGCTTACGAAGCCATGCTCAGAAAGGAACAACATGAACCCTTGGATACTGGTGATTATGTAGATACAAATACACCAGGAATTGGGTACAATCCCCCAGTCTTCATATTTGGGGAAAATCACAACCAAAATACAAATATGGTCACAGTCAGGGAGGAGTCCACATCAGAAAAAGTCTCCATAGAATGGCTTCCAGAAGAAACAGAGTCTCTACAGGCATCCCCATGGGTTGAGGCAACACATCAAGATATGATTGATAGCATGGCTAAAGTCAGTGTCAGTGCATAGCAAAAATGGTCAACAATGGAAGTCATTCCCAGTGTCATCATCCCGTCCAGAAAAACAGGGGAAAAGCCCATTGTTTTTTACTCTGTGAAACAATCAGGCAAAACCATTCCCCGAAGCAACAAAAAGGGTAGAAGGATTAATCCTTATCAAAGGAAGCCTGTGTTTAATCCGACAATCAAGAAAATGCTTGAGAAGTAGGGATTTGATATTGAAGCAGAATAGCAGGTTGAGTATGAAATTATGCCAACACCCAGGACTTTGGCTACCTATAAGCGGGTCGGCTCTAACTTGGGAAAGCCTGAAGCAGGAAATTCTGATCCTCTATCAAATGAAGACTTGGTCTGGACTGTAAATACTATTACAGTAGATGAAGACTCCTCTACGGGAGAAGAAATGATCATGGAAGAACCACCGGAAGAAACAGAAGTCCGTCCGGCTCCTCTAGAATTTGAAGCAGGAGGTCAAGCGACTGTTGATGATCTTCTTGAAGTTAACCTCGGTTCAGAACAAGATCTGAGACCAACCTTCATCAGCGCCTCTCTCTCTCAAGTAGAAAAAGAGGAGTATCTTTGTCTCCTAAAAGAGTACAAGGATGTCTTCGCCTGGAACTACACAGAAATGCCTGGCTTGGATCTAAAAATTATAGTTCATCATCTCACAATTCGAGAAGATGTCAGGCCAATCAAGCAGGCACAAAGGCGAGCACGCCCAGAGCTGGTCACTCAAATCAAAGCTGAGGTAGATAAACTCCTCAAAGCTGGGTTTATAAGAGAGGTTCAATACCCTACTTGACTTGCCAATGTGGTTCCCGTGAAAAAGAAGATTGGACAGATCCAGGTTTGTATAGATTTTCAGGATTTGAATGAAGCTTGCCCTAAGGATGAATTCCCTTTGCCCATCATCGAAATGATGGTTGATGCCATAACAGGTTTCGAAGCTTTATCTTTTATGGATGGATATTCTGGCTACAATCAAATCAAGATGGCCCCGAAAGATGAAGAGCTTACAGCTTTCCGTACTCCTAAAGGAGTGTTCTGCTACAAAGTCATGCCATTTGGCCTCAAAAATGCCGGAGCAACTTATCAAAGGGCCATGACTGTCATATTTGGAGATATTCTCCATGACAAGGTTGAATGTTAATATCGACGACTTAGTTGTCAAAACAAGGCAGCGAAGCAATCATCTGGATGATCTACGGGATATCTTCGACAGACTATGACAACATCAGCTCAAGATGAACCCGCTCAAATACGCGTTCGGAGTTGCATCTGGGAAATTCGTGGGCTTTGTGGTACGCCATAGAGGAATTGAAATTGACCGTACCAAAATAAGGGCCATTCGCGGGATGCCTCCTTAAAAAAATCTGCGCGAGTTAAAAGGACTCCAGGGTCGACTCGCTTATATTCGAAGATTCATCTCCAATTTGGCTGGAAGATGCCAACCATTTTCTCGGTTAATGAAGAAGGGAATACCGTTTCAATGGGATGAAGCTTGTCAAAATGCTTTAGACAGCGTCAAGGCTTATCTCACAAATCCATCAGTCCTTATGGGTCCCATCAGAGGAAAGCCACTTCTCCTCTATATCACAGCCCTTGAGGGATCTCTCGGAGCTCTCCTTGCTCAACATAATGATCAAGGTAAAGAAAACACCTTGTACTACCTAAGCAGGACTTTGGTGGGAGCAGAATGCAGATATAGTCCGATAGAAAAAACATGCCTGGCCCTCATCTTTGCCCTGAAGAAACTAAGGCATTATATGTTGGAGCATTCGGTGAAACTGATATCCAGAGTCGATCCTCTTAAATACATAATGTCCCGCCCTACTCTCTCTGGCAAAATGGCGAAGTGGGCAGTGCTCCTGTCCGAATTCGAAATCGAATTCGTGCCCCAAAAGGCAGTGAAAAGACAAGCTCTTGCAGACTTCCTTGCAGCACACCCAATTCCTGCAGACTCGCCGCTGGTCACTGACCTCCCAGATGAAGAAGTTATGCAAGCTCAAGTCAAACTAGGTTGGAAGATATATTTCGATGGAGCTTCAAGAAGCCCCGATGGAGTTAAACGCATCGACCCGAAGGAAAACAAATCGGGAATCGGTATTGTTTTTGTCACACCAGACAATGCAATACTACCCTATTCTTTCGCCCTAACAGAAGGATGTTCAAATAATGAAGCTGAGTATGAAGCCCTGATATCAGGTCTTGAATTGGCTCTTGAGATCCCGGTGGATGAACTAACTATCTATGGAGATTTAGAACTCGTCATCAAATAGGTACGAGGTGAATATGCAGTGCGAAGGGTTAGTCTCCTTCCCTATCAGAAAAGAGTGGACCAGCTACTTGCTTAAATTCCAAGAAACAACCTCTTCCATGTCCATAGAGGACTCAACAATCAAGCCGATGCTTTGGCCGGCCTTGCAACATCTCTGATTTTACCAATGGACAGAATACTAACCGTCATAGTGGGGGAAAGAAGAACTCTCAAACCCCTTCCAGAGATAGACTTCCTGGTGACAGTTTTTTCTGTGACAATCAAAGAAACAGATGAGGATTGGTGACAGCCCTTCATCGACTATCTCCAACATGGTCGATTGCCTGGATACCATGCCAAACGCGCCGAAGTCCGTCGAAGGGTCACCAAGTTCGTGATGTTAGAAGAAACCTTATATAGAAGGTCCCTAGATGGCATCTTGATGAGATGTATATCTGGAAGTGAAATAGATCGAGCCATGAAAGAAACTCATGCTGGAGTCTGCGGTGCTCACCAAGCTGGGCCCAAGCTACAAATGCAGCTGAAAAGATTAGGTTACTACTGGCCTACGATGATCGTTGATTGTCTCGATTATGCAAGAAAATGCAAAGTTTGTCAGCTCCATGCTGATTTTATACATCAGGCTCCCGAGCCTCTCCATATGACAACGTGTTCATGGCCCTTTGCGGTATGAGAAATGGACATCATAGGACCATTCACCCCACCATCATCTGCTGGGCATCAATACATCCTGGCTGCGACAGACTACTTCTCAAAATGGGCCAAAGCTGTCACTCTCAAAGAAGTCAAACACCACTTAGTGGCAGACTTCATTCGGACTAACATCATATATCGGTTCGGAATTCCAGAAAGCATCATCTTGGATAGCGGGCAACTTTTCCGAAGCACCCCTATATACAAGTTGTATGCCAAATTTGGTATCCGAGAGGACCATTCTACCCGGTACTATGCAGCCGCGAATGGTCTTGCCGAAGCCTTCAACAAGACTTTGTGTAAAATCTTCAAGAAAGTTATGGATAAAAGCAAACGGTACTGGCACAAACGCCTACCAGAAGCCCTCTGAGCATATAGAACTACTCATCGGACTCCGACATAAGCCACGCCGTATTCCCTGGTCTTCGACGGTGAAGCAGTTCTTCCCCTTGAAATTCAAATTCCCTCCCTACGGGTGGCAATTCAGCAGTCTCTTACAAAAGAAGATTTAGCTAAAGTTCGTCTTGCAGAGCTTGAAACTCTTGATGAACGTCATCTCCAAGCCCAACAGAGTTTAGAGATGTACCAGCAAAGGCTAACTAGCTCCTTCAATAAAAGGGTAAGACTAAGGTCTTTCAAAAAGGGAGATTTGGTCTTAATGGTCAACTCCGATAATCGTCACTCGTCGAACCAAGGGGAAGCTCGAACCAAAATGGGAAGGGCCATACGTCGTCGAGAAGGTATACTCTAACGGAGCGTACTTGCTAACTTCAATGGATGGAGAACGAATTATCCCTCCAACCAATGCGAGATTCCTCAAGCGATACTACTCCTAGGGATCAAAATGCTCGCTAGACCAAAACTTTTAAAAAAAACTGTCTAGACAAAATTTGGTGCACAAATTGACTTACTAAGTTGAAAGCCCTAAAGGGCGGCTTAGGCAAAAATTAGAGTCATGCTCGCTAAGTCAAAAGCCCCTGAGGGCGGCTTAGGTAAAATTTAGAGCAACAATGACTCACTAAGTTGAAAATTCGAAAAGGACGGCTTAGACAAAATTTGAGTCAAAATAAAATGTCCGCTAGACCAAAACTCCAAAAGACGGTCTAGGCAAAAATTAGGGCAACAAATAGCTCACTAGACCAAAACTCTAAAAGAAGGTCTAGGAAAAAATTAGAGCAATTTGACAGGCTCCTGAATACGAGCTAAAAAGGTTCATAAAGGCTCCTGAGTACGAACTAAAAAGGTTCACGACGCTTCAAAAGTCTCCAGAATACCAGACCGAAGTCCAAAACCCTCCTAGGCATGAACGGAAACTGCCTATTCGCTATTAAATTGCAAATCAAAGCTTCAAAAGCCCCCAAAATACAAGGCCGAAGTCTAAGCCTTCCTAGGTACGAACGAAAACTACCTATTCGCTCTCAAAATGCGAATGACCCATTCTGAACTACGTTTGACTTGATCATATCATAGGTACGTAGGCAGCCTGAGGAATTAACTTGGGTTCAGTCAGTTATTCTAAAAGAACATTATCCCCCTGGGATACAAAATCATTGTTGTCCCTCCATATGGGTGATACAAAAAAAAAAAAAGCATACACTGAATGATAAAACAAAATTTTTCATTCATTTGCGAGATTTGCATTCTGAAGATTTACATTCGCATCTGGAGGATTTACAACACGAAGATCCTCATTAATAAGATGTATCTCAAGAGGGTTTTCTTCGATTAATGGGGTGGTATTTGAGAAAGATAATTTTTCCATTTCAGCACGTTGTTCCTTATGGAGTCGTGCAGCTTCCTGACAAGCGTTTGCTAAACCCTCTTTTAATCTGATGATCTTCCCCAGAGTTCTTTGACCTTGAATCTTCACGGACTAACCTTCTGACAATTCAGAACTGATAGTCACAAGCTCTGCTTCCATCGATTCACGAGCACTTTTTATTTTTGAAGCACTAACTAAGGCTTCTTGCAGTTGTTGGCGCAGGCTCTCTACTTCGGCTTCTGCAGCCAGCTAGTGTTCTGCAGTCTGATAAACTCTTTCGCGCAGATCATTAACAACTTCAGCCACTTCTTGTATTTTTGAAGATGTGTTGCTAACGCACCCCCTGGCTTCCACCTCAAGACCACTGATTGGGTCTATATTATTGAGTCGGCAAACTTTCTCGGCAGAGCTGATCCAAGCCTCAGCTTCCTGCTGCATAATGGGATCTCTGATGCCTAAGCTATCAAGGATATTGAAAGCTGAAATACAATCATTTTTCATCTAGTCAAAATCCTTGAAGTTTTTGCTGAGTAGCGAAGTCTTCAGACCTTCAAGTACATGTTTGGCACTCTTTGCATAAATGTCAGCCAACAGTTTGGATGGAGGAGGAACTGGAGCCTGGCTGGGTACTCCGAAAGTAAACTTCGGAGCATCCATAATCCCTTTGATGGTGCCTGCAAAAAAAAAAAAAAGGTTGGGAGTTAGTCAGTGTGGAAAATCATTTGATTGGAATAAAAGAAACAATCAAAGTAATATACCAGGAAGTCCAAAAATTCTCCTGAGAAGGGAATCATAACCATTCCTGTCCTCCAACCATCTGTCGGATGGAATGACACCAAGTCCCTGATGCCTGTCATCTGGTTGTTCTAGTGGAGGAGTAGAGGGAGTATATTCTGGTGAAGGAGGCCTGATAGGTGATATTGAAGGTTGATCGGCCTGGGGAGTTGATGGCCTATACTCAGGTGAAGGGGTCATGGTTAGAAAAGGTAAATCCTCGAAGGTCGACCCTTCACCAGTGAATAGTTCAGAATAGGGAATTATTTCCATCCCTATGACATCAACATCCAGCTCTTCTTCTGCGATATGAATTTCAGGAGTATTCGGCTCGGGCTCTTGAGCTGACTCAATAGTGAATCTAGCTTCAGACTCGGTCCCTTCATCTGGCCCAGCATTAAGTTCAATGTTGGCTTCAGTTTCAAGTCTTATATCGACCTCAATATCCATCCCAACCTCTGGCCTCGGCTCTGCAATTATTTCAACCTCCGTTTCTGACCCCGCTTCGGCAATCACTCCAGCAGTTGGCTCTTGTGTCACTACATTTATCGCTGGCATCACAGATTCAGCTGATGTGAACCATTCTATATCAAGAACTTCATCGAGAGGGCTGATACTCGCTGTGTTCACTGTCACCACTATCTCGGTACTTGCAAAGTCAGGATTGACTCCAGCCGGTGAAGCTTAAAAAATAACTCCTACAGTTTGAATAGATTCTCCATCATTCTTTGAACCCGAGGATTGCCCGACTTTAAGAGCACGCCTCTAAGCTTTTCTAACGGCTCGCTGAGTCCGGATAGAGAGCAGAGCAGCTTCAGCCTTTTGAGCCTCGAAAAGTAGATGCGCTTCCAACTCCCTCACTCTACGAGCTTCCTCTAATGCAGCTGCCAAACGAACTTCATGAAGGTTCGTTTCCATGGGGACATCCCGACTGTGCCCAACCAATTCGTCCAGAGGGTGATCAGGGGCGGATTGAGGATCATTGTGTTATGTTGAATTGACCCTGTCATCGACATCATCAATAGGGTCAGCTACAATGGTTTCGACCAATCCCTCTAAGATATGAGGTCGAACAGCTATTCCGACAGGGGTCACGACTGAGGGGTCTTCCGGACGAACAATAAATTCTGCGACACCCTGAGGTCCTTCATACGGGTCCTCGAAATTGTCACTATCGGCATAAATGGGTATGTCATGCTCAGCTGCAAGGGCAGCTATCTTGGCCATCTGGATTTGATCCTCGGTCAGCTTGATGATAGGAGAGGGGCTTCTCTGAACACGCTTGCCTTTCCCCTTGGGGACTGGTCTAGTCCTTGGACGCTTGCGGGTATCGGAAGCAGTTTTCTGTCTTTTGGCGGGTGCCTTGGCCCTTGATGGCTCCTTTCTTTTTCTAGCACCAGGTGCTTGAGTAAGAGCAGGACCACCAACTTCAGTAGCAGCCGCAACAATCCTTGCCAGATGTTCCTTCGTGACCACGACTGGTATATCACGGCCACCGTGCTTCAAATAGGCAGAAGTACAGTTTAACCACTAGGTGGAGAATCTCAGTGAAGGACGGCCTTCCTGCGCTTGAGAGGGGATGAAAAAGTTTGAGCGAGTGTCAACATGTATTAAGTGATTCCACTCTTGTTTGATTTGATGGAAATCAGCTAAAACATGGTTGACAGTCTCTAGTGTAGGCGGCTTTGCTTGATCATAACCGAATTACCGGCCGAATCTGCTCGGGTAGTAGGGCTCCACAAAACATTCTTTACCGAGACGCCACAATAGCTTGGCTGGACGAAGGCTCATCATCATCAAGAAATCCCTGCCGGAATAGCCCAAACTCATGTCATCCACCAAATAATTGTTCTCGATCAGTTCGGAGGCTCCCTTGAAAGGACGAGCTTTATAAAGACCAGGAGTGGCGAACATATGCTTGATTGACACCCAGGAACGATACTTGGCCGGCGTCTGACCCGCTATATATACCGAATATGGTAGATCCATTTCAGCTTCAGTGACTATCCGTCTCGGATAAGAAGAAGGGAAATACTGACCGATCCAGCCAAATAGATACTGGAAAGGACCTTGAGCTAAATTGTGACCCGGATATTGGCTCTGAGCGATGACCCCCATCTCTTTGTATAATGATGCCATCATCGGAATGAGTAGAGAATGCCATACGCCAGTCGCCATTCTACCAGCCACTACAAATGTTTCGGGGCGAATTACTTCTCCTCTACGGGAAGGCAGGACAAAACTGCATAGCCAAATGGACAAGAAGGGAGCAAAATAACCTTCCCTACTGACCCCATCACTGGTTTTGATCTCAGAGTTTCTGATTTCTTCATTTGATGGAGTAATGTAGGTCGGCTTGGAGTACGTATATGGTTCTCCCTTGAAAAAGTACCCCAACCATTGTTTAAGGGTAACTCTGCTCACCTTGCGTGCCGCCTTTGTACCTTTATTTGGTGCTACTTCTTCAGCTTCTCCTTCAATGGCGGAAGCTTTACCCTTGTCAGTAGGGGGTGCCGCTTTGTCTGCATTCACCCTTAGAAGGGCATTGTACACCCGATACAATTCTCTGGTGCAGGCAGGGACGTTCTTTGAATATAGAACGTTATTAAATGGGTTGAACTCGTCGTAGAAGGCTCCGCTGACCGGTAGCCTTGAAATGCGATTCATCGCATGAATAGAAAGTCCGATCTCTCCCTATGCCATGTGGAAAGTGTTGGTCTCAATACACCAGCGGTTGAGTAGACTGCGGAATAGAAGAACATCCCTCTTGTACTCGTACCGTGCAAGTCCAACTGGTCATTGAATGCTCAGATTTATCAATTTGTCACGGAAGCGGACATATATGTCATGAACCCACGATGGCCATAAATTATGGCCGTCAACTGTGGAACAACTTCTGATAACCATGGAGGCATCCCAGCAAACGTCATCTGCCCAGGTCATCAAGATTGAGAAAACTTCCTTCCTTTCTAGTTCTTCGGTCTGCGGGTCCACTGCGGCGTGAGAAGGTGTCAAATAACTTCCATCAGAAATTGATTTGTTGCCTATCAGACCTTTCTCGGCATCATAAATACATACAGGTATCCTTCCACGGAGTACCCATTCTCTTGAATCTATAATGAGAAGCGGCTCAACGTCCTCTACTCCAAACTCTTCCATGATCTCCAATTGGCGATTCAGACTCGCCCCATTTTTGTCATCCTTGTCGGTATCTACAAGACGAAGGTTCTTCAGTTCCGTGGAAATATCTCGGTACGCCAGCCATTCTACAAAAGAAGAAAGACAAGACATGCAGAAGGATTCAATTCAAAAGGAATTGAATCTTATAAATTTCAAATTAAGTGGTCAAAAATGGGCCTCGAATTGGGAATATATATACACTTTGATAATTTAAGATGTTTGTTAATTGATTATAATATCGATCAATTAAAGACTTAGGATAAAAATCCGGGTCTATGAAGCTTGGATGTTTTGCTTAAAGCATACATCTAAAAATAAATTGCTTAAAAGAAGCAATTATTCTAAGGGTTTTTGTTAAGGCAAATGCCCATGAGTATTCATTATAGCAAATGTCTAAGGACAAATGCTAAGGACAAAATCCGTGGGAAAGTCCACGGATAAAGTCTCCTGATTCAGGGACCAAGATCCCTTAAATGGCCCATCCGTGGAAAATGCCCACGGATATTCAAAATTTCTAAGGACAAAAGGCCATGGGAATTAAGTGTTTCCATGGACTAGTCCACGGATAAACAATTTTGATTAGAAGATTATAAGTCTTTGGGATGTTCAATACACGGATACTCCGTGGATAAATTCTAGGCTCACGGACAAAAAGTCCCATGGGCAGTTTATCCGTGGAAAATATCCATGGATATTCAAAATATCCACGGACAAAAATCCAAGAAATTTAAGAGCATCCGTGGACAAAATCTCACAGATTAATTTTAGGCTCATGGACCAAAGTCCTGTGGACAATCAGTCTGTGGAACATATCCACGGATACTCAAAATATCCACGGACAACAGTCCATGAAAATCAAGAGCATCCGTGGATAAATCGACGGATCAATTTTGGGGCTCACGGACAAAAGTCCTGTGGGCAAGCTGTCTGTGGCCATAAACCACTGGCAGTGAGTTTCCAGTTTGGTTTCCCATGACCGGAGAACTCAAGGATTTCGACGATGGAACCGGAATTCCTGCCAGAAAATGCAGAAAGCCCAAAAGGGCATCCCAAGACTCCTTGATCTTGAGAAAACCCAGGAAATGTAAAAATAGCATTTCAAGGGATCCCAGGATCAAGAAGACCCAAGGGATGCCCAAATGGGTACCCAATCCATTGGAATGAGGTCTGAAACCCTCATTCCGGTCTTCGGTAAATAAGGGAGTAGGGAAGAACACTGGTTCTTCCCCCCATTAACTCTAATTAGGGTGAAAGTCTCACCTTAAGAGGAAGAAGAAAGAAAGAAAGGAGGGGTTTCTTGCTTTCTTGAGAAAGAAAGGAGGTTCTGAACTCAGGGGATTTCTGGGTTCGGAGGGTTGGGGAAGACAATGTGTCTTCCCCAAAGCCTAAGGCACCCTTATAAGGTCTACCTTTTGGCCCATCCTAACCATCCATTTCGAAATGGACGGTCCAGATGGCAGAGATATTCCCCACTGTTTTAGCCTTAATGGCAGGGGTGACCTTATCATGAGGCCTCCTCGATCAAGGAACTCATCGTGGGTTTCCCATTAATACCGTCAGTGGAGGCGGTTACGCTCCTCCACCATCACTGCCAGATGTCAGGTTCCAGATGGATGGATCATTTCCAACCATCCAGATCCTGAGGGGCATTTGTGGGTAGTGAAATTTTCACCGTCCATCACCAAGGAGTGTGTGCAATGCTACACATCCGATCTCAGCCTCTCGGAGAGACGGTTAAGTTCACGCGTGCCTGTGGCACGCGCAGTACCTTTAGCTGTCAGCATTAAATGCTGATAGTTGGCACTATGCTGCCTAGCTAAGCAAGAGCAGAATTGATCCGTGAGGATAAATCTCACGGATCCACCCTAAATAGTAGCCTCCAAATGGGCTGACACATACCCCATCCTTGAGGACCAAAACCTCACGGATCCAATATTAAGTGTTGGCCTACGAGAGGCTGACACATATCCATCCGTGAGGGCAAGACCCCATGGATCCAACTTTGGTGCCAGCCTTCGAGAGACTGACATGTGTCCATCTGTGAGGGCAAAACCCCACGGATCCAACTTTGGTGCCAGCCTCCATAAGGCTGACACGTGTCAAATTCTAGAGGATAAGTCCTCATGGATCAAATATAATCCAGACCACGGGTAAGACTTTGATCCGTGGTTGAGACCTATGGTCTCACCTGGTGATCCGTGGTTGAGACCTGTGGTGTCACCTGGTGATCCGTGGTTGAGACCTGTGGTCTCACCTGGTGATCCGTGGTTGAGACCTATGGTCTCACCTTGTGATTCATGGTTGAGACTTATGGTCTCACCCTGGTCCGTGGACTGGCCTAGGCCAGTCTGGCCCAGCTGACAGTCAGTATTTGACTGTCACGGGGCAGAGAATCCTTAATAAAAAGGATTCTCTGTCAGGGTATAGGGATCCCAAGATAAGGATCTCCTCTTTTAAAATCTCATGGGATGCCATGTGGCACCCCATGATTATTTTAAGATTAGGACTATGTGCTTTATCCTAAGAAATGATGAGATTACCATCCTCTTTTTCGAAAGGTACTGGGATTTCTCCCAAAAAGAGGGAACCTGGTACAAGAATCCTCAAAAAAAGAGGATTCTCTTGAACTTGAGGACTCTCCCAGATAAGGGAGACCCGCAAGTTGGCATCCTCTAAGAGGTGAGCCCTTTTTGACTTTCCTAAAATAGGAGTCAAAGAGGGAGTCCCAAAAATGACTCTCTCTAAAACCCGTAAAAGGTGTGTTTCTCACAAGAAACACACAACAGAAGAAACACCGAAGATGGACACGAGAACAAGAGAAATAGCTCTCTTTCAAGCAGTAGTAGAAAATGCAAGCAAATAGGTGAAGAAGAAGACTCCGCGACATGGAGAATATGAGGTGAGCCCTCAAACATGGCCACCATTCTTTTTTTTCTTTGTTTGAAAAGATCTCAATGAGGCACTTGTAACGCCTACATGGGAATTGGGCAACCCTATTGAATAAATACATATACTTTATTCAATCATGTTCTTCTTTCTTCATCTTAATCAGAGGTTCTTCTCCAATACATGGAATGTAATTAACAGTCTGAGTTTACTCAAATTGGAAGGATAGTTCCCCACAACAAATGATAAACTCTATACAACAATGAAGGAAATTTGAAAGCGAAGATAAATTTGCGCTCACACTAGATTAGACGGGATCATGCAACACTAGGGTTTCAATCAACTCACCTGAAACTATACTCTCAACAAAGGGTTTTAATCTTTGCCCATTTACCTTGAAAATATTTCCATATTTGGGTTTTTAAGCTCAATTGCTCCATGGGAAAATACTGTGGTCACAATATAGGGCCCATCCCATTTAGAACGAAGCTTAGTAGGGAAGAGGTGTAATCTAGAACTGAAAAGCCAAACTTTTTAATTAGGCTAAAAAGACCTTCGTAAGATGATCTTATCATGAAAAGCTTTTGTTTTGGCTTTGTCGATTTTAGCACTCTCATATGCATCATTATGCATCTCTTTCAATTCAGAGAGTTGGAGTTTCCAATTTGATCCCGCTAGAGCCATATCGAAGTTAAACTTCTTAATGGCCCATAGCGCTTTGTGTTCCAACTCCACCGGAAGGTGGCATGCTTTACAAAAATGAGGCGATTGGGAGACATTGCAATAGGGGTCTTAAAAGTTGTATGATAAGCCTAAAGGGCATCATTAAGCCTTATAGACCAATCTTTTCTACCGGGTCTCACTGTTTTCATGAGAATGTTCTTAATCTCCCTATTTGAAACCTCGACTTGACCACTAGTTTGGGGGTGGTAAGGAGTAGCTACTGTATGAGTAATAGACTATTTGAGGATGAGAGCCTCAAAATATCGATTTATGAAATGCTTCCCTCCATCACTTATAATGGCTTTTGGTGTGGCAAACCGACTAAAGATATTCTCTTGAAGGAATTTGACCACAACTTTGTGATCATCAGTCTTGGTTGCTACCGCTTCCACCCACTTGGAGACATAGTCCACCGCCACCAACATATATTAAAATCCGAAAGATGGTGGGAAGGGACCCATGAAATCAATACCTTATACGTCGAAAATTTCAACATGTAGAATCTGGGATAAAGGCATCATGTTTCTCCGGGACATTGCACCTAATTGTTGGCACCTTAAACTAGCCTGACAAAAGTCATGGGTATCTTTGAAGATTGAGGGCCAATAAAAATCACTTTGTAAGACCTTTGCTGCGGTCTTTTTTCCTCCAAAGTGACCTTCACATGCAAGAGAGTGGCAAAAGGTAAGATTACTTTGGAATTCACTCTCGGGCACACATCTTTGGAATACTTGATTGGAACAATATTTAAACAATTCTGGATCTTCCCAGAAATAGAACTTGATTTGGGAAAACAACCGGGATTTGTCTTGCTTGGACCATGAAGATGAAATTTGTCCAATTGCTAGGTAATTGACAATATCAGCAAACCATGGAGGTTGAACTTGATTTACCTGAAACAGTTGCTCATCCAAAAAGATGTCTTGAACGGGACAAGACTTTAGAGAAGAGTCAACTAGGATTTTAGATAGATGGTCAGGGACCACATTGTCGGAACCTTTCTTGTCCCATATCTCTAGATCGAACTCTTGAAGTAGAAGGATCCATCTAATCAACCTAGGTTTAGTGTCCTTCTTAGCAAGGAGATACTGCAAGACGGCATGATCAGTGTACACTAAGATTTTGGAACTTAAGAGATAGGATCAAAATTTGTCTAAGGCAAATACTATAGCTAGTAATTTTTTCTCGGTAGTGGTATAATGTAATTGAGCATCTGAGAGAGTTTTACTTGCATAGTAGATAGCATGTGGTTTAATGTAATTGAGGCATCACACATGAGCTCGAATGGGAGCGACCAATCTGGGGATTGCATAATTGGAGCTATAGAAAGTAGAGTGTAGAGCTTCTCAAAAGCTTTATGGCAAGCTTCATCAAAGGAGAAAGGTACATCCTTGCATAATAACTTGCTCAAGGGTGCTGAAATTTTGCTAAAGTCTTTTATGAAGTGACGGTAAAACCCCGTATGACCGAGAAAAAAACGAATTTATCTCACCATGGTTGGTGGAGGAAGACTCTCTATAAGGTCAAGCTTGGCCTTATCTACTTCTCTCCTTCTTTTAGACACAATGTGTCTCAAAACTATACCATCTTGAACCATAAAATGACTCTTCTCCCAACTCAATATAAGATTTATCTTCTCGCATCGTTGCAAGACCAATGATAAATAGTGGAGACAATCTTCGAAGGAGGTTCCAAAAATGTTAAAATCATCCATGAAAACCTTAAGAAACTTTTCTACCATATCGGAGAAAATGGAGATCATGCACCTTTGAAAAGTCGCCGACATTACAAAGTCTGAATGACATGCGCTTATAGGCAAAAGTGTTGACTTATATGCTCTCGAAAGCCAATAAGAGACTTTTGTATGTTGATTAGACAATCATCATATTCACACAACCAACTATAATGGGTATTTATATTAATTACTGTCTTATTTGATGATGACATAAAGTTCCATAGGTAACATTGTAGGAAAATCATGCAAATGTTGCGAGGAGATATGATTTTCCAGTTCCTTGTAAACCTAATATTGTTCAAAGCCTCTAGAGTATTGGTTGGGCACCGTACTTCATCATGGCTTGCACATGTGTAGTTCTATGAGATAGTGTGATGAATCTCACTGATAGAGAGTGGTGACTCTTGACTAACATGTGAGTATATGTAGCAAGTACATAATACTGAACGAGGTCACTAGTGGATACCCTATAAAATACATTGTCAGATTAAACTAGGGTTATCCATTCGATAAATTGTCCTTAGACCTGAGAGGTTAACATTGTAGAGCCCCAGACTTTTCATGCTTAATACATGGCATTTTCGTTGCCAGTTTGCCTTTAAAGAGGTATAATTAATAAATAAGGAAGAAATTGGAAATTTTGAAACGTCAAAAATGTTCCTTTTCGAAGTACGAACCCAACGCAAGTTGAATCGTCAAAATCGGACGAACGAGTCAAAAGATATGGCCAAAACAGTCTGGACCTGTAGGCAATCGTAGCTCGGTTAGGCACTAAGGACGTAGCTCGGAAGGCGCTAAGGACGTAGCTCGGTTAGGCGCTAAGGACGTAGCTCGGAAGGCACAGACAACGCATAGACAACGTACTCTGATAACGTATACGTTGTGCATCCGTTGTGCAACAGACAACGGGTATGTTGTGCAACAGACAACGTGTACGTTGTACAGCACGACGGGCACGTTGTACATAAGACAATGGACAACGAGCTCAGCACTATGCAAAACACAACGTGTTCAACACTGTTCACAGCACAACGAGTTGGTGCTATTCACAGCACAACGAGTTGGTGCTATTCACAACACAACGAGTTGGTGCTATTCACAGCACAACGAGTTGGCACTGTTCACAGCACAACGTGTTTGGCACTGTTCACAGCACAACGTGTTCGATACTATTCACGGTCCTCGCGTTTTTTTCAAAAATTTCAGTAAGGGTATTAGGGTCTTTTGGTCGGTCCACTCTTACCTTAAGAGTTTAACCCGAGCCTTTAGGGCATCATTCGACACTTAGAGAGTCTGAGAGATTAGGAAACAGGGGAGAAGGCGATTCCAAACCTAGGGTTTGTCTTTGGAAGAGAAATCAAAGGGGTTTTGAGACCTAGATTACTTCAAGCTCGGCTCTTCTCCAAGATCTCGGCTCAAGCACTCGTGGAGAGCGTTCTCCAAGCTAGGGCAATAGCCTCACGGTCGTTTGTGGAAGGGGGTTTCTTCCTCACTTAATCAAGGTCGGTACTTCTTGCTACCCTCCTAGTTATAGTTCCTCTTTTCCCCTCTATTTCTTTTGATTTTCCCTTATTTACACTTGTGCTATGAGATGGACGGTTATGAATGGTGAATGGTGAATGGTGAATGGAGATGGAATGGGCGATTGGATGCCAATGGTTGTGTAGTGATGATTAAAATGGGGAGGGCATTGTTCCAATAATGAACATACATGTATGAGTTGAGTAAAACCCATCTAGAAAAGCATGTTGTAGGGTAAATCCATAATGAACACACCATGTTTGATGAAATGCCAAGGTGAATAAAGTGAGCTGTAAATTAGTAAATGCATGCCTAATAAATTCTGAATATTGCTAGGGCCTATGATAGTGTGTTTCCTACTTTCCCTAAATGATATGAATATTACAATGCTCAATCATTGATGCTATATGTGTTGTGAAATTACCCAAATGTCATCTTTAAATTTAAATACAAGTATGTACACGGTTCCCACGAGCACGGCATGCATGACATGATTTATCAAGATTTTCAAGAACATGGTTAGAGGTGGGACATATCCTACGATATGTTTTACCTCGCTTTTCACAAGAAGACAAGAACCAACATTTCACGAGGGGTCTCCCCTCACTCACAAGTGCATATCATGAAGAAGGGCCTCCCTTCCCTCGCAAGTACATACATATCATGAAGAAGGGTCTCCCTTCCCTCTCAAGTGCATTGCATAAAGAAGGGTCTCCCTTCCCTCTCAAGGCATCTCACAAGCGCATCTCACAAGTGTATCTCACAAGTTACATGATCACAAGCAAGCACGCATGACATGCATGACATGACACAATATACAAGAATCAAGCAAGATAGACAAGACGAGCTTTCAAGTACGAAAAGATATTTCAAGCCAAGTCAAGTGCACGATGTTTTCAAGAGGTTTCATCGGCTTTCTACAAATTACAAGCATGATTATAAATTGCTTTGCTTCCTTGTATGATATGAATTGTTTCCTTCTAACATGTATGAATTGCTCCTGAATTATGTATACTATCTGTATGCTATGACTATTGGTTAGTATTTAGTACCCGCTGAGTATTCCAAGCTCAGCCGTACTTCTTATGTCGGCAGGTGATGGCGGAGCAGCTGCTCCTTTTGATGTCTGTGCTCCGAGCCCTTGGGTGGAGGAGGAGTACATCGAGGAACCTTTGGAGGAACCTCCAGTAGAGGGTTACCATTAGGTGGTTGAAGATTCTGAGTGAATAGCTGTGGGTGAGATGAGAGATATACATTCATGTATTTTGGCGGGTCTGTCCGCACTTTCTTTTGGTTACTTTTGTATAAACTTGGATTTTTGTATGTGTATATACATAGAGGTTTGATAGACTTCCGCTGTGCTTTATGGTTATGTTTCCGCTATAATGTCCTCTATTGTATATGCTCTGTGGGTTTTGCAGGTTGGTTGCCAAGCAAGTCATGATTAGTCGTCCAAAGTTCACTCTAACTCCTAGGGTGGGTTTTGGGTCGCGACAAACATCTTCTTAAATATTTGTCTATATGACTTTGATGTGCCAATTGGCAATGTTCAATACACAGGACTAACTCCGGGTATGTTAGGTCATGTACACAATGTTTGGAGAAGTGTATAAACATTCAATAAGGAATCCACAACTCCTTAATTGGAGATAATGATATCAAGGTGATACTTGTTGAACTGAACTGCTAAATACAGTACTGGTGCTTTTCAGTAAAATGGTCTTTATTGAAGTTGATATTTTCAATATGGAAAAGTATATATAAATATATATGTGTCAATTCTTTTCTAATGTTTCTTCAAAAGTGTTTTATAGAGGTTCAGTTCAATGAAAAAGTAATAATGAGAAAGGGTTCTATTCGTAAGCTAGGGATTAGACAGTGGAATTGTTCCATTCCCGGAAGCTTACAAGTGATATCAGAACGTGGAAGGATTTATTTGTAAATAAATTGTGAGATAGTACTTACAAGTAATTCTCTATTTTCTGGAGGTTAATCACATTGTGTTAATGGACATTATTGTGATTGGTAGAAGTCCAGGGGTATAGATGAAATTCTATAATCCTAATGGAGTGATAGGAAAGGTGTTTACTAGTAACAATGCTTTAACCAAAAGGTTGAGTACTTGGTCCCACAACTGGAAATAGAAGATCCCTTTAGATCCCACACACAAAGACCTTCTTAAAGTATTTAATTTAATTATTAATTAAATTAATTAATTTCTCTAAGTAATCACTATATGGTATAGCGAAGCTCTATAAGGTGGAATCACATTGGATGAAAAAAAAAACTAAATGGGTAGGACCCATTGGGAATTTTTGATAAAGATCAAAAAGTGACCTAAGGGGTTTGGAACCCTAAGGGGCATGTGGAGTGGGGCCCACCTAGGGTGGGACGCCCACTTCAAAGAGAAAATTATTTTAATTAGTTTCTAATTAATTAACACCTTATTGGATAAGGTTAGTTAGTAAGTTATTTAGTAATTAAAGATTCCCTAATTGTTAGAGATTCCATTAGTTAGTTACTAATTCAAGAATCCTTATTGGATAAGGATAAGTTTAGTTACTAATGGATAAGGTTAGTTTCTTTTAAGATTAATCCTAATTGGATTAGGAGAATAATCATTAAGGAAACAATTAAGGAATCCTAATTCGATTAGGATAAGGTTGAGGTGTTGTAATTGGATTACAATTCAAACAACTAAGAGGGAATATATAGGTGGGACGCCCACCCTTAGGAGAATTAATTTTTCTCCAGATTTTCTCCTCTCTCTCCCTCTCCTCAAGTTCACACCCAACCCTCTCCCCCTTTGAGGGTGTAAGGTCACCCTTCCCCTTCTTCATTTTGTTTGGTTTTTGATCTTGATGATCAAGAACAAGTTCTTTGAAGATCAAGATTGGATCTTATTTGATCAAGAAAGGTTCTTGGATCAAAGAAAAGAAGAAAAGATTTAAGAGCATGAAATTTGAAAGGGCCATTAGCTTCCACTAGAGAAAACTTTAAAGGAAAAAGAAGGTTTGTGTGGATCGCGAAGGAGACTTGACACTTATGAAGTTTTGCGAGTACTGTTCTAATGTGGATTTGAATTAACAATTTCAAAGTCGCAAAGGTGAATGTTATTTCAACCTTCATTGAATAAAATCAATTAGAATCTTAGTCAGATCTTGGGATTCAATGTATGTCCCCCAAGAACTGTTTTGCTAAAATTAAAAAGAGGCATGCTTTCAAAAAGTGCCAAAGGGGCATGTGAATGTAGTTTTCTCTTGATCTTCAGGATAGACAGACACTTGATTGTATCCGGAATAACCATCCAGAAAATAGTAATGACTTTTGCTTGCTAGCCTTTCTAGGATTTGATCAATAAATGGGAGTGGAAAATGATCATTGTTAGTCATGGAATTAAGTTTCCTATAATCAATACATACATGCCAACCCGTGGTCACGCGTGTTGGAAAACCTTCTCCTTCCGGATTAGTAATCACAGTGATACCGAACTTTTTTGGTACCACTTGAATGAGACTCACCCATTTACTATCCGAGATGGGGTATATGATACCCGCATCTAACAACTTTACAAATTCTTTCATTACTACCTCTTTCATGTTAGGATTCAACCTCCGTTGTGCTTCTTTTGAAGTTTTAGCATCCTCTTCAAGATGGATGCGATGCATGCACTCGAAAGGGTTGATTCCTTTCAAATCTGCTATGGTCCACCCTATTACTTCTTTGTGCTTTTTGAGCACAATCATCAATTGACTCTCTTGATCATCAGTTAGATCCGATGCTATGATGACGGAGAGAGTGTCATTTGGTCGTAAAAATGCATATTTAAGTGAAACTGGAAGGAGTTTCAACTCAAGAGTAGGTGCGACCTCTAAGGATGAAATGAGAGGAGTGCTAGAGGTAGGAGGTAATGGCTCTATCCTGGCTTTCCAAGGTGGGTAATCTACTTGAGAAATTGAATTCAGCAAATTAATGACTTCTTCAATGGATCCCTCTACATCGAATTCATCTGCATTAAAGTGAGACAGAGATGCTTCATATGGGTCATTGGATAAGATGTAAGGAAGTGAATCCTCAACCATCTCTTCGATAGAATCGACTATAAAGCATGTCTCATCATCATTATGAGGGGGTTATTGGGATGTGTTGAAAATATTTAACCAAACCTTCATATTCCCAAAAGATATATCCATCACCCGGTTCGACAATTTATACATGCATTGGCTGTAGCCAAAAAAGGTCGACCAAGGATCACTGGGATTTGCTTTAAGGGATTTCGGACCGGTTCCATATCAAGAACGAGAAAGTCGACCGAAACATAGAATTTGTTGACTTTAATGAGGATATCCTCAACTATCCCTCTAGGAATTCTAACTAATCTTTCAGCTAGTTGCAGAATGACTGATGTAGGGCGAAGTTCGCCCAATCCTAACCTTTCATAAACCGAGTAAGGGAACAAATTCACACTAGCTCCTAAATCAATAAGGGCCCGATCAAAGGAGTGATCTCTAATGATACAAGAGATGGTAGGTGCACCCGGGTCTTTGAATTTAGGAGGAGTGGTATGTTGAAGCAAAGAGCTTACTTTCTCGGTTAGAAAGATTTTCTTGGACACATGAGTCCTTGATTTACGCTTTTGAGTGCACAAATCTTTAAAAAATTTGGAATAAACCGGAATTTGCTTGATTGCATCAAACAGAGGAGGATTTATTTTGACTTGTTTGAAGACCTCAATCATGTCTTCCATCTTTGCTCAATTTTTACCAAAGGGTGAGGAATCGTTCAAACAAGTAAGATATGGGGCTTAGGCATGTAGGGTGCTTTGCGAATGAGATCTAAAGTGGAAGAAGGACCTTGATAATTTCCATTGGTATCCCTTCCCTCGCCCTCAATTTCAGAAGGTCCTACAATGAGCTTGGCTTTCTTGTCCGGATTTTCCTTAACATTATCTTCAACTACCTTCCCACTTCTTAAGGTTGTCACAGCCTGAACTTGTTCATGATTTATCTCATTGGCTTGATTAACACCTTTAGGATTAATCACAGGTTGACTTGGAAGTGTTCCATCAACTCTCCTATTGATAGCATTAACAAGTTATCCCATTTGGAACTCAAGCTTTTGAATAGAGTGAGAGTGTGAGTGAAGCAATTGAGTATTGCTTTCTAAGCCTTTTAGAGCATTCAACACCTTCTCCTTAAAAGAGGGATTTCTTTGGTTAAAATTTGAAGGTTCTGGCTATTGAAATTGTTGGGGTTGGTAGTTGGATTGACCTTGAAAAGGTCTATTAAAAATGGCCTTTGAGGTTGGGGAAAATTATTCCCTTGAGTTTGTGGCTGCGAAGAGAAATTAGGATGATTCCTCCAGCCCGGCTTATAGGTATTTGAGTAAGGATCATTACCCGGGCGGATATAGGCAACATTACCATACTCTTGGACAAGATTCGGGAATTGGGTAGAAGATGGATACTCTTGAACATAATGTTTAGGGCTAGAAAAAATAGGACACACCTCCTTCTGATTAGGAGTTGGTTGAGGAGGTGTGTAAGAAGGAGGCCCTGAAGCCATGAGTTTATCCAGTTTGCGAGACAATTCATCTACTTTAGATGAAACATCTATTAAAGTGCCCACTTCATAGATTTCTCTCTTTGGATTTGAGGAAGATGAAGGTCTCTTAGAACGATTGTTCGAGGCATGGTGCAGAGAATTTTCACTTAGATTTTCAAAAAGCTCCCACGCTTGATTCTCGTTTTTCATCATAAATATCACTCCATTAGAAAAATAAACCAATTGACTGTTGAGATGAGGCAATCCATCATAGAATGATTGGACTAACTGCCACTTTGGAATTTGGTGGTGGGGACATTTATAGAAAAGATCTTTGAATCTCTCCCATGTTTCATGAAATAGCTCACATCAATTGGAGCAAAGCTCGTGATGGTTCACCTCATTAAATTGGTTTTTCCTATGGGAAAGAATTTCATAAGAAATTCTTGTTGCATTTGAGCCCAAGTGGTAATAGAATTGACTTCTAAAGAGTTAAGCTAATATTTGGCTTTATCTTTTAGGGAGAATGCAAAGATTCGCAATCTAAGGGCATCATCTGAAAATTCCTACAACTTGAAAGTAGTGCAAATCTCATGAAATTCATCAAGATGTTTGTAGGGATCTTCATTATTGAGTCCATGATAAGATGGTATCATTTGAATAATTCTGGACTTTATTTTATAATGGGTTGCCGTAGTATCCGGCAATCGGATGCATGAAGGGGATGAATATGTAGAAGGAGTAAAATACTCCTTCAAAGTTTCATTGGGTCCTATTCTTCTGCCATAGTAGGGAAAAGAATAGCCTCTAGGTTTGCTCTAGGAATGGTAGAAGCCTTAGCTTATGAGTTTGATTCGAATAAGGTAGAAGCCTTGAGAAACCTAGAAGTACGCTCTAACTCAGAATCAAGGGGGAATAGTTCAAGATTACAAGACCTCCGACCGTGCATACACCCTAAAGAAAAACTCTATGTTTGACAGACACCAAATTAAAATAAAATATCTACTTCAGACAGTAAATACTTACAAAACTCTCCCGCTTTCCAAGATGTTGAACAAGCTTTTTTGATCCTTGCAGTTTGAGCAATTTGGTACCTGAAAACATAAAGATTTCAATTAAATAAAATGAAAAATATTTTTGAATATTTTTTATTATGATTAATTTAAAGTTAATCTTTCAAATTAATAACTAGATCGTTCCAGCAATCCCCGAAAATGACGCAAAAAATTGATTGTTAGTCAATCTTAAATTATTCATTCTTAGTAATAATTCTATAGAATAGTACTAGTAAGGGTATCGAACCTCTGAGGACTGCGCTGGTTTCATTGTCTTTTATCAAGATTAATTTTAAACTAATGAATTGGACAATTGATTGTTGTTTGATTAAACTAAAACGATGATTAAACTAAAGGAGATTTCTAAATTAAACTAAAAAAAATTAGGTTTTAAATTCTCTTGGAGAGAAGATCTAGGGTTTTCAAATCTACTACTAACCTAATAACCAGTCATATTTTGAATTTATTCTAACCACTTAATTTGCAAACATTCCAGTTAGAGTGACAGCACGTCCCCTCTCAACTGATCAAGAAAAGTTCAAGGGATTATATCCTAAGCATATCGTATATTCGGTTAGCACGAATGATACATATTAATCTCCAGTTGTGTAATCACTTGTCTTCCCTTAGCATAAAATATCTTCGAATTTAATCTCTTGATATGTTAAACCCATTGCATAAAACGTATGTTTAAATTCTAACGAAAATTAACACAAGTGGATTCAATTCCAATTTCATAATACCTATGACAAGGTTGAGAATTCCATTGAAATCAAATATAATTCAAATAAATCCGGTTGTCCCTCTCATTATGTAATCAATGTTTTACAACTAAGAAATCAAAATAAGACAAAATAAAATGACACAGTTACTTGTTTCATCGAAACCCTAGAAAGGAAATTAGTTCATCGCGAGGGAGGAACACATCATCTTCATAAACAAAGTTGTTGCACTCCTCTTCATGGCTTCCTAGATCTCCAGATTTTTCTTCTCTTCTTTTTGATTCCAAAACTCTCCTCTTTGATGTCCACAAACTCTTCTATTTATAGGGAGAAGGGTAAATCTCGGATTAGGGTTCTTAGAAACCCATTAGGACTTCACTTCCTTTGATCCGGGTAAGCAAATTTGGAAAAAAATGCTGAGTGTGATCGATCGCACTTGCACCTGCGATCGATCGCATACAGGGAAAATCTTTAATTCAATCTGTCAACTGTGCGATCCATCACAGCTCTATCCCATCTGTCGCACTAACCTGTGATCGATCGCAGCTGAGCTTGCGATCTATCGCAGGTATGTAACCTATGTAGAATCAGTTTTTTAGTCTTTATCTTCTTGGATGACCCTTGTTTGAACCTTTTGGAAGCCTTTAATCCTCATTTTTAATATTCTTTTCCTCACATGAACCTGAAATCATATAAACACCAAAGTAATGCAAAATGGTATAAAATATTACTCTCATAGGGTTAACAAGTTAAGTTTGAGGTGCTTATATGTGTAACATTTAGCATCGATCAAGGGGCCAGCCCCCCTCATTGTGCCATTTTGCTCTCAGTAGAGTTTGGCCAGACACCACTTTCTAGAGAGTCTAGAGAGAGAGAGATGAGAGAGAAAGAAGAGAGAAGAAAAGGGGAAGCTATCTTGGGATATTTCGACGCTCCCGACACATTGACAGCATCCAATTTCTTCCTCGGCACTTCGGTTGGTGTGGAGAGAGAAAGAGGAAAAGTTAGAGAGAGCAAGTTAGAGAGAGAGACGCTCTACCTTGGGGTTGATCGCTCTTTTGAGCGCGTTGGCAGTATCCGTTTCTTCCCCAATTGTCTCGAAATCCATGTAGAAAGGTAAAACCCTTTCTTTCTTCCCTATTTTTCCTATTTTAAGCTATGTGGAATGTATGTTTTTGTTTGGCGTGAATGAAAAAGGGTCAGAGACCCCGTGGATGATGTATGGAAGAGTGTGTATGCGTGAAAAATGAGTAGAGGGGTGTAGCCCTCGGTCTAGGGTTGAAAAACCCCGGATTTATGCTAACTGGACAATGGGCGATCAATCTCCCTGTAGGGGCGATCGATTGCCTACATGCAAATGCCTGGGAGATCGATGGCCCTGCACTGGCAATCGATCGCCAGTGCCCAAAAGGGTATTTTTGGGTTGTGATGATGTGTGGACTTCAGGTGGACCTTTGGAGAGCCTGGATTGGGTCCCCGAGTATATGGTTTCGTCACCCTAGGGTGTCGAAAAGTTTGTTTGAGTGTCGTGTAAGGTGATTGACACATCCATTGGCCTGAAAACGTTCCCTAAAGAGACGGTATGTTATTAAACTTGGTTCACGGGCGTGACGCTCAACTGTTTCAGTTAATCAAGCGAGACTTGAGTTAACTAGGGTTAGTCTTGTGGTTAGAAAACCTAACCAGGGTTAAGTATAGTCTGTGGTTCCTCTTTGACTAGGTCAAGAGTGGCGGTGTCCAGTAAGACTCATGGTTCCTCCGTGACTGATAGTCGGGAGATGTCTGTCTGTTTGTCTAGGTCGTCTGTGGTTCCTCTTTGACTAGGTCAGGAGTGACGGTGTCCAGTAAGGCTCGTGGTTCCTCCTTGATTGATAGTCGGGAGATGTCGGAGCTCTAAGGAGTCCGGGGTTCCTCTCTAGTTGGGTCAGAAGATGTCGGCACCATGTCTATCGGGGTCCCTTCTTGGTGGAATGTCAGGAGATGTCAGCATCGGTAAAGATGTCGGGGTTCCTCTATAGACTAGCCAGAAGATGATGGTAAGCAGGTTGGTTGTGCTTCTTTCTTTACTGATGTAGAGACCCAAACTTTCTTTTATGTCATCAATACAATTAATAAGAGTTTAAGTGGTCAAAGATGCATTTTAATATATGTGATGTCTTGTTCCTTAATGATCTTAAGTAAAAATTTAAAATGACTAAGTGCAGGAATGTCAAAAATTCTAGAAGGGGTGTGGTCTTATCAAAAACATAAATTGTTGAATTTTGAGATGATTTTTCCCAGAAATAGATGTTTATAGGTTAAATAAGGGTATGTGATTTTATGAGATTTTATTATTACGCATAGAGTAGTTAACTCGACTATCGAAAATCTTACGACGACAAGATTTTCAGTTTTTAGCCTAAAACTGGAAAATGAGATTTTGATTTATTAGGAATTTGATTTTCTAATATTTTTTATTGAATCTAAATGGGGGGTACTTCCTTATTTTAATTTAAAACTTAAAGTAAATGAAATATTTACTTAAATGTTTTCAAGGAAAATAAGTATACTGATGGGCTGATGCTGAAGAGGAAAAGGTGCTGGTGCTATTGAAAAAAAAATAGGAACTGTGCTAGTTGTGATCGATCGCAGGTAAGCTACGATTGATCGCACTAAACCTAGAAATTTGGAAAAATCTCTGTTCCATTTGAGACAGATGGCACCTGTGTGCGATCGATCGCAGGTAAGCTACGATCGATTACAGTGTATGTGCGATCGATCGCAGTCGCGCATAAGAACTTTTAAAAAGTTATGGAAATCAGAGTTTTAAACCCCTAGGCTATAAATAGAGAGTCTATTTCGAAGGTTTTAGGGTTCTAACTTTTTTAAACCTAATTTGGCAAAGAGGGGAGAGAAAACCTAAGGTTCTAAGGAAGAGATTGCTTGGAGAGGAAGAAGATTGCTTGGAGATTGCAAGGAAAACTTGAAAATCAACATCAAACCTTCGTGGGAGCATTTTTTATTGAAGGTAATGATACCGAAGGTCGATATACTATCCAACTTAACTCTATTAAGATTATATGTATGTTTTGAGATTGATTAAGGTAGAAATGTTGGATTATTAGCATGAATATAGTGATATTATGAGAAATGGAGTATAGAGTATGTAAATTATTACTATAAATAGCTTTGTGAATATGGATTGGGGTTCTTTGAACTATTATGTGATGATTAATACTTTGGATGAGTGAAATGGAGGATGCTAATGTATGTAAATGGATTTAATTGAATTTTTTTGTTGTAGATTGATGTGATATGGAGGATGGGAATAGATGTAAATGGATTTAATTGGATTGTTTAGTTGTGGATTGATGTGAAATGGAGGATGTGAATGTATGTGGATGAATTTTATGGTTTATATGACTTGTAGATGGTGAGAAATGGAGGATGAGCTAATATTGTAATGGAAAATGAATAAATTATAAATGAATATTTGTGAAATTGATTATGAATTATGCTAAGAATCATGATATGGTATATATGTGATTGTTTGTTAAATTATGCTTAATTATTTTGCATGGTAATTCATATTCGAGAAAGTAAGAACTTAGAGGAAAGACTTTCATGTTGAAAATTCTTTAACCAGGGAGATATAACCTGGCGGAGTTTCTTGGTGGAGGTTTGGAACTCAAGGGATGACTGATTCAAATGTTAATTGCGACACTTATGCACAAACTCACGTATGTGTTAAAATAAGAGTCTCACAAGTCACGCATGTGGACCACAAGCATAAGCATTGCATAAGTCTGATAGACTGAATTAGCCCAAATAGAGGATCTGAATAAGTGTATGTTCTGAATAAGCTGCTCAAAGACTTATAAGCATAAGCATTGCATACGCTTGATAGACTGAATAAGCCCAATGAGAGATCTGAATAAGTGTATGTTTTGAATAAGTTGCTCAAAGACTCATAAGTATAAGCATCTCAAAAGCACGTGGTCTCATAAGCATAAGCATCTCATAAGTATGTTGTCTCTTAAGTCTAAGGTTCTCACAAGTACACGAGTCAAGATGATGATATGATGTATGTATGAACACATGTTCTTCCGCACTCTGTTTATGTTATTATGTTATTTGTTATGGTTCTAACTAAGTGCAGAGATACTATGTTGTTGGTTGGATTTTATATACACTAAGTGCTTTTGTACTCAGCCAGACTTTTATCTTGGCAGGTGTAGAGCCTGAGTTTGTAGGTGAGTTGTGGATAGAGGAGGCATACGTCGAGGAAGGAGGAGAAGGTGAGCCTTTCGAGGAGGGAGCCAGGGTTTTGATAGTTACACCTATTAGTAGTTTATGTTTTGTTTTGGTTCAGAGAATTGTAATAGACTCTCAGATAATATTGCTTACTAGATTACTTTATAGTTGGGTATTAGACTATTTGTTTATGGTGAGTTATGTTTATGTTGACTATAGACTTGAGCAGGATAATTTGGTTTTATATGTCGAAAATTATGCAAAAAATTGGATCCCGAAGATCTTTACACCATAGAAAACATTTAATATTAACTACATGATAGAAGAAGATTACCTCGGTGAAGGATGTTCACCGGTGAAGCACAAAAACGATAGAACTTTAGAACTCTTTGTAGAGATTTCTCGAAGAAATACTCTAAGCTCGATCCTCGCTCTTCGCTATCTCCGCGAAGCTTTCGAATCTTTCATTGGCTTTTTGAGGAACAAAATAATCATTGGATCAAAAGGAGATGAAGATGGATATGGAATTCTAACAACTTAGAACCCAAAAAATAAATCCACAAAATCCCTTGGAGTAGACTCTCTAGCTCACAAAATCATTAGGGTTCAAAACCCTAGTTCACGAAAATCCCTTGAGGATCTTCTCTTAGCCCATGAAAATCCATGGAGGAATCTCCCTTGTAGCTGACGAAATTTCTTGGAGAAAATTAATGAATCATCAACCCCCTACGGTTTGGGCTTTGGAGATTTTTATAGATGTGAATGGATATGGATCTTATCCATATCTTGATCATTGTCTAATAATGATCATTATCTATTAGAGTTTCTAATAATGATAACTCTTATCATTAAATAGACTCCTAGTTTATCCATAGTTAGTTAGTTATAACAAACCTTCTATTTTGGTATTCCTTTTATTGAAAGGACCCCTTAATAAAAGGGATATAACCAACTCCCTAAAATTTAGGGATTCATTGAATCTAGACAATCTAGATTCTCCAAGGGGTGGGCGTGAGCAAGAGGGGGGCTTAGGGATTAGTCTTATCTCTTTTGTTACTTCACTTCCAAGTTAAGTATCTAATCTCATTAGATAAAGGATAATTAATTAATAATTATCTACTAACCAAAAATCCCATAATATAGGAAACACAAAGTGGGCGCCACTTTGAGGTGTCTATCCATGGGCTTGGGCTCACCAATAAGGTCCATCTTATATGGGCTTTTATGAATATGGGTCAAACCCATATTCCCTTATTCAAATAATTATTATTTAATCTCTTTTATTAGATTAGCATTTAATCTAAAATTATAGATTAACATTTGATCTATTTAATTATAGATTAACATTTAATCTATTTATTGCGAGCTTGTATTTCTTTATGAGCACCTCCATAGATTGCTCTGGGACATTTTAACCCTGACTTACCCAATGTTATCCCATTGACCTTGTAATAGGAAGGACACCGGAATTGCAAGTGACGTGAGATATCCATATTACAATTGAATCCCAGTGTAAGAACATAAACCAATAAGGATCCTGCCACATGAACTATTTTATTCGATTGATCATTCCAATAACATTATCCCTAATAGGCCTTCGAGATTAATATACTATCTAACCCATAGCCTATTGAACATCATCCGGGTTTCCAAGACATTTAATTAAGCCATGAGAAACTATGTCTCATGATTAAGACATTTTGAAAAAACCTTTTATTTAGTATAATATATTTTATTTAAACAATATATTTCAAACATATTTGATTTCGAAATCACCTGCACAGGCTTTAAGCTTAATGGACTGTCTTAGCCATAACTTGGATAATCTCTCAATTTAATGAGCATGGATTTCTTGTTTGAAATTCATCATGACTCGAATAGCTTTCTAATTATCCAATTGTCACTGTATCGTAGTCCCTCAGGTAGAGAGTACTTAGGTGCAATCAAAACAGTCAGATCATTGCTAAGTTATAAATGAACTCATTAGATCTAAGGATCATCAAAATTGTTCAATGTGAATGAGAGACCAACTATCTAATAGTAAGTTTATGCAAGAGGTCTCTCATTGAATGCAATCAGTCAATGTACATTTAAGCACCCATATGCCGATGTGTAATCTTCACTACAATAGTTCAAGATAAAACTATATCTCAACCATTGAGAACATCTAAGCATTGTGGCAACCATATAAGTAAAGTGCCTAGCTTCACCCATAGTTGTGACTCTGTATAAGGAACTAGAAAGCTATATCTGCCAGTGATAGTCCATAAGTAGTCACATAACTTTCCTATAATATATCCTAGGGACCTTGTTCGATATCTCATATCGTATAGATCATCTCATGATCTTAGTCAATTACCCATAATGAATTCACAATAGATAAAGAAAATGTCTTTATTAATCTAATCAATAAAAATCTTATAATCTAAATGAATTTTCAGGGCATAATGTCCAACAGTTAGGCCACTGATGAGGCAGCCGATGCAGCAGAGGCCACCCCAGAGCTTGAGACCCTAGCAGCCCCGCTAGCCAGCTCAGGGCCGGGTGTTTGCCACATTGGAGCAGGATGCACAGGCGTCTGACAATGTTGTGTTGGGTACGTATACTTGTTAATTTAGTTAATTAAAATGTTATTCTGATGTTATGTATGTAATGTTAAATATTATGCATGAATATGCTTTATGTATGATGTATGTATGTATTTATGGTTTGATACAATTAGCTTTGTATATTAATTCAGGCTCATTGTTGATAAATGATTTCCTCGCTCATGTATTGATTGATACTGGGTCTACTCACTCCTTCGTCACACCCAATTTTGCTCAAGCATTTCCTATAGAACCAAGTCGATTAGATCGAGAACTATCCATTGCTACTCCTGTTGGTAGTTCAGTCATCATAGATAAGATCTACCGTACTTGCATGATCTAGATTAGCTAGCGAGAAATGCCAACTAATTTAATTGTCCTTGATTTCCAAGACTTTGATGTTATCTTGGGTATGGATTGACTTTCTACATACCATGAGCATGTTGACTGTTTCGGGAAAGTCGTCAACTTTAAGCCAATTGGTGAGTCTCCTTTCCATTTCCATGGATTGAAGAAGAAAGATTAGCTCGATTTGTTGCACTGAGTCTTACTACCTCGGAGGTACTAGATTATTCAAGTATCCCTATTGTAGAGGAATTCATGGATGTCTTTACAAAGGATTTATCGAGTTTGCTACTGGATAGGGAGATTGAGTTTGCAATTGATTTGGCTCCAGACATGACACCCATCTCTAAGGAACCGCATAGGATGGCTCCAACAGAGTTGAAAGAGCTTAAGGAGCAGATTGAAGAGTTTCTCAATCTTGAATTCATTCGCCCAAGTCTATCACATTGGGGAGCTCCAATTCTATTTGTGAAGAAGAAAGATGATTCGATGAAGATATGCATCGACTATCGACAATTGAACAAGGTCACTATCAAGAACAAATATCCTTTGCCAAGGATCGATGACCTGTTTGATCAGTTACAAGGAGCTAAATATTTTTCCAAGATCGACTTAAGGTTAGGTTATCATCAATTGAAGATAAAGACTGAAGATATCCCCAAGTTTGCATTTAGAACCAGATATGGGTATTATGAGTTTTTAGTCATGCCTTTCGGTCTGACTAATGCACTAGAAGCTTTCATGGACTTGATGAACCGAATATTCAAGCCAACTTTAGATCGCTTTGTGATCGTATTTGTGGATGATATTTTGGTGTACTCCAAAACACAAAAAGATCATGAAATGCATATTTGGATTACTCTGAAGACACTAAAGGAACATCAGTTATACTCCAAATTGAGTAAATATGAGTTTTGGCTTAAGAAAGTTGCATTCCTAGGCCACATGGTGTCAGAAGAGGGTATTTCTGTGGATCCTTCCAAGATAGAAGCAGTGGAAGGTTGGGAAATACCAAAGAGTGTCACGGAAATCCAAAGTTTTTTAGGCCTCACTGGGAAATATCGGAGATTTGTTGAAGGATTTTCCAGCTTGACAGCTCCACTCACTCATCCAACTCGGAAGAATGCTAGATTCGAGTGAAATGAAAAGTGTGAAAATAGTTTCCTTGAATTGAAGAAGTGCCTCACAACTGCTCCCATTTTGACAGTACCATCAGGTAATGGAGGTATTGTAGTGTACAGAGATGCCTCACTCATCAGGTTAGGGTGTGTTTTTATGCAACACAAGAAGGTGATTGCCTATGCTTCCTGGCAGTTGAAAGACCACGAGAAAAACTACCCTACCCATGACTTAGAATTGGTAGCGGTTGTCTTCGCTCTGAAAGCCTGGAGACATTACTAGTACGGTGAACAATTTGAAGTATTCACCGATCACAAGAGTCTAAAGTATTTGTTCTCATAGAAAGAGATGAACTTGAGGCAACGCCGTTGGATTTAATTCCTTAAGGACTATGACTATTCTATCCAATACCACCCAGGAAAAGCAAATGTGGTGGCAAATGCGATAAGCCGAAGACCTACGAGATTCTTGGCACATCTAATGGTCAAAGAATGAAAGTTACTTGAAGATATGTCTAACCTTGACATGAGTTTCGGAGTTGGAGCATCTGGAGCCTTGGTGGCTAACATCATGGTTAGGCCAACCATCTTGGACAAGATTAAAGTTCTGTAGTGGGAGGATGAAGAAGTGCACACTGCTATGAACAAGTCGATCAGTAGCGGGTTTGAGGATTTCTCCTAGAGAAATGGTAGAATCTTCTTCAAGGATAAACTGTGTTCCGACTAATGAGGAATTAAAAAGAGAGATTCTAGACGAAGCACACAAGTCTAAGTACACTATCCATCCGGGAGGTACAAAGATGTACCAGAACCTCAAGAAATATTTCCGGTAGAAGGGCATGAAAAATGATGTGGCTACCTATGTGTTCAAGTGTTTGGTTTGTCAGCAAGTAAAAGCCAAACATAGGAGACCGGCGAGACTTCTTCAGTCACTTCTTATTCTCGAGTGGAAGTGGAAAAATATCTCTATGGATTTTGTTGTTGGTCTGCTAAGGATAGCTAAGAATTTTGATGCCATTTGGGTCGTGGTCGACAGGTTGACTAAGTCGGCTCATTTTATTCCGTATTGAACCACGTTTAAGTCCAACCAGTTGGCCAACCTTTATATCAAAGAACTAGTCTGTTTGCATGGAGTGCCTATTAGTATTGTTTCTGAACGAGACTTGAAATTTACTTCTAGATTCTGGAAGAGTTTTCAGCAAGCCATGGGTTCCCGTTTAGATTTTAGTACGACATTTCATCCACAGACAGATGGGCAAACTAAGAGGGTAAACCAGATTATAGAGGACATGCTACGGGCTTGCATGTTAGACTTCTAGGGCAATTGGGATGATCATCTGCCATTGGCTGAATTTACCTAAAACAATAGCTATCAAGCAAGTATTCAAATGTCGACATTTGAGGCACTCTATGGGAGGAGTTGTTGTTCACCATTGTGTTGGGACAAAGTTGGCAAGAGGAAGCTTCTGGGTCCCAAGCTCATTGGTTAGACTGTGGATAAAGTTCAGTTGATTAGAGAGGTTGAAAACAACTCAGAGTAAGCAAAAGAGCTATGTCGATACTCGCAGGAGGGATCTTGAGTTCCAAGTTAGAGATTTTGTATTTGTCAAGATCTCACCTACGAAGGAGGCGATGAGATTCGGCAAGCGGGGCAAGCTCAGTCCGAGATATGTGAGTCCTTTTGAGATCATCATCCGGGTCGGAGAAGTTGCTTATTGGGTCACCTTACCACCTTATATGGTAGGTGTGCATAATGTCTTCCACATCTCCATGTTGAAGAACTATATCTCGGATCATTTACATGTCATTAATTTGGATCCCTTAGAAATCCAAGAAGATTTGACTCTAGTTGAGCAACCGGCTCAAATTTTGGATTGGAAGGAGCAAGTCTTGCGTACTAAAGTCATTCCCCTTGTGCTCTTGCAATGAGAGGATCACTTTAAGGAAGAAGCCACATAGGAGAGAGAAGTTGAAGTCCGTGAAAAGTATCCTCACTTATTCAACTACGGTGTATAAATTTCGAGGATGAAATTCTCATAAGGAGGGAGGATGTAGAGACCCAAACTTTCTTTCATGTCATCAATACGATTAATAAGAGTTTAAATGGTCAAAGATACATTTTAATATATGTGATGTCTTGTTCCTTAATGATCTTAAGTAAAAATTTAAAATGACTAAGTGCAGAAATGTCAAAAATTCTAGAAGGGGTGTGGTTTTAGCAAAAACATAAATTGTTGAATTTTGAGATGATTTTTCCTGGAAATGGATGTTTATAGGCTAAATAAAGGTATGTGATTTTATGACATTTTATTATTAAGTATAGAGTGGTTAACTCGACTGTCGAAAATCTTGCGACGATGAGATTTTCAGTTTTTAGCCTAAAACTGGAAAATGAGATTTTGATTTATTAGGAATTGGATTTTCTAATATTTTTATTGAATCCAAATGGGGGGTACTTCCTTATTTTAATTTAAAACTTAAAGTAAATGAAACATTTACTTAAATATTTTCAAGGAAAATAAGTATGCTGATGGGCTGATGCTGAAGAGGAAAGGGTGCTAGTGCTTTTGAAAAAAAATAGGAATTGTGCTAGCTGCGATCGATCGCAGGTAAGCTATGATCGATCGCATTAAACCCAGAAATTTAGAAAAATCTCAGTGCCATTTGCAACAGATGGCACCTGTGAGCGATTGATCGCAGGTAAGCTACGATCGATCGCAGTGTATGTACGATCGATTACAGTCACGCATAGGAATTTTTTAAAATTTACAGAAATTAGAGATTAATGGAGCTGAAACCAAGAGCTGTGAGGGGTGTTTTGATGATCAAGAAACGCTAGAATTGCTAGGAGCTTTAGCATTTGATAAACCAAAGAATACTTGTAGATCCAAGGAAGAAGAGATGCTCAAGATCAAGATTATAAAAGATGAGGGGAACCGATCGGATTCCAAGATGGGTAGAAGTAAACCTATTCTAAATATGGAGGAATTTATTCATAGTTGCAAGGTCTTCTCCAATAAAATTGCTGGATCAGTATGGCTAAAGAACAATTCTGTTAGTTCGAGTAATGTGATAGATGAGACCAGTAAAATTTCAAGGACAAGAGTTACCAGATCTAAGACCAGGGTGGGGTCTCAAGCTAATCCTCAATTGTTTCTTTATGGTTAGTGCAATCATATGGAATATTAGAGGAGCAGGCAGCCCTAATTCCCGCAGGAGATTGAATTCTATTATAGCGGAGAAAAAGATTTCTTTAGTAGCTATATTGGACCTGAAGAAAAATTTAAAATGTCGCGATAATTACGCCCAAGAAGCGGGTTTCAATAATCAGTCAGAGAATAATGGCGATGATAGCAGAATTTGGGTATTATGGAAGGATGAGATTACAGTGTTCTCTATTTAGAGATCTTACTAGTGTATTTCGATGGTTCTTTCAGAGAGGGGCTCGAATCCGATGAGATTTTCTTTTATTTATACTTCTTGTGATAGATTGGAAAGAAGGGAGCTATGGGAGGAATTACAAATTTTAAGTTCAGATAGTTCTTCTCCTTGGATTATAGGATGCGATTTCAACGTTATCAGGAATGCAGAGGAAAAGAAAGGGGGCAGAAGTTCAGCTTTTAATGTGATTGACAAGTTCAATAATATGATTACCTAGTATGGTTTAATCGATGGGGGTTACTCTGGAAACCGGTTTACGTGGTGTAATAATCGTGTTAGAGCTCATTGCATTTGGGCAAGGCTGGATAGAGTGCTCTTTAACTCAGCTTGGCAAGATGTGTTTATGCAGACTTCTTTTACCCACCTTCCTAGAAGTCCTTCGGATTATGCCCCTCTTCTTAATGAAGCTGCTAGCAATATAAGAGGAGGTCGTTCTTCATTCAAATTCAAAATATGTGGATAAAGCATGAAGGCTTCATGGATATTGTGAAAGAGAGTTGGAAAGTTGAAAAACTAGGTAATCCTATTTTATCCTTTTCTTGAAATTAAAATCTCTTAAAGTAGAGTTATCTAATTGGAATAAGTATGTCTTTGGTAATATTTTTACTAATATGAGAGCTTGTGAAAGTAATGTGGAAATTCTAGAGATCCAATTGCAGAACAACTGGACTGAAGAGGGTCATTTGGATTTATGTAGTGCTAAAGTGGAATTGAAAATTTTTTTAGATCTTGAAGAAATTTTCTGGAAACAAAAATCTCGAGAGCACTGGTTAAAATAAGGAGACAAAAATACGAAGTTTTTCCATGTAGTCTATCAAAACAATTGTAAAAGGAACATGGTGCTGTTGGCTAGGTAATGACCCTAAAGGGGGGGGGGGGGTGAATAGGGTCTATGACAGCTTTTAAAAAAATTGAACTACAAATTCAAAAGTGCGGAATAAAATTAAATATGCAACAAGCTGAACTGTAGAATATTTAAAGGAAAGAGAGAAGAGATAAGGAGAATGCAAACTCAAGATTTGTTTACGAGGTTCAGCAATCTAGCCTACTCCCCTCCTCAGCCTCCAGCTAGAGGATTCACCACGATTCCTTAATCGCACTGACTCCTTTACAGGTGGAGTCCAAACCTTTACAATCTCTCTTACAGGTCGAGATATTACCTTACAAGCTCTCCTTTAGGCCAAGCTGGAAGACATGGCCTGCTATTTACGAGAACTCTCTGGAATCTCTCCAGCATCCACGAAATCAGACCAGTCAGGCAGCTCATTTCTGGTGTGCTGCTCACCCTGAAGCTCATCTGTAGGATCCTCTTCTGGTACTGACTGTTGCTCAGCCTAGGGTTCCTCCTCTGGCACTAAATCTTGCTGCTGCTCAGCCTGAAGTTCTGCTGTGGGTGCAGATGAAGAGGAAGGAATAAATGAAGAGGGAGCAGAAAAAGGTATAGATGTAGTATGAATAGGAACTGGAGTACTGGAAGGAAGGGAGGAGGACTGAGAAGCAGAGGGTTTAGGAGTCCAAATCTTCTCCCATTCTTTGAATGGTTGCTTTGCTATAAATGGAGGAATCATCAGGGGTGACAATATCTATTTGAGAGGTTAAAGGAACATTGAAGTGTTTAAAGATTTTAGTAAGAGCCTGACCAAAAGGGAGACACCTTGATTTTCTCTTAAATGCATCATCCATACAATGGACAATGATGTAGGAGAGATCAATGGGTGTGGAGGTAAGGATGCACCACATAAGGAATACATCGAAGTAGGTGAGATACTCCCTACCACCAGCCCTGGGAACTAGGTTATAAGTGATTATGTGGTGAATCAGTCTAGCAGTGAGGGTAAGATCTTTAACCTTAGGTTGAAAAGGAGAACTGAAATCTTGGTTTATGCACATCATTTTCAGTGCTTCAACCACATCAAATCCTTCATGACTGGTCCACTGACCATTCACAAAGGTTTGAAGGGTACACTGAGGGATCTTTAAAATTGAGTGCAATTGATTTAAATGAAGAGAAATGTTTTTACCTAAGACAAATGAGGTAATAAGAGATTCGGATTGATTGAAATGGAAGTGAGTGTAAAAGAGTTTGACTAACTCAGGAAACATGGGTTCATTTGATTCAAGAAATTTATCTCATTTTAGTGTAGAAAAGAGAGTTTTTATGGGTTCGAGCCCATAGGCATCAAAACTAATGAAATTAACGACTTTACCGTACAAAGGGGAATTTGATAGGAATTTTTCTTTGAATAATTTCTCAAACTTTACTTCCTTGAACTTTACTGGGACTGGAGTTGAACTTGAGGCCGGTTCTTTTCCTTTGTCGATTCGTGATTTCTTCTTTGGTGGCTCCACAGATGCATTCTTCATTCTAGGAGGCATATTCTGGGAGATTTAGAAAGATTTGCTAGAGCTTGGAACAAAGAAGGGTGCATGAGCAATGGAATAGGGACTTTGGAGAGAAGGATTAGGTTTGAAAAAGTTCGGATTTTGGGGGTTACTATTTATACACACGACTCAATTCGTTGCCGAAATGGGTTTCGTCCCTGAATTCGTCGCCGAAATTGAGTTAGGAGCCCTAATGTGTTTAATTTCGGATTGACTTCGTCGACGAAATGGATGACTCATCCAGGTTCGTCACCGAAATAGGTACAGAAAACAATATGTTTTCTATATTTCCCAAAGATTCGTCGTCGAAATCATATTCTAGATTGAATTCGTCGCCGAATTCAGTCCTGAATATGAAGAATTGTTCTACCTATTTTCCTTTAAGTCAAAGATTCATCAAGACATCTAAAATAATCATAATGTATTCAAATCAATCTATTTATCAATCAAGTAAGTTATAGGCATATCAAATCAAAGATTTCAATTTTTGATTGCTTTTGATTAAGTTAAATCACTTAGACAAGTCATACCCAGTTCTCTTCTCAAAGCACTAAATCTATCAGAATGTAAAGGTTTGGTGAAAATATCAGCAAGCTGATTAATTGTATCAACAAATTCCAAGATAACATTTTCATTTTGCACATGATCTCTAATAAAATGATATCTTATTTCTATGTGTTTAGTCCTTGAGTGTTGAATAGGATTCTTAGTCATACAAATAGCACTTGTGTTATCACACTTAATAGGAATTTTAATATAGATAAGTTTAAAATCTTCTAGCTGTTGTTTCATGTAGAGAGTTTGAGCGCAACAAAGTCCAGCTGCAATGTACTTAGCCTCAGCTGTGGATAAGGCCACTGAATTTTGTTTCTTACTAAACCATGAAACAAGAGAATGTCCTAAAAAGTGACAAGTTCCACTAGTACTTTTTCTATCTACTTTGCATCCAGCAAATTCTGCATCTGAATAGCTTATTAGATCTAAGTTTGTGTCCTTTGGATACCATAAGCCTAAATCAATTGTTCCAAGCAAGTATCGAAAGATTCTTTTTACAGCAGTTAAGTGAGATTCTTTTGGACAGGATTGGAATCTTACACAAATGCAAACACTGAACATCAGGTCTACTTGCAGTGAGATACAAAAGGCTTCCAATCATGTCTCTATAGATTTTTTCATCAATACTTTTCCCTTTTTCATCATTATCAAGTTTGGTTGATGGACTTATAAGAGTATCCATTATTTTAGTGTTTTCCATTCCAAACTTTTTAAGTAGTTCTTTAGTATATTTAGCTTGATTAACGAAAGTTCCTTGTTTGGTTTGTTTGATTTGAAGTCCTAAGAAAAATGTTAATTCACCCATCATACTCATTTCAAATTCTTTTTGCATTGTTTTAGCAAACATTCTACAGAGAAATTCATTTGTTGATCCAAATATGATATCATCTACATAGATTTGGATTATTAGCATATCATCATTTTTGGTCATTATGAATAAAGTTGTATCAATTTTACCTCTTGTGAATCCGTTTTCAATAAGGAAGCTACTTAGCCTATCATACCAAGCTCTTGAAGCTTGCTTTAATCCATATAAGGCTTTAGTTAACTTAAATACATGATTAGAAAATTTATGATTTTCAAAACAAGGAGGTTGATTTACATAAACTTTCTCATTGATATACCCATTTAGAAATACACTTTTTACATCCATTTGATATAGTTTAAATTCTTTATGACTAGCAAATGCAAGTAACATTCTTATAGCTTCTAGTCTAGTAACCGGGGCAAATGTTTCATCATAATCTATCCCCTCTTCTTGGTTGTAACCTTGAGCTACTAATCTTGCTTTATTTTTAACTACATTCCCATTTTCATCATTTTTATTCCTGAAGACCCATTTTGTTCCAATAATAGATTTGTCATTTGGTCTAGGTACTAGATCCCAAACTTGATTTCTATCAAATTGATTTAACTCTTCTTGCATAGCAATGCCCCACGAGTCATCTTCAATAGCTTCTAAGGTATTTTTAGGTTCAATTTGACTTAGGAAAGCAAGATTCATTAGATTTCTTCTTGTTCTAACCCCTTGTTCCATATTACCAAGTATTAGATCCTTAGGGTGATCTTTTATTAATTTCCAAGCTTTAGGAAGTTGATAGGATTCTTCATTTTCAATTTCTTCTTCATTATCTATTTCAATGGAGTTGTTACTTGATTTTTATTTTTCTTGATCATTTTTATTTTCTTTGTTGATTTGTAAATTTGATATTGCTTTTGGAAGATTATCAATTTCATCATCCATATAGTATTGATTTTGTTAAAAGGATTTGATTCATCAAAAACTACATGATTGATTCTTCAACAATTAATGATTTCTTGTTAAACACTCTATAAGCTTTGCTATTAGTAGAGTATCCTAAGAAGATTCCTTCCACAGATTTAGCATCAAATTTCTTAAGATGTTGTTTATCATTAAGTATGAAGCATTTACATCCAAACACCTTAAAATAACTTATATTAGGGATTCTTCCATTCCAAAGCTCATAGGAAGTTTTATTTAGTTTGTTTCTTATAACAACTCTATTAATTACATAACATGATGTGTTAATGGCTTCAGCCCAAAAATAATTTGGTTATTTATTTTCATTAAGTATTGTTCTGGCTATTTCTTAAAGAGATCTATTCTTTCTTTCTACTACATCATTCTGTTGTGGAGTTCTAGGTGCTGAAAAATTAACCATTTTCATCACAAAATGATTCAAGTTCTTTATTTTTAAATTCTCCTCCTCTATCACTTCTTATGTTGTTAATAGAATAACCTTTTTCATTTTGAACTCTTTTATAAAACTTTTTAAATAGAGAGGGTGCTTCATTTTTATGAGAAAGAAATAGTACCCATGAGTATCTTGAAAAATCATCCACTATAACAAAAGCATAAGTTTTTCTAGCTAGGCTAGCTACTTCATTTGGACCAAAAAGATCCATATGCAAAAGTTCTAAGGGCCTAGTGGTAGAAATCATTTTCTTGGTTTGAAATGAAGATTTTATTTGTTTTCCAAGTTGACAAGCATCACAGATTTTGTCTTTAATAAATTTAGTTTTAGGTAATCCTTTAACTAATTTATTTTTAGAGAGTTTAGACAAAAGATCCATACTAGCATGTCCTAGTCTCCTATGCCATAACCAGCTAGCTTCATCTATAGCAGAGAGACATATCATGTTTTGAGATTTAAGTTCATCAAAGTCTAAGGTATAAACATTTTCATTTCTATGTGCTATAAACAAAGTATTTAGATTATCTTTATCTTTAATCATGCAGATATTTGACTTGAATGAAACATTCAGTCCCTTATCACAAAGTTGACTAATACTAATGAGATTATGCTTGAGTCCATCAACAAGTAGTACATTCTCAATAAAAACGAATTTATTCTTACCAATGTTACCTATGCCAATGATCTTCCCTTTAGCACTGTCTCTAAATGTTACATGACCGCCATCCTTTGGAGTGATTGATGCAAATAGTTCCTTGTTCCCGGTCATATGCCTTGAGCATCTACTGTCCAAGAACCATGTTGTCTTGGAAGTTCTTGATTTGAAGCATACCTACACATCTAATTCAAGTAACTCCAAGATACTTTCCCCCCGATACCCAAACAGTTTTGGATGGTACCCAAAGTGATCTGGGTTGTGGTTTGGGAGGATTAGTTCCCTTGGGAACCCATATCATTCTTGGTCCATTGTGGTTAGATTTTGAAAGAGAAGATGTTCCTTTTGGAACCCAAACTTTCCTAATTATTTTATCATTATAAAATGAGGTGGATGGTGGAGTTTGGTGATTACTTAATTTTGTAAAGAAGTTTTGATAATCTTTTTGTTTTGAAAAAGTATTACAACCAAGTCCAGTCTTATTAAAAACACATATTTGCTGTCCTAAAAGTCTTTCTAGGTTCTTTTGACCATTTGTGAATGTGAGGACAGTATTGGTCAAGTCATTGACTTTAACTTTTAACTCATCACATTCACATGGTGAGTTATGAGGAACATTTTCAATATCATTTAATTTCTTACTCAATTCCTCATTCTCAATGGCTAACACACATTTTTCTTTTTGTAGATTTTCATATGATTGTGAGAGAGTGTGAATTTCTTTTTTAAAGAATTTATTTAATTTAGCTATTCTACCAAATTCAATGTAGAGTTCATCAAATGCTTCTCTTATTTCATTATATGAGAGAGAATTATTTGGGGAAGAAGTTACCTCATCCTCATTTGCCATGAGGCACAGATTTGCCACTTCTTCATCACTTGAATCTTCCGACTTGCTTCCCTCTGAGTCATCCCAAGTTGCCATCATAGCCTTTTTCTTGTGCTTTTGGCTCTTCTTGAGTTGAGGGCAGTCAGTCCTTATGTGGCCTGACTTCTTGCATTTATAACACGTGAGAGGTTCCTTCTTGCTAGCTTCAGCTTTGTTCACTTCTTTTGAGAACTCGTTCTTGTATGGTTTCTTTTTGAAGTTCTTCTTATGCTTGAGGAACCTTTTGAACCTTCTTGCCATCAAGGCTATATCTTCATCATCACTGCTGGTTTCCTCATCACTAATTTCAACTTGAGTAGACTTGAGAGCCAGCCCTTTCTTGGTTCTAGGTTCATCAGGCATTTGATCATTCATTATGACTTCATGAGTCATAAGAGATCCCAGCAGCTCATCCATAGGCAGTTTGGTGAGGTCCTTAGCTTCTTGGATTGCTGTTACTTTTGGAGTCCATTCCTTGGGCTGTGATCTTAAAATCTTTCTTACATTTTTTGCATTAGAATACACTTTTCCCAGAGATTTAAGACTATTTAAAATGTTAGTAAATCTGGTGAACATATCACCGATAGATTCTTCTTTTTCCATTTTGAATAATTCATACTTGTGAACAAGCATGATAATCTTTTCTTTTTTAACCTGATTAGTTCCTTCATAGGTGACTTTCAGTTTATCCCATATTTCTTTAGCAGAGTCACATCCAGAAACTCTGTTAAATTCTTGGAGCTTAAGGCACAGTAGAGGTTGCTAATAGCTTTAGCATTGATTTGAATGAGCTTAATGTCAGCTTCATTCCATTCTTCCTCTACCTTAGGAATTCTGACATCATCCACAGTTTTTGTGGGAAGATGAGGGCCATTGACTATTACTCTCCAACACTCATAATCTAGAGCTTGAATGTAATACATCATCCTAGTTTTCCAATAGTTATAATTTTCTCCATTAAACAGAGGTGGTCTAGTGGTGGACTGTCCTTCTCCTAGGCTTGTTGTAAAAACATTGTTTGCCATAATAAACTCGATTACTCAGATTGTTTAGATCTATTTAGAGTATCAGGCTCTGATACCAATTGTTGGCCAGGTAATGACCCTAAAGGGGGGGTGAATAGGGTCTATGACAGCTTTTTAAAAAATTGAACTACAAATTCAAAAGTGCGGAATAAAATTAAATATGCAACAAATTGAACTGTAGAATATTTAAAGGAAAGAGAGAAGAGATAAGGAGAATGCAAACTTAAGATTTTTTTACGAGGTTCAGCAATCCAGCCTACTCCTCGCCTCAGCTTCCAGCTAGAGGATTCACCACGATTCCTTAATCGCACTGGCTCCTTTACAGGTGGAGTCCAAACCTTTACAATCTCTCTTACAGGTCGAGATATTACCTTACAAGCTCTCCTTTAGGCCGAGCTGAAACCTCTCAAGAGCACAACCCTCTCTTGAAATAACTAAAGCAACAGCTTCAGTGCAAGAATCCTGGATTCTTGACTACTTTCAATAAATGAGTTTTTGGATTAAAAATCCGAAGAAATAGCTCCTTAAATGAGCTGAATAAGAGTGAAATACAAACTCTAATTAAGTCTCTCAAAGTAGGTAGGAGTCAAGTAAGCTCAAGAGAGAATTTTTTTTTGGGGATTTTCTAAGTATGAGAGTAAGTGAAAATCAATAGCAGTGAATAGGTGATAGATAGGAGTTATTGCTGTGATCAAGAGTTGTTATATGTTTATAAATGAACTCCTTTTATAGCATTTGATCCAATAGTGCTATTGGGGTAGCATTAAATGCTTTTAGGTCCGTTGCAAACTAGCTGTTGCAAAGATTTTTTAGTTTCAGACATGATTTCGTCGACGAAGTGGAGTTCCCACTTGAGTTCGTCGCCGAATTCAAAAGATGAAATTTAATTTTAAAAAATCCTGTAATAACTTCGTCGCCGAAGTTAACCCAAGCAAAGATTTCGTCGCCGAAATCAAGAAACAGAACTGAATTTAAAAATTTCTGTAATGACTTCGTCGCCGAATTCAATCTACCCAGAGAATTCGTCGACGAATTCAGAGTAAAAATTTTGAATTCAGTCTTGGATCACACTGAAGGGATGTGATTGATTTCCTAGGTCAATTAGCTATACTCTTATCATAATTTTATGATTAATTAGAGCTTTGGAGTGATCTTCAAAAATGTCCTAGGCTCCTATGGTCAATCTATGATTCTTGAGCTTTTCAACTTACCATCCTTTTGAGGACATTTTACATAAGTCCTATACATTCTCAGAATAAAAAGTAAATACATTTAAAAATGATGAGAGATGATCTTGGCTTGACTTGGATCTTGTGATTTTGCCTTTTGTCTTCAATGGACCTGACTTGGACTAAGGTCTTATCTTGGATCTTCATCTTGTATTCAGTGAGTTGAACTTCCTCTTGGGTATTTTCCATCATTTTTCATGATTGGAGTGCTATCAACTTATGTAATATGAAATGTTCACGCACTTAAATGGTTTTGTTAGTACCAAATATTTCATTATATTATTATGTTATTATCAAAATTAATAGGGGTACTTATGGTTGTAACCCTGAGGCTAACAGGTGCATGATATCCAAAATAGTAATGGGAACTTGTTGACTCAAGAGGAAGAGAAGGGCATGGAGACGGCTAATTTTTTCCAGATAATTTTAATTTCAGAAGGGGTTTCGGATGGCAATAGCATTGTGGAGTGTATTCCTTCCCTGGTCTCGGATGAAGAGAATGAAAATCTTTGCAAAATTCCAGATTTGGTTGAAATCCAGAAGGTTGTTTTTGAGATGTTCGATTTAGGTGCTCCTGGACCGGATGGTTATTCTAGTTTGTTCTTTAAACATTGTTGGGAGATTATTAAAGAAGACCTGGTCGCTGCGATCCATTATTTTTTTTCATAATGGTATTATTCTGAGAGCTGTTAATGCTACGATGTTATGCTTGATAGCAAAAATTGAGAACCCGGTTACGTTTGGTGATTATCGGCCGATCAATCTCTGTAATGTTTTCTACAAAATTATAGTAAAGATCATTGCTATTCGTGTGAGATTATTTTTGCCAAAATTAATTTCAGAGGGGCAGTCTGCCTTTGTCAAAGGGAGAAACATTGTAGATAATATTTCCATGACTCAAGACATGGCTTCCCACATAAACAGGAAAGTTAGAGGGGGAAATGTGATCTTCAAGCTGGATATGGCCAAAGCTTATGATAGGATGGAATGAGATTTCCTTCTCTTAGTTTTGAATAAATTTGGATTTAGTGGCCATTTTTTAAAGCTCATAAAAGGATGTATCTCTTATCCGTTTTTCTTGGTTATTCTTAATGGGAGATTGCATGGTTTTTTTCAGTCTTTGCAGGGTTTACAACAAGGTGACCCCCTTTCTCCGGCATTGTTCATTCTGGCCGAAGAAGTTCTTAGTCGAGGTTTGAAGAATATATTCACAGAAAGAAAGGTTGGATACTACAAGACATTGCGAAGTGAAATTCCTATTTCTCACTTACTGTTTGCGGACAACACTCTTATATTCTGTAATGGTCAGAAAAATTCTATCATCCATTTATTTACATTCTTATCGGATTATGAATTAGCTTCGATTCAAAGGATCAACAAGTAGAAGAGTGCTATGTATGTGGCAAATAAAAAATCTGATAGGGACAAGAAGAGATTGGTGCATACAAGTGGGATTGAAATTGGTAGGTTTCCGTTCAGGTATTTGGGTATTCCTATCTTCATTGGTCGAACGCAAATCATATACTTTGATTTTATTATTGATTAAGCGAGAAGGAAAATTGAAGGCTGGAAAGGGAAATTATTGTAGCAAGGTGGTAAGTTAGTGCTCATGAAATCGGTCTTAGCTTCTTTGCCTATTTATAGTTTGATGGGTTCTAATATTCCGAAGGGAGTTCTTAACAGAATGGAAAGTATTTTTTCTTCGTTCTTCTGGAATAATTCTTCAAGCTGTAATAGAGCTCATTGGGTTGCTTGGAATAAAATAGCTAAACCAATAGATGAAGGTGGTTTGGGAATTCGGAAGCTTGGAGGGGTGGCTAATGCTTTCAGAATGAAGATGGCTTCGAAAATTATTTTCGAAAAAAGATTATGGAGCAATTACTTCAGAAGTAAGTATTTAAAAAATAAAAATCATCCCTGGATAATAGATAGCTTCCTAAAGGGGAATAAAACTTGGTTAGAGATTGGCCGTTGGGTGAAAAGAACTTTACTCAATTGTAAGTGGATGATAGGAAAAATTTCTGGTTTGACATTTGGATTGAGGAAGGTCAATTGATGGACTCAGCTATAGAGTGCCCTACTTCGTTCCCCATGCTAAAAGATTGCTGGAGGAGAGATAGGTGGAGAGTTGAGGAAATTTTTATGCTTCCTAGTAGTATGATCCAAGCTCAGGAAAGTTCTCCTCCAAATCTGCTTGGGATTGTGTTCATGATGTTTTTCCTAAGGTTAGGTGGGTGTCATTAATATGGAATGAGTCCATTCCCTCAAAACTCTCTATTCTTCTTTGGAAAATTTTTCACAATGCCATCTCGGTTGATCTTATAATCCAAGAAGAAAGGGATTTCACTGTCGAGCAAATGTGAGTGTTGTGCCTTCCCAAACAGGGAATCTTTATCCCATCTTTTTTGCCAAGGTGAGCTAGCTTCGAAGATATGGAGAAGAGTGGGGTATGCTCTGAATATTCAAATTTTTGAAGAGGACACCATTCAAACTAGATTAATGAGATTTTTCCAAGGTAGGAAGAATGTGCCTGTGATGGGGTTCCTATGTACTGTTTTGCCGGTGTTCATTTGTTGGGAGATTTGGCTATATCGGAATTCTTCGAATATGATAACTTCAAAAGGAAGTTCAAAGATGTGTTAAAAAGAATCAATGAAGGGCTTCAAGGTAATGTGAAAGCTTGGAAGTTTACAAACAAAATTATTTCCAATGAGGCTGATCTTTGCGCTTACTTTGATATCCTATTTATTTCTCCTAAGTCTAAAAGACCCATTATTACCAAATGGATAAGCCCATCTCTGGGATGGTTTAAATTAAATTCCGATGGTGTAGCTAACAGTTCATCGGGAGTTAGTGGGGGAGGTGGATTTATTCAGGATTCAAATGGTAAGATGATTATAGCTTACTATAATTTTTATGTTCTTGAATCCAACACTATTGCTAAAATCAGGGCTATATGGGATGGTTGTCTATTGTGTGACCATTTGGGAATTTCTAATATCATTGTGGAAAGTGATTCCAAAATTATCATTGATATTATTAATGGCATTTTAGAACCCCCATGGAAAATGTGGTACTGGTGGAAGAAAATTCTCAGTCTGAAGAATACGTGTAATTTGATCTTTCAGCATACTTACTGTGAAAATAACCAGATAGCTGATTATCTTTCAAAAGAAGCTTGCAGGAATCAGGATAGCAAAATCTTCAGATCAATTAGTGAGTGTCCGATGGCTATAAAGGGTATGGTGTGTACTGATAGATCATCTTTATTTAATGTCCGATACCTTGGCATGGGTAGATCCGTGTTGGCTTTTTGGATTTTAGATATTTCAGATTTTAGAGAGTTGTTTGTAGTGGGGGGTTTGGTTCTTGTCTCTCCCCATCTTTGCTTTATTGGGTCTTGTTGGTATTTCGGTGTAAGGGTAAGGTTTATGTTCCCCCCTTTTTCTTTTGTTTTTTTATATGGTTGTTGTTGTCAGGGGTGGAATGCCATCCCTAAGGTTGATTGTCTTGGGAGGGGTAAGGTTTTATGTCCCCCCCTTCCGTTTGGTTGTCTGTATGGGGTAAGGTTTATGTCCCCCCAGTTTTTTTTTCTATTTTAATAAAACCGGTAAGGGTCTACCAAACCCCCCACTCCTTCTGAGTGGCCTTGATAAAAAAAAAAAAAAAAAAAGGTTCTATTTTGAGGGTTTTAGGATTCTAACTTTTCTAAACCTAATTTGGCAAAGAGGGGAGAGAAAACCTAGGGTTCTAAGGAAGAGATTGCTTGGAGAGAAAGGAGATTGCTTGGAGATTGCAAGGAAAGCTTGAAAATCAACATCAAACTTTCTTGGGAGTGTTTTGGCAAAGAGAACGATCCCAAAGGTCGATATACTATCCAACATAACTCTATTAAGATTATATGTATGCTTTAAGATTGATTAAGGTAGAAATGTTGGATTATTAACAAGAATATAATAATATTATGAGAAATGGAGTATAGAGTATGTAAATTATTAATGTAAATAGCTTTGTGAATATGGATTGGGGTTCTATGATCTATTATGTAATGATTAATACTATGGATGAGTGAAATGGAGGATAAAAATGTATGTGAATGAATTTAATTGGTTTGCTTGGTTGTGGATTGATGTGATATAGAGGATAAAAATGTATGTGAATGAATTTAATTGGATTGTTTGGTTGTGAATTGATCTGAAATGGAGGATAGGAATGTATGTGGATGAATTTTATGGTTTATATGACTTGTAGATGATGAGAAATGGAGAATGGGCCAATGTAATGGAAAATGAATAACTTATAAATGAATATTCGTAAAATTGATTATGAATTATGCTAAGAATCATGAGAAGGAATATATATATATGTGATTGTTTGTTAAATTATGCCTAATTATTTTGCATGGTAATTGATATTCAGGAAGGTAAGAACTTAGAGGGAAGACTTCCATCTTGAGAATTCTCTAACCAGGGAGATGTAACCTGGCAGAGTTTCTTAGCGGAGGTTTGGAACCTAAGGGATGTCTGATTTGAATGTTAATTGAGACACTTATGCACAAACTCACGTGTGTATTAATATAAGAGTCTCACAAGTCACACATATGGACCACAAGCATAAGCATTGCATACGCCTGATAGACTGAATAAGCCCAATGAAGGAACTGAATAAGTGTATGTTTTGAATAAGCTACTCAAAGACTCATAAGCATCAACATTGCATGCGGCTGATAGACTAAATAAGCCCAATGAGGGATCTGAATAAGTGTATGTTTTGAATAAGTTGCTCAAAGACTCATAAGCATAAGCATCTCAGACGCACGTGGTCTCATAAGCATAAGCATCTCATAAATATGTTGTTGGTTGAATTTTATATACACCGAGTGCTTTTGTACTCAGCCAGACTTTTGTCTTGGCAGGTGTGGAGCCCGAGTTTGTAGGTGAGCCGTGGATAGAGGAGGCATACGCCAGGGAAGGAGGAGATGGTGAGCCTTTAGAGGAGGGAGCCAGGGGTTTTGATAGTTACCTCTATTAGTAGTTTATGTTTTGTTTCTGTTCAGACAATTGTAATAGACTCTTAGATGATGTTGCTTACTAGATTACTGTATAGTTAGATATTAGACTATTTGTTTATGGTAGGTTATGTTTATATTGGACCATATACTTGAGCAAGATTATTTGGTTTTATTTATCGAAATTTTATTATTCTCATTTTTGGAGACTCGTGTTGTATGCCTTGTATGTTATGTGATTTAAGCAGGTTTAAGAAATATGGCGACCCAAGGTCCTATTTTGGTCAAGGTAGGATTTTTGGTTGTTACAACTGATACTCAGGGTGATGACGGCAAATACACGGTATATGTTGTCAGTTAGTTGAATTTAGAAGTATGTCCTTATCGGGTGAATTCCCAAGTTGTGTGTGTAATATTCAGATACGAAGTTGTTTGGGTTGGCGTACTCAGAGTTTGTGTATTGGTTTGAGTTGGTGTACACAGGGTTCAATATGGAATTGTCGGATTGCAGGTGGTTTGGGTTGTATACCCAAGGTTTGGTCGTGTTCGGGTGAAAGCCGGAACAATGTATCTGGGTTTAGATGACTCGATGTATGGTTGTGATTTAGAGACTTTAAGATGAACATTTATGGGCTGTGGCCAGTTAATAGAGTCTAAGGACTCGAAATGAAACATGATTGAAATAATAACTTGGTAATATGAACACTATTTCATAAATGAACTCCATAATTGGAAAATAATGAGAGGTCTTTCGTTAGGGTGACATAACCTTAAGTGACATTGGATTACAGTTTATTATATACTGTTCTACTTTACTATAACTTGCAAACTGAATTGTTTATTATATAATTATTGATGCGTGTTATTATGAGGAAAATAGTCTAGACGGACTGTCGTTTTATTAGGCTTCATAGGTCACTGGCGTTTTATGTCAGCAGATCTCGGAGCTGCTGATCAGTAGGTGATGGACCTCTGGATTTTGGATATTGATAGACTATAGCCGACGCAGTAGTGGCGCTTACTGTTGTAAAACAGACTTAATGTAATTAATACAGGTATATGGTTTGTATGATGACTATTGTGATGTCAGTGGTATTTGCTTATTAAAGCATCTGATAAATGTTTAAATTTCCTGTATTTTTTTGGGTAAAGTCTTCCACTTGCGTGATAATGACGAATGTATACGTGTTTCGAAACATGATTCCCTAGGTGTGGGTTCTGGGTGTCATAGTTGGTATCATTGGTCAAGAGCAAAATCATCATAATAAATCATACTTGTTCATAAAACACCTTAGGAAATGATTCCTAGTTACGTAGTGTTCTTAGTTGAGATGTCTTGCTGTACATTACATGTTTCAAAGTTAGTTACTGATTTGGAAATTATGTGCATGTGCAAGAATGCCGCTGATGCATAGAACTTATACTCGACAGGATTGAGAGCACTACGAGAGGATGATAGTGGTATTGAGACGCCGTTATACGAAGCGGCTTGGTATGATCCAACAGATTATGAAGGCCATTCAGCTTAAGACTGTTCGGATAAATCTGGACGGAACTGTCTGGACGCCACCTTCGCCTCCGATGAAGCTCGCACTACCAGCGCTAGTGTGTCGTTAGATTTTGAGACATGCCAAGAGGATGTTGGCGGAGGAGATGAGAGAGCATCAGATGGCGAGTCAGATGAGAGGAGACTATAGCGCATTTGTATCATTTTGGAGTATAGTAGATGTTGTTAGCCTAATGGTTACAACTCTATGTACCCCTAATAATTTTGATTATGACACAATAATGCAATGAGCATTTTTGGTACTAATAGTTCTTCAAAGTTTATGCCAATTTTAGATTTGAGGAATATTAATCCACATTTCAAGAATGACTTAACATGTCCAAGGTGATCCATCAAGCCAAAGTCAAAAGATCACTCATGAGAAAGTCAAAGAAGAACTCAAAGTGAAAATACAACCAATCCCACAGTTGAAGATCCAATGAAGATTAAAGATCTCAACCAAAGTCCAAGTAGGATCATGAAGCTAAAGAAGAAACTCATTCAAGACAATTGAAGACTCTCAAGAAGGCTTAAAAGTCTAGTTTTACTTTATTATGAAGAGTCTAGGACTTATGTAAAAGTCCTCATTGGTTGGAAAGTTCAAAAACTCAAAAAGGCCTAGATTGACCTTAGAAAGCCTTGACCCTTTTGGATAATGTTCCAAGGCCTTAGGACATCTCAATTCATGGCTAAAAATATGATAATGAAAAGCCCAAAGACCTAGGATTTCATTCCCACCATAAAGGTCTTAAAAAGATGAGAAAATAAGAAATTTCAGTGCAAACGTCGACGTCTGGGTGAAGCCCTTCTTCATACGTCAATGTTTGCATGAGGTAGTAGCCAGGATGATTTTTTGGTCATCAAACGTTAACGTCTGAAAATTGGAAATTCGCAAACATCAACGTTTGGATGAAACAGTGTTCAAACAGATTTTATCTGTATTGAAACGTCGACGTCTGATCTTTACTCAGACCTAAACGTCGACATCTGCCTGTGGGAAAATCGTAACAGTTAGTTTTTAAACAGTCATTTTTGCATTTAATGCACCCTCAACGGCTAGAATCATCCCAGTTCTATAACATGAGTTCATTTATGAACTACCAACAACCTTTGAACAATCTTTGATCCTACATTGATTATTCTAACACTCACATTCAATTCTCATCAATTACATACGGTCAAAAACCTAATAATCCCAATTCTCATATGAGCTTTAAACTCCCAATCATTTGAGAGACTTCTAGAGATTGTAATTCCATTCATATCTAGCTCAGCAAGGAGCTCTATTTCGGATTAAAAATTCACTTCAAATTATATTTTGAAGAGGTCAAGAGAAAGTGTTTATCTTGCATTGAAAGGAGTTGATCTTCAACCTGTGAAGAAGATTGTAAGAGGCGGTATCCCAACCTGCAAGGGATTGTAAGGCTTGAGCTTCACCTAGTGAAGAAGCTTGTATGAATAATATCATGGAGAATCCTTGAAGCTGGAAGCTAAAAGGCAGGGACGTAGGCAAGTTGCCGAACCTCGAGAACAATATCTTGGTGTTGGTATGTCTTATCTCTCTCCGTCTAATTCTTGATTATTATTGCTTATTGCATTGCCTTAATCTTATAATTTTCCTAAAATAGACCAAGGAAAATTTTATTATGCCATTGACCCTAATCACCCCCTCTAGGGTCCATTTACTGGGCAACAGATGCCCTAGTCGGTCTTCTTATCGCTTGACTCACTTTTTGGTGTATATAGTTGTACAGCGTACATGATGTTTTGTATACTTTGATGTAGTATGTTTATGTACATGGTGTGATTATTGTATATATTAAAGATGAAATGAATGAAATGTGTCGCGACCCAAAACCCACCCTAGGAGCTTGGACGACTTATCATGACCTACATGACATGCTTGACAAGCCATCCTGCAAAACACATGGAGCATATATAATAGAGGACAAAATAGCGGAAGCATAAACTAACATAGCACAGCGGAAGTCTAACCAAAACCTCTATGTATATAAATGATCCTAGTTTTTATACAAAAGTGCAAACAAAAGAAAGGTGCGGACATGCCCGCCAAAATACATAAGTACATAATCTCTCGTTCTCATCCACACTCACTTAGAATCTACCACCTAATAGTAACCATCTACATGAGGCTCCTCAGCAGGGACCTCCTCGAAATACTCCTCTTCCACCCAAGGACTAAGAGCACAAATATCATACGGAGCCGCAGCTCCCTCAGTACCTGCCGACATAGGACCTACGACTGAGCATGAAATACTCAGAGGGTACCAAATACTAACCAGCAGTCATAGCAACATAATAATGAAAGTAAAGCGGAAGCAGTTCATATCATAACAGGAAGGTAAACAGTTTATATTTCATGCTTGCATCACATCAAAGCCGGGAAAACTCTTGAAATCATCGTATGCTTGACTTGATTTGAAATACTCTTTTTGTACTTGAAAACTTGTCTTGTCATGTTCTGTCTTGCTTGTCTTGTCGTGTCATGCATGTCATTAAGCAACTTGAAGGGAGGGTGGTGTAAACCCCCTCTTTTTGAGATATGAAATATTCAACTTGAAGGGAGGGAAGTGTAAACCCCCTCTTTTGCGAGAATGCAATCTTGCTTGACGTGTTCTTATTCTTGTCTTGCCGTGTTATGCTTATCATGTCGTGTCATGCATGTCATGTCATGAAAGTAAAATGCTCTAGCTTACTTGCTTAGAATTTAAACATGCTCATGCGCTTGGGATGTTAGTGCCCTTGAACAACTTGAAGGGAGGGTGGTGTAAACCCCCTCTTTTTAAATGAGATGCGACTTGTGAGGGAGGGTGGTTTAGAACCCCCTCTTTTTAATGAGATGTGAATTGTGAGAGAGGGTGGTATAGAACCCCCTCTTATCAACTTGAAGGGAGGGAAGTGTAAACTCCCTTATTTGCAAAAATACAATAAAGTAAACATACATGCTTGGAGGCGCACTAACATCTTGCCTGCTTGTTCTTGTTCTTGTCAAAAGTGAGGCAAAACATATCTTAAGATATGCCCTACCTCTATTTACCAACCCTTACGTTTGGCCTTGTCATGGTGTTCGTAAATCGAGAATAAAATCCTTGTTCTTGAAAAACTCGGTAAACCATGTCATGCATGCCGTGCTTGTGATGTCGTGTACATGATATAGCTTGGAAATAAATATGACATATGGAGTTCAATAATACATGGAATAGCATTCCTTTCAACTCATAAGTATATTCATACCGTTATAGAAAAACGAATAAATTTATACATGCATTTCTAGAAACAATTCTTCACCTTGACATTTCATCAAACACTTGGTGTGTACATTATGGTTATAGCCTACATCTTGCTTTTCTAGATGGATTAACGCTCATGACATACATGTATGTTCATTATTAGTACAATGCCCTTCCCATTTCATTCATCACAAAACATACACACGGCATCCATCGCCCATACACAACCATCTATCTCCATCCATTCACCCCATCACATTATCATGCTTAGAATTTGGGGGAAAAACTACAAAAAGAAAAGAAAAGAGGAAAAAGAGATGACTAGGAGGGTAGCATATGGTACCGACCGTGAATAGGGGAAGAAAACCCTTGAGAAATACTGTGGAAGACGCTGCCCTAGCTTGGAGAAGAACACACGAGCTTGAGGTTTGGGCTTGAAGAAATCCAAGCTTTGGGGATGATCTTGGGTTCTCAAACCCTTGATTTCTCCCAACTTGATGCCCTAGATGAAGAACCCCTTTTCTTCTCTTTCACTCTCTCTCAAAATATTGCTAAGGGTGTTTATGAACACCCTTGACTCGAGCAAGCCCTTATAGGCAAGGGTGGAATGCCCAAAAGATGAAAAATCCCTTAATGAAATTTCTACAAAACGCAAAGGACCGAGCGATCGGTGCTTATGACAGAGCTCTCGGTAGTGGATCGAACGATCGGTGTTTTGACCGAGCTCTCGGTCAAAAACCACCTCTCTAGAATTTTTCCTCATACAAATTTTTGGACCAGTCGATAGATAACGATCGCTCGGTTTTGGACCGAGCGATCGCTAGCGATTGGTGCTCTGCAAAAGGAAAACGCGCTTCGGTATTTCAGCTATAACTTTTGACTCCCTTATCGGATTTTGACGATTAAACTTGCGTTGGATTCATCTTTCAAAGAGGAACAACTTTAATGTTTTATAAGAATTCTAATTTTGAGTTTTAATTTACCAAAAATGGATCTAAAGATGACTGACATGCAAATGGGTTTCATCAACCCATTTTTGCAGCATATATGATTTCGGAAATCGGGCGTTCGACTTAACCCTGACTCAAAATCAAGAAAAGTGATTAACATGAACCTCGAAAAGGGTTCCAATACTTTTCCAAAAATTCAAGAATCACTCGATTCGGATAAGCGGTGATAAAACTAGAGCTAATCAAAGTTGAGGGTATGTTAAGGCAAAACCCTTGTTGATACTTAAGAGTATTCCATACTCTTACTTACTTCCTTCATTCCAAACACCCATGCACTTAAAAAGACATTCTTAAAGCTTTATTATATATCATCATTCATCGTAGTAAGCCATCAAGATCCGGGGTTATACAAAATTTCTCTTTTTAGATATTGAACTCTCAGTGCATTTCAGTTTCATTTCATTATTAGTAAAAGTTCGTTATTTTATAATTATAGGAGAATCATGCCACCACAACGAGCACCTGAGAATACCTTGGTTGGGGCCTTTGAGGCTATTACGGCTCTAGCCAATCTGATTCAGCAACAACATACCCAAAATATGAATGGAAACAGAAGTGGTAGTCATAATCCTATCGTTACTATACCAGAACATGAGTATGCGACGAGACTGGAGAAATTCAAGAGACTCAGACCATCGGCCTTCTCTAGTACGACTGATTAGCTAAAGGAGAAGAACTGGATCAGAAGTTTAGAGAAAAGTTTTAGAGTATGTCCTTGCGTGAAGATGCGAAGCCTGAGTTCGCTATCTTTATGCTCGAGGGAGAGGCGGAGCACTGGTGGACCACAGTTGAAAGAACAATTCCACCACAACAAAGGTCTGTGAGTTGGGCAAAGTTCACAAAACTGTTCTATGAACGCTACTTCTCGGCGTTGATGAAGAAGAAGATGGAGATGAAGTTTCTCCAACTGACCCAAGGAAATATGTCGGTCAATGAGTATGAGCAGAAGTTCAATCAGCTCTCCAGGTTAGTTGTGATGTTTGTTGAGGATGTGTTGTAGAACCCCGGAACCAAGTTCACTCGGTTGTGAATAATGTTGTGAATAGTGCTCTTCAAGGGCTAAAGCCTTGATGTAATTATGGTTTTATGTTTTGAAAAGACATAGGGGGTTTTTTTATATAAATTTTTTTTAAGTATTATGAATGTTTTAAGATCTTGAGGGGAGTTTTCTTTTGTTTATAGGAGTGAAAATATAATTGGGGCAAGTTCTAAGTTTGAAAAAGGAGGGATACCTAAACATACCATCAACTTTAAGGAGCTCTAGTTTTCTCACTGCTGATTGGAATCGAGTGATTTTTGAGCCATTAGAAAGATATCAAAACCCTCTTCAATGTTCATGTTTATCACTTTTTCAGATTAGGAGTAGAAGTTAAGTCAAATGTGGGGTTTCTGAATACTGGTCTGTTGTCAGTTCAGCAGTCACTTTGGACCAGTCCCCTTTAGGGCTACTTTTGACCATGAATAAAGCATAATTAGGAGTTTAACATTAGAGACAAAGTTGTTTCCCTTTGCATGATGAGTCCAACGCAAGTTGAATCGCTTAAATATGATAAGTGAGTCAAAAGTTATGGTCAAAATACCAAAGCGGGAAAAACAAGGGGGGTTCTGGTGAATTCCGGTCGACCGCCCCTCAAGGCCGGTCGATCCACTATGCATTTTTCAGGCCATTTTGGCCTGACCGACCTACTGTAGCTTGTGGGATATTTTGGGTGACCTTTTGGGTGTTTCACCAAACCTCAAATGGCCTATTTAAACCCCATTTCGTGGGCTAAGAGCTTCACCAAGCTCTTAGACAATTCCAAGAGAGATTTTGAAAGAGAGAAAGAGAAAGAAAGAAAGGGAGGAAAATAAAGGGGTTTGTTTGTGCTTGGGTGATCATCCAAACCTTGTTCTCATTTCCGAAAAGGTGTTTCTAAAGCGCTCGATCGTAGGGAAACGATCATTGAAAGGTAGATACCCTATACTAACTATCCTTGTTGTTAGTATAGGGTTTCAAAGGTTTTGAAAAGGGTATTTACATACCCCCTTTAAAGTGAAAAGGTTTTGATGAAGGGTAGTGTATACCCCCTTGTAAAGATGAGGAAGTTCTGAGATGGGTATTTACATGCCCCCTTGTAAAGCTGAATAAGAATGAAGGGTATTTATATGTCTCCTTGTAAAGTATGATTTGAAAAGAGGTATTTACTCCTCCCTTGTAAAGTTGTGGAAGTTCCAAAATGGGGTATTTACCCCCCCTTGTAAAGTTGTGAAAAGAATGAAGGGTATGTGATACCCCCTTGTAAAGTATGATATTCCACAATGGGTATTTGATGCCCCCTTGTAAAGTTGAAAAGTATGAAGGGTATTTATATGCCCCCTTTTAAAGAATGTTTGGAAAGAAATGGTGTTTTGAAAATGGATGTGTGATATCCTCTTGTAAAGAATATTTTAAAAGCAAGAGGTTTGAAAGCAATGGTTCAAAGTATGTTTTGCAACTTATTATTTCAAGGTATGTTTTGGTAAAGATGGGATTCAAAGGATGTTTTGTAAAGTATGGACTCAAAGTATGTTTTGAAAAGTATAGTTTGGCTCAAAGTACTGGTTTTGCTCAAAGAAAAGATGTTTTGAAAGCATGATTTCAAAGTATGTTTCTGCACTCTGATTAAAGTATGTATATGAAATGTTTATGTTTCTACGCACCTGTATGCTATTTTGATGTCATAGCCCTGCTAGTTAATGGTTGGTATACGCGGAGTATTCAATGCTCAGCCGAACTATTATCTTCGGCAGGTACACAAGTTGATATGCATGCTCCTGAACCATGGTTCGAGGAAATGTATGTTGGAGTGTTGGTGGGCGGCTAGCTGGAGAAAGAAGGGGACCTTGACAGGTGACCCTAGGGTTGAGTAATGAGAGGGAGTGACATGTATTTGGGTTTATCCTTGTGGGTTTAGTGTATTGAATTTGAGTTGGTAACTCAAGTGATGGGTTAACACTTGGAAGACTGTATTGTAAAGAAGAAATTTTTAGGTTCGCCTTTTATCATGCCTTGTTTGCTCTTATAGGATGGTTTGAAGTATAAGTCACATTGCCAAAGTATCATAACTCCTAGGTGGTATTTTGGGTCGTGACATGAGCAATGGAGGGTTGAGAAGTTCAAAGAAGGATTGAAGCCGACTATCAAAGGAAAACTAGCGGCTTAGAGGTTTGCCTCATTTTCAGAGATTTTGGACAGAGTGCTCAGGGTAGAGCGAGTACATGAAGAAATGACACAATCTAGTGCTGATAGAGGCAAAGGGCCAGTTGAAAAGCCTTGGAAAAAGAAGAACAACCAGCAGTTTACTGGGAAGAGAAAATTTGAAGAAATTAAAGGTCAAGGATCTGCAGGAAGATTGGGGCCTAAGTGCGAGAAGTGGAGTCAGGAACATTTGACCATGGATTGTAGAGTAAAATTTTATTTCTAGTGTGGAAAGCCTGGTCACTTTAAGAGAGATTGTCCTCGGGTGCAGCCATTGGCACTGGAAGGCAGTAAGGGTCGAGTTTTTGCAATCACTCAGGAGGAAGCACAGCAGGTCGATGGTGTCATCGAAGGTAAAATTTAATATTTCAAGCACCTGCTTATGCTTTGATTGATACTGGTGCTACACATTCGTTCGTCTCTTCATACTTTGCCAAGAATATAGCATATAAACCTGATACATTTGCACACACAATGTCTATTTCTACACCGTCAGGGAAAGTACTTCGTACAAAAATGATTTTTGATAGGTGTCCCATACTTGTCAATAGTGTATGAATGTTAGTGGATTTGATCGTATTAGACATGAAAGATTATGATATTATCCTTGGAATGGATTGGTTGGCCAACTACCATGCAGTGGTAGATTGTAATGATAAGAAGGTAATATTTTGAATTTTGGGCATTCCAGAGTTCAAAATGCAGGGGATTGTCCGAGGTCAAGCACCCAAAGCTGATATCGGTAATTAAAGCATGTCACCTTCTAAATAAGAGGTATACTGGATATTTAGCAGCAGTGGAGATCGATAAAGATGAAGATGACACTTTAGGGAATATCTCGGTGGTCAGAGATCTTCGAGATGTGTTTCCTGATGAATTACCAGGACTCCCTCCTACCAGAGATATCGATTTTACAATTGATGTTACTCCGGGTGTAGCCTTGATATCCAAAACACCATATCGAATGGCTCCAACTGAGTTGCAAGAATTGAAGATTCAGTTGCAAGATTTATTAGATAAGGGTTTGATTTGTCCTAGTGTTTCACCGTGGGGAGCACTGGTGTTATTTGTTCGAAAGAAAGATAGGAGTCTGCGTCTGTGTATAGACTATCGTCTGCTGAATCAAGCGACAATCAAGAATAAGTATCCTCTCCCCAGGATCGATATTTATTTGATCAGTTGCAAGGCACCTAAGCGTTTTCAAAAATAGATTTATGGTCCGGCTATCACCAATTGAGGGTCAAAGAAGAAGATATTCCGAAGACAGCATTCCGAACTCGGTATGGTCACTACAAGTTCCTGGTGAAGCCTTTTGGACTGAAAAATGTGCTTGCAGCCTTTATGGAGTTGATGAATCGTTTTTTAGGTCATACTTGGATCAGTTTATTATGGTGATTATTGATGACATCTTTGTGTACTCACCTAGTCTTGAAAAGCATGTTGAACACTTGAGAATTACACTACAAACATTACGAGATCATTAGCTGTATGCTAAGTTCTCCAAGTGCGAGTTTTGGATGGAAGAAGTAGCCTTCCTTGGGCATATTGTGTCAAGGAAAGAAATATCTGTTGATCCCTCCAAGATTCAAGCGGTAACCGATTGGGAAAGGCCATCCATTGTAACTGAAGTTCGAAGTTTTCTGGGATTGGCTAGTTACTACCGCAGATTTGTGGAAGGTTTCTCAAAGATAGCCTCTCCATTAACGGAGTTGACTAAGAAAGATGTGAAGTTCGAATGGAGGTCACCTTGTGAGCAGATTTTTCAAGAATTAAAGAAGAGATTAACAACCGCTCCGGTATTGGAAACTCTCTCAGGATCTGGAGGATTTGAGGTGTATTGTGATGCTTCCCATAAGGGTTTCGGCTGTGTTTTGATGTAGAACGGTAAGGTCATTGCTTATGGTTTTAGGCAGCTCAAAATTCACGATTGGAACTATCCCACGCATGACCTAGAATTGGTAGCCATAGTGTTTTCATTGAAAATCTGGAGACATTATCTTTACGGAGAGAAGTTGGTGATCTATAGTGATCACAAGAGTTTAAAGTACATATTCTCCCAAAAATAGCTCAATATGCGGCAACAGAGATGGATAAAATTCTTGAAGGATTACGACTATGTGATCCAGTATCATCCTGGTAAAGGTAATGAGGTAGCTGATGCCCTGAGTCGAAAGACAGTTAGATTTGTGGCATACATGAGGGCAGAGCATTGGAAGATGATCGAAGAATTCAAAAGGTGGAATCTGAGCCTGGGACTCCAGGGTAAGAGTGCCAAGTTGGCTAGCATTCAGGCCAAACTGGTCTTATTGCAGAAGATTGAGGAGGCATAGCTAGAAGATCAGGAGATCAAAGCTATCAGAGGCAGAATACTTCAGGGAAAAGTGGGTGATTTTGAAGAATCTGAAGATGGAATACTTCGATTTAAAGGTCGATTGTGTGTACTTAGAAACACTGAATTAAAAAGTGAATTGCTCAATGAGGCACATCGCTCTCCTTTTGTAGTACACCCTAGAAGCATGAAGATGTATCGTGATGTGAAGAATAACTATTAGTGGAACGACATGAAAAGAAAAATTTTTAGAGTATGTATCTCGATGCTTGGTTTGCCAGCAAGTAAAAGTAGAACACCAGAATTCTCTTGGATTATTGAATTCATTGCCTATTCCCAAGTGGAAATGGGAGCATATTACAATGGATTTCATGGTGGGATTACCAAAAACAAGGAGTGGACACGACACTGTTTGGGTGATAGTTGATTGATTGACAAAGTTGGCCCACTTCCTCGCTATCAAGGATACCATTACTCTGGAAAATCCATCGAAGTTGTACATCAAGGAAATTATAAAGTTGCATTGTAATGACCCTGAATTTTAATATAATAAAATTATGGGATTATAGGTCTTTAACGGAGATTAATTAGTTAAGTGTTTGTTAAATTAGTGAAAAGTGGGTTTTACTCAGGATTGGATTATACCGATAAAACTTCAATGTTTTTCCTCAAAAATCGTACACAATGTATGGATTGACTATTTGGACGATCAACTATTGTGCTGGTTCTGTCGTGTATCGATTCGTGAGACCACGGAAGTCTTATGTGTAAAAAAATCGACAAAATAGGAAATTTACAAATTTTTGAAGTTCCATTGGGACTCGATATTTTGCGAGGATTCTAATAGAAATCCATGCGGCTGGTACCACAACATGCTAGTCGACCATGGGGACAATTGTCTGTCGTTTTGGTAGTTCATCATTTCATATGAAGAAGCGGCAGTATGTTTTGTGTCCGAAATTAGGAAATTTGTGATTTTTGTAGTTTTCTTCCAAACTTGCTTTTTACTGTCAAAACTCAGTATTTTTCTCCAAAATTTTTATAGTAGGTGTTGGATTGCCCCTAGTTCGATCACCTGAAGTTTCGTCAAAATTGGATGAAATTTAATAGAGTTTCGGAGGCTTGTATGTGCGAAAAATAAGAAAAACAGTAAAAAATCAACCGGTTAAATGTTGACTTGGTCAACTTTCCATACCATTAATGGTCATATGCTTTGCACTTGATCTCACCCCATCACTTGCCTATATAAGGGGGCCAACCCCTTCATTTTACATGGTCACAGCTTGCGGGAGAAGGAGCTCTCTCCATAATTTTCTAGAGAGAGAAAGAGGAGAGAAAGGGAAAGAGATAAAAAAAAAAGAGAAAGGAAAGGAGAGTCCATCTTGGGGTATTTCGACGTCCCCGATGCGTTGGCGACGTCTATTTTCTTCCCCGGCACCTCGATCGATGTGTAGAGAGAGAAAATGAGAAATCTAGAGAGAGAAAGTGAAGGTTTGAAGGTGAAGAGCTTCACCTTGGGGTTGATCGTCCTCTTGAGGGCATTGGCGGTGTCTGTTTTGGCCCTAGACGTCTCAAAATTCATGAAAAAAGTAAAAACCCCTTCCACCTCTTCATTTTTTCCTTTTATTTTGCTTTACTTTGTTGTGGAATGGATGTGTGTGGTTTGGCGTGGATGAAAAAAGGTCGGAGACCCCGTGGATGTTGTATGAGAAGGTGTTGGGGCATGAAAAAGTGAATAGAGGAATATAGCCTCGGTCTAGGGTGTTAAAAACCCTGGATTTGGGGCATTGTGCTCCGAGCGATCGATACTCCTGTAGGGACGATCAATCCCCCACATACAGAATCCTTGGCGAACGATTGCCCAGCAGTGGCAATTGATTGCCAGTGCCCAGAAACCATTATTGGGTTGTGATGAAGTTTAAACTTCATTTAGACCTTGGGGAAGCTTGGATTGGGTCCCAGGTATGATGGATCGTCACTCTAGGATGACGAAAAGTTAGTTTGACTGTCGTGTTGGGCGATGGGTGGACCCAACGGCCCGGATACGTTCCCTATCGGAATAAACTTGTATGATGTGATGGTGTTTGAGTGTTTATAGGGCGATGGATGGACCCATCGGCCCAGATATGTTCCATATCGAAAAAATTGGAATCATATGCTGATCTATGAATGTGTGAAAGGCGATGAAAAGGTTCATCGGCTACGTTGGGCAGTATACCCTTGGACTTGGTCCTCGAGCATGGGTCAACTATTTCAATTATTCAAGTAGGGCTTGAATAATTGAAGACGTTCTACGGTTAGAAAATTTAACCTGTGTGAAATGTTGTATGTGGTTCCTCTTTGGCTAGGTTCGGAAATGCGGTATCTATTAAGAACCGGGATTTCTCCATGACTGATAGTCAAGAGAGTTAGAATGACTTTGGGCCTATAGGCCTAGGTTTGATTGGGATCTACGGATCCATGGATGTATTGAGTTTACGAACTCAATAGAGACTGTGATGTACAAGATAATTGCCCTAAGGGATGAGGTTCTATAGGGGCAGGTACATCCCAACAGAGGTTAGATTAAGTGATGTAATGTCAGTGCCTGACAGGATTTGATTTTAGAGATAGTGTGCCTGACGAGATTGATGATAAGATTTGATGTCAGAAATGTTGTTCTTGATAGAGAGTGATATGTCAGAGATGTTCTGACAGAGTGTGATATGTCAGAAGTATCGTTTATGGCAGTCATCGGATGAAGGCCCAGGTCTATATGGATTAATGTCCATGGAATCCTCTTTCGCGAGGTACATGACTGATCGTCGGGAGTGGGTTAGTCTATAGATCCTCTTTGGCGAGGTGCGTGATTGATCGTCAGGAGTAGATGGAGTGTTACCCAGAGATTCTCTTTGGCGAAGTGCATGATTGATCGTCAGGAGTGGTGGATTGATATCCATGGTTCCTCTTTGGCGAGGTGCGTGACTGATCGTCGGGAGTGGGTGAAGTGTTATCCAATGATTCTCTCTGATGAGGTCAGGAGAAAAGAATGTTGGCTTGAGAGGTGGGGACCTCTGTACTTCGGTATCTTCCAACAGTACCTTACGGTGAAAGGCATTGTGAATTCAGCAGAGAATGATCCAATATAGGGTAAGTTTGAGGGTAACAAGATACTTGGAGGTGAAAGGCCTTGTGGATTCAAGGATGACCCAAAAGGATGAGTTTTATGGATTCAAAGGATGACCCAATAGAGGTTGAGAAATGGGGATCGTTGTACTTAGGTATGCCCAAGACAGCTAAATGAATAAGGATCACTGTACTGAAGTATGTCTTGAGATGGTACAAGATATGGATTGCGTGCTGAGTCTAGAGACTCCATATTGTACAAATTATAAGGACTTAAGGTTCAATTTTATTGGATGTAAGCAAGATGATCTTGATAGTTTTCATGTAGTATTGGATGCCATGGTAATGGAATTGTATGATGATAACGGATTCTGGAATGGATAATGAGTCTGCGGACTCAAGAATAGAATGATACTTTTGTTATCATAGATAGTGATTGAGTGATCTTGGAAATTGGAGGTTGGGAACCTCGGGATAGGATGAAATAACCCTGAGTGACCTAGGGTCATGGATTACAATATTATATATTATTATAATATGAGAATAATGCTGTAATATTATATTGTTATTGATGTTTGTTACTAGGTGGAAAATAGCCTAGATAGATTGTGGATTTTGCTGGGCTCTATAGCTCACTCCTCTCATTTCATGTCTTCAAATTCTGAAGCGGTTATTGGTGGGTAAGGAGCTATGCCTGATAGAGTCTGGAAAGTGTACCGATGCAGTTGTGGCCCCAAAAGTAAGGGCTACTGTAGCCAGTAAGCTGACGGATTTGCTTATGATGAGTTATTGTGATGACCAGTTGTTATTGCTTATGTAAGCTTATAAGAAAAGTTGAAAATTTTCCATATTTTCACGGGTAAAGTCTTCCGCATGTGTGGTTATAACGAACAGGCACGCGTCTCGGAACATGATTCCTTAAGCGCGGGTTTGGGGCATCATAGTTGGTATCAAAGCTAAAAAGAAATAACCATCATAACAAATTGTATCTGATACACTATTGGTTTTGAATCAAATGATGATATGAAACCTTGTGTCTACGTTAGGAGGGAACGCTGGAGATATAGCTCATCTCCAGGGGATCGTAAGAGGTGGTTTTATTATGCTTAAAAGAGATTAAGCATGATTAGACTAAGTAGAATCGATGAGTGAAATATTTTGGATGTTTTTTTTTTTTTTATGAATTAGATTTTTGATGTTCCTATTACGAGATAATAAAGCGTTGATAATTTCGTAATAGGAATACGATGACGTCCAAGCAAACCCAAATGTTTGAGGATGCTGCAACCGGAATATTTGAGGCAATTATCACTCTAGCTAAGCTGATGCAGCTACGGCAATCTCGGAACCGTACTCTTAATAAAGTGGAACTAGAACAAGGAAGTGAAGACGAGATAGAGAAAGCTCATGACGAGACAAAGGAATCTTTGGTGAATAAATGAACTGAAAATGATGGCAAAAAGAGGAAGTTTGAAAACTTTGACTAAGGTAGTACAGGGGAAAACGTAAGCTGTGGAGAATACGAACATGAAAGACGACATCAATGAGAAAAGAATTACAGGGTAGGAAATTGTTTCAAATGTGGTCAGCCGGGGCATAGGAAAAAGCACTGCCCAACTAGGAAGTCATTGTCAGGATAGGACGATGAGAAGACCGAGAAAATGTTTGATAGTATTTTGGAATGTTGTAATTGGTCTTGTTAAGTATTTTGTTCATAGGCTATGACAGAGGATGAACAAACTTTTAATGGAATATATAAAAGCCTTGTACATTTTATGAACATGTGATGAAATAAATCTTTTGGAAATTTTGGTTTTGATATTTGTTATCTCCTAGATTGTAAAATGTTGTTGTTTCCTTAACTAGGGATATAATGCTACCGAGACAAGCATCTAGAAATACTTTGGTCGGGGCATTTGAGGCCATCACTGCGCTAGCAGAGTTGATCCAACGACAATAGAATGGTAATCATGTCCCTATTAATTCATAACAAGAGCAAGGGAACGATAGTAGACTTGAGAATTTCAGGAAGCTTAGATCAAACTCGTTCTCCGGTGCCACCGATCCATTAGTGGCAGAAAACTGGATTCGAGAGCTTGAGAAGATCTTTCGGGCGATGACATGCCCAGAAGAGGTTAAGCCAGAGTTAGCAATTTTTATGTTGGCAGGAGAGGCTAAGCATTGGTGGACGACTGTCGAGAGAACAATTCCAGAAAATCAAAAGTCGACCTCCTAGGTAAAATTTACAAAATTATTTTATGAGAAATATTTTTCGGTCTCCATAAGAAAGACAAAGGAGATGGAATTTCTTCAGCTGACTCAAGGCAACATGTCAATCAGTGAGTATAAAACAGAGATTCAACTAGCTCTCCCGATTGCAACGAGACTTGTTGAGGACGAACAATGGAGAGTCGACAAGTTCGAGGATGGATTGAAACCAACAATCAAGGGAAAACTTGCAGTTCAAAGGCTTACCTCATTCTCAGAAATTTTAGAAAGAGCTTTGAGAATTGAAAAAGTACATATATTGGAAGACTACACCAAGAAGAGAAAATTTGAGAACTTTCATAGAGAAAATGTTTCAGAGAAATTGAAAGCATCAAATTTTGGGCATGGTGATTGAGACTTGTGAACTGAAGCCGACAAAGCTAGGGTTTGTTATCAGTGCGGCAAGTCAAGACACATTAAGAAAGATTGCCCAACGCTGAAGCAACAATTAATCGTAGAAAAAAAGGGACATGTCTTCGCCATTATACAGGAAGATAATCGACAAGGCAATGACCCTCATATAGAAGCAAGAAGGAGAAGAAGACAAGAAAGAAAGAATCAGAGGAAGGAAAGGAAATTTCAAGGAAAAGACCTCATCGGTTAACATTCCTGTCCTTATGCATTAGTTTTTGAGGAATCATGAGGAAGTATGATGTAAGATCGATAAATACAATTTTATGGCTGATCATTTTGTATGTTGATGGACAAAATGAATGACATATAGTTTTGTTGATATGAATAGTTATCTAGTTGTAGTTATTATTGCTATTAGTATTGTTTGCAAACTCATGTTGTAAGGATAAACCGAGAGAGTTAAATTATTGTGTGAATACCCTCCCCGATTGGAGTAACGGATTAATTAAATTTTGAGGATGAAATTCCTATAAGAAGGGGAGATTGTAACGACCCGGAATTTTAATATAATAAAATAATGGGATTATAGGTCCTTGACGGAGATTAATTATTAAGTGTTTGTTAAATTTGTGAAAAGTGTGTTTTACTCGGGATTGGATTGAACCGATAAAACTTTAATGTTTTTCCTCGAAAATTGTACACAATGTATGGATTGACTATTTGGATGATCAACTGTCGTACCAGTTCTGTCGTGTATTGATTCGCGAGAACGTGTTGGTCTTATGTGTAAGAAAATCGAGAAAATAGGAAATTTACAGATTTTTAAAGTTTCGTTGGGACTCAATTTTTCGGGAGGATTCTAATAGAAATTTGTGCGGCTGGTAGCACAATGTACCAGTCGACCGTGGGGATGACTGTTGTCGTTTCGACAGTTCATTATTTCATATGAAGAAACGACAACATGTTTTGTGTCCGAAATCAGAAAATTAGTGGGTTTTACAGTTTTCTTTCAAGCTTGCTTTTTACTGTCAAAACTCAGTATTTTTCTCCAAAATTTTTATAGTAGGTGTCGGACTGCCCCTAGTTCGGTCACATGAGGTTTCGTCAAAATTGGATGACATTTAATAGAGTTTCAGAGGCTTGTATGTGCGAAAAATCAGAAACATGATCAAAAAGTCAACTAGTCAAATGTTGACTTGGTCAACTTTCCATACCATTAATGGTTATGTGCTTTGCACATGATCTCACCCCATGACTTGCCTATATAAGGGGGCAAGACCCTTCCTTTTACACGGTCACAGCTTGTGGGAGAAGAAGCTCTCTCCAGAATTTTCTAGAGAGAGAAAGAGGAGAGAGAAAGGGAAAGAGAAAAAGAAGAGAGAAAGGAAAGGGGAGTCCATCTTGGGGTATTTCAACGTCCCCGACGTGTTGGCGATGCTTATTTTCTTTCCTGGTCCCTCGATCGATGTGTCGAGAGAGAAAGAGAGAAATCTAGAGAGAGAATGTAGAACCCTGGATCTTTTTGGCATGTATTAAAGCATTAAGATTATTTTCTTAAATTATGGGTGTTTTGGATGAAGGAGTAAGAGTATATAAATACTTTATGTCAAAAAGAGGTTATGTCTTAACATTACCCTCAACTTTAAGTAGCTCTAATTCTCTCACCTTAGATTGGAATCAAGTAATTCTTGAAATTTTGAAAAGGTATTGGAACCCTCTCCAAGGTTTGTATTTATCATTATTCCAGATTTTGAGTCGGGATTGAGTTAAAAGTTGGATTTCCGAAGTAGGATCTGCTGAAAATCTGGGATACTGAAATCCATTTCCAGATCAGTCGGCTTTAAAGCCCTTTTTGGTAATTAAAAACTCAGAATTAGGACTTGGCCATTAGACACAAAATTATTCTCCTTTGAATGAAAAGTCCAATTCAAGTTGAATTGTCAAAATCTGATAAACAAGTCAAAAGTTATGACCAAAATACCAAAACATAAAAATCTGGAAACTTTCTGTCAAAGTTATAAACGATCGTAAACAACCTACAAACGATCGTAGAAGAGCTACGAATGATTGTAGATATGCTACGAACGATCGTAGAGTCCCAAAAATTGGGCAAACTCTCTGGACAACATACGATCGATTGTAGGAAGCCTACGAACGATCGTAGGCGTGCGAATCAAACTCTTTAGTGCATGATTTTTAGGGTTTTCACCCGTTTGCCTATAAATAGGAGATCATTTGGAGGGTTTTGGGTTAACTTAAACCTAAATAGAGTTCTTAGAAGAAGAGAGAGAAGATTTGGGGGATTTCCAAAGAGGGTTTTGGAGTTAAGATAAAGTGAAGCAGAAATCAAGGAGGGATCTTCCTAAATCAAGTTGGGATTCTACTCAAGGGTTTTTCTCTAACATAGGAAGTGATCAAGAGGTAAGTACTTACTATTATCTAGCTTTGCTATAATACAAAGATGGAATGAGATTGAATGTGTGGGTTGAATGAAAATAGTAAGAACATCCTATCATCTAATTAGGTTATGACGCAAATTGTAAATGTAGGATTTTGGGTAAACTACATTATGAACAAATGAATAAATAGGGGTTTAAGATTTGAGGGTTTTTCAATACAATGGTGAATATAGTTATACTTGTAGGTGAGTATTATTATTTTCAATAAACCATGAATTTAAGCATGATGTGATGAAATGGGCGTAATGGCCAAGAATGGTGTGACGAAATGCTATGAATGAAAGTATCTCATGTTTTTAGAAATTGTTCAAGTATACTACGATGATTATATGACTTGTATGAAACCATATGAAATGTTTAAAGCTTTCCATATATACATGATGATGCTCAAAAGCACTCCACGCACTTATGTTTTACATGACCAAGGTGAGAATAAGCACCAAGAATTAAAATAAATAAATGGAACTCCTAAGAAAAATAAAAGTACAATCTCATATGCATGATTACAGTGAATTGTCAAGGAGGTTGGTAGCCCAGAATAGTTCGAGTACTAACATCTTGCTCATAAGTTGAAGGATTGTCAAGGAGGTTGGTAGCCCAAGTTTAAGGGTACTAACCTCTTGCTCACAAGAAATTCTCATAAGCTAGTGGATTGTTAAGGAAGTTGGTAGACCAGGTTTAAGGGTACTAACATCACAAGAAATTCTCATAAGTTTGGTGGTTTGCCAAGGAGATTGGTAGCCCAGGTTTTAAGGGTACTAATATCTAGCTCAAAAGAATCTCACAAGGAAGTCTCATAAGAAATCTCATAAGACTCATAAGTTAGTGGATTGTCAAGGAGGTTGGTAGCCCAGGTTTAAGGGTACTAACCTCTTGCTCACAAGAAGTTCTCATAAGATTGGTGGTTTGTCAAGGAGGTTGGTTGCCCAGGTTTTAAGGGTACTAATCTCTGGCTCACAAGAATCTCGCAAGGAAGTCTCATAAGAAATCTCACAAGGCTCATAAGCTCATAAGGAACTCACAAGAATTCATAAGCCACTAAGAACTCATAAGGAACTCACAAGAACTCATAAGCTACTAAGAACTTATAAAAACTCATAAGAACTCATAAGAACTATGACGGTGTTTTGTTTTCCACTAAAGATAAGACTTGACGAATGATTGTCTATGTTGGCTTTAAGCATGAATTGTGAATTGTAATTCTTTTAAATACTTGCATGTGATATTATTGTTGTTGTAACATTGTTAGTTAGTAGTATGTATACGCTAAGTATTCAATGTTTAGCTTTACATTTATCTCGGCAGGTGCACGTGTGTCCTTTAACATCTGTGCTCCGGGTCCTTGGATAGAGGACTATGGCGAGGAAGAGCCATATGAGGAGCTGGTAGTGGAGCTTCAGGTGGAGGCAAGGGACTTAGACTATTGGCCCTATCAGGGTGACCACTGAGAGAGAGAGAGAGAGAGAGAGAGAGAATCTTACATTTTTTATTTTGATGAGTAGGCATGTCCACTCTTGTTTTGGTTTAATTGATGTACAAACTTGGAATACAGATTATATACAGAAAAGAAAATTTTAGTTTACGCTTCCGCACTATCTTATGATTCCACTATGTTATGCCTTGTGTATTTTTACAAGATGAGTTGGTATTGGATATGACACGTCACGAGCCAAAGTGTCCCTAACTCCTAGAGGGTATTTTGGGTCACGAGAAAGGTGGTATCAGAGCTTAGGTATTAGGTTCTCTAGGGTCATTAGAATATGAATCCACGTTCGAACCAAGGCATTATATCCGAATAGAGAGTTATATTCCAAGTATAGACTAATTGTTTAGTTTTAGTCCATAACTGGTTGGAACTCAACCGATCTAGTGTCTTAGCTTTAAGAGGTTCCTAGAGAAGCTAACCTCAAGGGTATTATTATACTATGGCGTGTATATCCGAAGAATGCTCTATTCATATATGAATGTTTGATGTTGTTGAACTTTAATGCTTAAATAAATATGGTTTCCGAGTTAGACTCATGTTTTGCTATTGTTCTCAGGACACAGTCCTGAGACGTGGCTCATGGGGTCATGGACACCATACTAGGAGTAGTGGATCATCCCCTCCATTGGGTGATGCATCACCCAATTTTGCTCATGCATTTGCATCCATAGCAGAGACCTTGGCGATGCTAGTAGCCAGGCCTGTTGCTGTCGCTACTCCCACGCCTACACCCACTCCTTTCCATCACATCGCAAGACTTGAGGTGTTTAGGAGGTTGCATCCTCCTACCTTCATCAGCACTACTGATCCCATGGTCGCAGAGGCATGGATCATGCAAATGGAGAAGATATTCAGAGCACTCCGCTGTACGGATGAGCAGTGGGTTGACTGGGCCACCTTTGTGATGGATGGTGCGGCCGAGCATTGGTGGAGGGCTACACTGAGGCAGAGGGATGCCTCTAGAGTAGGGAGCCATGGTCATGGGGAGAATTCTTGGACGTCTTCTACAAGCAAAGCAGGGGAGCCATGGTCATGGGGAGAATTCTTGGACGTCTTCTACAAGTAATACTTCTCCATTACTGTTAGGGAACAGAAGGAGGTGGAGTTTCTCACCTTAGTGCAGGGAGATATTTCTATGGAAAATTACGAGGCCACATTCGTGGAGTTATCCCGATTCGCACCACATCTGATTGCTTCAGAAAATATGCGAGTCAGAAAGTTTGAGAGGGGACTGAAAGACTCCATTCGAGACGGGGTCTCGATGTTCCAGGTGGGCACCTGGGGAGAGGTCGTTAGCAAGGCGAAGCTTGCTGAGAAGAATTCAAAAGAATTCTTCAAGAGGAGAGAGATGACTCAAGGCCAGTCTAGTGGCTCAGGGCCACCGGAGAAGAGGGCTAGGATAGCCCTATATCAGGCAGCCAAGTCGATGCAGTCATAGAGGCCTCCCTTGGTACCATAGGCGTCTCTCCTGACTATTACTCAGGTACCCCACCCTACTTTTTCACAGGCCACCCAATATGTGCCACCTATATCCTCATCATCATTTGAGGAATGCCCTTATTGTGGCTGAAGACACAAGATCGAGAGTGTCACAAAATTTTAGGTGGGTGTTTTCACTGTGGAGATGTGAATCACATGATCAGGGATTGCCCTTGTAGGTAATTGCAGCCCACCCAGCCTCAGGGGAGCAGGCCCCCAGTTCGGTAGACTTCTTAGTAGGGGTCTTCACAGGCTTCTGCATCTAGACCCTTATGACCCACACAACCCACACCGCCTCGTAAGGTAAACCAGGGCCGAGCCTTTGCCTTGACGGAAAGGGACGTACAGGCATCTGACGATGTTGTGCAAGGTACGCAACAATTGTAAATTCTTTAAGTATGACTTGTTGGGTTTTATATCGTATATGTTTGCTTACGTGTATATCTGCTACCTATACTCTATGCGTGTTCTAGAAATTATTGACTTTAATTAATGATAATGCACAGGCGCTTTATTAGTGAATGAGTGTTTAGCTCGAGTGTTGATCGACACAGGATCGACACACTCTTTTGTGTCACCTAGCTTCGCTAAATGTTTCTCTTCTGAACCGAATCGTCTACATCAGGAGTTGACCATTTCAACTCCATTTGGCAAGTCAGTTGATACAGATAGAGGATACCGGGATTGTATAGTCCAAGTTGGGCAGCATGAGTTGCCGGTCGATCTGATCATCCTTGAATTCCAAGACCTAGACTTTGATGTCATTCTCGGGATAGATTGGCTCGCCGCATACCACGGGAATGTGGCTTACTTCGAGAAGAGGGTGGATTTCAAACTGGAGGGTGTTAAACCATTTCACTTTCAAGGGCTACGAAGGAGAGACATAGCCCGTTTTACAGGTCTCAGTCTCTCGAAACTGGAGGCACGAGAATCCTCAGCCATCCTGGTTGTGAGTGAGTATTTGGATGTATCTCCTGAGGACTTTCCGGGATTGCCTCCCGATAAGGAGATAGAGTTTGTAATAGAGCTTGCCCCAGGAACAACTCCAATTTCTAAGGCTCTGTACAGGATGGCCCCAATTGAACTAAAAGAATTGAAGGAGCAAATAGAAGAATTGCAACAGCTTAGTTTCATCTAACCAAATGTGTCACCATTGGGTGCACCAGTACTCTTCATGAAGAAGAAGGATGGGCCGATGAGGATGTGCATAGACTATAGGCAGTTGAACAAAGTCACCATAAAAAATCGTTATCCCTTGCCACGGATAGACGATTTGTTCGACCAACTGAAGGGAGCAAGGTTCTTCTCCAATATTGATCTCCGATCAGGCTATTATCAATTGAAGATTAAGGCCAAAGATGTTCCAAAGACTGCCTTTAGGACTCAGTACGGGCACTACAAGTTCCTAGTTATGCCGTTTGGCCTGACGAATGTGCCGGCTGCTTTTATGGATCTGATGAATTGGGTGTTCAGACCTTTTCCTCGATCAGTGCGTTATTGTATTTATCGATGATATCTTATTGTATTCCTCAACACGGGAGGATCATGATCGAGACCTTCCCCTTACACTTGAGACTCTTCGAGAGCATACTGTATGCCAAGTTGAGTAAGAGCGAATTTTGGTTGGAGAAAGTGGCGTTCATTGGCCACGTGGTATCTGCCGAGGGTATTTCAATAGACCCACCAAAGGTAGAGGCAATGATGAGTTGGGAAAGGCCCAAGAGTGTTACTGAGATTCGCAGTTTCCTCAGTTTGGCGAGCTACTACCGGAGGTTCGTAGAGGGGGTTCTCCAGCTTGGCTGCACCGCTCACGTATTTGACACAGAAAAATGCTAAGTTCACTTGGAGCGAGAAGTGTGAAGCAAGCTTCATAGAGTTGAAGAAGAGGCTTACTACGGTCCCTGTTCTCCCAGTGCCATCTGGGAGTGGAGGTTTTGTGGTCTATAGCGATGCCTCGATTATTGGGTTAGGATGTATTCTTATGCAGCGCGGGAATGTCATTGCCTACGCTTTCTGGTAGGTTAAGGACCATGAAAAGAACTATCCTACTCATGACTTGGAGTTGGCCGCCATGGTATTTGCGTTAAAGATTTGGCGGCATTACCTTTATGGGGAAGAGTTTGATGTTTTCACGGATCACAAGAGCTTAAAAACCTGTTTTCCCAGAAGGAGCTAAATCTAAGGCAGCGTCGATGGATGGAATTCTTGAAGACTATGAGTGTTCTATCCAGTACCATCCGGGTAAGGCTAACGTAGTGGCAGACGCATTGAGTAGGAAACTTATTGGATTTGTAGCCCACATGATGATTCACGAGCGGAAGATGTTGGAGGCCATGACAAACCTCGATACCAGCTTCAGTATTCCTCCCTTTGGGCCAATCATGGCTAACCTTACAGTCAGGCCTTATATCCAAGTTCAGATTCGAGAGTTGCAGGATTCGGATGCGGAACTACTTGCTTACAGAGATAAGGCAGTTAGCAAGGGTAGCGATGAGTTCTCTTTGAATGGAAATAGAGCGATCGCATTTAAAGGAAGGTTATGTGTTCCTACGGACGCGCAATTGAAGAGCGAGATCTTGGATGAAGCTCACTGGTTCAAGTACACAGTGCATCGTGGTGGTACGAAGATGTACCAGAACCTGAATGTAACACCCCAGACCTTTCCGTACTTAATGAATAGCACTTTCGTAGCCAATTGACCTTTCACGTAGTCTAATTAATAAATAAAGAAGAAATTGAAAATTATGAACGTCAGAAACGTTCCTCCTCGAAAGATGAATCCAACGCAAGTTGAATCGTCAAAATTCGACGAGCGAGCCAAAAGTTGTGGCCGAAATACCAAAGTAGGGAGAAATGAGAGAAAACAACAAAGTCTGGGATGTGCGATCGATCGCAGGTTTGGTGCGATCGATCGCATACAGGAAAATGGGTCCCAAGGTCTCTGGACCATATGCGATGGATGAGGTCCCAGGTGCGACAGATCGCAGTGATCTGCAATCGATCGCAAATATGTGCAATCGATCGTATATAGGGGAAAATCAGACCAAAGTGCTCGGGTTCAAGTGCGATAGATCGCATCCATGTGCGATCGATCACAAGGACCTGCGATCGATCGCAGATAAGTGTGCGATCAATCGCATGTGGTAACTGGTGCCGGATTTGGGGGTTTTAAACCCTTGTCTTGTTTAGGGATCCCATTTGGGTATTTCCTAAACCTAGAGGAGAGGAAGAAGGGAAATAGGAGAAGGGAGATTGTAGGAAAAATCCAAGAAAGAATCTTGGGATTGAGATCAAGGGAGCAAGCTTGAAGGATTCCAAGCCTAGAACCATCCTCAATCAAGGGTTTCCTCAAAGATCAAGCTTGATCTTCAAGGTTAGTACACTCTACTAACTTCCCTAGCAATAATCTAGTTCCTCTTTTGAAAAATCATGATGTCGATCTTGTATTTTCCCTTCCTTGAAACATATCATATGTCCTAAACCTAAAACAAGATAAATGTGGATGAATGGTGGGATGTGTGAATGGATGAAATGGTGTTGAGGCGATTGGATGCCGTGTTGGTTGATGAATGTGTGTTAGAAAATGGAGGATGGGTATTTCAAACATAATGAATACATGTGGCATGGTGTGATGAAACATATGCATTAAGAAATTGAAATGAACGGTTATTAATGTGATGCTTGCCAAGTGTTCGATAAAATGCTTAAATGATGTTTTGAACGAATGGACTTGAATTATGAAAGCATGAATTAAGTTATTATTGTGGAATGCCTACCTTGATCAAATGCCCTACATGTTATCTACATTCTCGTATGCTTATATTAGAAATGGAAATGCTATACTTATGTGATCCCCTCATCCAAGCATGTCATCATGATTGTCACTATTGGCACTCACACGAGCACGCATGTTCGCATAAACCGAGTTTCAAGAGCATATGCACATAATAAATCAACGAGAAAACATTGCATGTCAAGGAGGTTGGTAGCCCAGGGATGTTCGGGTACTAGCCTCTGGCTCACAAGAAAACTGAACAAGTAACTAAAACCAACATATGTCAAGGAGGTTGGTAGCCCAGGGATATTCGGGTACTAGTCTCTGGGTCACAAGAAAACAACATGTCAAGGAGGTTGGCAGCCCAGGGAGGTTCAGGTGCTAGCCTTTGGCTCACAAGTAAATGAAATATGTCAAGGAGGTTGGTAGCCCAAGTGAAGGGTACTAGCCTTTGGCTCACAAGAACAGGCTGACAAGAAAATATTCACAAGCATACAAGATGAGACAAGACACGCATGCATGATTTTCACAAGCAATACCGAGACATAAAACGAGTTTTCCAAGCATGAGTTTTATCGGAGTTTTCGCATCCATGCACACATGTAAAGATAATGATATTGCTTCATGTCCAATACTGTTTATCTCATGATACTACTGTTGCTTTGAATTGATACCTTGTATTATGTTCACCCTTGTTGTGCTTTTATTATTTCTATGGTTAGCTAGCAGTTTGTACTCACTGAGTATTTCATGCTCAGTCGTACCTTTATGTCGGCAGGTACCGAGGAAGCCCTCGACTCGGAGCCTTAGATCGAGGAAGAGTATGTGGAGGAGAGAGAGTCGTCTATCCCATTACAATCTCAAGCGGATAGAGACCTCGACGTGTGGCCGTACCTCGACTACTGTTAAGGGGAGAATACGAGAGGGTTCCTTGTGTATTTTGATATTTTGATAGGTGGGTCTGTCCACCTTAGATTTGATCATGTTATTTGTATACGTTCACTTGGAATACTATTTTGGAAATTTAGAAGAAATGAAAAAAGTTAGTTCACGTTTCCGCATCCATGTTTAGCTTCCGTGCTCTGATTATTATTCTTATTATATCACATTAGCCTTGTTTGCTTCAGGATGGTTTGGCAGGTGCGAATAGTCACACCTAAAGTATCCCTTAACTCCTAGGGGGTATTTTGGGGTGCAACTGAGGTGGTATCAGAGCTCTAAGCATTAGAGTCCCTAGGGTCACTTAGTACTTGATACCATAATTGAACAAGGCATTAGGTGTTAGGAAAGAGTCGTATTCCAAGTGTAGACTAACAAGTTAGTCTTAGTCAAAATAGGTTGGACTTCAACCAAATTTAGAGTCCTACGTTAGGAACACGGATTGTATGATATGCAATTGTTATGTCAACCTTGTGTGCACTGCTTTATGCTTAGTGAATATGTTTTGAACAAATGGATAAATTGTTACTAATGCGTATCCAAGTTAGACTCATGTTGTATTGTCGTTCTCAGGAGTAATCATGAGACGCAATACTCGGGGTCGCGGGTACAACACGATGGGTAATGGAAGTGATGCTCCATCGGGTGATGATCAACCCGACTTTGCCCAAGCCTTTGCTTCAATAGCTGAGACTTTGGCTATGTTGGCGACAAGGCAACCGGCTACTCCACCAAATGCCGCACTTATACCCGCCCCTCGTAATCGAGCTCAAGCCGGAATAGAGGCTTTTCGGAGGATGAGGCCTCCAAATTTTTGTGGAAGCATTGATCCACCGGTTGCCGAAGGATGGGTTCGGCAATTAGAGAAGATATTCTTAGTGTTGACACCGACTGAGGCTGAAAGGGTCACTTGGGCCACCTTTATGCTTGAAGGCGAGGCCGACCATTGGTGGAGGTCCACACTCAGGACCCAAGATTTGACCCAGCAAGGTCAAGAGTGGACATGGGCTGAGTTCTTGGACGTCTTTTATAAGAAGTACTTTCCCGTTGGGATGAAGGAGAAGAAAGAGGTTGAGTTCATTACCTTGGAGCAAGGTAATATGTCCGTAGCCGTCTACGAGTCTAAGTTCTCGGAGCTATCTCGATTTGCTCCTCACATGATAGCTACTGAGGCTATAAAAGCCCAGAAATTTGAGAGGGGGTTGAAAGCCTACCTCAAGGATCGAGTCTCAATGTTCAGACATGAGACATATTCAGAAGTTGTGGACAAGGCACTTTTGGCCGAGTCGAACTCCGAGGAATTTTTCAAAAGAAGAGGAATGGAGAAGGGCCAGTCTAGTGGCTCGGGAGAAAAGAAAGCTAGAACCATGTCGTACCAATCCGTAGGGCCGGTGCAGTCACAGAGGATCTACTCTGCACCACAAGCTCCCCGCCCTTTTGCCCCACCGGCTTTTCGCTCGACTTTCACGTAGGCTACTTGCCTCGCAATGACTCAGGCTATGAGATATGCTCCTCCCACCTATTCACATGATATTTGCACCCTTTGTGGAAGGAGGCATCCAGCGGGGGAATGTCGGAGGGCTACCGGGAGTTGCTTCCATTGTGGTGACCAAGACCACATCGTTAGAGACTGTCCCCGACTTCACTTGCCAGCTCAGTCTCAAGGGAGCAAGCCCCCGTTTAGGCAGACGTCTCAGCCTAGCTCTTCTCAGGCTTCGAGGGCCTCGCCACTCATCCGGCCACCTCGTCAAGCAACTCAAGGACGAGTCTTTGCCTTATTCGAGCGGGACGCACGTGCATCCGATGATGTCATGCAAGGTACACGAAAACATGAAAGTCTTACGTCGAAAATGCTTTCTATGATGTGATGTTGTTAGTTACCCATGTATGGTGTTTGTATGTTCGAAATCTATTAATGCTAGTTATTAAATCGCACAGGCGCCTTGTTAGTGAACGAGTGTCTCACCCGAGTGTTGATCAACACCGGATCCACTCACTCCATTGTGTCACCTAGTTTCACTAAGGGATTCTCGACAGAGGCTACTTCGTTAGAGCGGGAGTTGACCATTGTAACTCCACTTGGCAAGTCGGTTGATATAGACAAAATATATAGAGATTGTGTGGTTCAAGTAGGGGAGAATGAGCTGTTAGCCGACCTTATCATTTTGGATTTCCAAGATTTAGACTTTGACGTCATTCTTGGTATGGATTGGCTAGCGACTCACCACGGTCATGTTGCGTGTTTTGAGAAGGTGGTGAATTTCAGACCGGAAGGAGTAAAGGCATTCCACTTTCGGGGATTGCAAGGAAGAGACATAGCTCGCTTTGCGGTCTTGAGTTTGGCGGACTCTGAAGAACAAAACTCCTCGGCCATTCCAGTTGTGAGTGAATTCTTAGACGTATTCCTGAAAGAACTTCCTGGATTGCCTCCGAATTGGGAGATTGAGTTCGCGATAGAGCTTGCTCCGGGCCCCGCTCCAATTTCAAGGGCACCATATAGAATGGCCCCGATAGAGCTTGAGGAACTGAAAAAGCAGATTGAGAAGTTACAACAATTTGGTTTAATCCAACCAGGCAGTTAGCAAGGGAAGCGAGGATTTCGCCATGAACGGTGATGGGGCAATCACATTCAAGAGTAGACTTTGTATCCCCGCCGATGAAGAGCTAAAAAGTGAGATTTTGGATGAGGCTCACCGTTCCAAGTATACCATTCACTCCGGGGTTACCAAAATGTATAGAAACTTGAAGGGGTATTTTTGGTGGCGGAACATGAAGCTTGAAGTAGCAGAATATGTATCCAGGTGCTTAGTGTGCTAGCAAGTTAAGGCCGAACACCGGAGATCGGCTGGACTTTTGCAGTCCCTCCCTATTCCCGAGTGGAAATGGGAACACATTTCCATGGACTTTATTATGGTGTTGCCAAAGACGGCTAAGAGCTTTGTTGCTATATGGGTTGTAGTGGACAGACTCATGAAGTCTGCCCATTTCTTGCCGTATTGGACTACCTTCAATTCAAATTAGTTGGCTGCCTTGTATATCAAAGAGATAGTCCGGTTGCATGGGGTGCCAGTGAGCATTGTCTCAGACCGGGATCCAAGATTCACATCCAAGGTTTCGAAAAGTTTTCAGGGTGCCATGGCTTCCTGACTAGACTTTAGCACCGATTTTAATCCACAGACGGATGGGCAGACAGAATGGGTGAACCAAATCATCGAGGACATGCTCCGGGCATGTATGCTAGACTTCAAGGGAAGTTGGAAAGAGTACCTACCATTGGTTGAATTCGCTTACAATAACAGTTATCAAGCGAGTATTCAAATGGCGCCTTTTGAGGCCTTGTATGGGAGAAGTTGTAGGTCCCCGTTGTATTGGGATGAAGTCGGAGAAAGAAAAGTGTTGGGCCCAGAATTGATTGAGCAGACCGAAGACAGGGTCAAACTTATTCGGAAAAGATTAAAGACCACACAAGATTGACAAAAGAGCTACGCCGACAACCGAAGGAGAGATCTTGAATTCCGAGTCGATGACCTTGTTTTTGTCAAGATTTCACCGACCAAGGGTGTTATGAGATTCGGGAAGAGAGGCAAGCTTAGCCCGAGATATGTGGGACCATTTGAAATTATTACTAGAGTCAATGAGGTGGCCTATCGTGTTACCTTGCCCGCTCATATGGCGGCAGTCCACAATGTGTTCCATGTCTCTATGCTCGGGAAGTATATCCCGGATCCTTCCCATGTCATCGAGCTTGATCCAGTAGAGATCCGGAAGGACCTCACACTTGTTGAGCAACCAGTACAGATCTTGGATAGGCGAGATCAAGTCCTACGCAACAAGACCATTCCCATGGTCTTGGTGAGATGACAACACCATTCAAGGGAGGAGGCTACATGGCAATGAGAGGCCGAACTACGAGAAACGTATCCTCAGTTATTTGTTTAGGACCTTGACCTTCCCTTGTATTTTTTTGTGGTTTTGGGCATGTATGTGTCGTCCAAATTTCGAGGACAAAATTTTTGTAAGGGGGAGAATGTAGCACCCCAGACCTTTCCGTACTTAATGAATAGTACTTTCATAGCCAATTGACCTTTCACGTAGTCTAATTAATAAATAAAGAAGAAATTGAAAATACTAAAACGTCAGAAACGTTCCTCTTCGAAAGACGAATCCAACGAAAGTTGAATCGTCAAAATCCGACGACCGAGCCAAAAGTTGTGGCCGAAATACCAAAGTAGGGAGAAATGAGGGAAAACAACAAAGTCCGGGATGTGCGATCGATCGCAGGTTTGGTGTGATCGATCGCATACAGGCAAAATGGGTCCCAAGGTCTCTGGACCATATGCGATGGATGAGGTCTCAGGTGCGACAAATCGTAGTGATCTGCGATCGATCGCAAATATATGCGATCGATCGCATACAGGGGGAAATCAGACCAAAGTGCTCGGGTTCAAGTGCGATAGATCGCATCCATGTGCGATCGATCGCAAGGACCTGCGATCAATTGCAGATAAGTGTGAGATCGATTGCACATGGTAACTGGTGCCGGATTTGGGGGTTTTAAACCCTTGTCTTGTTTAGGGATCCCATTTGGGTATTTCCTAAACCTAGAGGAGAGGAAGAAGGGAAAGAGGAGAAGGGAGATAATAGGAGAAATCCAAGAAGGAATCTTGGGATTGAGATCAAGGGAGCAAGCTTGAAGGATTCCAAGCCTAGAACCATCCTCAATCAAGGGTTTCCTCAAAGATCAAGCTTGATCTTCAAGGTTAGTACACTCTACTAACTTCCCTAGCAATAATTTAGTTCCTCTTTTGAAGAATCATGATGTGGATCTTGTATTTTCCCTCCTTGAAACATACCATATATCCTAAACCTAAAACAAGATAAATGTGGATGAATGATGGGATGTGTGAATGGATGAAATGGTGTTGAGGCGATTGGATGCCGTGTTGGTTGATGAATGTGTGTTGGAAAATGGAGGATGGGTATTTCAAACATAATGAATACATGTGGCGTGGTGTGATGAAACATATGCATTAAGAAATTGAAATGAAACGGTTATTAATGTGATGCTTGCCAAGTGTTCGATAAAATGCTTAAATGATGTTTTGAACGAATGGACTTGAATTATGGAAGCATGAATTGAGTTATTATTGTGGAATGCCTACCTTGATCAAATGCCCTACATGTTATCTACATTCCCGTATGCTTATATTAGAAATGGAAATGCTATACTTATGTGATCCCCTTATCCAAGCATGTCATCATGATTGTCACTATTGGCACTCACACGAGCACACATGTTCGCATAAACCGAGTTTCAAGAGCATATGCATGTAATAAATCAATGAGAAAACATTGCATGTCAAGGAGGTTGGTAGCCCAGAGATGTTCGGGTACTAGCTTCTGGCTCACAAGAAAACTAAACAAGTAACTAAAACCAACATATGTCAAGGAGGTTGGTAGCCCAGGGATGTGCGGGTACTAGCCTCTGGGTCACAAGAAAACAACATGTCAAGGAGTTTGGTAGCCCAGGGAGGTTCGGGTGCTAGCCTCTGGCTCACAAGTAAATGAAATAGGTCAAGAAGGTTGGTAGCCCAAGTGAAGGGTACTAGCCTCTAGCTCACAAGAACAGACTCACAAGAAAAGATTCACAAGCTTACAAGATGAGACAAGACACGCATGCATGATTTTCACAAGTAATACCGAGACATAAAACGAGTTTTCCAAGCATGAGTTTTATCAGAGTTTTTGCATCCATGCACATATGTCAAGATAATGATATTGCTTCATGTCCAATATTGTTTATCTTATGATACTACTGTTGCTTTGAATTGATACCTTGTATTGTGTTCACCCTTGTTGTGCTTTTATTATTTCTATGGTTAGCTAGCAGTTTGTACTCACTGAGTATTCCATGCTCAGCCGTACCTTTATGTCGGCAGGTACCGAGGAAGCCGTCAACCCGGAGCCTTGGGTCGAGGAAGAGTATGTGGAGTAGAGAGAGCCGTCTATCCCATTACGGTCTCAAGCAGATAGAGATCTTGACTTGTGGCCGTACCTCAACTACTGTTGAGGGGAGAATACGAGAGGGTTCCTTGTGTATTTTGATAGGTGGGCCTATCCACCTTAGATTTGATCATGTTTTGTGTATACGTTCACTTGGAATACTATTTTGGAAATTTAGAAGAAAAGAAAAAAGTTAGTTCACGTTTCCACATCTATGTTTAGCTTCCATGCTCTGATTATTATTCTTATTGTATCACATTAGCCTTGTTTGCTTCAGGATGGTTTGGCAGGTGCGAATAGTCACACCTAAAGTATCCCTTAACTCCTAGGGGTGTGTTCGATTGAGGGGTAAATGGGTGGGAGAAAGTAAAGTGAAGTGAAGTAAACTAAAGTGAAAGAATTGTATAAATTCTCTTGTGTGTTTGGTTTGAGAGAAAAGTTTAGGGGAAAGTATAAATTTTTCCAAAATTACCCTTTTCTCTCTTTAAGAATAGGGTTCAACAAAAGGGTAGATTTGGAATTGTAAGTTTTTACTTTACTTTCTTTCACCATTCCAGCTTTTTGGTGGAATAAGGTTTGGGTGAAAGTGAGAGAAAGTTATACACTATTGAGAAAGTTCAAGTTTTACTTTACCTCAAAATCCCTCAAACCGAACAGGGTGAAAGCGGGAGTTTCTCCCACTTTCACCCACTTTCCTTCACATTCCCCTCAACCGAACACACCCTAGGGGGTATTTTGGGGCGTGACACTGAAGAGGCACTATTAGTTTTAGAACATGAAGAGGGAAGTTGCTGAGTATGTGTCGAAATGCTTACTGTGCCAACAGGTGAAGGTTGAACATATGAGACCAGCAAGTCTTTTGCAATCCCTTCCGAATCCCGAGTGGAAGTGGGAAAACATCTCTATGGATTTCATTGTTGGATTTTCAAGGACGACGAAGAACTCAGATGCCATTTGGGTGGTGGTTGACCGTCTAACGAAGTCCGCCCATTTCTCGCCATATCGAACTACGTTCAACTCAAACCAACTTGTAACACTATACATTAAAGAAGTGGTTCGGTTGCACAGGGTGCCAGTGAGCATTGTATCAGATCGGGATCCGAGATTCACTTCCAAGTTCTAGAGGAGCTTTTAGAGCACTATGGGTTTCTATTTGGACTTTAGCATTGCCTTTCATCCTCAGACAGATGGACATACCGAGAGGGTGAACCAGATTATAGAGGACATTCTCTGAGCTTGCATGTTGGACTCCAAAGGCAGTAGGGAGGATCACTTTCTGTTGGCTGAGTTCGCCTAAAATAACAGTTATTAGGCGAGCATCCAAATGACACCTTTTGAGGCCTTGTATGGTCGAAGTTGTAGATCTCCTCTATACTGGGATGAAGTTAGGGAGAGGAAAGTATCGGGTCTAGAGTTGATCGAGCAGACCACGGATAGGGTCAGGATCATTAGGGAAAGGTTGAAGACGGCTCAGGACAAGCAGAAAAGTTATGACGACACCCGTAGGCGAGATCTTGAGTTCCACGTTGGCGATATGGTATTTGTTAAGGTTTCGCCGACAAAGGGTGTTATGAGGTTTTGCTAAAGAGGAAAGCTCAGCCCAAGGTATGTGGGACCATTTGAGATCATCACCAGAGTTGGTGAGGTTACTTATCGGGTTGCTCTATCCACTCACATGGCGGTGGTTCACAACGTATTCCATGTGTCCACGCTTCGGAAATACATTCCGGATCCTTCTCATATGATCGACCTAGATCCATTGGAAATCCGAGAAGATCTCACATTGGTGGAACAACCGGTTCAGATTTTGGACTGAAGAGATCAAGTTTTACGAAACAAGGTTATTCCCTTGGTTCTCGTTATGTGGAAACACCATTCAGTGGAAGAAGCCACATGGGAGCGAGAGGTCGAAGTGAGGGAAAAGTACCCTCATTTGTTTGTATAATTGAGGTTTTCATGTAACTTTTGTTCCTTATTATTCATATGTATCGTTCAAATTTTGAAGACAATTTCTGTAAGGGAGGGGGGGGGGGGAGGATGTAGAACCCTGGATCTTTTTGGCATTTATTAAAGCATTAAGATTATTCACATAAGTTATGGGTGTTTGGGATGAAGGAGTAAGAGTATATAAATACTCTAAGTGTCAAAAAGAGGTTATGTCTTAACATTACCCTCAACTTTAAGTAGCTCTAGTTCTCTCGCCTCGAATCGGAATCGAGTGATTCTTGAATTTTTGGAAAGTTATTGGAACCCTCTCTGAGGTTCATGTTTATCATTCTTCCAGATTTTGAGTCAGGGTTGAGTTAAATGTTGAATTTCTGAAGTTGGATTTGCTGAAAATCCGGGATACTGAAATCCATTTCCAAACCAGTTAGATTTAGAGCCCTTTTTGGTAATTAAAAACTCAGAATTAGGACTTGGCCATTAAACAAAAACTTGTTTTCCTTTGAATAAAGAGTCCAACGCAAGTTGAATCATTAAAATCTGATAAACGAGTCAAAAGTTATGGCCAAAATATCAAAGCATAAAAATCTGGAAACTTTCTGTCAAAGTTACGAACGATCGTAGAAGATATGTTACGAACGATCGTAGGGTCCCAGAAACTGGGCAAACACTCTGGAAAACCTACGATCGATTGTAGGAAGCCCACGAACGATTGTAGGCGCACAGATCAAACTCTTTGGTGCGTGATGTTTAGGGTTTTCACCCCTTTGCCTATAAATAGGAGATCATTTGGAGGGTTTTGAGTTAACCTAAACCTAAATAGAGTTCTTAGAAGAAGAGGGAGAAGATTTGGGGGATTTCCAAAGAGGGTTTTGGATTTAAGATAAAGTGAAGGACAAATCAAGGAGGGATCTTCCTAAATCAAGTTGGGATTCTACTCAAGGGTTTTTCTCTAACATAGGAAGTGATCAAGAGGTAAGTACTTACTATTATCTAGCTTTGCTATAATACAAAGATGGAATGAGATTGAATGTATGGGTTGAATGAAAATAGTAAGAACATCTTATCATCTTACTAGGTTATGACGCAAATAGTAAATGTAGGATTTTGGGTAAACTACATTATGATCGAATGAGTAAATAGGGGTTTAAGATTTGGGGGTTTTTCAATCCAATGGTGAATACAGTTATTCTTGTAGGTGAGTATTATTATTTTTCATTAAACCAAGAATTTAAGCATGATGTGATGATATGGGCGTAATGGCCAAGAATGGTGTGACGAAATGCTATGAATGAGAGTATCCCATGTTTTTAGAAATTGTTCAAGTATACTATGATGATAATATGACTTGTATGAAACCATATGAAATGCTTAAAGCTTTTCATATATACATGATGATGCTCACAAGCACTCCACGCACTTATGTTTTACATGACCAAGGTGTTCTCATAAGCACCAAGAATTAAAATAAATAAATGGAACTCCTAAGAAAAATACAAGTACAATATCATATGCATGATTACAATGAATTGTCAAAGATGTTTGTAGCCCAGGATAGTTCAGGTGCTAACATCCTGCTCATAAGTTGAAGGATTGTCAAGGAGGTTGCGAGCCCAAGTTTAAGGGTACTAAGCTCTTGCTCACAAGAAGTTCTCATAAGTTTGGTGGTTTGTCAAGGAGATTGGTAGCCCAGGTTTTAAGGGTACTAATCACTGGCTCACAAGAATCTCACAAGGAAGTCTTATAAGAAATCTCACAAGGCTCATAAGCTCATAAGGAACTCACAAGAAATTCTCATAAGCTAGTGGATTGTCAAGGAGGTTGGTAGCCCAGGTTTAAGGGTACTAACCTCTTGCTTACAAGAAGTTCTCATAAGTTTGGTGGTTTGTCAAGGAGATTGGTGGCCCAGGTTTTAAGGGTACTAATCTTTGGCTCACAAGAATCTCGCAAGGAAGTCTCATAAGAAATCTCACAAGGCTCATAAGCTCATAAGGAACTCACAAGAATTCATAAGCCACTAAGAACTCATAAGGAATTCACAAGAATTCATAAGCCACTAAGAACTCATAAGGAACTCACAAGAACTCATAAGCCACTAAGAACTCATAAGAACTATAGATGGTGTTTTGTTTTTCACTTGAGATAAGATTTGACGAATGGTTGTCTATGTTGGCTTTAAGCATGAATTATGAATTATATTTCTTTAAAATACTTGCAGGTGATATTATTGTTGTTATAACATTGTTAGTTAGTAGTATGTATATGTTGAGTATTCCATGCTCAGCCGTACATTTTATGTCGATAGGTGCACGTGTGCCTTTTAACATCTGTGCTCCAGGTCTTTGGATAGAGGAGGACTATGGTGAGGAGGAGCCATATGAGGAGCTGGTAGTGGAGCCTCAGGTAGAGGTAAGGGACTTAGACTATTGGCCCTATCAAGGTGACCACTGAGAGAGAGAGAGAGAGAGAGAGAGAGAATATTACATTTTTTATTTTGATGAGTAGGCATGTCCACTCTTGTTTTGGTTTAATTGATGTGCAAACTTGGAATACAGATTATATATAGAAAAGAAAATTTTAGTTTACGCTTCCGCACTATCTTATGATTCCACTATGTTATGCCTTGTGTATTTTTACAAGATGAGTTGGTATTGGATATGTCACATCACAAGCCAAAGTGTCCCTAACTCCTAGGGGGTATTTTGGGTCGCGACAGAGAAAGTGAAGGTTTGAAGGTGAGGAGTTTCACCTTGGGGTTGATCTTCCTCCTGAGCGCATTGGCAGTGTCCGTTTCAGCCCTAGAAACCTCGAAGTTCATGAAAAAAGTAAAAACCCCTCCCATCTTTTCTCTTTTCCCTTTTATTTTGCTATATTTTGTTGTGGAATGGATTTGTGTGGATTGGCGTGGATGAGAAAGGTCGGAGACCCCGTGGATGTTGTATGAGAAGGTGTTGGGACATGAAAAAGTGAATAAAAGAATATAGCCTCAGTCTAGGATGTTAAAAACCCCAAATTTGGGTCACTGTGCTCCGGGCGATCGATCCTCCTGTAGGGGTGATCGATCCCCCACATGTAGAAGCATGGGTGATCAATTGCCCAGCAATGGCAATCGATCGCCAATGCCCAGAAACCCCTATTGGGTTGTGATGAAGCTTAAACTTCATGTGGACCTCCGGTAAGCTTGGATTGGGTCTCGGGTATGATGGATCGTCACTCTAGGATGATGAAAAGTCTGTTTGACTGTCATGTAGGGTGATGGGTGGACCCAATGGCCTAGATATGTTCCCTATCAGAACAACCTTGTATGATGTGATGGTGTTTGAATGTTTGTAGGGCGATGAATGGACCCATCGGCCCGGATATGTTCCATATCGGAACAATTGATATCATATGATGATCTTTGAACGTGTGAAAGGTGATGAAAAGGTTCATCGGCCATGTCGGGACATTATGCCCTTGGACTTGGTCCTCAGGCGTGAGTCAACTATTTCAATTATTCAATTAGGGCATGAATAATTGAAGACGTTCTATGGTTAGAAAATCTAACTTGTGTGAAATTTTATATGTGGTTCCTCTTTGGCTAGGTCAGGAAATGCGGTATTTATTAAGAATCAAGATTCCTCCATGACTGATAGTCAAGAGAGTTAGAATGACTTTGGGCCTATTGGCCAGGAAATGACCCTAAAGGAAGGGGGGTGAATAGGGTTTATGGCAAATTTTAAAAATTTAGAGACTAAGTCTAAAGTACGGAATTAAAATTAATTTGCAACTAAGATTAATTAGAGATAATGCTGAAAGTAAAGAGAAGAGTTAGAAGAGGCAAACACAGGATTTGTTCACAAGGTTCAGCAATTCAGCCTACTCCCCGCCTCAAGCTTGTCTAGCTAGAGGATTCACCATGATTCCTTAATCATACAGGCTCCTTCACTGGTGGAGACTAAATCTTTACAATCACTCTTCAAGTTGAGATAAAACCTTTACAAACTCTCCGTTAGGCCGAGTTGAAGCCTTGCAAGAGTTCTTCACTCTTTTGCTGAAGCAGTAACTTCAAGGAGCAAGAATCCTGAGATTCTTGACTGAATTTGAATAGAAGTGTTTGGATTTGAAAATCCAAATTGAAAGCTCCTTAATTGAGCTGAATGAGAGTGAAGTACAAGTCCTAAATGAAATCTCTCAAAAATGAATGGAGTTGAATAGCTCAAGAGAAGTTTTGCGGATTTCTACGTATGTGAGTGAGTGAGTGAGAAGTCAATAACAGTGAATGAGTAGGTAATAGAAGTTATTGCATTGATCAAAAGTTATATTTAGTTCATAAATGAACTCCTTTTATAACACTTGATCCAATATAGCCGTTGATCAAACATTAAATGCGTTTTTAGCCGTTTGAATATAGCCGTTACCGTGATTTTTCTGTTTCAGGCTTTAATTCGTTGACGAAATGGAGTTCCCACTTGAATTCGTCGTCGAATTCTAGGATAAAAAGTAAATGATTAATTTTTTGTAAGTAATTCGTCGCCGAATTCAGAAAGTCTTGAGAATTCGCCGCCGAATCTTAAGACAGTAACCAAATTGTCATTTACTGTCCTCAATTCGTTGTCGAGAATTCAAATTGCTCTGAGAATTCATCGACGATTTCAAAACAAATATTCTAAATTCTGTCTTGGATCAAACCAAAGTGATGGGAATGAATACCTAGGTCAATTAGCTATGTTTTAACATGATTTTATGAATCCTTAGGACCTTAGAATGATGATCAAAAAGTGTCCTAGGCTCCCATGGTCAATCTATGATCTTTGAGCATTCAACTTATCAAATTTTGAAGACTTCTTACATAAGTCCTAGACACTCTAAAAAAAAATGAAAATACATTTTAAAAGCTTCTGGAGAGTTGATCTATGGTCTTGATGATTTGTCTTTGTCTTCAAGGGATCCGACTTGGACTATGGTTTTAACTTGAAATCTTTATTCATATACTTTGAGTTGAACTTCCTCTTGTATAATTCATCCTTTTTGCATGATAGGACTGCTAGTTTCCTTAAAATTTGAAATACTTAAGCACTTAAACAAGTATATTAGTACGATAAATTTTATTTCATTATTGTGTTATTATCAAAATTAGTAGGGGTACCCAAGGTTGTAAACTTGAGGCTAACAGGGCCTAAGTTTGATTGGGATCTACGGACCTAGGGATGTATTGAGTTTACGAACTCAATAGAGACTGTGATGTACTAGATAATTTCCTTGAGGGATGAGGTTCTGCAGGGGCAGGTACATCCCAACAGAGGTTAGATTAAGTGATGTGATGTCAGTGCCTGACAAGATTTGATGTTAGAGATAGTGTGCCTTATGAGATTGATGATAAGATTTGATGTTAGAAGTGTTGTTCCTGACAGAGTGTGATATGTCAAAGGTGTTGTTCCTGACAAAGAGTGATATGTCAGAGATATTGTTCTGACAGAGTGTGATATGTTAAAAGTATTTTTTATGGCAGTCATCAGATTAAGGCCCAAGTCTGTATGGATTAATGTCCATGAAATCCTCTTTGGCATGGTACGTGACTGATCGTCAGGAGTAGGTAGAATAAATGTCCATAGATCCTCTTTGGCGAGGTGCGTGACTGATCATCAGGAGTGGATGGAGTGTTACCCAGAGATTCTCTTTGGCGAGGTGCATGAGTGATTGTCGAGAGTGGTGGATTGATATCCATGGTTCCTCTTTGGCGAGGTGCGTGATTGATCGTCGAGAGTGGGTGAAGTGTTATCCAATGATTCTCTCTAATGAGGTCAGGAGAAAAGAATGTTGGCTTGAGGGGTGGGGACTTCTATACTTCGGTATGTTCCAACAGTACCTTGCGGTGAAAGGCCTTGTGAATTCAATAGAGGATGACCCAATATAGGGTGAGTCTGAGGCTAAGATACCTGGAGGTTAAAGGCCTTGTGGATTCAAGGATCACCCCAAAGGTTGAGTTTCGATAGAGAAGATACCTTGAGGTGAAAGGCCCCGTGGATTCAAAGGATGACCCAATAGAGGTTGAGAAATGGGGATCGTTGTACTTAGGTATGCCCAAGATAGCTAAATGAATAAGGGCCACTGTACTGAAGTATGTCTTGAGATGGTACAAGATATGGATTGTGTGCTGAGTCTAGGAACTCCAGATTGTACAAAGTCTAAGGACTTAAGGTTCAATTTCATTGGATGTAAGCCAGATGATCTTGATAGTTATCATGGTAGTATGATATGCCATGGTAATTGAATTGTATGATGATAATGGATTTTGGAATGGATAATGAGTCTGCGGACTTAAGAATGGAACGGTACTTTTGTTATCATGGACAGTAATCTTGGAAATTAGAGGTTGGGAACCTCGAGATAGGATGAAGTAGCCCTGAGTGACCTTAGGTCACGGATTACGATATTATATATTATTATAATATGAGAATTGTGCTATAATATTATATCGTTATTGATGTTTGTTACTAGGTGAAAAATAGCCTAGATGGATTGTTAATTTTGTTGGGCTCTATAGCTTACTCCTCTCATTTCATGTCTTCAGATTCTGAAGCGGTTATTGGTGGGCAAGGAGCTATGCTTGATATAGTCTGGAAAGTGTACCGGCGCAGTTGTGGCGCTAAAAGTAAGGGCTACTTTAGCCAGTAAGGTAATGCATTTGCTTATGATGGGTTATTGTGATGACCAGTTATTATTGCTTATGTAAGCTCATAAGAAAAGTTGTAAATTTTCTGTATTTTTGCTGGTAAAGTCTTCCGCATGCGTGGTTATGACAAATGGGCACGCGTCTCGGAACACAATTCCTTAGGAGCGGGTTCGGGGCATCACATGCATGGTGTACTAGTGTCTATTGTGTCAGATCGCGATCCACGATTTACTTCCCGATTTTAGAGAAGCTTGCAGGAAGCTTTGGGTACGCAGTTAAACATGAGTACAGCTTATCATCTGCAAACAGATGAGCAGTCTGAGCGCATGATACAAACTCTAAAAGATATGATGCGCACTTACAGTCTGGACTTTCGAGGGAACTGGGATGATCACTTGCCGTTGATCGAGTTAGCGTATAATAACAATTATCAGGCAAGTATTCAAATGACTCCTTATGAGGGCTTATATGGCAAGACCTGTCTGTCGCCAGTATGTTGGACTGAAGTAGGGGAATGTAAACTACTGGAACCTAAGTTGGTGTAAGAAACAATGAAGAAGATCAAGTTGATTCGATCAAGATTATTATCTGCACAGAGCTGACAGAAAAGCTATGCAGATGGAAAGCTTCAAGACTTGGATTTTCGAGTCGGTGATCATGTCTTCTTGAAAATCTCTCCATCAAAAGGTATTGTACGATTCAGAAAGTGGGGAAAGTTAAGTCTGCGATTCATTGGACCTTTTGAGATTTTGGCTAAAGTAGGAAGCGTAGCCTACCATTTGGCATTACCACCAAAGCTAAAGAGGGTGCACAATGTGTTTCACATATCCATGCTGAGAAAATATGTACCTGATCCTTCACATGTGATACAATATAAACCGATTCAAGTAAGTGAAGACTTAACTTTTGAAGAAAAGCCAGTGCAAATAGTGGACCGTAAGGAACAAGTATTGTGGAATAAAATGATTAAGTTGGTTAAAGTTTTGTGGCAGCACCATGGCAGAGAGGAAGCCACATGAGAACTTGAAGATGCCATCAAAAGTAATCATTCTCAGTTATTTGTAGATTAATATATATATGTAAATTTCAAGGATGAAATTTTTGTGAGGGGAGATTATAACGACCCATAATTTTAATATAATAAAATTATGCGTTTATTGGTCCTTAACTGAGGTAATTATTTAAGTGTTTGTTAAATTGGTGAAAAAGTGGGTTTTATTCGGGATTGGATTGTACCGATAAAACTTCAATGTTTTTCCTCAAAAATCATACATAATGTACGGGTTGACTATCTGGACGATCAACCGTCGTACCAGTTCCGTTGTGTATCGATTAGTGAGACTGCGGGGGTTTTGTACGTTAGAAAATAGAGAAAACCAGGAAGTTTACAAATTTTTGGAATTTAGTTGAGACTCAATATTTGTTAGGGATTCTAACAGAAATCAATGAAACTCATACCACTGCGTGTCAGTAGGCCCTGTGGACGAATGTCTGTCGTTTAGGCAGTTCATCATCTCAAATAAATAAACGACAACATATTTTGTGTCCAAAATCAAGAAATTGGTGGGTTTTACAGTTTTCTTCCGGACTTACTTTTTATTGTCAAAACTTATAATTTTTCCCCAAAATTTCTACAACGAGTGTCGGACTGTCCAAAGTTCGGTCACCTAAAGTTTCGTCAATATCGGATGTCATGAAGTAGGGTTTCGGAGGCCATATGCGTGATAAAAAGTCAGAAATAAGTCAAATGGTCAAACCGTTGACTTGGTCAACAAGACCATTAATGATCATGAGCATGGTACATGACCTTGGTCTATAAAAGAGGGGCCGGCCCCCTCATTCTTCCATTTTTCTCACAGTAGAGTTTGGCCAGCCAAACACCCCTTTCTAGAGAGAGTCTAGAGAGAGAGAGAGGAGAGAGAAAGAAGAGAGAGAAGAAAAGGGGAAGCTACCTTGGGGTATTTCGACGCTCCTGATGCATTGGCAACGTCCGATTTCTTCCTTAGTGCCTCGATTGGCATGTAGAGAGAGAAAGAGGAAAATTTAGAGAGAGAAAGTGCAAGTTAGAGAGAGACACTCTACCTTGGGGTTGATCGCTCTTCTGAGCACTTTGGCGGTGTCTGTTTCTTCTCCAGTTGTCTCAAAATCTGTGTAGAGAGGTAAAACTCTTTCTTTCTTCCATATTTTTTCTATTTTAAGCTAAGTAGAATGTATGTTTTTGTTTGGTGTGGATTAAAAAGGGTCGGAGATCTGTGGATGATGTATAGAAGGGTGTGTATGCGTGAAAAATGAGTAGAGGGGTGTAGCTCTAGGTCTAGGGTTGAAAATCCCTGGATTTAGGCTCACTGGACAGTGGGCGATCGATCGCCCAGCAATGACAATCGATCACCAGTGCCCAGAAGGGAATTTTTAGGCTATGATGATGTGTGGACTTCGTGGAGCCTGGATTGGGTCCCGGGTATGTGGTATCGTCACCCTAGGGTGTCGAAAAGTCTGTTTAAGTGTTGTGTAAGGCGATTGATACATCCATTGGCCTGGAAACGTTCCATAACGGGACAGTATGTTATTGAACTTGGTTCTCGGGCGTGAGGCTCAACTATTTTAGTTAACCAAGCGAGGCTTGAGTTATCTGGGGTTAGTCCTGTGGTTAGAAAACCTAATCAGGGTTAAGTATAGTCTGTGGTTCCTCTTTGACTAGGTTAGTAGTAGTGGTGTCTAGTAAGGCCCGTGGTTCCTCCGTGACTGATAGTCGGGAGATGTTGGTTTGTTTATCTAGGTCGTCCATGGTTCCTCTTTGACTAGGTCAGGAGTGGCGGTGTCTAGTAAGGCTCGTGGTTCCTTCGTGATTGATAGTCGGGAGATGTTGGAGTCTTAAGAAGTTTAAAGTGACTGAAGATCAGATAGTGTATAGTCCGGGGTTCCTCTCTGGTTGGGTCAGAAGATGTCGGCACAGTGTCTATCGAGGTCCCTTCTTGGTGGAATGTCAGGAGATGTCGGCATCGGTAAAGATGTCAGGGTTCCTCAGTAGACTAGGTAGTAGATGACGGTAGGGAGGTTGGTCATGGTTCCTTCTTGACTGATACCCAGGGCGATGGCGGCGAATACACACTAGACGTTGTCAGTCAGTTGAATTGAGAAGTATGTCCTTATCAGGTGAATGCCCAGGTTGTGTGTGTAATCTTCAAATACGAAGTTGTCTGGGTCGGCGTACTCAGAGTTTGTGTATTGGTTTGAGTCAGTGTACTCAAGGTTTAGTATGGAATCATCGGATTCCAGGTGGTTTAGGTTGGTATACCCAAGGTTTGGTCGTGTTCGGGTGAAAGCCAGAACAATGTATGTGAGTCTAGACGACTCCATGTATGGTTGCGATTTAGAGACTTAAAGATGAACATATATAGGTTGTGGCCAGTTAATAGAGTCTAAGGACTCGAAATGAAACATGATTGATAATTGAAATGATAACTTGGTAATATGAACACCATTTCATAAATGAACTCAATAATTGGAAAATAATGAGAGGTCTAGAACCTCGGTTAGGGTGACGTAACCCTAAGTGACCTTGGGTACAATTTATTACATACTGTTCTATTTTACTGTAACCTACAAACTGAACTGTTTATTATATCATTATTGATACGTGTTATTATGTGGAAAATAGTCTAGATGGACTGTGGTTTTATTGGGCTTCATAGCTCATTGACGTTTTATGTCAGCAGATTTCGAAGCTGCTGATCAGTAGGTGATAGACCTCTGGATTTTGGATATTGTATAGACTATAGCTAGCGCAGTAGTGGCGCTTACTTTTGTAAAACAAACTTGATGTAATTAATATAGGTATATGATTTGTATGATTGCTATTGTGATGTTAGTGGTATTTGCTTATTAAAGCATCTAATAAATGTTTAAATTTCCTGTATTTTCATGGGTAAAGTCTTCCGCTTGCGTGATAATGACGAACGGGTACGCGTCTTGGAACATGATTCCCTAGGCACGGGTTCGGGGTGTCACACCAATCCCAAGACTAGCTTGAAAAGCTCATTTTCCACAAATTTCCCCTTTTTTCATTCGAACGAGTCGGGTTCTATTCAAATGACCTTAGGGCATTTGAATAGATTCAGACCCCATTTGAATGCAATTAGCTATTATTTCTAAACAATCCGAGCCAGGGGTTAGGTAGACCCCTTCCAAAGAAATTTAGGCGGGATTCGATTCCAAGTCCCTAGTACGACGCCAAGGGACTTTACCAACTAAGCTAGCTGACACCCACTTTTTTCGCCCAATTTCTCTCCTACAACACCCTAAATAATCCCTAAACTACCCTAACCCATAGAAAATTTATGAATATCCCCTCCATTTAAGTCTTAAATCCTAATCCAACATCCATGAGTGAAAGGACCTTAATTCACTCTCTTCTCTAAGCCCAACCTTTAGAGAAAAACCCTAGTTCCCTCTTCTTCAACCCGGAAACTCCATAAATCCTAAGTGAGAATCCTCATCACCCCCAACCCATTCCAATCCTAATCTAGCAAGAGCTTTGAGGCTACTTCTCATTGAAGGCCATCCCCATTGAAGTCTAGTTGGAGTTTTGAGAAGCAAGGGTGAATGGTAGGTTTTCACCTCACCCTCACCCTCACCCTCACCTTCACCCTCTCCATCCTACATCTTTTTCCTTCTTTTAGTTTTCTTACTTTGTTCTTGCTATTTTATTTGCATTGTAATTTTCCTTACATTAGTTGCTTTCCTTTTTGGCTCTAGTCCAATCTAGTGCCATTTTTTTAGAGTCCATCCTCTTCATTGTTCCCTCTACACCAATCTAATGGTATAGAGGGAGGGACCCCATTAAAAAGGGAAGATGAGCACTCCTTTCCCCTCTTATAATTAGTTTTATGCTTTCCTTTTGGTCCTAGTCAATTTCTAGGACTTTTTAGAAGGCCTCTCACTTGGGCATTTGCCCCTCCCCCCCCCTACATCAAGTCCACTAGTGTACGGGGACCCCTTTTAAAAGGGCTCGGTCTTCTATTTTCCTTTCCGCATTACTTTCCGTTTACATTACTGCAATGTCTTTACATTCCTTTTTTAAGTCTAGCAATGGTCTAGTCAACAGATACTTACAAGACTCAAACTGGACTCCATGGTACTCGACAATCTTTAAAGGCCTCAACTCTATTCTTTTAAAAGCCTCAACTCTATTCTCTAAGAACACTAAAAAACCCTGATCTTGAATTAGAAAAAGATTATATTTATAAAGCAACAAAAAAGAGTGCAAATTCGGAAACTATTCAAATTTGTGCAAGTCGGACGTCCGAGACCAAAGTCGGTGGACCGGATTTAAGGTCAGTTGACCAAGATGCCAAAGTCAATCAACCGATAAAAAACCATTCTCTAGAATTTTTGCCATACAAAAATCTCCATGGTCGGTCGAAAAACAAAACAAAGGGTAAGTACCCTACCCGTTGATGCTCATAAATCTTAACGGGAAGATAAAGCTGAGACCCAGAATAGAAGCAGGAGTCAGGAAAGGTTTGGAGGAAAACTGGCAGACAGTTTGCATCGCACCAGCCCTAATAGAAGCCCTTCAGGTGTAACTGAGTCACGGGTAAGCCCACCAACCACCCATCCTCCTTTTATAGATACAGCGGGCATCTGGCAAGGATAATTGGAATGTGGTGCATCATCAGAAAAATAAGCAGAAGGCACTACAACAAATCTACCGACTAGCAACAGAATAGTAGAGACATATGAATGTATGCATGGAATGTGGTACATCAGGTTATAGAGTTAATGAATGTATGTATTCCTTAATGTGGATGTGTGGATTGTGGATGTTAATTAATAATGTGAGTTTATAATGTGGATTTGGAATGAGGAATGTGAATATTATGTGGAATGATTGAAAACAGGTGACAATTTTGATACGGAAATATTTCCGTTGCTAATGAAATTGTGATATTAGACACAGAAATATTTCCATCTCTAATTAATAGTTAGAGACAGACTATTTTCATCACATATAAGATATTAGCAACGGAACCGTCTCTAACTATTAATTAGAGACGAAAATATTTCTGTCTCTAACTATTAATTAGATACGAAAATAATTCTGTGTCTAATATCAATTCAGAGTCGGAAATAGTTCTGTTGCCAACACGATATTAGAGACGGAAATATTTGTCTCTAATATTATCATTAGAGACGAAAAATAGTGACGTTATAAATGAATGGATTTGTTACGAATAAAGGTTTTAGACAAGGAAAATTTCCATCTCTAATTCAATATTAGAAACGGACTTCTTGTTCCGTGTCTAATAACATCAGTTACGCGAGCATCAACCACGGTATAGAGACGGTTATTATTTCCATGTCTAATAGTATTAGACATGGAAAATTACTATTAGAGAAGGAAAATAGTTGGTAGATTTGCTGTAGTGATATCGAATTTGCAGAGCCCACGAGAATGCTACCGAGAAGGGAATAGGGTTTCTGAAGGGTCTAGCTTTGCTAGAAACCGGTTGGTGATTGTGGGTCTCAAAATCAGTTTGTTATCCACGGTTTTTGCCACTTGAAACGTCAAGAGGGTTGAATACAGGATGTCTATTGCTCTGTTCAATATAATGATTGGTTTTGGAGGAATATCTGCGTTGTTTTAATCAATTCAATGCCCTTGGATACTATTTTGAGCTCCGCAAAGCTTGTTGAGGGAGGTGCATCCATCTCAGTACTACAATTCTCCTCAATATTAACAGCAAACTTTATCTTAATCTCTAGAAATCTGATGCAACAATGCCGTAACCAAACCTCTCTCAACCACCCCCTTAAAGATCTCGTAAGAGTCTGCGGGTGGGGTGCGGGTGGGGTGCGTGTGATAAGTCTTCACCCAGAAGGGAATAAGGAAAATACATGTGATGTAAATAAAATCCGCTCCTTCATTTCGCATAAGCATAAAATTGGATCTTCGTGAAGTATTTAGGATCAATAATGTAAACATAACTATCAAGAGGGTTGCTAGCCAAAAGAAAAGCATCTAGTAAAGAAATAGCACACACACAAGAAGACCTTGCTGCTCCTATCCGGAAGAAAAAAAAGGGCAGCATTTTTGAGTGATTTGTATTTTCTACAATAACATCATTTGTTGAACTTCTCTCTTGATAACAGAAATTCAATAAAGAAGCATATGATGACATTATGGCCGAAAAATTTTCATTGTTCTCGAAACCTGGAGCCGACAGAAAGGGCACCGGGAAACAGCAGAAGAGCATCTCTGACAGAGTACATGGCCACAAGGAACTATTGTTATATTGACCTCAGCGCTCAAACAGACCCGACACAACCATGCTCCTTTTGCTGTATCTGCTTCTTTTGCTGCCATGTCGACTTTTTCCTGCAAATTTTCTCAATTGTTATGCAGATGATCTTTAATAAGCTGAATTATTATAAACAGTGACAATCATTCAGCTTTGAGAGTAGAGTTCTTTAGAATATACAACTTCAAACAACAATATTTTAAATGTAGGTGTATCTTAGCTGGGAAAAATTCTACCGATATGATACAGTGAGACATGTGCTTATCAACCTAGATCTTTTAAATGTCCAGCTAACCATTTTGTCTGGATGCGGACAAGCAGAAATGCTGGCCATACAGTAAGAATCAGCCCACTGGTTTGATCTTTGGTTTATGGCCATCCAAGAGGTGGTCAAACATTGAAATAATGGATTGACATGCCTGATGAATTAGATCTGCATCACGTACCAAATAATTTCCTATAGATTCATAATACGGTATCCGTAATTGTTCTTGGACGATATCTCCTTCGATTCAAAAACTCAGAAGACTCCCCTCCCCCTTTACTATTCATCATATGTTTAAGGGAAGGAAATGCGGTGGCTGATGCCCTTGCTTCCTTGCTTGTAGTAGTAGTTCTCATGTGAACAATTGCTATTTTTACAAGCATCTTCTTCCAAAGAATGTTTGGGGTAGCCTATAGATTGGACAAATCTGGTCTTTTTAGTCTGAGAGGCATGTAATTCTTCTTTTGCATGCATGTTTGTTTCCCCAAGCATTGTTTTTAGTACTCTGAGGAGTAAGGCTCATTACGCACCCCCCCCCCCCCCCCGCTATCTAGGTGTATCTTTTGCTAATTATTATTAATAAATTCTCCCTCCCACTGAGGTTCTCTTTAAAAAGAAAAAGCCACTCTATGTCCCTTTCCCTATAATAGATTGCTGCTGACAGATTAGGTTACGGTGAAGAGAAAGCTAAAGATCACTTTGTAAAATGCAATTCCAAGATTCAGAGTCAGCATTACCAAAAAAATCAAATAAATTAGGGAAGAACAAGTGATGAACCTGCTCAAGCAGAAGTGCCGCCTGAGACTCTTTGAGCTGTTCTTGCAGGGTTAAGGTTGTCTGCAGTAGGGACTGCTTCTCCACATCCATATTGATCCCAGCTGCAGAGAGCATCTCATGAACTGCCTGCACCAATTCTGCTGCTGACACTCGACCGTAGTGGAGATCTGTACCTGGCTGAAGCTGTTCATAAAAAGGACCTCTGTCAGCTTAATGCCTGATGCAGTGTATGCATCATCCACATACAAAGGCACACATTCTAGTACACGTGACTCAAATTAGAAGAGTGAGATGGGTGGGTCTCAATCTAAGAGATCTACAATAATCATCCTGATGAGATTATTCTAACAACCAATTTCGGTGAACCTTTATTGGACTGTTTTTTGGGACTCAAGCATTTCATTAGGTTGTAGTTACATGACAATTTAACCGCTTAGACTTTTGCAGCAATGGTGGGGCCAAACTGTTAAACCTCCTTGTACATTTGGATGCCTTAGAGTGGGCAGTCTCATGTTAACCTGGTTTTGCTATTTTATAAAAAAGAAGCCACATCAAACTGAACTAGTGTTACAAATCTCATTCTCGGGTTTTTATTGGCCGATGTTTTTCTTGGGAGATTTTCAAATCTAAATTTTTTTCCGGTATTTCTCGCTTAAATCTCGGCAATGATTAGAAATGTATATTAAAATTACATAAAATAGTGATAAATATCACCATGTTACAAAATTCATAAAACCAACAACATTGTGTAAATCTCGTGATATTTACGGAATAAAAAAAGGAAATTATATATCTCGCGACATTTTTAAAATATTGCGATAAAAACGGAATTTTAAACTTTAGATGTTTTTCTCAGGCGATTTGTAACAATGATCTGAACTAATACTTGGATGCCATTGGGTCAAAGTTGCTCATACCTGGGAAGATCCAATGCCCTCTCCAGCAGTTCTGACCTGTACATGCATCCTGTTGCCCACTTCTGTATGACCACCCACTGACAATCCTGCCGAGGAAGCCTCATTTGTCGCCGATATGCTTCTAAAAGAGAAAACCTGAGAAGAAAGAAGAGGTTCGGTCACCCCTGGCGTGGTTTCCACCTTCAACCTATAAAGTGCTTGACCTGCTGATGGTCTCACATCCTCTGGAACTGTACCGTACTTAAGCTTCTCTCCATCTTTTCCTGACCGCCAAGCCACTATTTCTCCAGTGTAAAAGGGTCTCAATGGGTGAAATTGCACATGATGAGCATCCTGTGGCAGTAGTTCCTTGCCTACCAACCAATTGCTTTCACCCATGGGCTCAGTTTCTCTTCTGTGAGAACCAAGTTTCAGCATATCAACAATTGCTTTCTCCGAATCTTCGGGACTGGAAAATAATGGTCCAATAGGTAATGGGGTTGGGGAGCCTAAAACCTGGCTAACAACAATTGCAATAACGTCGAAAACAGAAATATAATTTGGTGGTTCAGCAACAAAAATACAGGTTTTAGACTGGTTGACGAAGTGAAGAGTCCGATGTCGGAATCCATCCTCCCACCCTGGTATAATGGATTCCTTACTAACGCGGGTAATGTCTAAAAACATTGGAAGCAGCAAAAATCGAGTGTGGAGGCACCAAACAAACTGCATCTTATCTGCTACAGATATAAGTAAACTTTGTAACTGCTCCAAAGACACACTCTTGAATGCAGGTTTGTAACTGGCTACGCTATTGACAATAGTCCATACTGCAGCCTGAAGCGATCTGCTTGACAGCTTCTGTCTGACGGTTGCTAATGGAACTGACCCAATCATATCCAAAGCCTGCAACTGATCCTCATGATCTAGTTCCTGCAACCAGATGCAAAACAAGTCAAATGCCTGAAAAAATATACACTGGAGAGATCTATTGATGAATATTTAAGAAAAATTTCACAAGAAATGAAGCTTCATAGCAAATCATGTTACTACCTCCACAACCATGTCAGAAAGCATTTTAATGCCTAGCGTTGTACACATTCTTTCAGGAAGATCTGGGTGAACAAATCTTAGCCTGGAAGTATCTATGCTCCTGACAAATCGGGAGCCATAAGAATCAACATACACACATGATCTTGCATGAACAAGTCTGCACCCATCATCTGGAACTATGGCTTCGGATACCCAGTTGGACCCATCAGATAAATTTGCCTGAACAGTTCCGTCACAGATAAAGTGCAAAATCTCCATTACTGCACGAAGTTCATTTGGATTTAGATGCTGGTATCCACATGATTTCTGGAGATTCAACAGAAGATCCTTTGCACGGACAACTGATAGCACGTCTTGAAGCCCCAAGTCCTTGAGGATCTTTATAAAAGGGAGATATAGTGTAGGAAGTTCAAATGCAAATGGGGAGAGTTTCACAGTCAGACGCACAAAAAGAGAGCTGGCCGTCACCAAGCGTGTACCATTTGCAACTGGCATGAATGCCACTCTCTGCAACTCTGCTATATCTGCAAAAATGGAGAGGAGAGGGAGAATAAGACGGTTCAGATTACAGTTGAAAACTTGAAAAAATCAGCTGGTAATCAGCTTAGACAAGCCATTTTTGGGACTACAAAGTGAAAAAGTTGCGACCCAGCTAGGAAGCAAGTTTTGTTGGTTGCTATCTCAGCCTCATTATCACGGTAAATAAATATAGGCCTATCTGGAATATAAATATTCCTTCAATTATAATGAAGTCTTTTTATCTATGCAGCTTCAGTAGTTGTATTACAAGCCACACCATCACATTCCAGAAGATATCCATTTACACACTCTTGCTTTTTTACTTGATCATCATATGGCCGCATAACTAAGAACACATATACAATGGTGGATATTCTATCATTTGGATCTCCCGTGAAATCACATTGCAGAAAGCATAAACCAATTATTTCTAGGTTATCTGCCTGATATGTTACAGTGATATCCACTAAACCCTGGATATGTATAATTATACGTTTTATGGCTTCAAATACCATTCCTGGGTTACTTTGAAAACTCCTGAGTAAGCCAACCACAAAACTTAGGGTAGTCTTGTACACAACATTGCGTACATAAGGCTACCTACAGCTTGTGCATATGTCATGGATTTCATTTCGTTTATTTCCTATTAAATTATAGGTGTCATTCTTTCATACAATTACATTCAGGGTGATTCTAGAGATTTGTAGGAGTCCACTTAAAATTTTTTCCAAGTAAGTTTTTCAAACAAACTTAAATATTCTTTCTCTAGAAATTTTAATCCCTAATACCTATGCATGCTTCATCCATATCTTCCATTTCGAATTTGCTTTTTATCCATTCTTTCATTTCTATGAATTTTTTTTAATCACTTTCAGCTAGAAATATATCATATACATAAAAAAGAGTGGATACAATGGTCAAAATTGCTTGCTACAAAGCCATATGTTTTGTCTGCATTGCGAAAAGTATAATACCAATACCCAGAGCTTTGCTTTAGAATTTAGACCATATAGTGATCTTCTAAATTTGTATACCATATCCTTTTTGCCTTTTATTTCATATCCTTCTTGTTGTTTCATATAGATTTCATCATTTCATTCACTATTAAGAAAAGATGTTTTTACACCCATTTGATGCAATTTAAGTCTAAGTGTGGCACTATGGACATTAATATTCTAATTGAGTCAAATTTTAATACAAGGGAATACATTTCTTGATACTCTATTTCCTTTTTCTTATATATCCCTTAGATACTAATCTAGCTTTATATCCATCTAATTTGAGTCTCTTTTAGAGAATCTATTTGCTTTCAATCATAGTTACAAAGTACGGGTACAGGTACAGGTATAATACGACAATGATCCATTCGGGAACTACAGGGAAAAATTGAAAATAATTAATAATCATAAATAAATAAAAATCATGATATTAACTCATTTGAAATATTTTTTTTTAAAAAACAACAATGTAGATAAGATCATTTTTAAAAAAAAACAACAATGTAGATAAGATGCAATGAGAAGGGAGCAACCATTTTTTTTCTCGAACGGAAAAAATCCACCATTTTGATAACTATCATAAGATATGCCATGCAATCTATTCCATTTTCAGCTACAATATTTTCTTTGGCTAGCTACAACACATCCCCCGATATCAATGTTTAGAACCTTGCTCTCATGATCCTAATGGGATCCTAAGGAGAATAATTCTATAATCACATTCCGAGAAGAAGACCGAGTTCCCAGATCCTCCATTTCTTTAGATAGTCTTTCGCTTTTGGAGATTTATTTCTAGCCGGCTATTTATTAAAGTAGACAGACAAAAAGAAAATAAGTTCAAGGACCAATTAATGTGTACCCAATGTAACCACTAATCCCAAAAGCCCGGACTGATGGGAAGGGCACAATTTAAGTATTTATCATTTGGCATATAACAGACCACCACGCTTCCGTAGCCGCCGTCCACAGCGACTTTCACTCTGGGGCGGGGCACTTCTCCGGCATTTTTTTCATAACCCTCCCGAGGTAGCCCTTTCTGCGGAGGCTTTCACTCTGAGGCAGAGCTTTTCTCCGGCCTTTTTTTGCATAGCCCTCCCCAAGTAGCCCTTTCTGTGACTCTAACTCGTGACATGGTGTTTGACTCGGATGTGGGACTCGAACATGGGTAGAACTCACCCTTGAAAACCGGCTTACAAGGGAAGGGTGCCAAAGAGCTTATATACACAAGGCCAAGCCCATACTTAACCGATGTGTGACAATTGGGATCCTAACATACCACCACGCTACGCAGTCGACGTCCACAACGACTTTCACTCTAAGGTGGGGCACTTCTCAAGGACCTTTGTTCCCGTAGCCCTCCCTAGACAACCCTTTCAGAGATGACGACCACAGAACTGCAGCTCATCCTCGACGTGGTATTGGCTCTAATACCAAATGATACAAACCTATGGGTACCCTTGAAAACTGGCTTAAAAAGGGAAGGGTGCTCAAGAGCTTATATACACAAGGCTAGGGCTTGCAAAGGGCCGGGGTCAGCCCTACCCTTCCCTATAAGAGTAGGGCTCTAGCCCGGACCTAGCCCTTCAAGGGCTGGGGGCTGGGCCAAAGGGCTGAAAGAAAGAGTGAGAATTTTTTTGTTATTTGAGATGAGATTTTTTTTCTACACCGACAGTCAACTTGACATAGAAAAAGATACCCTCCTCTTTTATCCGGGCTTGGGACTGGCATTGCAACAAAAAGAGAAGAAATGGAAGGAACTTGGGGCATGGGCATATATGACTGGTAGTATAGCTAATTATTGGTTATCAAGTTGTAGAAACCAGTAAGAGCATGACCATGCAAACTAAGTGACTAACACTACTCGGTAATGATATCACTTGTACTTCGCCTCGATAGTAAAACACAAACCTACCTTTTTAGCCCTTTGATCTACAAGAGAATTTTCCCTCCGTTGCACAAAGATGTTCCTAACGAAGTCCTAAAAGTAAGGTAATTTCTGGAATAGAGGAACCTTCTTCTTTTCTTTTCTTTTTTGTTCCTCATTTATGGGTCAGTCTGCATCCTGCAAATATGAACCCATTTCCTCAAGAATTTATATAAGATAAAGAGCTCCGGTTCAAGAGATAACTGAAGCTCCTATTCATTTTGTTGGATTGGTATGATTTCAAGCTTTGGTGGAATATTCAGCAAATATCCGCAATGAACTTTGTTATGTTGGTGAAAAAAATGGATAAAAAAAGAAATGAAAGAAAACCCCAAATTCACAATTTTTAGTCATGAAACAAGAGAAATGCAGACATGTCATCCACATTGACATATAACTTAATGATTTGCAGCAGAGACAAAAAAATGAGGTAGTACAACCATTCTATTCATCAGCAAATCAAGAAAGTTTTCCATTTTTCAAGTTTCAAACTGCATAAAAACATTACCAGCAGATATTTCAGATTAGTTGTGCTAATATCCTCTTTTGTCTCGGTAGCAGAAAACAACCCCAGCTTGCTTATCATCTCTTCGCACTGCTGCAAAGCTTTGCATCCCTTCCTCACCGAAATGGATACCCTCCTCTGTTAGGGTTAGGGTTAGGGTTAGCAAGAACATACAAGGCTTTTATAGAGTTGAGTTTGTGAAAGTACACATATAACCCTACAATTAAACTATTTAAGAGGGTTATATGTGTAATTTCATAAATATAATATATATATATATATATATATGTATATATCAGTTATATGTGTAGGATTATAAACATTAGCTACGGGCTTCAAAGGGCCGGGCAAGGAGGGTGCCCTAGCCCGGCCCAACATAACAAGGGCTTTGAGTTTTTGGGCCCTGCCCGGCCCAAGGGCTGGGGAAGGGTCGGGCTTTGGCGGGCTAGGTACCCTTCGACAGAGGCTGTTTTGACACCCCTACACAAGGCCAAGCCCATACTTAACCGATGTGGGACAATTGGGATCCTAACATATTGAGTTAGTAGATTACGTAGGAGGGAAAGAGAGTCTTATAGAAATATGAAGTTGGGGAAATATATCATTTATTGTTATTTTGCTAATTATTAGGGTGGAGATCTTTGAGATCCTCAGTTTTAGGAAGTTTAGTAAGAGTCTCTTGTTTTAATTATAAATAGGTGCAATTGCTTGAGAGAAGGAATTAATAAAAAATACTTCTAAATTCTTAGGAGATTGATCTTCTTGAAATGATCATTATTGTTTTTATCTTGTCAGGATCCAGGATCCTAACAATTTGGTATCAAAACAGGCTACGAAGAACTACGCACTTTGACGGAGATGGCACCATTGGGTGTACCAACTTGCAGGGAATTAGATCAAGCAATTAGAGAGATGAAGGAGACGATAGACCGGCAGTTCGAAAAGCAAGGGAAGGAAGTGCGTGACTTCCAATCTTCAATCCTTCATTCAATTGAAGCCCTTTCTCATAAGTTCGATAAGATCGTCGCTTCTTCTAATGCTAACAATTTGGTGGTGCGAAACGGAGGAGACTCAATGACCAACAATGTAATTAACTATCCCCTACGATGGGGCCATTACTTATCGAGTTACCACGATTCGGAGGCAATGACCCTCCAGTGTGGGTCTATATTGCCGAACAATATAAAAAGTACCACAAAATATCAAATGAGCAGATGGTAGCCATTGCTACAATTCATTTAATTGGTGATGCAGCCATGGTACCAATGGGGCGAAAAGACCGTTGGTGAGCTAACATGGCAGCAATTCACCAAGGCTTTGTGTGTACGCTTTGGGCCAATAGATGGTGGTGATCCCGGTGGTAATCTCTCCAAACTTCGCCATGGTGCTTCGGTACGTGAGTACCAAACTCAATTTGAGCAGTTGGCAAATCGTTCACCAAAGTTGCCCGAATCATTCCTAGTAAGTTGCTTCACATACGGATTGAAGGATGAGATTCCAGTGGGAGTTAGAACGCTAGAACCTAACTATTTAGGGCAAGCCTTCACTCTTGCTCTAGTGCAAGAAGAAACAGTGATGGTTAAACAAAAAAATTTACAACCACATGACTTGATGTCTAGCAACAATCCCAAGGAAGGGGGATCGATTCCTAAACGGCTCACTCCAACAGAGATGTATGAGGGTCGAAAACAGGGTTTGTGTTTCAATTGTGATGAATAGTTTCAGCCCAGACATCATTGCAAGGCACAACTTGCTATGTTGGAGGGGTTTATAGTGGAACAAACTAGAGAAGGGCAACCGGAAACTGACGAAGAAGAAGCCAATGGGAATCGTTGGAATCGCTATAACTAAGAGTTTCTTTTTTAACCCTTGAGGACAAGGGTACTTTAAGAGGGAGGGAGTGTTGGGAACTTTCTTTCTTTACATATAAGACTAGTAGAGAAATAGGAAGTTGGGGAAATATATACTTTATTGTTATTTTGCTAATTAGTAAGGTGGAGATCTTTGAGATCCTCAGTTTTAGGAAGTTTAGTAAGAGTCTCTTGTTTTGATTATAAATAAGTGTAATTGCTTAAGAGAAGGAATTAATAAAAAAACCTCTAAATTCTTAGGAGATTGATCTTCTCGAAACGATCATTATTGTTTTTCTCTTGTTAGAACTATCTTTTCACAAAGACAAAGGGATTGGGGACCCTAACACCTTCCTTGCTCTATAACTGAATCTTTTTTTTTTCTTTAAAAAAAGTGTCAAGTTTGTGTTTTAATTTTCAGATTTCAAGATAACCAATCACACCTTAAACCAATGTTAGTAATCACCCATAAACCACCAAAACAACCCATGTCGTAATCCAACCAAAACATCATTCAGCCATTGTTATATAGCTTAATGGAATCATAGTTATTGGGTTTAACTGCATCACTTATCCGTTAAACATGTATAAGGTTTGAACCTGTCTCAATAATCAGAATCATTTTCTATATTATCTAGCACCCTAAGTTCTATCATTTTGGATGCTCTCTCGAGCTATGCATGTAAGCATCCCCTTAAACTATTGTAGGACCTACAAGACCTCTTGTCACCTACTAGAGAATTCTCCATGAAACCCCCAAAGGAGATGACCAAAACACCCACAATTTTTGCAAAAGATTACCAAAATTTCCCAGAGTTGGAAATATTATTATTAAAATACCCTTATCCATTTAAAAAAGGATACTTATATCTCATATTTTTCAAAAAATATTTTTTCAGGTACAATTCGGTCCCTTTTAGACTTACAATGGCTTTAAAAGAGGGAAATGACTTTAAACTAATATAGTGTGACATATTTCACTATAGGGATTGTATTTTGAAATTAGGGGTTTGGGGCTAAAAGCTTTAGTAGGTGGAATATCTATACAGGCAATATATCTATCAAATTCATACAAATATGCATCAAAAAGGGATGTTAAACCCCAAGAGGAAAGTTGCAAAAATTGGTTTTAGAAGCTCTGTTCAAAACTGGTAGCAAAATAACTACCACCAGATTTATTTTCAAGCCTAGTTGCAAATGTTGGTAGCTATTCTTAGCATGTTTTGGGTGAATATTGTTTAAACTATCTTAGCATGTTTTCATTTATGATTTGCTTCCAAATAGGCAGTTTTTCCAGTTCTAGAATGATTTCCTTAAATAGCATGTCATTTTGATTAGGACTTTTAGTAGGGCTTCCATCTTAGTCTAACGTGGATTTAGGAAGTAGGTAACAACAAATTTAGCAGGAGTCTAAGGGTGCCTAAAAGGTTAAAACCTTCACTTGTTCCAAACATTCTAGAAATTGAATATGGATTAAAACGTTTGTAGTTTGACTAGCCAAAACAAATAAAACTGATCACAACAATTTTTTTTTGCACAAGTGTTTTTTTTCCTTCTAAGTCATCACTAGGTAGCTAAAACACATCAAATACTCTTAAAACTTTTTTAAAAATCACCACAATTCCCAAAAAGAACAGATTTCTAAAAAACAACTTTTTTCTGACCTGGGGGGAGGAACACTGTTCATCGCATTATTCATAAACATTGCTCACGAATACTCCATTAAAAAAAGGAAAAAAAAAGAACATGGCCTTTTCTTCCAGCTCTGATACCAAGTAGAAATATGAAACCCTAGTTTTCTAGGTTAGGAAGAAGTTTTCTACTAATGGGTACACAAGAGTACTCTACAAAATAAAACAAGGGACTATGGGCATATTAACTTAGGCCCATCACATCATCTAATAACCCTCTCCTTCAACAAAACAGCCTTCTGAGTTAGGCATTTGAAATGAGGATTGTCAATGATCAATAAGCCTATACGTGCGAGTAGCAGATCCAAAATAAATGAATCTTCATTTGATGGCAAAGGATCCATTGGCCCTAAAGAATCGCACAGGTCCTTAGGAATGGAGATGCTGTAATCTGATATTGATCCAAATTGTTTATAAAGGGCTTTAAGGAAAAGAACCAAGGCCAGGGCAGGTACTAAAGCCCAATAGGAGAGATCTCGCAGCCTTGAGGATCCTGAGGATATCCTTCTCCACTAGACACAACTCCTGGAGGAAAATTACCCTGGGGAATTGAAAATATAGGGCTGGGAACGCAACAAGACATTGGCGAACTCTTTCCCCTACACGCCATCATCTAATTGTCTTGAGAGGAGGTTTTTTTTAACAGCCCGATAAATGTCATACCTCCCAAATCTACCACACCTCCACCCACGATTTTACAAGACTGATCACCTTGCTTCCCCTCTAAAAATATCATGCGCCTGGATTTACGATTTCTTCGACTGCTACGCCTTAAACTGAAGTTTGATTTGAGGGGCAGATGGAATAGAAAACACAATAGAAGATTAGTTTCCCCATTGGCTACCAGACCCTCCTTGGGCAGAGAACCCCTTACCATCCGAAGCTTGACGAGTAACTCTCTCTCATCCTCTATAGGACCATTGCAAGGCACCAATGGATGCACAACACATTTCTATTTTTAAAATCACCTTTCATTCCCAGCAATATCCCCTAGAACGAGCCAAGGCTCTCGAAAACCGCCTTACTACCTGGCAACAGAACCGATATTGATACAGGGTAAGTGGATTATTTCCCTTGGATTAGAACCATCCTCGGGATGATTGAGAGGTTCACCTTCTTCACCTTTAACCTCGCCATGACCAGGTCCGAGATCAACTTCAAGGGGCCTACCACATCACTCCCCAATAATGGCGAGCATGTCTCATGCCAAAATTGAAAGGGAAGACCCGAAAGCATAGCCAGAAGCAAGATACCAGAGGTTGTCAAAACTTAACGCATTAAAATTTGGCCACCAAGCATTAATCATAACCTGCACTCCCAAAGGTAACCAAAAGGATCACTCTGGCTATATCTTCGAACAGTTGATGGGTTTTTTACGAAGATTTCATCCAACGGAATCAAAGCATTAACGTACCTTACAAAAAATAAAATAACTTCGTGTTCCAGGAGCTTCCAACCTACCACTAGAGTGATAAAGACGCATACCACTTCCAAATTCCAACAGCCTGGAGCGTTAAAGGGTTGGCTCCCTTGAGATGACGAAAATGATGGATTTGAAAACCTGAATTCTTTTCACAATGATTATTTTTTAATTTGTTATTATAAACCACACCCTGAGGATGTAATGATTTTCTCTGAATAAATACCCTCATGGCTTCGTCAACCATTCTCCACCCATCCATCTTACAACCTTCTAGGAAATTGATCCAACTTCTAACTATCGGAAATAGGAAACAATATTGTGACTTGTGAGGGATATTATTGATCCAAATCCATTGCTTATCCTCTCCACTAAAAGCAAACTAAGAAGACATTGGAGCTTCTCTGCATGAAATATGCCTCTATTTCGTTAAGACATTCCACCATAAACTTTAACCACCACTAAAAAGCAGATTCTTCCAAGCATAGCTCCACCGATAATCAAGGTAGTACATTTTAGTGTCCGTGTATACTTTGATACTAGGGAAGTTGAAGCATTTTGAGAAAGTTTAAGCAAGTTTAAGGAAACACTAAAATTAAATAAATGCTGGAAAAATTAAGGAAACGTTGAAAATCAAGACTAAAACTATAGAGAATGAATAACTAAGCGTATGTACACATCAATAACTCATTACATACATAAAAAATAGAAGCACGTATATTATCTAATATAAGAATCATGCGAAATAACATGCGTTGTTTGAAACTTTGAAGCAAATGTGCACATACATGAGTATTTATATTATAATACATTTATGAAAATAAGTATCACAATATAACACTCGAAAACTCTCAAATCAGGAGTCTGACTCATTACTACATAGAGCTCTAATTTGGGGCTCAAAGTCATCATTTGTCTTCTGACGAATGAGTTCACAAAGTTGTTGCTCTAGGTAATGGTTGCATTGAGCCCAAGATGTGTAACTCTGGTAGCAATAGGTACACTCTAAACTGTACTGCTCTTACAGTCGAGCATCAATACCCATTACATCCCTAATTATGGGTGATCTGGGTGATGAGCTACACTACAATCATTTTAAAAGACCCATAGTCTTGCTCATAACCAAGACTATCTGTAGTAACATATCCATAAGACCCATAGCAATAATTATAGGCCCCATTCATCATTCTAATAAATGAGTAAGACCATTTGCAGTTTAGCTAGCACTCGGTCCAAGCTTTGAGTCTTCAAACGACCTAAATATTTTATGATTTATAACTAACTATAATATTTTAAATAAATTTATTTCAAAATATATTTTGTAAAAATAATTAAATAGTTTTCAAAAAAATTCCCACCCAGCTTGTTGCTCAGTTCAAGAATAACTAATGCATAAGCATACAGATATAACCTAACATATTTCTTAAATTACTGTAGCATGTATAATAAAAATATCTCTAATTAATTATGAAATTAAAGATTAGAAAATATTTTTTCCCGATAAAGAAGAATAATCCAAAATTAGATCGGGTTCATTTAATTAACATTCAAATGGGAACATTGAAGCTTAGTGTAAAAGTTAGTGGAATTCCGGTTTTCTACAATTTTTCTCAAATTTCATCTACAAATCTAATTTGAATCCCTAAGATATATGGAAATGCATAAATTTATGGGTGTTTTTATGCATAATGTTGGAGTTGAATTACCAAAAGGTTAAGTTTAGAACCCTCCAATGTAGTAATTGATCAAGAAAATAGGAAAAAGGGGGCTTTTGAAAAAAATAGACTTTTCTCAACAAAAACATATGTAATTAGTCGAATTTGGTTCATGTCGACCAAAGTCATGTAAAATATATAAAGGTTTTCTAGTTTTCAGTCGATATTACCAAACCGTTAACAAAACTATTGACACATAATGTTGAAACCCTGTACTAGTTACATTCAAGTGGATATTGTTCATCAATAACCAAGCCGACAATATTTCACCAAAGTTTACCAAAACGTGTCGATTTTGTAAACCACACAGGTAGGTTTCATGTCGACACCCATAGAAAGGAAGAGTTTCATAGGAAACAATAGGAAATGTGTCGGGAAATACCATAATTTTGATGTCACGGGTAGATTTTGTGTCGATACCCAAGGAAATGGAAGCATTCCGTAGGAAACATGTCGATGTTTTAAACCATGCCAATAATCGACAGCATGTTCAATGATCCCGAGAGACACCCCATTCTCCCCATCTTCTTCGATGAAATCAAAAGTTTGTGATTCTAACAAAAAGATCTTATGCCTCATGGTAAGATCACTTAAGAACTATAGATCTTGTAAGCTGCTTGTAACAAAGCACCAGGAAGATATCCAATCTAGAATGATGCAGATAACATGCTCAATGGGGAGGGAAGCTCCTTCGAACACTCTAACCGGTAAAGGAGCCTTAGAGGAATTTAACTGCTACTTTTGAGATATCAAGGAGGGCATTGGAGGAACTTATTTTGCTGGATCATCTTATATTATGTCCCGTATCCAGCAACCATATGATTATTTTTAAGTGATCCTGATGTATGCAGAATTTTATTTCTTTGTTTGCTTATTCTATTCAAATTTTCCTTTCCTTTTTATGAGAAAAATACATGTGAAGTTTGGAGAAGATGTTGATATCTGCTTTTGAAGTGTTTTAAATTTGTATATGTTTAATTTGATTAAATTTGGACCTTAGGTTATCATTAATCAGAGGTTTAATTTGATTAATTTGCTTAAAATCCGATCTAGAGGGCAAACCAGAATGGAATAGTCCCAAATTTGATCCTTGGATGGGACCTAATTCCAGCTACATATTAGATTTGGCAATGGTGATTTCCGATTGGGCCTATCTACACCATTGATTGTGCCTTGGTTTGCAATCTGATTTTTTTATGGCACAATCGACCAGGGTTACCAAGTTCGCTACATGCTATAGCGAATTGTGAACCGAGTGAACCCGAACTAGTTCGTGGTTCGGTTCAGATTGGTTCATGAAATTGAGTGAACCACATATAGGTTTCAAAACAATCTTGGTTTGTCAATTTTTTATTCAAATTCACAGATATTTCTCTTTAGGTTCGGTAAATTTTTTTACTTTGAGTTCACAAACCGTTCATAAAAAGGCATTTTTTATTTTTTTTTCAAATAAGTATGTGTAAAATATTGTTTACATGCTTAAAAGATGTATATTTTTATAATATAATATTTTTTTTTGTTTTATATGCTTAATTAGTAGCGAACCAAACTAAAGAACCTAAGCAACCGAAAAACGAATTATCTCATCATACCCCTAGTGAACCGGGTTCACTCTAGAGTGGCGAACTGCGAACCCGAATTCGAACCAAGCGCACCGATGAACCAGGTAACATTGCGATCAATTCCTTATCGAATGAATCAGCCCATGAAATTTGGTACTTACATGTTTTTCGACCCTCTGAGATCAACCATGATCTCTGATCTCCTTTCTACAATCAATCTAGGGTATTTGCAAATATAGGCTAAGATATGATTTAGACCCTATGATTAGATGCCATACATTTTTCCCCTTAATTTTTATTTTATTTTATTCTCTGTTAGATTTGGAGTACATAGCAAAAAACTGGGACTATTTTGGATTCAGGAAGACCAAGTTATGGCCCGGAAAGGTTCTATTTGTGAAGCATAGAATCAAGGACTGTAGCTGGTGTTGTTTAGAACACCGAAAGCTATTGTTTCTTCTCTTTTGCGCACTGGCACTGCTTCAAATACCGACAACTACTATTTCACCTATATTTCATTGTGGCACTAGTTTGAGTGCCAACAGAGTAATTCGCAAGCTTATTACAAGTTGGCAACAGTGAGATTACCCCAACATGGTTTGCTGCATTTTCAGCACCCTGTAATCTCGGAACTTAGGCCCCAAGGCCCTTTATTTTTGCAGCTTTCCTATAATTTAAAATTTTAAAATTCTGTTATTAGTGTCCTTAGAATCTTAGTTTGCCTTAAGGTTAGCCTAAGTGTAGAGCCCCGAAACTTTTGTCCATGTATTAGAACTTGTGCCAAGGTTTTAAGCCTTTGTAATCCTTTTTTTTTTTTATTGGAAATCTTTTGTAGTTTTAATAAGTTATTAAGAGAATGTATTATGGTATGAAAAAGGCCTTAGGAATATTCATGGGTGTCAAAACAAAGGATGGAAAGGGTTTTAAGTGTTAAAAGGAAAATGTCTTAACACTACCCTCAACTTTGAAAAGCTCTAGTTCGCTCATATTTGATTGGAATAGAGTGATTCTTGAATTTTCAGAAAGGTATTGGAACCCTCTTCAAGGTTCATATTGATCACTTTTCCGGATTTTGAGTCGAGGTAGAGTCAAACGTCCGATTTCCGGAATCGGATCTGCTGCAAAAACGGGTTAATGAAACCCATTCGCATGTCAGTCAGCTTTAAGGGCAAAATGGTCCAAGGATAAAGAAGAATTATAACAAGTGCAAAACATAAAAGTTGTTCTCATTTGAAAGACGAATGCAACGCAAGTTGAATCATCAAAATCCAAAAAGCGAGTCAAAAGTTATGGCTGAAATACAAAAACGCGAAAAACTGTAAACTTTCTGCAAAAGTTGCGATCGCTCGTAAGGACCCTACGAACGATCGTAGCAATGCTACGAACGATCATAGAGTTGCTACGATCGATCGTAAAGCCCTGAAATTGCAGTAAACTCACTGGAGAAGCTAAGATTGATCGTAGGAACCTACGAACGATCGTAGATACGCGATTTTACTTCTTTTTGTGCGATTGTTTTTGGGGTTTTCACCCCTTTACCTATAAATAGAGGATCATTAGAGGGTTTTTGGTTTACCCTAAACCTACAAAGAGAGTTTAGAGAGAAAGGGAAAGGAAGGAGGGTTTCCAAGAGAGATTCAACATTGGGTGACCTAGATCATCACCAAATCCTTGGATTCTTCAAATCCAAGGCCTGGCACACAAGCAATACCTTCTCCAAGCTCGGCAGCGACTCCATTCATGATTTTGAGGGTTTTTCCTCATCCATTTAAGGTCGGTACCTCTATTCCCCAACTTGCCATGTTTTTCTTCATTTTCTCATAATGCTTCCACATTTGCTTGCTTTTCCCTAAAAGTTCACATAATATGAGACGATTTTTTTAAATGGAGGTTATGGATGGTTGTGATATGATGAGAAAATAGAAAGAGTATTATACACATAACAAACACAGATGAAATGTTTGATGAAATGTAAAGGATGAAAACAAGAATAAAAGACTTAAGGAAATAGTGAACACCAAGTGTTTGATGAAACGTATGTGTGAGAAATTAAACTAAGATTTTGACATTATGATTTATGGATGATATGAGTTTTACTCGCTTTCTAGAATAGCATGATTGTAGATTTACTCGTTTCCTAGAATTGCATGCTTATAGATTTAATTGTTTTTAATAAATTGTTGCCTTGAAGTGATATGTTCAATTGCTCCATGTGTTGAAATGTACACGACCCACGAGCACGACATGTCGATCATGAACAAGGATTTTCAAACATGAACACCGGGTTTTGATTTCACGAAAGACAAGAATAAAATTACTCGATTCACGAACACCATGACAAGGCCAAACGTAAGGGTTGGTAAAAAGGTAGGGCAGATTCTCGGGTATGTCCTATCTTGTTTTTCACAAGGACAAGCAAGATGTTAGTGCGCCTTTCAAGCATGCATGTTTCCATGAAGGGTGCTTGCACTTGACTTCAAGTTGCTTCTATTGCATTTTCGCTGAAGAGAGTTTACACTCCCGACTTCAAGTAGTTTGACATGTTTTGCTGAAGGGAGTTTACACTCCCGACTTCAAGTTGTTCAAGGGCACTAACATCCCAAGCATGCATGACAAGCAAGCACGTTTAAATCCAAGCAAGCATGTGCATATCATGTCATGATAAGCATACATGCATTTGCATTCATGATCATGCAAGCAAGTTTTTACAAGTACAAGACAAGAATAAGACATGACAAGACAAGTGACAAGACAAGTTTTCCAAGCTCGAAAACATGATTTAAATGTAAGAAACAAGGCAAGACAAGTACACGAGAATTTACCGAGGTTTCACTGATCATGATTTCAAGCATGCATGGATATCAATTTTGTTAGTAGTAGGTACCCGCTAAGTATTCCACGCTCAGCCGTACTTTTGATGTCGGCAGGTACTAGTGGAGCAACTGCTCCTTTTGACATATGTGCTCCCGATCCATGGGAGGAAGAAGAGTACATCGAGGAGGTACCTCAGGAGGAACCTTATGGTGAGGATGGGGAGAAATGGCCCTATCTAAATTATGTCTAGTGAACATTGAGAGTGGCAAGAGAGAGAGACTTGTGTATTTTGCGGTGGGCATGTCCACCTTGTCTTTTGGATATTGTATACTTGGGATATATTTGTTTATAGATATACGAGACAGATATTTTGTTTCCGCTGTGTTATGCATTCGCTTCCAATATGCATGCTCTGACTCTCTTTTGCAGGATGGCTTAGCAAGTCATGTCAAGTCTCGTCCAAGATTCACTCTAACTCTTAGGGTGGGTTTTGGGGCGCGACACTAAGCTTGCCCATACCATGCTCCATCGCTAAACGAGCTTAAACTATTTAAGCCATTCAAAAATAAAAATAAGACATAATTTTAAAAAGAAACCATAAAATACAAAGATCTAAAAAAAGAGAGTTATGCATGACTGGGACTACGTGTGGCTTGATCCCATGCAAATGGGTATGTAGGTGGAGTGGGTTCAACTGCCATATATTAAAAATTTAGGTTAGTTTCCTTTTTTGCTATTTTGGTGATTCTTGCTACTTTAGGAAGTTTCATTTTCCAAAATTAGCACGTTACCATTCAGGGTGAATATTGCTTACTGTCTTAGCATATTTTCATTTATGATTTGCTTCCAATTAAGTCTGTTTCGAGTTCTAGCACGAAATCCTTAAATGGGATGTCATCTTAATTATGAATTTTAGTGGCGTTTTCATCTTAGTCTAACTTGGATTTAGAAAGTAGGTAACTCCTATTTAGCAAGTATTAAGAATGCCTAACACCTTCCCTTAGCAAAAATTTCTTACCTAGACCTTCTACTTGAAGGAAGACCATTCCATTTACCATTAAATAGTTTATGGTTCCTATTTTCCCTTATAATTAGAATAGGTGGTGACTCCAAATCCTTGCCATTTTGGACATTATTCAAAATTAGGAAACATTCTTATGTAGGACGACGATCGAAATCCGTTGCTCGCAATGCACACATTGAACAAGGTTTTAAACTTCAATTTTGTGGGAGACCTTGCACAATGGAAATGGAAATTTTTGTGACAAATTCATTATTAAATCTCGATTCGACAAATGGGTAAAAATTACAAAAAAAATATATATATAGAAGTTTCAATGATATTTTAGATAATGTTAGACATCAAAAACATACAAATAATAATAATAATAATCATGTGCACTAATAAAAACAATAGGCATGTATGATACTTTGACATATATAATTATAGTAATACATTGTTTATACATCTAATAGTCATAGAACATATGTAGATGAACTTCAATAGTGTTAACATATGATAAACATTCTGATGTTTATAAGTTTTTCTTTATTAATAAGATGTAATTTCATTATTAAAAACAATTAGTTTTAGCACCATAGTGATCATGAAAGCTTAGGTGTGGAATGATACTAGAAAAAATTCACCCAGTTGACATTGAACAAGGTTTTAAACTACAATTTTGAGGGAGACTTGGCACAATGGAAATGGGGATTTTTGCAAGAAATTCATGATTAAATCTCGATTTGAAAATTGGATAAAATTATGAAAACATGGATATCAATGATATTTTAGAAAATGTTAAAAAATAAATTAGACCTAAAAAACATACAAAAATAATAAAAATCATGTGCACTAATAAAGACAATTTGCATGTATGATACATTGAGATCTAAAATTACAGTAATACATTTTTGATGCATCTAATAGTCATATAACACTGTAGATAAACTTAAATACACTTTTGTAATAACTTTTTCTTATAATAAATACACTTTTGTTTTCTACCTATGCTTTAGTTAGTAATGCACTGATATAATCAACATATTTAAACAACCATATGTAGTGGCTTACTTATTACATATCTGTTATATTTGTTTTACATATAAAGACTACTGGATAAAGAAATAATTATTTTTATAATAAATAATTTTAATTTTTTCTACCATGAAAATTTTTGGGCACTCTATAAGTTGGTCTTCGGTGTGTCATATATATAACTTAGTGCCTAAACGTTAAAATTTAAGACGAGATCATTTTTGGAGGAGAAACTATGCCATTTTGGGATCTCCATGCTCCCTGGTTGGAACTTTTAAGGGGATCCAAATGGTTTGGACTCGAGTAGGCTGGAAACAGGATCTCCATGCTCCCTGGTTGGAACTTTTAAGGGATCCAAATGGTTTGGACTTGAGTAGGCTGGAAAAAAACATACAACCAAAAGCAAAAAGAATGGGTTGTGAATATTTTTTTTCCCTGTCTAAGTAATGAAGCCAAACAATCATTTTTAACTTCATTGAAACGCATCATACATTTATAAATCTAATTAATGCATGTACATTCTTAGATCCACATGGGAAGAAAAACAAAAAAGTAGAAAAACCTTGTATTTTAAATTTCTGAAACCATGATTATCGTTGATTTCTTTCAAATTTTATTGATGATTCCATGAATAGAGTTGTGGATTTTCATTCTCATACAAACAAACAAACTAAATTTTAATAAGGACTCTATACAGCCAGATGGAAATCAGTGTTTGGTGGAGATTTCATATTTTTACCGTGATATAGCAATTGTGAAAGGTGGTAATTTAATAATAAAGACTGACTTAAAATATCACAATATTTCACAGAGCATGAAATATCAGGCAATATATTCAAATTTTCATATGAAAAATTGAGACTAGGGGAATATGTTTCATTTCATTAATGTAGGAAAAAGTGTTTTAAAAAGTGAAGGCTTGAGACAGTGCATTTGGACGAGATGTATGAGGCTTGAGAGGTTAAACCTCACACTCCCTCATTTTACAAGTAAGAAGTTGATTAGAAATGAGAAATGCAACTTAAAGATTAAAAAAGTAGAAAAGACAATGACATATAATCTTATAATAGATAATGAGTTAAAATATCACAATAATTCACATAATGTAATATACCATCCTAATACTAGGAATTTTCATATAGAGAATTAGTAACATCGGGAATTGCCTTACTTTTTATTTCAGTGAGGGGGAAACGATGTTTTAATGTTGAGTCGTCTATCCGATACCAAATCTTAAGGTTCGGGACGGAAGAATATGAACTAGAGATGGAAAGGATCAATTCATTCTGAGATAACTCTACTCAGCTTTGTGGGATACTTCTATTTTTGTAGTTTCTTACAGGGTAGTATGGAATCCTAGTATTCCATCGAAGATTGCATTCCTTCTGGACCTCATTCTTAGACAAAATTCTCACCTTAGACCATTTAAAGAGTAGGGGGCTGTAGATTTACTAACAGATGTTTTATGTGCATGGCCAAGGAATAATCGGTAGATTACTTGTTTATCCATTGTCCTCGGGTTAGCAGAGTGTGGGGCATTTCCTAACAAGCTTAGGGGTATCTTGGATTTCCCATTCTAACTTTCAGCTCTTAGTCTCCTATTGGTTTTTGAAAGATACAGACTCTGTCTAAGAAAGGATTTGGAGGGATCTCTTGGGAGCCATTTGCAGGGGCGTGTGGGAGGAGAGGAATAGGAGACTGTTCGACAATAGCGAGGCTTCGAGGGAAAGAATTATGCTGATATTGCAAGGATGACATTCAACTTGTGTTCAGATATGTTACATATGAAGGAGTTCTCTTTATGTTATTTTTACGGTTTTTAGTAATGTTCTTTTCCCGATTTCTCACATTTCCTTGTAGTATGGTTCACCTATCGGAGAATCTCTTTATGCATGCCTCACCTATTTTATGCTATGATATTGATCTGCTTTTACCGGTAAAAAGCCTTCTAAGGAAATCCTTAATGTGAATTACAAACTCAAAAGATTCTATAAAAAACATAAGACATGAAGTGTTGGTTTAAACAAATAAAGAGTGAAAATAGAAAACAATGACTTTTGCATCCATGTGTAATGGGTAAAACATAAATTTCAACTTAAGTGTGAAATGTGTGGTTCAAACACAAGGCAAGCCTCAAGTCGTGAAGCTTGCTCTCCATGTGAGCCTTACCTTTTTAGGCAAGAGCCTCAAGGGATTTTAGTTTCTAAGGTTGTCTTGAGCTATTTTTCATGAGGGATTGAGCCTCACCTCGAAGTGAGCCTTGAAGCATAAGCATCACAAGCCTTTTAAAACATTGGGAAACTAACAAATTTTGGTGGGAAATTTTACACCATGCTTATTATAATCGGTACAAAAGAAAAAAAAAACAAAAAACAAATTGTTGCAGGCTACAAATATCACAATTTACAAAGAAAAATATCTCAAACCCAAACTTCAGATTCAAATACCTGATATGGGCAGCAAGTACTCATTTATTTTGACAAACACTCGTTATCAACTCCAGTTGTAACTGGAGGGATCCCCATCAGCACAAATAAGAATCCGACACCTTTCCCATTAAATTCCGTCCAAAAGAGAAAGAAAGTGATGGTGATGTTTAATGGGACACGTATCGGCGAGTGCACATGTAACAAAGGATTTAAACACAGGTTTTGGGATACATAACAGCTTCAACCAAAACCGTTATGTATTACCGATACGTATCATTGGATGAGTCTTACATATCTTTTTTTTTTCCAAAGAACAAAAACAAAATCAAAGCATGAATAAGATTTTCAAACGATAAAGATTTTATATTAAAATTAAAATACTTAATCAAACATGAAACATTAAATAAGAAATAACTCACAAGTAGCTAACTAGCAATAGACAATGCCAATGCCAATAAGTCAATAAGCCATGGTAAGCAATTTAGCACAAAATCAAAGTAGAAAACGCAAACACATTTACAAAATGAAATGAAAAACATAAATAACTAATAAACAAAAAAGATAAACAAATGTAACAATTAAAAAGGATAAAAATAGATACATGTAAAGTGTTAGTTATCAAGTTTAAAGCCATATGGAATTATGATCCTCACCATCTCTATGTGACTGAATGTAAGGCAAATGGTATAGATACCCATTATGTTTATTTTTATCAGTACATATACTCTCATTATGTTGGGCTTGGCTACATGATTATAAGCTGCTAAACAAATAATGTATAGTAGATATAGTTGTGTTTGCGAGCATGATGAATCATCAATCCGTTGATTGGAGCTCCAAATCAAGTTTTTTATCATAAAAACTCAAAAAGAAGTTAAGATTTAGGGTGTAGGAGAGAAAGATGAAATAATGATTGAGTCTAATGACGAGATGGCGTCGAACGAGTCTAATGATACCGAAACATATCAGCCGAGTTCTACCTATACATATTAGTTTCAGATGAGTTTTATTTGTCCCTATATTTAACGTATCCCCTATAATATCGTACAAAACCCTGCTGAAACCGATGCCTATCGATTTCAACGAGGTTTATTTCCATGGATGTAATCATCTAACAAGGAAGTTCTCTGCCACTTGTTTGTAATTGGGATGGAAAGTTAATAGAATAGATGTCGATTTCCTATTTGTGCTAGTGAGGAGACTTCATGTTACAACTGGAGGTGATTACTAGTCTTCGTTAGAATGCATATGATCATTTTACAAGTAACAAAAGAAACAAAATGGAGGCAAAAGGACATTTTGTTCATGATAAAAATGACGGCCTAGCAGTGACAGAAAATAGCAAGAACGGACAAAATATGAAACTACCTGAAGTAGAGAGGGAACCCCAAATCTTTTCGAGATACTTCAAGACTTCACAAGAAGCTTCCTCTATGCTCAGCATGCCTGATGATGTTGGCCAGTGAGCAAGTGTGTCTTCACCATTTCTCTCAACAACCTGGGGCACATCTTTGTTAGACAAATGTTCAATTGCAAATAGTAGTTCTTACAGATAAACATGGAAGGGATTCAAGTTTGTTACCTGCAAATGCTTTAAGACTGTACAAAAAGCTGGGGGGCTCCTCAGGTGGAGTGCTCCCCAAGAGTACTCAGGTGGGACAACATTCTGTCTGGAAAGAATAGGAGCACAACTCCAAGCCAATGGCCAATCCTTCAACAGAATAGCATCACTATATGAAGCAAGCACTCTCTTCCCACCTTTCTTACCACCAATATTTGGAAAGCCTTTTTCAGCAGGTATAAATGCAATCTTACTAATATGATCGCAGAAGTTGTTGCCATAAAGGACAGCAAAGTTTGAAAAAACAGCTTCCACAACAGATCCAGCTAATGACCATATTTCCAAGGAAACTTCATTTTGAGAGTTAGAGAAGTCTGCCTCAAAATCATCAGGATCCTCCACGGATTTCATGCATTCACCTCCGAGATGCTCCACCTTTTTCGCACATTCAAGTATCACATCTGCTTCTGTCACTGCTCGAAGGCCTAATTTCCTTAAAATGCGAAGCCACCCATCCGTATTAAACCTTTCACCAGGAAATTTTCTTCTTTCCCCAGAAAATACTAATGTAAGTAATGCATCAACAGGATCAAGCAGATCCTTGGGTTTGAATAAATCTACAGAAAGTTCATCGGCATTCCTTACAAATTTAGTCTCTTTCAAAGTTCCAACAACAGAAGAATCTACCTGGAGATCTTGCCAATTCACATAAAGATATATTAAGATACCCTCCTGTTCAGACTCAGATTTTCTTTCAAATCCCGGTAATGCAAACCTTACCAATATCTCTTGATCATGCAACTCAGGGACCCCAAGGGCATGAAGTAACAAACTTCCACCCGAATATGAGGAATAAGAAAGGCAACGCTCATCAGAGGGCTGAAAGAATGAGCTTGGAGATATGATACACAGATCTTTGCCATGCAATTGAGTGTAGGACCCAACGACTGTTTTATATATAGGAAAAGCTCGTAACGCATCAAGTTCTTCCCTTTTGTATATACATCCACTTGAAGAAGTGAAATCAGAAGCAAAAAGGGTAAATAGTTCATCACGATCTGCAGCTATGAAAGAAGTTGGTTCAGAAAAATAGCCAGCATGTCTAGCAGCAAAGAGCTTGGAAGCAATCACTTGTCCTAGAGATTGGCCAGGTGTAGGGAAACAATTACAAGGAGGAGCACAGTCTAGGAAAGCAGTATCATATACAGGAATGTTGCACTGGTTCAGCAGCGACAACAACCAAGGGTATCTAGTTTTTGCTACTTTAAATGCTGATAAGTAGCACTGGATTGATTCAGATTCAGGTTCAGAAATGAGATTCATGGATAATCTGGTCAGCTCATGCTCCTCTGTACTCGATTCCGACACATTGTTGACCAAATTTGGATCAGAAATGAGTGGTGGTATAAAGACAAGATGATGCTCCCTTACACGGCATAATACTGGCCTACCTAGAAAAGCAGGAATAAGGGGCCAATCAGAGAAAAGAGAGAGGTCTCCTGATGAGCCTTTAAAACATTTCCAAAAGACTCTTATCCATTCAGGAGAAGGACCCCCGTCACCATTTGAACCTGTACTGTTCTCCCAAGAAAGCCATGGCGCCTTAGAGTCCATTACATGATTCACCCAATGCTCATGAAAAAGTAGCCTCATGTGATTAGCCACTAAGTGGAGGGAAAAACTCTGCAGTTTCAAGAACATTTGAAGGGTAAAATTGGAGAAAATATCAAACAATCTTGCTCTTGCCAAGCATTTCGGGTGGATAAACTTTGCTGCTAGAGGAATCATTAGTGTTTGCTGTTCCTTGCTCCCAATCCAAAGTTCAGTGAACCCCAATCTTGCTAGATGATTTGTTGCAGTTGGACATGGTAAGCCTTTCAGTTCAGCAACTATAGATGGAACATTCTGGTTACCATTTCTACTACTAATACTACTACCTGCAATGATGTTCCTTTGAACTAAGGGCCCTCCATTCCTACCAATATCTTCAACAACAACCCGGCCAAAATCAATTAAAGCTTTCCCAAAGTTTGTCATCATTTCCAGTGCATCACCTCCTGGAATGGTTGGACTATGGGTGGACATCCCATGAACTCCCTGCACGTTTGGGTTTGACACAGAAACAGTCCTGTCCTCTCCTATATTGCATCTAAAAGTAGAATCCGAGCTAAGGAGTGCTGTAGATGCATCAGCTCTACTTAAATTAAATGACTCCTGACACTGAATATCAGACAAACAGTATTCAAGAACATCTATATATGTCTCAACTGATCGAAGCACAATGGATGTCGAAGAGGCCCTAAGAAGATCGCGAACCATCTTAGGTCTGATTTCTCTAACTGTTACTCCCACGGCCTGAATTTCAGTCACCAATTCCCATGGTACCAAAAACACTGGATAATGCTCCTTGATGAAGCTACAAACTGTAGCCGGTGGCAAATCATCACTCAGCTCATTGAGAGGTTGAGAAAGAAACATACCATCTTCGGCCTTGACTACATTTCCAGAGTATAGCTGCCACACAGGAAGTTCAACTAAGCGAGCATAGAAAGGCCTTATTACTTGCTCAATGAAGCATTTCCAATCTGCTTTATTAACTTTCGATGAACTTGGGTTACTGCTGACATCATGTTGATTACTGGAAGGACGCTGATTTGATCTCGGCCAGAACAAATAAATCCGATCCCCATAAGCCTGCATAGCCATACTAACTGCACGTACTGAAATTGACTCAATAGTAGAAGTTGAGGGTTCCCTTCTTAGCTTCTGGATTTCCAACACCATTTCAATATAGGAATCACGAACACAAGACATCAGTTCTCTGTTCCAAGCTTCTATTAATTGAGTTCCTGTATCAGGATGTGCTTCTGTTGAAGCTGCCCTGTCATGGCATTTAAATAGACAGCGTCCTCCATTGTGACGCACAAGGAAACATCCGAGAGCAGTGACAGGTATGTCTAGATCTCCAGACAGAGGAAGAGGAGACAAAATGAAGCTTGATAAATGGACACTAGCAGGCTGGCCATTTCGGGATATGTGTGCTGCAACTCCAGCAACAGGTGTTAAGTTGTATGCCAGATACCGCCTGAAAAATAAAAATGAGTGACAAGTAAAAGGATATTATTAGATACATTAAAGGGTGTACAAAAGCATGCAGGCACAAGTGGGCACACATGCAGCAGGACAATTGGTCATCCAGGAAACCAACCCATTAAAGATCGACCAGATCAGGTGATTCTGGGATTCAAAACCATCCAACCTGTCACAAAATTTTGAATTCTCAGAAAATCTAGTAATTGATCTGGAAAAACAATAGATGGTTACAACCTTTAATTCGAGTCAACTGACTTTCACTCCAGTTCAAGCTACTGCACTTTCCAGGGGTAAATAGGTGTTAAGAGTAAGCAGTGATTCATTGCTAGGTCTAATACAGACGAGATCTATGGTTCACAAGATGTGTGAGGATGTGGTTGAGATCATTATTTGAAGATATGGATTTTCCTTTATGTTACCAGTGACACTATATTTTGACAACTAATCATCCATTAATATATATCCAAATCCTGTCTACAATGAGCAAGGCAAACATATTGTAGTAGACGCCCACTTCAACAGGGATAAGGTGGTAGTGGTACCTAGGGTTTATAACATCAACACATTTCCTAACGTTTTCTACGAAACGCTTCCCTTCCCATGGTTACCGACACAAAACCTACCTTATCATCATGATCAATGCCTTATCCCAAATATTTAGGATTAGAAAAACAAATCCTGTTCCACCATTCCATTCTATTAAAATCCATAACTCAAGTAAAGTCGCATTATTAAATATTTTCTCACCAACTCCATTCATGTCATTTTTTGCCTTCTTGTCTCCCTTTTATAGTCTTCAAGACTTCAACTTGCATCAATTTACTTCTTCTTAATGGACCATTAGCGGCATTCTCTGAAGAAGTCCAAACCATCTCAACCAACTCTCATATTTTATCACATATTGGAGCACTCACAGTTTCTCTAACATGCGCTCACTAATACCACATCATATGCAAATAACATACACCAATGAACCTCCTCTTCAATATCAACTATCAATTCTTCCACCCAATGTAAAAGGATATTGACTCATAGTTGATCCCTAATACAACCATATTGTCATAGAAACCTCGTTTGTCCCGCCATCAATTATTCATATCCTTAATGGTTTCTTGGAACTCCTTTCTTCATCAACGCCACCAGATTAATTCTCTAAGGACTCAATCATATGATTTTTCTAAGTCAATAAATACCATATAGGGGTCTTTCTTCTTTGCCCTAAACCTCTCCATCGTCTATATAAGATGATGGGATTAATCAAAGACCTTCACAACATGAATCCAAATTGATTTTCTGAAACTCTAGTTACTTATCTTAGTCTTTATTCCATCTTTCTCATAACTTCATAGTATGACATAAGTTTTATCCCACGATAGCTCCTACAACTTTGGACATTTTTATTCTACTATAAAGGTACCAAAATGCTTCTGACTTTTTTCTATTCTTCAAAATATTTAAATAACTTTGAAAACTAGGATATGTCAATTTCTCCTATATATTTCACACTTTATTTTGAATATCATATGGTCCCAAGGCTTTTTCCTATCTTCATCCTAGTTAGAGCTTCTTTGACTTCTATTAACCTAATTCTATGAAAATAACAATGGTCTATAGTTGCCACTAAGTATCTCTGCCTAGTCTAAGGTTTGTACAGTCTTCATTTAACAACTTCTGAAAATATCCTCTCCGTCCCACCTTTATCTCTTCATCCTACACCACTACTCTCTAATCGTTTCTCTTAATGATATAACATTATCTAGGTCTTTAGTTTTAAAAGTTTTTTTATTTGGTCTTGTGCCTAACTTACAGTATAAATCATCACATGCCTTATATTTAGCTTGACTTATTACTTTCTTAGCTTCTCTTTCAGCATTTTTATCTTTTTGTAGGTTTCATTCATTTCTAATTCTTTGCAAATTCTTTTACCTGAGGACCTCTTTTCTCTAACGTCCTTTTAAACACCACCACTCCACCAAGTTTATTTATGCAATAGGTTTTTCACAATTATTATATTTCTCAACACAACCTAACACAACATCAAAATTATAGAATTTTTCGTGACATGTTTCCTAGTGTTTTTCAGTATTTTTTTTTTTCATTTGTATCAAAATGTTACTTTCTTAGTTATATAAATCAAAATGTTGGTCGAAATGTATCGAAATGTTGAGTGGACAACAACAATATATACCCAAGCGTGAAACTCTTGATTCTCCGTTTTTTCAACTTTAAGTTGATTATGAGTTTTTATGGTGAAAAAACTACTTTGTAGTTACTTTTTAGCACACATACTGGTTGAAATATTTTTAATATAAATATTTAAAATCATTAATTATATATTATGTATGAATTAATCGAAAATGTAATGGGATAGTTACAAATTTTATTTTTATTATTAAAATGTCAAAATATTTGTATTACTATTTAAATAGAAATTATATTGATTAAAATTATAAGACTTTTACAAAAAAAATTTAAACCTTGATATCAACGCACACATGTTTATTTTATGCATTTACAAAAATATTTGCTAAGTTGAAAAATATTATTTCAAGCACATTGTATCTTTATGTGGATATAAGTCTTATGATTCTTCTAAGGTGTTCTATTACATCACTTGTGGGATGTATTCCCTTTTTACCATGGCCATAACAGCATGACCATCTATTATGTGTAACTTCGACATGTAGAGCTTTAGACACATACGACAACTTATGTCATATGTTATTTATCTCATGTTTCTTATGCTAAATGCTTGTTTTTTGTCATATAAAGAGTTTTAAGTGTGTACTGATATTTCTTATTTCCTAAAATATTAATGCATGCTAGTGAGGTTTACAAAAATCTTACAATATTTTTCCCTTCCGAAGTGAATGAAGTTTATAACAAAAACAAAGTTTGAAACTTTGAGCACAAATCTAGGGCATAATATTGTCGCTATCTAGAGAATGAGCTTTTTTGGCATCTATGTATAGATAAGAATGATAACTTCAAACTAATTTGGAACTTTGTGCAGTTAGAAGTCATGATTTAATAGTTAGATTGTGTTACATTAAAACATTTTCCTTCTTAGGATGTACTACTTTATAAACACTCATTTATGAGCACTTGAGACAATGCAGGTCACTTGACCTGATTCTCTCATGTACTAGTCTATATGCTTATGTTTTTTATATATTGAGTTCTGAGTGTATTTATACTTTATTACTCATTTTCTATAGTTGCATCTTAGATTTCCAATATGTATCCATATTCCATAATTTTTACAGTGTTTCCATAGTTTCCCATAAACTTCCACAAATATTTCCATTTCCCTAATGATCAAAGTTTAGACCTATATCGAAATTTTAAGCCTTAGTGGTACCTATAGAAAGTCGTACTTGTTTTATACTATGGATCATTAGGGAAATTTTAAAACTTAGTTCAGACTTCAGACTTCACGATAGAAGTTAGCTATTATGTTGGATTGATAAAGGCACAGTTGTCTGAGTTTGACAAGGGTATGAAGTATCAGATTTGGAAAATCTAGAATATAGGATTCGTGAATTCAGCTGTATTCATTCATTTTAGTGGAAAATACTAAATCTATACAATAAAAAAGCAATATATAGGACTATAAAATGGGATATCATGGTTTCCAACGAAAAATGGGTAATTTACAATCAAATCTGCTACAAGTCTGAAAATTCTTTCAAGTGAAGATCCAGTGGAAATTGGAGACTCCTAGCTATGGTCAACGGCATCAGGAAGATATGTAGGATGGATGTGAGGAGTCAAGATATCTCACATCTATAGAGCAAATGGAGGGCATATCAACTTGCAAGAATGGTGATGATCTAGAGCAACAGAAAGTTTGGACTGACAAGTTCCCAAAAGATGACTGTAAACATTGTTGTAATTGTTATTATGGGCTCTCTCATACTTCTTGTTATTTTTCTTCTTGTTGGGCCTTAGGCCCATTTATCAAGTTGTAAGCCTTTTAAGTTGTTTTGAATAAAGGTCTAGAAAAATGGGGAGAACGGAACTTTCTCCCATTCTCTCTTTCCTTCCTTCTTCTTCCTCCTTCCATCTCCTTCTCTCAAACCCTAATCAACAAATACCAAAGCATTTTTAACAAGAGTTCAAGTAAATCAGCCATGGTAGAAGAAGGGGACGAGCTCTTGCTACCAGCTGTACGGCTGACGTAAGCCGTACAGCCTAGGAATCTAGGACCTCCATGGGAGAGATTTGAAGGTTGGTTCTTGTACATCTTGATTTTAGATAATTTTTGAACTCAATCTCATGTGATTCGGAGAAGTATTGAAGAAGTTATATGGATTTTTCAGAAAAATCAGAAAAAATTCGAAAAAAATAAATGTTTTAGTTTGATGATGATTGTGATTCTATGAACTATTTCTGGTTTGGTCTATCACATCTCTTTGGGTCGTTTTTTTGGTGGCTATCCTTCTAAAGTGGCCTCATTACATTCCATGAAGTATTGAATGAGTATTCAGTTGTTTTCTACCTCTTGGGGCTACCGATTTTCTGCAGAAATTGTATTTTATGTGTGTTTAATGGCTGGAAAGTGCTGGACGGTCCCTTATTTGGATTCCAAAGTGTTGGAGGATGACTTTGAATCATTAGGTTTGTTGCTAGGGGATTTGACCTTGTTGGAAGTGATTTCTTAATCCTTCAATTGTTGTGTTTTTTTCACTTTTTCTGTGTAATGGAGAAGATTGTTTGGAGTTTGGGCTATTTGTTTGTGCTTGGAAATTTGTCAAGGTCATTTCATTTCGCCTTTATTATGTTCGAAGAAAAGACTATGTTAGAAGAAAAGGATATTTCAAAAGAATATCAAACCTCAAATGTGATACCTCCAAGTGTCGGAGTACGCTATGAGGGGTCAAGTAATGACAATCCTCACTGGCAAATCACATCTGTCAAGCTTGATGGTGAGAATTATGTGCATTGGGCATTATCAGTCCACATGTATGTTGGAGCTAAAGATAAGTTAGGTTACCTCCTTAGAGACCTAACAGAGCAACCAAAGTTGGATCCTACACATGCCAAATGGGATCAAAAGAATTTAACTGTTATGTCTTGACTCAATAATTCTGTGTTACCCCACATTGGTAGGGGTTTAGTGTTCTTAAAGATAACTAAGGATGTGTAGGAAAGTCTGTCTCAAACCTATTCAAAGTAGGTAATTTTTCCCAACTTTATAAGCTTCAACGGGACATCTCTCAAACTCGTCAAGGGGAGTTGACCTTGGCTATGTACTATGCAAAGCTAAGGGAGAAATGGGTAGAGTTTGATCATTACTCCGACTTCCAACCCAGTTGTGCTGCTGATGCTGTGGCTTTTCGAAAATGGGTTGAACAGATGCGGATCTTTGAATTTCTTACAGGATTGAACCAAGAGCATGAAAATGCTCACTCTCAGATCCTTGGTCGTGATCCCCCTCCTCACTCTCTTAACCTTGTCTACGCTCACATCCAGAGTGAAGAAAATAGAAGAGATGTGATGACTCCCAGAACGGTAGTAGTCCCTGAGAGGTCTGCTCTTTCCTCCATCTCCCAACGTGGTGGAAGAGGAGGTGATTGAGGAAATGCTAGAGGTTGAAGTAATCGGTTTGATGGTGCCTCACATGATGACAAGGATAGATTGAAATGCAACTATTGCGGGCGGAATTGTCATACTCGGGATCATTGTTGGCAATTACATGGTAGGCCTACACAGAGAGGGGGTTGCTCATGAGGGTTTGGAGACTCCGCTCATGTTGCTACAGCCACTGGACTTGTATATCCTCCTGCTACTTATGAGACCCCCCCGTGCTAATGTGGAGTCTCTCCGCCGGGAAATAGAAGTCATGCGCCAAGCTATGTCTCATTTGGCCTCACCATCCTTGGATTATTGATTCTGGAGCATCCGAGCATATGACTGGTATGTCCTTCATTTTTTCTACCTATCACCTTAGTTCTAGGAGAGATAAAGTCTGCATTGCATTGCAGATGGTACCATGTCATCTATTGCTGGCAAGGGTACCATCCAAGTCTCTTCATCCATGCATTTGTCTACTGCCCTCCATGTTCCTAACTTTGCCACTAATCTTCTATCTGTTAGTAGTATTACTAAATCTCTCAATTGTAGTGTCACATTTTTTCCTTCCTTTTGTGTGTTTCAGGACTTGATGACGAGGAGGATGATTAGCAGTGGTTGTGAGAAGGATGGTCTATATCAACTGGATTCCTCTCTTGTGTTGCATGCTTATCCATCCATTTCAGGGAACAAGAGTGATTTTGATCAGTTGATGCGATGGCATTGTCGTTTAGGTCATCCATCTTTTTTGCTTCTTAAGAGGATGTTCCCTCAGTTATTTAGTTCTTTATCTAATGTTTCTTTTCGGTGTGAAACCTGTGAATTGTCTAAACATTGTAGGGTTTCGTACCCATCTAGCAATACTAAATACAATTCACCTTTTGAACTTGTTCATTCTGATGTCTAGGGTCCTGCACCCACTACTTCTGTTTTTGGTTATAAGTACTTTGTTACCTTTGTTGATGATTTTTCTCGTGCTACTTGGGTGTATTTACTTAAGTCAAAGTCTGATGTCAGTTCTTCTTTTAAAGCTTTCAATCGGATGGCGTGCACTCAGTTTGACACTAAACTTAAAATCCTACGTTTTGACAATGGTGGGGAATATTTGAATGGAGAATTGTGTACCTATTTTATTGACCATGGCCTTGTTCACCAAACTACTTGTGTTCACACTCAAAAAAATGGAGTGGCTGAATGCAAGAATCGACACCTTCTTGAGATTACCAGATCCCTTCTCTTGGCCATGAATGTTCCCAACTATCATTGGTCAGAGGCTTTACTTTCCGTTGCATTTCTTATGAACCGGATGCCTTCCCGGGTTTTGGGTTATAAGGCCCCTCTGGATATCCTTTCTCCTACTGCTCCTCATTTTCCTATACCACCCAAAGTTTTTGAGTCCGTCTGCTTTGTTCATGTCCCAAAACCTAACCGTACCAAACTTAACCCTCGTACAGTTAAATGTGTCTTCCTTGGATATTCCCCCACTCATAAAGGTTATAAGTGTTATCACCCCTTTTCCAAGAGGCGCTTTGTTTCCATGGATGCCTCCTTTCTTGAAGATACTCCTTATTTCTCTCCATCAAAGACTCCACTTCAGGGGGAGATTTTTCATGATGTTGCAAAGTTGCCTTCTCCTATTCCACTCGATTATCTTATTGTTAATGTTGGGAGTAAGAAGGTTTATTCGGAGCCCTACTCTCCGGTCTACTCTCGGTGACCAAGACCAATATCTCATGACCCCTGCCAAGAGGCCTTCTCATATCCTGCTAACCCAGGTAATGCTTCTAAATCTCACTCTGTTCCTATTGATAACTCTGATCTCTCAATTGCTCTTAGAAAGGGAGTTAGATCTTGCACTCAACATCCAATTTCTAATTTTGTGTCATATAACTTCTTATCTGCTTCCTATCATACATTTGCCTCTTCTTTGTCTTCTGTGTCTTTGCCTTGCAGTATATCTGATGCACTTGCACATCCTAAGTGGAATGATGCAATACATGAGGAAATGAAGGCTCTTGAAAAAACTGGCACATGGGAGTTTGTAGATCTTCCAAATGGAAAGAAACCAGTTGGATGCAAATAGGTATTTACAGTCAAACACAAATCAGATGGGTCTGTGGAAAGGTACAAGGCAAGATTGGTAGCCAAAGGGTTCACTTAAACTCATGGAATTGACTACCATGAGACTGTTGCTCTTGTAGCAAAGATGAATTCCATTCAGGTCATTATTTTCCTTGCAACAAATCGAGACCGGGCCCTCTATCAACTTGATGTGAAGAATACCTTCCTTCATGGAGACTAAGAAGAAGAAGTCTACATGAATGTCCCTCTTGGGTTTAAGTTTCCCACTACTCAAGGAAAGGTGTGGAAACTAAAGAAGGGTTTGTATGGGCTAAAGCAGTCTCCTCGGGCTTGGTTTGAAAGGTTCAGTGGAATAATGAAAAGGGAAGGATACACTCAAAGCCAAACAGATCATACCTTATTCATTTGGCATTGTAAGGGGAAGACGACAACTCTAATTGTATATGTAGATGACATAGTGTTGACATAGAATGATGAATATGAAGTGAGGAGGTTAAAGTCCCAACTGGCCATAGAGTTTGAGATTAAAGACTTGGGGACATTAAAGAACTTTCTTGGCATAGAAGTTGCCAGGTTAAAGAGAGGTATTTTTATCTCCCAAAGGAAGTACGTTCTAGATCTCTTTAGAGAGACAGGGATGTTAGGTTGTAAACCTTTGGATGCTCCTATAGAGCAAAACCACAAACTAGCAGAAGATAGTGGGGAACCCCTTGGTGATACAGGAAGGTATCAGTGTCTTGTTGGTCATCTTATCTATCTCTCCCTCACTTGCCTAGATATTGCTTATGTCATGAGCATAGTGAGTCAGTTTATGCATGCCCTAAAAACCTCTCACCTAGAGGTGGTTTACAAGATTCTCAAGTACTTGAAATCCTCACCAGGAAAATGTATTCTATTTGGCTGCCATGGACACTTGAGAGTAAAGGCTTACACTGATGCAGATTGTGTGGGATCTGTGTCTGATAGGAGATCCACCTCTAGGTACTATACGCTCGTTGGGGGAAATCTTGTAACTTGGATAAGCAAGAAACAGACAGTTGTTGCAAGATCTAGTGCTGAAGCTGAGTAGAGCCATGGTTCATGGGATATGTGAACTACTTTGGCTAAAGGCCCTTTTCAGGGAGCTAGATTTCCATGTAGATAAGCTAATAAACCTATATTGTGACAACAAAGCCGCGATTAGCATCGCTCACAATCATGTGCAACACGACAGGACAAAGCATATTGAGGTTGACCGTCACTTCATCAAGCAGAAACTCAATTCTGGGGACATTTGCACTCCTTATGTGAGGACCGGAGATCAACTCGCGGATATCTTAACAAAAGGAGTTCCTGACTATCGTTTGCATGGTATTCTTGGCAAGCTGGGCATGTGTGACATATATGCACCAAGGGGAGTGTTGTAATTGTTATTATGGGCCTCTCATACTTATTATTATTTTTCTTCTTGTCGGGCCTTAGGCCCATTTATCAAGTTGTAAGCTTTTTAAGTTGTTTTGAATAAAGGTCTAGAAGAATGGGGAGAACGGAACTTTCTCCCATTCTCTCTTTCCTTCCTTCTTCTTCCTCCTTCTCTCAAACCTTAATCAACAAGGCATCAACCCACTAACATGATATAACAAGCAGGTCTAGCCCAAGATATTGTAGCTCTAGTTCTTCTTAATATATTTTCCACCAAACCATAAAAATGGGATATCATATAGCTTCTAACTTTATACCTACAGACAAGTATATATATATATATATATATAAATGAATAATATTATATGTCCGCCCGAAAATTTCCAAAACAGATGCTTCCTATGTACTCCCACATATTATTGAAACCCACATAGATGTTTGGAACAAAAAAGGGCCCCAAAGAGTCTATCTTATCAGACCAGCTGGTCAAATCAATTTGACCTGATAATGTCAGCATTATTAATAAGCAGATAAACATATATGTTAACATCTTGTTGTTTTTTGTACTACTAATTTATAATAGTTGATGGTAAATTATAAATGAACCCTAATATAATAGTTGATCGAAAATTTATTGTTTTTTAGAACCCTAATATATAATCCCAATTCACATATCATCTCTCTCTCTCTCTCTCTCTCTCTCTCTCTATATATATATATAAGTTTGTCTTTTCTCTTTCTTAAATCAGTTTAATGAGTTCCCAGTACCAAAAACCGGCCGGTTGACAGGTCTTTGGGTGTTCGCCCAACTTCTGGGTCAGCAGTTGGAGATTACTGGTATTACCAAGTGGCCCAGTCCCAATGTGAAAACCATGCCCCCACTTCATTCCAAAGAACTCCCACTTCCCCACTCCAATACCTAAATCCACCCACACTACCACTCCCACTTCATGAAACAAATATAGGTGCATGAGGTACTTCAGCATAGATGCATCTTCTTGAACTCACGTCTTTGTCAGTCTACATGTGAGCACAATTTGTTTTGTCATGATGGCATCTGGGCTGAGCCTACGACCACTGAAAGATTAATTGATTGCTTGCAGCTGTCTCCTTGTGAAAGACCTTGGGAGCTCATCAATACAAAAGTTTGCATGAACATTCATACATGTACATTGAAATTCAACACTATGCCTACAAATAATATTTGCATGTCAGCTTCATATTGTAAATGGATAATTTGCATTTCAATTTTTCTGGTATTAAGTGCCTTAACACCCCCTAATTGATGTTCAACATAAATAAGAATGCACATTCCAACTCTCAAGTTGCAGTGTCAAATCAAAGAATTAAGAAATGCTTGGATGCAGCAGATATACCTATCAAGGGCCATATTCCTTGTTTGTCCAGATCCCAGGCTAAGCACAACAAGCCATTTGTCAACAACTTTAGTTCCTCCTTGAAACACGTTCACATCTATTATGTTTAATTTAATTGCAGCATTCGTGTTACTGAATAACCTCGATATCTGGAACTTTCTCCATTTCTTTTCTGAAAAAGGATTCCTCATAACAGCAAATGATGGATCAATACACACTGAATAATCCTGACATGGGTGTGAATTTCCCTCTTCCCATGTGGATAGTGACACCTGAAATATATAAGAATTTTGAAAGAGCATTGCTTTGTTGTATAGAAGTTTGCAAAGGAGAACATATCTGCGAATAAAAAAAAAAGCATCCTTGGAAGTGTCCATAAGGATAAACTTGGTCCAAAGTCCAAACAAACAAGATGAAAGAAGATAGAATCATAAATGATCTTATTGACCATTCAATAAATTAAAAGACAAAACCTGAATTGAACAACACTTTATATACCCAATAAGTCATTGAAATGATAACAAAATGATAATCACCTCACTTTTCCTATGCACAATACAACTTGAACACTTCAAATATTTCCATTACCCATGATCATTTGGCTGAATATCTACATGGAATTAAAATGTACCGAAGTTGCTTATGGCCAAACACTATTGATGTGACATGATACACTAAATAGTAAGTTGGGAGGTACTTGTCTATAAAGAATGCTTGGTTAATGTAGATCTGTCATTGTGCACAATCAGCTGATTAAAGATGCTGGAAAATCAGAACTGAACTGAAGTGGCCTCTTGTCAATTAAGTGATGTGAGTGTACCTAATGGTGGACTTGATGGACTGAAAAGGCATTTTCTTACATACTGGTCGGTGTAGTTAAGGCGTCTTGGCGATGCCTAGGCGATATAAATAATTAAATTATATATATATATACACACACACATGAATATATACACATAAAAATTCAAACCTCTTAGGGTTGATAATAATGTAGGCAAATTAACATTTAATATTGTAAAACTTGAATGTAAGTCATTTTCTGCTATACTGTTAGTTGACTTTTTGACCATGTAAATAAAAATATATTTGATGAATAAAATATGAGACTTTTTACCAGATTTTTGGGTTTTAGTACTATTTTTTTACCATAGAATTTATGAAATTTTAAATTTTGAGGAATACCTTAGCATTTGCAAGTTGAAATTTTGAAAATGCGCTAAAAACGGATTTTGTTTTTTAACTAAAAGTTGATTTTTTATTCTTCAAGAATATGGATCAAGGATAATGTTTATTGAATTCAAATGAGGACTACAACCTTATTACATATAAATATCTTAAGTGAAACCATTTACTTAAATGATAATTATAAGTAAATAAGCTGTAAAACTATAAAACATGATAAATGTTTAAGGGTCCAGGTGACTTCAGCCCACCTAGAGAGGTGCCTAGGCGGTAGCAGTCCAAAACCACCTAGGCGATGCCCAGGCGACCGCCTAGGTGATGTCTTAACTACACTGATACTGTTTAGATTATATACGCTAAATATTTTGACAATACTTTGTATCCATAATTAAATTGCTAAATCTTTGATTTTTTGCGGTCCATGTTGGTAGCTAGTGATAGGATGATGTGTGGGAAGCACGGTGTCAAAAATCGACTCAATCCAGTCAACTTCCGACGAATTGAGTCAACTTTCATTGTGTCCAAAGCAAAAAGCACTTGTATTTTAAAAATATTGGACTTTGTGGTAAACTTCAGTGAACTTCGACCGAATAAAAAAAATGTGTTGAGAAAATACAAAACTTCGGTGGAAGTTAACCGAATTGTACAAAAAAATCTCTAAATTAAAGGGCTTTTAAGTTTTAAATTAAAAGGGTAATGCTAATTCCACTCACTTTAAACTTACTCTCTTTATAAGGAAAGACATGTGTCCCTAGCATTAACCTTATTATAAATATAATTAGCTTTAAAAGAGAGTGTTGCTAGCATTAACCTTATTATAAATTACTAGCAGAAGGCACGTGCATTGCACATGAGTATACAGTTCGAATCATAAAATAGTAGACTGAATGGGAGGATTGGAAAGTATGAAATCAATAAATTTGACATTTCCTACATCAAATGAATTGTAATTCAAAAAAAACATATTGATCCTCATTGGTCCATACACCCCATTTTAACACCAACTAACTGTGGTTAAGATTACCCACCCATATGGATTCATCCATTCAACTTTGTTTTTCAGAAAAAAAATAAAAACATATTAATCTTAATTTAATGAAACTTAACCATAGTTGAAAGGGACTAAAGGGACACCTAGACATGGCATTCTACTACGTACATAGCAAAATGCTGAGTCCCCTAATCACTACTCTTACGTTAACACTCCTATCTCCTCTATAAAATAAAATAAAAATCAATACATGAATCAAAAGGTGTATTCCGCTATTGGAATTTAGAGAGAAATTTCATACCCAAATTCCTAAACGAAATTTGACGGTTTGGCCAACTATCTACAAATCAATAGAATTCAACTCAATATTCAAACACACAAAAATAGGAAACCAAAACTATAAACGGTACGTGAAAATAATAACACGAAAAAAAAACAGAAAAACAATGGGCAATTCCCTCAACTGATCCAAGAACGATATGAAGCATAAAAACAATAACAGAATCAAGCAATAAAATACAAAAGATAAAGAACAGTTTGTACCTGAAAAATTCGCCATGAAAGAAAAGGTTAAAGTTTTCTCTTCTCTAAGTTTTATGTATAGATAGATAGAGAGGAAGGAATCCAAAGAGGAGGAAAATATATACAATCCAAAGGTTGGAAATGAAGTGAGGTGTGTCGGTTTAGAGATCATGAGAGAGGTTGAAAGCGAGAAAGTGAGAGATCGTGAGAGAAGAAAGAAGAGCAGAGAGATTAATTATACTTGCAATTACTTGAATACCCTTTAATAGTTACTCTCTAATAGGCAATAGAATAACATAATATTATGACTTTTTAGTAATAATATAACAAATCAACCAACTTTTTTACCCCTACCTCTCTCATTATAATAGTAGAGATAATTTTATTATTAAAGGGTGGTTAACATTAACTTTATTATAAAACATAATTTTATTATTAGTATATTATGTCCCTAAGGGTTTTATAGTAATGTTAAAAAATTTATATTTTCCTAATAGTATTTCATAACTTAAAATTTATTTAACTACCCATCTCCTCTTCACATATTGATTTAGTCCTATAAAAATATTGAGCTCATCAATTGTAGATTGAAATAGGTTTAGAATTTCAATTATTTATCAACTTTAATGCGCTTTTATAAGTTTTTCAAGTTTTCGAAACAATTAACATGGATAATCATTGCAAATAAAGAGAATAAAATGGTGTTACATAGCTGATAACGAGGATAAATTATAGTTAAATTTTTGGATTTACAATCATTTTTTGGATGAAAATTATGGATTTATTATCACTTTTTGGGGGCAATCTAGATCTAGGACCAGGATTAATATATGGATTCAGTCTATAGATAATCTACCAATCTATCGACCAACCCTAGTTTTTGAATATTTCTCAAAAGTTAAATTAAAAGATAATTGTAAACACCCCAATTTGCACCCCTTAATCCCTATTCCAATGTTGTACATGTGGCTTGCTTCTATTAAATGTTCCAAAGTGGAAAAATGACCAAAATACCCTTAAAGAATTGCCAAAAAAATTACCATTTTGTCCAAAAAAAATTTCTAATATTTTTCAATTCAATTTCAACAGTTTCTGGGATCAAAACATGCTTAAAACAAAAAAAATATCAGATTTTCTAGTAAACTAGGAGGGGACATGGGGTAAATATAAGAAAATTAAAGAAAAATAATAATTTTGGTGGACCCCAAGGGCCTCCCCACCTTTGCCGACATCCTCTGTTTTTGTAGACTATTTCAACCCCTTTTTGAAAATATCTAAGGTGGGGCCTCCATTTCGAACAGCGACCCCCCCAGTTTTTGTTTAGTCCCACATTGGTTGGGAATTTTTCTTCGCTCATTCTCCTACCTATAAATACACCCATCCCCCTTCTAGTTTTCTCATCCAATTCCCTTTGGAAATCCAATTCTCAAAACTTGAAGTTCTACGGGAAAATCAATTCCCTGGAGTTGAATTTCCTGAAATCTTATTTTCTCATGAAAAGTTCCTGTTTTTTAAGAAATCCTTAGGATTTCCCAGAAGGTAATATTTCAAAGTTCTGTCTTTTGTTTCTGGATTTAATTGATTTATCAATTACTTTAAATTCTATTAGGATTGGAGACCTATCTCCTCCCTTATTTGGGTAGGAATTCTTTAGGCGGCGACCAACACCGCTAGGGGTTCCTACGTAGGTAGAGAGGAATAGATATCCTTCTAATATCTCTCTTCCTCTAGTTAATCTCTACTTAGACTGCTTGCTGAATCCCTGTCCGCGTCTAAGCTATTCACCAGGCTTCTACGCATGAGCCTAAACTGCCCACACGCTCCTCAACACGAGCATAAACTACCCAAATGCTCCCAATTACGAGCTAAAACTATCGAACCTCTCTTTCAATCAACAAACCATCACCCTGAAATTACGTGTGACTTGATTCCACTGATAGTGGATACATAGGCAGTTCTTCTTGGATTTAGCTCCCCTAAGATAGAACTTCTTTTTTGTTTCCATCAAGGTATTAAACTTCGGTTTCGGTATAAACTTCAGTCACTAAGGAAGTTGACACGTTTGAAGTTTAAGGAAGTCCGAAGAAGTTATGTAAAAATTAAAGAAGTCTAAGAAACTTTAAGGAAACATTGGAAATCTAAGATGAAACTTTAGAAATTCAATACTTAAGCATAAATACACATCTTGAATTCATTATATTACTGATACAAGCATATAGTACTCAAATGTGGGAATCATATTAAGTGACATGCGTTGTCTGCTTGTCTGAGCTGAAATTTTTTATTGGTATTTCTTTGGATTGTCAATTTTTTAAAACTATATTTCATCTTCTTTGTCAAGTGAAGGGGTATGTATTTTCTTTATTTTTCAATGATTATCCATGTTAATTGTTTTGGAAACCTAAAAACCTTATGAAAGCACATCGAAGTCGATAAATAATTGAAATTCAATTTAGTTTCTAAACCTATTTCATTCTACAATTGATGAGCTCAATGTTTTTACAATACTGAATCAATACGTGAAGAGGAGGACATGGGTAGTTAAATAATTTTGAATTTATGAAATACTATTAGGAAATTATTTGATTTTTTTAATATTACTAAAAAGTCATTATGGACATAATATACTAATAACAAGATTATAAGAATCATAAAATTATAATTTATAGTAAGGTTAATGTCATCCACACTCTAATAATAAAATTATAATTTATAATAAGGTTAATTCTAGCAAACTCTCTTTTAAAGTTAATTATATTTATAATAAGGTTAATGTTAGGTACACATGTCTTTCCTTATGAAGAAAGTAAGTTTAAAACGAGTGAAACTAGCATTATCCTTTTAAGTTAAAACCTGAAGTCTTTCAATTTACAAATTTTTTCTATACACTTCGGTTAACTTCCACTGAAGTTCTACATTTTCTCAACAATTTTTTTCTGTTTCAGTCGAAGTTTACCAAGAAGTCCAGTATTTTTAAAATGCTAGTGCATTTCACTTTGAACACCACAGAAATCGACTCAATTCGGCCAACTTCGACGGAATTGAAGTGATTTTTGATACTATGGTTTCCATCATGTTTAGTTAATCATATCTATTTTTGTTAATATATCATCTTGCTTAGCATATAGATCAAACTTCCAGTTTCTTTTAAGGTTTTTCTTGTTTTAGTTCAAACTTAAGAAGTAGGTAACTATATTGTGATGGGAGTTTAGGAGTGTCTAACACCTTTTCCTAACTCAAATGAATCCCTTAACATGATCTTTGATTTCCTGACCCGCCTTATCCAACTATTTCAGAAATCCTATTTTCCCTCAAAATTAAATAGGTGGCAACTCTCCTTTATTTGCGATTTATCACTATTCCTCTTCATGTTCCCTCTGGATCAAGAATGGGCTTAAAATCCCAGGTTTCTCTAGTAACCTTTCAGTTAGCGAACTAACTAAGAATTTGAGTTGTAGTATAATCTTTTTCCCTCTCATAGTGTATTTCAGGATCTAGCAACACAGCAACAGATTGGGAGAGTGTAAAATGGATGGGCTTTATATCTTAGATCATGCTTTGCTCCTACTCCTACCTCTAGTGCTTTTCAATCTCATAGTTCTATTAATAAAGACCAATATTTTTCTGTCATCATAGCTAGGATCTCAAGCTATTCAGTCCCACAAATCGACGATACTGCTCATTATCGGCAACACAAACCGGCTAAAACAACTGATAGTGATCCACTCCTCCCAAATAACTCAAAGGCGAGTGAAATAATTAGCCAAGGGTTTGTCATCCTGTCTAAAATGAGTAATCTCCTAGCGCAACTAAAAAACTTATACAATATTACATGCCTGAGAATAGGTCTGTACAACAAAGTTCCAAATTTTCTTAACAGTCTAAGGAAAAGAAAGCCTCGAGAAACCTAAGGTTGCAAAAAAGTGTAATCTGTAAATTTGGATTCTCAAGTTGAGATGACCCTTAAGAGGGAAGACCTGGGTTACCTGTACTCAAAGAACTACCCTCCAAACCACTTATCCCTGACATACTGTCAACTACGAGATCACACTATGTGATATGAATAAGTTCGGGGCTCCCTAAATACCAAAAATAGCTCCAATAACGAGAAAATAAGGCTGATTTATACAAAGCAGCTCGTCAATCACTACCAATAATCCTCATGGACAATCACACAATTAATTGCCCAGCACAAAAATAATGGGGCAACAAATATACCATATTCGAAAAAAAATATTTGTAACTTTTTAATTTTAAGTTTAATAGTAGGTCTAGGTCAATCAACTTCAAATTTCAGTATGTTGTGTATTTTAGGCCAATCTATTGATTACCTATAAAATCCTTAATATTTGAGAAAAAATATATCTTACTATTTTTAAAAAATAAAAATCAATTATACTTACTTCCTGAAAGTAAACTTCCAATTGTTTAGGCTTGACTAACATAAGCTATATGGATATGGTTAAGGAAATGTTGCAGCCTCCCACAATGTCAACATTGCGACTCATTACCCATATTGTCCACCAATAGGAGTGTTGCTAAACCCCCCCCCCCCCCCATTATATTTGTGAGTATACAATTATACATGGTATCATCATATCATGGGCAGACATAATATTGCAGTCATGGGTATTATCATCATCCTAGTCAAGGTCCATAAAACATATCAAGGAAACCAAGGAAAACTACATGATAAGCCACTGGGTTCAATTCCCTCTACACCTACCAAGGAAAAGCTTAATACGAAACAAATTCTCTGACTCAAACAGGCTTAAAGAACCCAAAAACATAAAGTGCAAGTTCAAGCAAATAAAAAATGGTTTATGTTTTGGCTCAATGGCTAAAACCCTATGGTTGTCATGGTACAAAATAGTGGTATCAGTATGAGTATCGATTAAGGTATGTATCAAAGTCGGTTCGATCACCAATATGGTTTTAGGGTACGTATCGAAGTATCAGTTCGATATGCGCCAATATGCCGAAAAAAAACTAAGATAAACAAGGACAAACTTGGACATCTTACATAAAAATTTTGTTAATGCTAATATAAGCTATAAACAAACTAAGTTAAGTCCCCTAACTACATTTATAACCATACATATGAGAATTAAAAATTTATATGTTAAAAAAGGCGAGCATGCTGATAAACAGGTATGAAAACACAAACAATAGTCACTTAGCTAAGTATAGACAATACAATCTAATAAAAACTTGCATTCAATTATATACATAAGAAAGTATTGACTTTACAGCTATAAAGTAAATAACATACATTATAGAAGCTCAATACCAAATTGAACTACGTGTCGGTTTCAACACTGTGGGCTTGAGAACCTAATAGAGTGATACATAATAAGTCTGTCAGATCACAATATAGTGGCCAACTAATGTAAACGTGGTATGTGGCCTGGTACATTTGCATGTACGTTTGCAAACCCAAGAAATGTGTAATTTGTCCATAATTGTCACTTGATGCCTGGGACTAAGCATCATATCCATAAGCTCCAGATAAGTACTAAGCATCATGACAATAGTCATATGAGGACAAAGATGCACTCTAATATCCATACCAACCATCACAATGACTACGATCGTCGACAGTGACTATCCATCGTATCATGTCATCCATACTTTGTGGCTGCCCATAATCACCTGCACGTCCAGCCTGTCGCCAAATTCCATGCCATCATCGCTTGTACGTCTGGCTCTTATGACTACAAGAGAGCATACATGCACTATAACTAGTGCCCTGGGTGGTATGGTCAAAGAATCATTCCTATGTAAATACAATACCATGTTGTGCATATTACTACCCATAGTATGAGGTAATGGGACAACTGCCCCATAAACAATGAGAAACAATACTCATAAGATATGTACAAAATGTATGGACGAAACAACCTAAAAACTTAGTTGTCAAAAAAAAATTCAGGGACTATGCCCCCAACCCCTAGATCCAAAAGATATTGTACCCACCTAATCTTTCTCCACAAAATCCATCAACAGTTACTACTTTTTTCAATCAACCATGGATGCCCCCTCTACTAGAAAATCCTAGCTTCATCCTTGCATACATTCGTCTACGCACCTCACCAAAAATGTACTAGGCCTAGAAAGATCGCCCCTCTGAGCATCCTTAGTGACTTGCTCTAGTCGTAACCTCATATTACAATGAGCGTGCACCAATCACTCCAACTTCAAACAATTCAACTTATTGCGAGGCTTCAAATGAATCAAAGAGAATGTACTCTAATTTCACTTGCAGTCGCTAGATTATGCCGTTTGAGATAAAATTTGTAAAGCAATTTCCCTTAGATACCATATAACAATGACCATTTGAAATGTACTACCTTGATACTGATTATGCTCCCAATCATGTCCCAGCTACTGTTGCTACTGTTTTTCTTTTTTCTGTTGATGCTACTCATGATACTTATCGTTTATGGTGTGTCAAGCTTGGGCATGTTCGATCTAAGACTTTGTGTTCTCTAATTCCTACTTTTAGTAAACTGTGTTCTTAATCTACTTTTCAATGTGATACTTGTGAACTTACTAAACATGTTCGCATTGTTTATCCTTCTCACATGCATAGATGTCGTTCTACTTTTGAACTTGTTCATTCTGATGTTTAGGGTCCATCTACGGTTATCTCTAGTGATGGTTTTTGTTATTATGTTACTTTTATCGTTGACTATACTCGAGCTACTTGGGTTTACTTTATTAATTCTAAGGAGGAGGTGTTTTCTAAATTCCAAGAATTTCATGCTATGATTCTTACCCAGTTTGGTGGTTTTATTGAGGCCGTTTGATCGGATAATGGTGGTGAATATCTATCTGCCCCTTTTTTCCAGTATCTTCGCACTCATGGTATTGCTCATTAGCTTACTTGTCCGTACACCCCTCAACAAAATGGTGTTGATGAGCGCAAGAATCGTCATTTAGTGGCTATCACTCGCTCCTTGTTGCAAGGCATGCAAGTGCCTAAGAATTTTTGGTCAATGACCCTTCTCACTGCATGTTTTCTTATCAATTGGGCACCTTCTCGTGTTCTTGATGGTCTTCACCTTATCAGCTTCTTTGTCCTTAGGCTCCTATTTTTCCCATTGACCCACGGGTTTTGGTTGTACCTGCTTTGTTCAGGATCTTCGTCCAATTCGTCAAAAATTAGATGATAAAGTAATTCGATGTGTCTTTGTTGGTTATTCTAATACATCAAAGGCCTATCGGTGTTATAATCCCCAGTCTTGTCGCTTCTTTGTCTGTTTGGATGTTACCTTTTTTGAGATAGTAGTATATTTCTCTCCTACTCCTACTGTCTCTACCATCTCGTCTTTACCTCGTCATGTGCCTACTATCTCATTGCATTTGCCTGTTCCAAGGAAGAGACCCAAATTTGCATTTATGCCATTATCATAATTAATGAGGGTAAAAATATCAATTAAATGTTGCATGATGTGTTTTGATGTTAATAAATGTTTTTGGAGTGTTTAAAATGGTTTAATCGAAGAAAACAATTGAAAAATGCGAAAAATAAGAAAATAGCAAAAAGCTGGCTAGAGCCAACTTTAGCCAGATAGAGCCAGTTGTAGCCCGCTTGACCGAGCTTCAAGTACGCTCGAGCGAGCTTTACAAATTTCAACACAATTGAGCTTTAGAGAGATCCCGCTTGACGTGAGCTCCAAGTCCGCTCGAGCGAGCTCAAGTCTCGCTCGAGCGAGATCGCGCGCAGAAACTTTAAAATGTGATTTTTTTGAGAAATTTCGGACGATTAAGACCCCAACCCTACAAATAGACCTTATTAAGTAAGTTTAGGGTTTCCTGAGTGTTTTTAACCTAATTTGGCAAAGGGAGGGAGAAAACCTTGAGTTTTCAAGGGAGATTGTTGAAGAGGAAGGAGATTGCTTAGAGGAGTGAGATTTAGGCTTGGAGATCACCTCAAAGCCTTCTTTTGAATCGAAGGGAACGATCCCAAAAGTCGATATACTATCCAACTCAACTCTATTATGAACTTAAGTGTGTTTAAAATTGATTAAGCTAGAAATGATGAATTATTGGCATGATTATGATAAGATTGTAGGTAATGGTGTAAGGATTATGAAGTATTATGTATGGGTATGACTTTGTGAATATAATTTGGGATTTTATGAAGTGTTGGGTGATTTCTAATCTTATGAATGAGAGAAATGGAGGATAGGAAAGCATGTGGAAGGATTTTATGGGTTTGAATGCTTGGTATTAATTGCAAATGTTGAATTGATGAGAAGGGGTGAATATGGTGGGGAAAGAGTAATTAGGATTGGATGTTTATTAGTTCTAGTATTAGAATTATTAAGAATATGATAAGATAATGTCATTGTCATGATGCTAAACTATACTCTCAATATGTTGTAAGGTGATTGAAATTCGGGTATGTCAGAATTTAGAGGAAGTCTTCAATGTTGGGAATTCTCTAACTAGGTAGATGTACTCTGGAGAAGATTCTTGGCGGAGGATCGGAATCTAAAGGATGATCGACTAGAATGTTAATCACGACACTAACACATGAGCTCACTTAAATGGTAAGTAACGAGTCTCACAAGGGTATGCATTGATAAAGATATGATCTAGTATTGCATGTATTGTTAAATTGGGAAAGTATTGTTAAGCTGAGAAAGTATTGTTACGCTGGTAAAGACTGTTATGCTGGGTAGGACTGCATATATTGTTAAGCTGCTCAAAATGCATATGGTTACGTTGGGTAGGACTGCATATATTGTTAAGCTGCTCAAAAGTATATGTATGTTCATATGTGTATGATCTCATAATTCCAATTGCATAAACTGGTAAAGCTACTCAAAAAGCATATATATGCTCACATATGTATGATCTCATAAGTTCAATTGCATAAACTGGTAAAGCTGCTCAAAGAAAGCATGTGTATCTTGTATGTACATGATCTCATAAGCACGGGTATCTTCTAAGTCCAAGAGTCTCACAAGTACATGAGTCAAGATGATGATATGATGTATTGTGTTCACATGTTTCTATGCACTTTGATGATGTAATTATGTGATCATGCTATTGAATATAGTACTGACTAAGTGCAGGGATATTATGATATGTGATTGGATTTTATATACATCGAGTGTTTTTGTACTTAGCCAGACTATTGTCTTGGCAGATTTAGAGCCGGAGATAGTTCCAGAGCCTTGGGTGGAGGAGGCTTACGGGGTAGAGAAAGAAGGTGATTCTTTTTTCTGAGGGAGCAAGAGATCTAGATAGTTTCCCTTATTACTAGATAGATGTTTCGGTTTAATAGAATTTAGATACTTTGTCTCGATGAGATCATTATGTTGCTTAGTGATTTCACTTTATACTTGGGCATTAAACTATGTTGGTTCATGGTTGGTTATGTTTATATTGGTCACCGACTTGTGCAGGATGGTTTGCCATATATCAAATTTTATTATTGTCAATTTTGGGAGACTCGTGTTTAGCATGCCTTCTATGCTATGTTTTTGACAGGTTTAGCAAATGTGACGGGCCCAAAGTCTCATTATGACCAAGGTGGAGTTTTGGGTCGTTACAGGATCTTCCACAACAGAAGGAGCTTCTCACGTACTCTTGTCGACAGCCACCTGGTTCTCTCTCCGATGCGCCTCTACCATAGTCTTCCTCGCAATCCACTCCATTAAGTACTTCTTCACCTTCCTTTATTCATGTTCATATTTCCCCTATTATTACTCTTGTTGCTTTTGATCTTGAGTTGCCTATTGCTCATCGCAAAGATGTTCGTTTCTGTGTTACTCCTTACCCTTTTGCCAAGTATTTTTGTTATCAGGCTATATCTCCCTCGTATCAGACTTTCCTCTCGACTATTGATACTGTGACTATTCCTCGATATGTTCGTGCTGCTCTTCTTCATCCCGAGTGGAAGGGTGCTATGATTGACAAGACTAATGCCCTTCAGTCTAATTATACTAGGGATATGGTTCATCTTCCAACTGGGAAGAAACCTATGGGCTGTTTCACAATCAAACATAACTCTGATGGCAGTGTTGCTCGGTATAAAGTTCGTCTTGTTGCCCGCGGTTTACTCAAACTTATAGACTTGACTATGATGTTACTTTTGCTCTTGTGGCCAAACTGACTTTTATTCGTGTTCTCCTCTTTTATGGCCAATCAGAGTTGGCCTCTCTATCAGTTGGACATCAAGAACGCATTTCTTAATGGGCATCTCACCGACGAGGTATATATGGATCCTCCTCTTAGTTTCCTGCTTCAGGGGGAGTTTAGGAAGGTTTATAGACTTTGGAAGTCTATATATGGTTTGAAGCAGTCACCTCGTGCTTGTTTCTATCGCTTCAGTGAAGTGGTTCTGAGTATGGGCTTTCAGTGATGTCACTCTGATTATACTGTCTTCATTCACTCTGGCGTCTCAGGCCGTACCATACTTCTGGTATATGTTGATGATATTATTTTGACTGGTGATGACTCCTCTTTTATCTCTCATGCTAAGAGTGAGTTGGAGCATACCTTTGATGTCAAAGACCTAGGTCATCTGAAGTACTACCTTGGTTTAGAGATTAATCGATCTAAGAAGAGAATTTTTGTCACAGCGGAAGTATGTTGTTGATCTGTTGAGTGATACTAGTATGAGTGGGTTTAAACCCGCTACTTCTCTCATGGATCCGAAGCTCTCTTTACATGATAGTGACGGTGATCTTCTTCCTGATCCTCATGCCTACCAGCGTCTTGTGGGCCACTTGATATATCTCACCCTAACTCAACCGGATATTACGTTTGCTGTCAGCATGGTTGGTCAGTTTATGCATGCTCCACATGCTTCACACCTTGCTGTTGTTCATCGTATTCTTCGATATATCAAGTCTAAACCCAATTGTGGACTTGTTTATCGTTCACATGGGCATCTTGAGATCTTCGGCTATACAGATGCCATTGGGCCAGATTTGCTACTAATCGTCGCTCCACCTATGGCTATTGTGCCTTTCTTGGGGACAATTTGGTTGCATGGAAGAGTAAAAAGCAACTCGTTGTTTCTCGCTCTAGTGCCGAAGCAGAATATCGGGCTCTTGCTCATTGGACTTGTGAAATTATGTGGCTTCGTTCTCTCCTTTCCGAGTTAGGGTTTCCTGTTAAAGGCCATATGTCTGTCACGAAGACTGCCTCTGATTCTGTGCTTCATGAGAGGACAAAGTACATTGAAGCTGATATTCATTTTCTCTAAGAGAAAGTTCGGGATTGTTCATTATCTCTTTAGCATGTTTCATCTTCTCAACTTGCTGACATCTTCACTAAGCCTGTTGGCCCTGCTATCCTCCAGGATATTATTGTCAAACTGGGCATGCTTAATGTTTGTTAATTGTGGGTTTTAGAAACCTGCAACGTAGATGCCACATCAGCATCAAATAGACACCTCAATGAATATTTGTCTCATTGACATTTTGGTATAATGCCTATGAAGCATTTTCATCACACTAGGGGAATCATAGGGGTCGTAGGTTTGGTGGTTAATAGAAGGAGACTAGGTGGGTTGACACCATAAAGGCATATTCGCATAATGTATCAGGAGCGATGGGACCATTGGTGTCAACTAGTTATCACTGTAGTCCGTACGATTAAGAGAGAGGCGATCAGTCCAAACATCAATAGTTATTGGGTGTGGTTGCAATTAATGACTTGTAACCGTTTAGAAATGACCCATAACTACTACTTAATGAGAGAGCAATTACAAAATATGCCTTGAATGGGTGTAACTCTCGTATATGAATTAACATAAAAAAGGGGCCTCCCATTCTAACAAAAAAGGGCACTTCTTAGAGAACAAATGGAGACTCTCTCTCTCCCTGGCTTCCCTCTCTCTTCTCCTCTCTCCAACCTTTCCTCTTCCTTTCCTTCCCGGTTCCGGTGACAAGTGCAGCGCCATCCGAACAGCCCCTCGAGGTTTAGGCTGGCGGTTGGGATGATCCAATCACTTGACGAAAATCACCCCGTTACAATGTTTGTGCTCCAGCTTGAGGGGGAGTGTTGATATATATAATACCAAGGGTATATTTGTAAAAGGGTATATATATAATGTTCTCTTCTTAATATAAGATGCTAGTAGGGCTTTCTTTCCCTCAATAAGCAATTTACCCTAATCTCTCTTTTCTCTTCTCTAAACCCTAAATCCTCCAAACCCTTTCTCCAACTTAGAGTGCTCATTATTTGATTTAAGACATGTGTGCGTAGGTGGATAATTAATAAATTTGTTATTTCTGATTTTTCTCATAGTTTAGAGTTTTCTATGTTGCAAAAAAAATCAAGAATGAATCGTACGATTTATGATTTTTAAGCCTGAATTCAATCAAATTTATCGCCTAACAATTTTGTGATTCAATGTGGATTTATCAACATCAATTTAAATAAAACAAATAAAAATATATTTTACAAGTTACAATGACAGAATTTCAGCCAAAGTATTATATATATATATATATATATATATTATATATATATATATATATATATATATATATTACTTGATTTTTTTCCGAAGCTCCACAAATTAGATAGGTAGCAAGAGCAGTTTATCCTTTATAGTCCGAGTTTGAATTACCATACAAAAATTCAAATGAACAGTACGGAAAATATATCCAACAGAGTAAATTTTGTAAGAAATAGCTTCAAAAATGAGGCATCAAAACAATTGCCAAGCAGCACACAAAATTCGATGTACCTGCAAAATGGACTTTAAGAACAGAAGTGTACTAGATGCATGCTCCGAAAATCTGTCAAATATCTGATTTATTTTCATCAAACCAAACTCAAGTCCACCTTTAATGCATTCTGATGATAGAGGCATGCGGATAATTGTGGAATCTGATGACGACCATGACGCATTTTGACCAATAAGCATTGGATTAAATTGATCACAGAATCTCTCTGTCAAATTAGTACCTGAAAAAAGTACATTGAAAAAGATTTTGAATCCTTAAATTCAAGTCACACTGGAGATTGTTTAGACAGTTCCAAAGAAGAAACCCGTAATAACTTTACAAGGAAAACATCAAAGAAATTGGTTTTAAGACCTGAGACCACTGCAAAGCAATGGAGTACCAACAGAGTCAACATATAAAGGGTACAGTTATTGCACATGTGACCTGAAAACCGTGTCGTTGATACGTTGGAGCAAGAAATAGAAGGCAACCGTTCCTTTGAAGCCTTCTACCCATCCAATGTCTAAGAAATCTACTAAGCGCTTTTGTAACAATGATGAAGACAAGGGGGAAAGTGGATCACCTTGCCTCAAGATTCTATAGCTCCCAAAGACGCCACTAAGGAGGCATTAGTGACCAAAAGAAAAGCCGAGAAATCACAATCTAGTTCAAGTCTTTCACTTAAGCCAAATTCGATGTAAGCATGTAGTCTGAGAATGTGCAACTGAACTTTCTCCATCTCAATCTTACGAAGAATATCTAGAGTTTTATGACTGATTCTCGAATTATGGCATTGGTTAGCAGTGAGTAACTCGTCAAGGATTTGTCTTTCCATTACAAATGCCCCTTGTAAGAAGAGATAATAGCATCAATGACCAACTTCAATTCGGAACAGAGAATTTTGGAAAGAATCCTATATGCTCTCACTCAAGCTGATAAGTTGGAGATTTTCAAGTTCCCTGCACCCTTCTTCCTAAGGATTAGACAAGTGAAGTTACTTTGCCAAAATAAGAATTCTCATGAAAGACTTTCACTATCTTCAAGAAGTCTTCCCTAATAATAGTCCAATATTCCTTGAGAAACACAATCGCGCATCTGTGGGGTCTGGGAGGATGATGTATCATAGATCACTGATGGCTTCAAGAACCTTCTCTTTGGTGCTACCTTTTTAATACATATACCAGAAACAACCTCGAAACGCCGAAGAACAATTATAAGACCACCTGAGTAATGAAAGCATCCAAAAAATTATGGTGTAGTTGGCAAACTATAGATGAAATAAAATACCACCAGCACTGAATCTGGTTTCTTAAGTAAAGACTTACTCTTCCACCTCCCTATTAAGAAAACTAAAAACTTTAAAACCATAGTATCAAAACTCGTCGAGTCAACTCGAAATCGGGCGAGTCAACTCGACTTGTTTGATTTTTGGGTAGACTCGCACATTTGTTTGCTCTCTCCTCTCTCTATTATGTTTCATAAAAAGAAGAAGACTGTACAGACTTACAGGTATGCTCTCTCTCTCTCTCTTAATGCTATTTGGGATCGTCTCTCTCTCTCTGCGCCAAAGGGGTTGTTTATATTTCACCGTTTTGTTATTGTAGCCTTTTTTTAATCACAGATTTCATTATGTTTTCTTTTTAATTTTTTCACTTCCTCTCTCTAGGGGATCATCTGTGCCACTTCTCTCTCTCTCTCTAAAGGGGTTGTCTGTGTTTCATCTTTTTTCTCCTAATCACAATTTTTTCTTCTTTACATGATCACAGATTTCATGATTTTTTCTAATTCTTTTAAAAAGTTCGCAATGGTAGATTTTTTTAAGGTTTAATAATGTTCTTTTTTTTTGTTTGAAATTATTTTCTCTGCTGGTAACCCACTTCCCAATATTTTACATATCTCACACCAATTCATTAAATCAGATTCGGCAATTGGTGGGGGTACGTTGTGCTTAGCCGAAAAATCAGACTAATAGGAGGAGCTTAAACTCCCGATCAGAGCACTGAAAATATAAGGGTATGTTGCTGATGACAACCCCCATTGTTTATAACAAGTTTAAAGTGTAGAGCCCTGGAACTGGAGTTCTCAGCACGGTGAATAGTGTTTGTAAAGGGCAGGAGCCTCTATGTATTGTTGCATGCATGTTTAATAATAATCATGGTTTGTTTTGTATTACTAAGCGGGGTTAGGTTGTTCTAAGTGTGTTAATAAGTCAAGGGAGAAGATCCCAAGTGTTTTGTATTACTAAAGCAAGGAAGGAAGAAAAGAGAAGAAAAAAGGGGAAATGACCAGAAAATAAACAGGCCAGTCGACCGCTTGTCAAAATGGGGCAAATGGGGGGTTTTTAACCCTAGCCGGTCAACCGCCCCTTCCAAACGGTTGACCGACTGTATAAAGTGAAGTTTTGCCAAAAACTGGGAAAACAGTAGAGTTTTTGCGAAAGCCGGTCGACCGCCCCTCCTAGCCGATCAACCGACTTTAAAGATTTGGGGTTTTTCCCTTTTTTCTGCGAATTTCAAGGGTAAACTAGGGTGTTTACAATCCTAGGCCTATAAATACAAACCCATTTCGTGGGTTTTGGGTTACTCAAACCTAAGGGAGATTTTAGGAGAGAAAGAAAGGAGAGTTAGGGTTTTTCAAAGGGGTTTTCATGGATGATCAAGGTTGGAGCTTGGATTTCATTTCTCAAGCTTGGATCTCTCTTCCAAGGTGCTTCTCAAGCATAAGATCGCGGGGATCCAACCTTCTCATTTCTCAGATACTAAACCACAAGGATCCAATCTCAAATAGGTAAATACAACTTACTACCTAGCCTTGTTATGATTCAAATATTGAAAAAGGGTTTTGATGTGGGTTTTTTCTCAATTTTTAAGGGTAAATCCATTTTGTTATGAATTGTTTAAAAGAAACTAGGGTTTTAAGATATGGTTTTGATGAAATGGGTTAAGTAAACATGTTATTGCTATGATACCTCTATGAATGATATTCCATGATTTCTATTCCATGTTTAAAAGCTTTTTATGACTACTATGATGCTCATACGTCCTACATGATGTGTTTAAAGGTTTCTAAGTCTTGATATGATGCTTATAAGTTTTGTATCGACCTGTCTCTATTGTTTAGGGTTTTCTATGTCTATATTATGCTCACAAGTACTATATGCACTCACACGTCTCACATGATCGGTATTCTCATAAGCTTATATTTCAAAGTTCATAAGAAAGGTTTTAAGAAATATCTCATAAGAAAAAAACTAATAAGCTCATAAAAATTGACAAGGCCAAACATAGGGTCGGTATTTTCTAAGATCGGTTACAAGCTCATAAGGATCTCATAAGTCTAAGATCGGTTACAATGCTCATAAGGATCAAGTCTAAGATCTTCTCACAAGTCTCATAAGGATCATAAGTCTCGCAAGACTTTCACAAGGCTCATAAGGATCTCGTAAGTCTAAGATCGGTTACAAAGCTCAGAAGGATCAAGTCTAAGAATATCTCACAAGTCTCATAAGGATCATAAGTCTCGCAAGACTTTCATAAGGATCTCATAAGTCTAAGATCAGTTACAATGCTCATAAGGATCAAGTCTAAGATCGGTTCTCAAGCTCATAAGAACTCATAGGCTCACAAGACTTGTAAGGAACTCATAAGAATGTGATTCTCGCAAGACCTCATAAGATGTGTTTTGGTTTTTACAAAGGCTAACTCCTCTTTCTCTCTCTTTAACAAAAGAGATAGAGGAGATGGGTTTGCAAGCAGCAAATAAATCTAATAATTCTCCTAATCCTCAACCATAAAACACAACAACTGCATAAAAATCTCTCACAATAGAGAGAATCAAGCACATGAACTAAGTGGGAATGTTGGGGTTCTATTCAAAAGGGACTCAGACTGTAACGACCCCAAAATCCCACCATGACCAAAATGGGACTTTGGACCCGTCATATTTCTTAAACCTGCTTAAATCCATAACATACAAGGCATACTAACACGAGTCTCCAAAAATGAGGATGATAAAATTTCGATTATATAAAACTAAACCATCCTGTACAACGGTCATTTGTCCAACATAACATAACCCATCATAAACCAAGTAGTCCGGTACTAACTGTAAAGTAGTCTAATAAGCAACATCTTCTAAAAGTCGATTACAGTTCCTTTAAAACTGAAACAACGAACTAGTAATAAGGAGAACTATCTAAATCCTTAGCTCCATCCTCAGGAAGCTCACCTTCTTCCCCTTCTTCTATGTACACCTACTTAGTCCACGGCTCCTCTCCTAGACCTGAAGACAATGACAGGTCGACTATATGGAATACTCAGTGGATAAACAAACCAACAACATAAAGTAGCATGAGCAATATCAATATCATAGCTTAGTTTATGTATACTTAACCATAATAGATTCACTTAACATAGACATAATCAGAGTGCGGAGCATATAACATGTCATAACATCATCTAGACTCGTGTACTTGTGTGACTCTTATTCATGAACTTGAACTTAACATATGCATAGACTCATACATGCATGATTCATAGTGTGTATCCCGTCAACGCATAATTTATAATGTGTTTGTCCCGACAACGCATAATCATAGTGTTTTGTCCCAGCAATGCATAATTCATAGTGTTTTATAACATAGTCGCAGCAACGCATAGAGTGGTGTGTTCGTAACTGGGGATCATTCTTTCATTACATAATTCATAACCTGCTTGTGTCCAATGCTTCGTAACATATTCGTATCCAATGCATGCATGCTTGTGAGACAAGTGAACTCATAAGACTTAAATACTTATAATGCAATTGTACATGTGCTTGAGTTTCGTGATTGGAATTCAAATGAGTCATCCCTTAGGTTCCGATCTTCTGTTAGGAAACTCCACTAGGTTATATCTCCCTAGTTAGAGAATTCCCAACGTGGAGAATTTTCCTCTAAGGTTTGACCTACCTGAATACCGATCACTATACAAAGTAAATAGGGTATAATTTATCATAGCAAACAACAATATCCATTTAATTTAGTTTCTCAATAATCAATAGCATCATACTAGCATTCATCACTCTTAAGCATTTCAACGAACACCTTGAGTGCGTTAATTATGGATACTTTGCCATTTTCCCATTTTTAACATTCTAGCAAACCATAATCCATCCATACAACCCAAACATAATCCACATCCATACATTCATCACATCCTCTATAGTATTTCACATCCCCCATACATTTCATCCATAGTTACAAACTCATTTTCATCTCTAATAAGCTTAATTCATACATAATTAGGGAAAACATATCAAATCTCAATTTCTATCATTTATATCATACTAATATTCACAAAACATCATTAATAGGGTTGAGTTAGAGAGTTTATCGACCTTAGGGATCCTTCCCTTGGATCCAAATCGCTCCCAAGAAGATTTAAAGAAAATCTTCAAGCTTTCCTTGAAATCTCCAAGTAATCCCCTCTCTAAGTAATTTCTTCCCTTAGAACCCTAGGTTCTCTCCTCCCCTTTGCCAAATTAGGTTAGAAATGTTAGAACCCTAAAACCCTCGAAATATAACCTCTATTTATAGTCTAGGGGTTTAAAAACCCCAAAATCCAAAACCCTTTTTAAAACATCTGGGCGCAATTGCGATCAATCGCACATATGCTGCGATCGATCTCAGACCCCTACGATCTATCGCAATTTGCGGCGAGATCTATCGTAAAACACACAGAATGCTTCTGGAATTTTTTTGATTGAGTGCGATCGATTGAACCTTACCTGCGATCGATCGCATGCTCTGATTTTTCATTTTCTTTAATACTAAAACTTTATAAACCCTCTACACCATTAGCCATAATCTCGATGATCTCGACATGCATAACAACATAACACAAGACCTAACTAACCTTATTAAACAAGATAGAAACGGGGAATTTAGATCCGGGTTTCTACACAGACTCTCGGTGATTACACAGAGAATTGGTCACTGCAAAAGCAACTATTCTCTAGTGTCAGCACCACCACCAGTAGAGCTAATGTGCTCAAATGGGAAGAGAGGTTTAAAATTGCACTAGCAAAAGTAAGGATTCAACCTACCTTCACTACTTATATCCTAAGGGTGGTGCTATATATTGTAATGTGAAGTCCAAAAACATACTCTTAGACAATGATTTTGAAATCGCTGATTTTGGATTGCCAAAGCTGTCTCAAAGAGTTGACTCCGGTTGAAGTTCTCTAGGATCCAGGGACCAAAGAGTTACATTGCTCCAAAGTGTGCCCTAAACTGTGACGCCCCGAACTCGTGCTTAGGGAATCAAGTTCCGAGACGCGCGTCTGTTCATCAAATCACGCCAGCGGAAGACTTTACCCGCGAAAATGCGAGAAATTTAAACATTTATCAGATGCTTCCAAAAAGCAAATAACACCTGTCATCACAATAGCCATCATACAAACCATATAGCTGTATTATTTACATCAAGTTTATTTTACAAAAGTAGACACCTCTATCACACCGGGTACAGCTTGTACAAGCTTCCAAAATGTCCGGTTGGACTTTTCACTTACTGGTCAGCAGCTCCGAGATCTACTAACATAAAAAGTCAGTGACCTATGAAGCCCAATAAAACCACAATCCTTCTAAACTATTTTCCACATAATAACGCGCATCAATAATGATATAATAAATAGTTCAATTTGCATGTTACAGTAAAATAGAACAGTACATAATAAATTGTGACCCAAGGTCACTTAGGGTTACATCACCCTAACAGAGGTTCCCAACCTCACATTACTTTCCAATTATGGGGTTCAGTTATGAATATATTCATATTACCAAGTTATCATTTCAATTATCAATCATGTTTCATTTCGAGTCTTGAGACTCTATTATTTGGCCACAGCCCAATAAATTTATCTTATAATCTCTAAATCATAACCATACCTGGAGCCATTTAGACTCACACACACTGTTCCGGTTTTCACCCGAACACGACCAAGCCTTGGGTGTACCAACCCAACTCACCTGGAATCCGACGATTCCATACCGAACCCTGAGTACACCAACTCGGACAAATACACCACCCCTGAGTATACCGACTCAAACCACTTCGTATCCGAAGCTTACACACACAACATGGGCATTCGCCCAATAAGGACATACTTTTTCATTCAATTTACTGGCCACATCTACCATGTATTCGCCGTCATCGCCCTGGGTATCAGTCGAGAAGGAACCCCGACCAACCTGCCTATCGTCATCTTCGGGCTAGTCTACGGAGGAACCCCGACATCTATACCAATGCCGACATCTCCTGAAGTTCCACCAAGAAGGGACCCCGATAGACACAGTGCCGACATCTTCTGACCCACCCAGAGAGGAACCCCGAACTATACACTATCTGATATTCAGCCACTTTAAACTCTCTAGGACTCCGACATCTCCTGACTATCAGTCACGGAGGAACCACGGGCCATGCAGGACACCGCCACTCCTGACCTAGTCTAAGAGGCACCACGGACGACCTAGACAAACAGACCGACATCTCCCGACTATCAGTTACGGAGGAACCTCGGGTCTTACTGGACACCGTCTCCCCTAACCTAGTCAAAGAGGAACCACGGACTATACATAACCTTGGTTACATTTTCTAATCACAGGTTAACCCCAGTTAACCCAAGCCTCGCTTGATTAACTGAAATACTTGGGCCTCGTGCCCGTGAACCAACTCCGGTAACACACCGTCCCGTTAGGGAACGTTTTCAGGCTACTAAATGTCTCCATAGCCTTACACGACCTGCAAAACAACTTTTTGTCATCCTAGAGTGACGATACAATTTACCCAGGACCTGATCTAGGCTCCCCGATGGTCCACATAAAATCACAACATCATATAGGGGTCTCCGACCCTCTTTCCATCCACACCATTCACATAATGAGCCTAAATCTAGGGTTTTCACACCCGAGACCGAGGGCTACACCCCTTTACTCATTTTCACGCACATCCAACCCTTCTACACATCACATAGGGGTCTCCGACCCTTTTTCATTCATGCCAAAAGACATGCATATACTTCAGATAAAAGAATATAGCAAATAAGGGGAAAAAAGAGAAGAAAAGAGGGGTTTTACCTGCTTCATGTTTTTCGAGGCAGCTAGTGCAAAAAGGGCACCGCCAGCACGTCTGGGAGGGCAATCAACCCCAAGATAAAGCTCCTCTCTCTAACTTTCACTTTCTCTCTCTACCTTTTTCTCTCTCTACACGCAAATCAAGACGTCGGGAAAGAAATCAGACACCGCCAACGCGTCGTGGACGTCAAAAAACCCTAAGGGGACCTCCCTTTCCCTTTCTCTCTCTTCCTTTCTCTCTCCTCTTTCTCTCTCTTCCTTTCTCTCTCCTCACTCTCTCTAAAATGCTGTGGCAGAACCTCCCCCTCTGAATACAGAACGTGAGAAATGGGGGAGGTTGTCCTCCATTTTATATAGATAAGGTCACGTGCATAGCACATGACCATAATAAATGGTCCCGTTGACCAAGTCAACTGTTTGACCGTTTGACTAATTTTCCGCCTTCTCTCGTGTATATGGCCTTCGTAGTCCTACTTAATGACATCCGATTTTGACGAAACTTTAGGTGACCGAACTTGGGGCAGTCCGACACCTACTGTAAAAATTTCGGAGAAAAATACTGAGTTTTGACAGCTGCACTTTAGTCCGGAAGAAAATTGTAAAACCCACTAATTTTCTGATTTCAGACACAAAACACGTTGTCGCTTCTTCATATGAGACAATTAATTGCTGAAACGACAAACGATCATCCTCACGACCGACCGGCACGCTGTGGTACCAACCGCACAGATTTCTATCAGAATCCCCAACAATTATGGAGTTCCACTAAATCCGGAAAAATCTGGAATTTCTTGGTTTTCTCGATTTTCTTACAGTTAAGACTCCCGTGGTCTTGCGAATCGATACACGACGGAACTGGAATGATAGGTGATCGTCCAGATAGTCAACCCGCATATTGTGTACGATTTTCGAGGAAAAATACTGAAGTTTTGCCCGTACAATCCAATCCCGAACAAAATCCACTTTTTACCAATTTAATAAATAATTAACTAATTAACCTCCATTAAGGACCTATAAACGCATAATTTTATTATATTAAAATTCTGGGTCGTTACATAAACCTTCCTATCAGCACAAATATTGATGTTTTATAGCTACATAGTTGCCCATCTAGAGATTATTAAGGACATTTGAGTTGAACTAGGTGGTTGGGGATTTCAAAAAGAGGCAGATCTGAAGAGGTTCGTCAAGTTTAACTATAATAGGGGTTTTCGGTTGGAGGTGATAGGTAAGGAGGAAGGAAGATGAGGAAGAGGGCAGTTTTTTGTCTTTTTATCTTTTTCTTTATTGAATTTTTCTTAATTTTGGTGTATACCATTAAAAGTTGGGCAGCACGTAGCGCCACCTTAAAATAAATGTCTTCTAATTTAAAATAAAAAGATTCTACTAATGAACCTTGACTTAAGTCCAACCATAGTGACAAAGTTGGGGTTCGGGAATAATTCGGAACAAATAAAAAATAAATATAAAAATATACCAAAAATTTTGATTAAAAAATATACAACATAAGTAGTTTTTTGCCAAGTTTGAGAAAATAATTTGGGAATAATTCGGAAAATTCGGGAATAATCCGTAAAATTCGAGAATAATTCAGAAAATTCGCGAATAATCCGAAGAATAATTCGGCAAAGTAAAAATGCACAAATTTTAAAAAAAACGGAGTTTTTTTTTTTTACAGAGAGTCCAACAACCAACTAAAGCCTAAAGTAAATTTGGCACCCATTCAAGAAGGCCTATTAGGGATATATAAAGCCAACCATACAACCCCATGTGGGTCCAGTCAACCCCTAATTTTTTGCGTTTCCACTTTACGGAATTTAGCTCCTGCATCACCACACTAGAGTATTGCCCCTTATGGGTTGGGTAAACCCAAGGAGGGGTTGGATTGGTTTGAACATGTAGGTCCATATGGGCCCAATTAGCTTTGGACCTCTTTCTTCCTTCGCAAATAAGTCTTGAATTGAGTTAGATTTGGACCTTGATTCCCATCATTCCTCATCGGCTTGAAAAACTTGAATCGGATGAGTTAAGATCCAAATATCTCTCATCAAGATCAAGATCAAGATCTAGCTTCTAGAAATCTTCCACAGTAATCCACGTACTCTATAAAATTGGTAATCCTTTCCATTTGACAAGGAAATTCTGAGTGCATGTTCTTCAAGAACATCTTCAATCTCGCCCTTCCTTTCTGGCACGTTCAGTAACCTGAGTGCATGTTCTTCATCGTTTTCATGGTGAATCAGATCATGAAAAATTGGCAAGTCCTCTATAGTACAAATTAGGCTGATCAGGAGATCGTCTGGCAATTCCAACAAAGATGCACTAGGCCAAGTTTCTTCACCAAGATATTATGGTCTGGCTATCTTTGGATCTATGTTGCGCAAATTCTTTAAGACAATGGGTGTGTCCTGTGTTGAAACACATGGACATGGATTTGGACCCAAACACAACTGTTGTAACTTATATCAACAAGAATCCATACATTTTGGACTCAAATGGACACTGGCACAGACATGCCTGTTAGGCTGTTACCCATAAAATTTTAATTTTAATTATACAAAAAAGGCATATAAATGTATATAATAGCATATATTTCAACAAATTCTTTCTAACTATCATCATCAGAAAAAAGAAACTGATAGGAAAATAGGAGAAGAATAACACCCCATTTGTTTTCAATAGAGAAAAAACAAATAATTGGAGGAATTACTGATTCTAGTAACATAAACGAAAGCGAGAGAGAGAAAGAGATGGCAACGGGCTAAATTCGGGCCAGCAAACTCCTTTTAAATTAATCTTCTTTGACCGACACCCCGTGTCCAAGTCCGACACAGACACCCATGTCCATGTCTATGCAACATAGCCTTGAATGCAACTTCTGAAAATCTCCTTAAGAAACCTTTTTGGTCATAGATGAATCATAAGCTTGTCTCATGCCTTGAACTCTGCAAATCTTCTGTGAGCATTAGCATCAATCCTATACGTTTCATTACTTAAGGCTGGCTTCCGTCTAACTTCTTTATGAATCTCATGAATATGCTTTTGCCATAACAGCTCACGGCACCTATACCTCCACAAGACCAACAGGCTATCTTGGTTTGAGAATTGTCACAATTTCAAACAGTGACCTACCTGTAAACCTATTTGTTGAACTATTGTAAGAAAACTCTACTGTAGGCCAAAGTCAATCCTATGATTGAATTCTTTCTGCTACAAGACTTCTCAGCAAATTTCCTAGGCTTCTGTTAACAACTTATGTCTATCTGTATGCCTGTGGATGATATGCTCTTGAAAACTTCAGTTTCATATTCATGAGATGCCAAAGTGTCTTCCAAAATAACACATAAACTTAACATCTATTTCTGAAACAATGGTCTTTGGAAACCAATGCAATTTCACAACCTCTATTAAAAATAATGCTGCAATCTTGAATGCATCCGATCTCTTTCATGGGATCTTGGAAAACCTATCCACTCTCACAAGAAAAGAGTCAAACCCCCTTGGTGTCCTAGGTCCAAACTTAGATCTTCCCATGGTGCATGAGTTACTTCCAATGGTGTATAAACTACAGAAACCAGCATTCTTGAGCTGGCCATTGGATAAATGGCAAACCTCACATTGTTAGATGATGATTCCTTCTCCGTCTAAGAAATTTGCTACTACATCTCTTCTAGAAACTCCTTGCATCGATGACCAGTGGATAGATCCATCCAAATATAAAAATTCTACATATTCCATTGTAAGCACTCCATTTTTGCGCCCCTTAAATACTTAAAGCCCAAATCTCTAAGCAAAGGATATTTCAAATTTTTTTTGGGCAAAGCACTGCACTGCACTGCAGTAATGTTTCTACCGCCAACTGAGGATTTAAATATTTTCGAAGAGTTAGATACAACCTTTATCCGTCTAATCCAAGAAAAGAAAAAATTGTCTCTAGTTGGCAGTAGACTATTACCACCACCTTGAATTTGGTCTATTTCCGGTGTTGTCGGTAATGAGTTTACTGCCAAGTTGTGAACTATACCAGAATTTAGATAGGAGGCCATGTGCTAGACCCTACAGAGCATGTGGAATAAAATATGGGGATTGTGCTCAAGTTAGCAGTAATAGGATTACAGACATGTGTAATTTGGCCTATTGTTTATGTGGAGGTAAAAAGATTACCTCCACTTTTGCACATCTGCAAAAAAAAGCATTTAATCCTACATTGGAAATGGGAGAACCTCTCCTCCCATTCCTATCCTACATAGAACCCCATTTTCAACCCATTTTCTCAAGTTTGAAACCTCCAACCTTGATCCTATTCTCACTAAGCCACTGACTCCCCATTTTTAAAGTCTCTGAGGGGCTAAGCCATTGTTAGGCACGGCTTAGACTAACCTTTTTAGTCTTGTCTCAGCGTTATTCTCAAGCTATTAGGCAAACCCTTAGCAAAATCCTCAGATTAGTAAAAGTTTTATTTAGAGTCTTCTTTAAATTCCAACATTTTTTTGTTTTACTTGTTTTGTTTATGAGCTTTAGTTGATTGTAGTAGACCTACCCTCCTTCCAACTGTAGTTTGGACCCCTATGATGCGTCCCGCTGATTAGGGGCTCCTTATGAAAAGGGGGAAGGGTAGAAACATTGTGACCCATCTTATTCTCCTTTTTTGTTTCATCTTGGACCATAGAATGTGAAAAAATTCCGGACCAAGTTCGAGTCCAAAAGCCCCAGGTATGGACCAAATCAGAACACTGTTGGGAAAGTCTGTTGTTTTCTGCACAGGTCCATGTTGATGGCAGATGTTCTACCACCAGCACCAGATTCAGTTAAGTTTGAAATTGGGGTTAGCCCATCTACCGCCAACACAGCAGTGCACTAAACAGTGTACTGCCCCTCATTTCTAGGATTATTGAGCTACTATTTTGGGTGTTTCCCTCTATTCTCTGGATTTTCCAGATCCTGACCATCTTACCATAGTTAGTTTTGACCTTAGGGTTTAAGTTAAGTTTTCCAAATTCTATGCCCCATCCCTACATGAGCTAAAAGCCTAAAACTCCTGAAGCCATTCATAAAATACCAAAATATATAAAAACAATGAAAATCCAAAAATCATTCGAGTTAGTATGCTTTTTGGAACTACGTGTGGCTTGATCCCATCTACATGGGTACGTAGGTAATCCTTTGCGGGTTCAACTCCCCTAGGTTAGAAAACTAGCTAGTTTCCCTTTCCATTATTTCCTGCTATCTTAGTCATTTTTTGATTAACATGATCATGATCTTGGGTCAATATTGTTTGTCTTGGCATGTTTCCACCTTTTTTTTGTTGCTACTTTAGCATGATTCTATGTTAACATAACTATCCTAAATAGCATGATTTTGAATCAAAAATTTCTATTATGTTTCCATTCATCTAAGTTGGATTTAGAAAGTAGGTAACACCTTTGGCGGAAACAGTGTTTTAAAAGGCATGCCGCGTGTGAGGCTTACGCCTTGAGGCTCGCCTCGAGGCGAGGCTTAAGGAAAACGCCTTGAGGCTTAACCAAGAGGCGTAAATCCAATAAGCATCATGCCTAAAGTGTGAAGCTCACATGAGGAACATGCTTCACGCCTCGCTTTATGTCTATAGCGTACGCCTCATATATTAATTAAAATTAGGGTTCTAGTCACATAACCGAATCTTAAACATTGTTTTAAAATTGTTATTTGTTTCAATTAATAACAAACACTTTTATTATTTAAGATAAAACATTGAAAATGATGATGATGATTATATTGGTTTCAACTAACACTTCATTTATTATATTTAATGTATTTAGGCTTTTAAAACCCTTTGAGTGCAATTCACACTAATTTCCCTACTAAACATAGCAAAAAGTTGGAGCCATTGGCCTACAATGTAGTCCACGACTTCTTTGCAAATTTTTACTAAAATTCTAAATCCACAACATGAATTGATGATTGAACATCTATAGTAAGTATATGAACAACATGGTAAATTAAATTTTGATATTTGCTTGCCCTTATGTTTATTTATTTTGATAGTTAAATAATTTATATTGTATTTTCTCTCATTCTATGTGTACACGCGTGCCCACACTCACACACATGTGCGCAAAATATATAAATATATATATATGCATACATCTCTCTCTCTCTCTCTCTCTCTCTATATATATATATATCTACTATTATAATGAGAGAAGCGGGGTTAAAAAGTTGGTTGATTTTTTTCTAATATTCCTAATGAGTCCCAATTTTATGGTAAAAGGGTGAATTTTTCATATTTTTCCTATTTTGCCCATAACTCCATATAAAAAAATTTAAGATATTTTGTTATCTTATTTTACATGAGAAAAGTTAGTAGGGGTATTGAAGTAATATCAATTACAACTAACAATAATCCCTCAATATCTCCACGATTCCCTCAAATCCTTATCTTTATCATCTCTCATGCTCCCTCCTTGGTCTCTCAACGAAGAGGCACACCCTCTCTACGTTGTAATTATTTTTCAAGAAAAAGTAGGAACATATGTTATGAGTAATTTCAACCCAGTATTCCATCTTTTTAAGTTAAAATTTTAAAATAATTTTTTTTTTAATTCCTTCATTAGAGTCCCTCTTCCCAGTCTCTCTGCCCTTCCCCTCTCTCTCACATGCATCGCACGTACTGCCCACTAGTATATATATATATATATATATATATATATATATATATATATATATATATATAATAAGCTTTTCATTAATAAGAGGCTTTCTTGTGAGGCTAAAGCCTTACGCCTCACGCATCTTGAGGTCATAACGCCTCGCCTCACGCCTTCGCGTTTTAAAACATTGGGTGGAAATCAAGGCTGCCTAACACCTTCTCTTGGTTTAATCGAATAACTTACCTATAGATCCCTTAACATTGACTTTGCCTTATCCATCGATTTAGGGTTCCTATTCTTCCTCTAAATAGAATATGTGGAAATTCTGTCTCTTAGGTAATTTTCATTACTCCTTCTAGGGATTTTTCCTAATTTGGAATAGTGTTAAATTTCCATGTTCACATCCACCTTAATGATGATAGAGAAGAAACATTTGTGATCTGAGATGGAGAGTATCCTTGGAATCCTCCACAACCAATCTTGTTTACTTCAATCCTTTCCGCCGAGAGCTCCTTTGATAAGAGGGTTTCCGGATGCACATTCTCGCAAAAACTATTGATCAACTCGAACATTGATTGGACCAATAAATGAAAGAGAATGCCATAGAACTATAACCATCTTCCTTTCTTTAAGAAGGAAGCAAGGGAGAAATGGGAATGAAAAACAACGAGCAGAAGCCAGTCGCTCAGATAGATGGAATTTTGATTAATTAGATAGGAATGGATGATGAAAAAGATGAAAGTTTCACAGAACAGAAGAGGAAAAATCGAAATGACTCAAAGCAAAGAGTATAACACCGGAGAGCTTGGGTTTCCGACATATATCGGTTTTCCAATATGCATCGGATAACATCCCCATCTTCAATTCTTGCAATGCTTCTATTCTTTTATTTCAACAATGGTTTAAAATATCCCTAATATTTCCGAAATATCTCAAATATCTTTCAGTATCGTAGGAGTGCAAAATACCTCACATGTAGTACTGTTTTTACAAAATATCATTAAATATCCCCGATATTTCTGATTTATCACACAATATTTCCAATAAATTTTTTATAAGGGATATTTCGACCCTTAGTCTATTAAAGGGAAATATTGACCAAAAAGGAGGGATTTGGGAGATTTCAAAAGAGTTGGGGATTTGAAGAATTTTTCATTTTCTTAAGAAATCACCGACTTTGCTATCCACATTTACCTACATTTGCCATTCGGAGTCAAAGTACACCCCATTTGCACTACCTTTGACTAAAGTTTCCTAAAACGTAAAAGTTTTCTTCAAATTAGAATGGAGTTTTGCATAATTATTGTGTCATTAGTCCTAAACTAGTGCAAATGCATCAATTGATGCATTTACACTAGATTTCACTAGATTTCTAAGCTCATAATGTAAATTTCTTACATTAGGAAGGGAATATTGAGGGAAACTATAAGATTTCATTTTTTTAGCTTACTCCAGTCTTCATGTGACTTTGATTGTAGTTCATGGGGTGAGTTGGATCATGGATACATTAGGCTTTGAAATTTGATTGCACATTTTTATTATTATAATTGATTGAGGGATGAATAAAACATTTTATTTAAAATATATCAATAGTAGTCAATCATACATTGTCGTCAGCACAGTTTTTTGCCGCACTTCTCATTGCATCTCTTATGTACATTATTACTGTTTTTTAATTTGTTTGATTCTCAAATATGTATTAACATCTATTTTAACATTTCCTGAAGTTTCACTGAATATTTCATATTTTTTCTCATTTCCCTAATTTTTTCCTCGACATGCAATATACTCCCCGCAAAATGATATATCACGGGTTATATCCTTTCTCCAAGGTGCGACATATCCTGCTATATTGACATTCAGAACCTTGATTTAAACCACCACTAACACAAAGCATTCAAGAAGTGTTTTAAAAGGCGTGTGAGGCTTACACCTTGAGGCTCACCTCAAGGCGAAGCTCAAGGAACGCCTTAAAGCTCGACCACTAGGCTTAAATCCCATGAGGCTCACGCCTCAAAGTGTGAGGCTCACATGAGGCACTTGCCTCACGTCTTGAGGCTCGCTTTATGCCCGTTGTGTGCGCCGCCTCACATGTTAACTAATTATAGGGTTCTATCCACATAACTGACACTTAAATGCCGATTTAATTTTAATTTTTGAAAATTTGGTATTTGTTTCAACTTATAACAAATAAGACTTTATTTACTTGGGATAAGGCATTGAAAATAATGATTGTGATATTTGTTTCAACTAACACTTATTTTATTTTGTTTAACATATTTAAACTTTTAAAACCCTTTAACTCTAAGTAACACTAATTTTCGTAGTAGACAATACAAAGATTTGGAGCCACTGGCGTACGATGTAGTTCATGACTTCTTTGTAATTTTGTGCTAAAATTATAAATCCACTACTTGAATTGATGATTAAATATCATCTTCAATATGTATATGAACAAAAAATTAAATTTAAATTTCAGCATTTGCTTCTTGTTCTTATATTTATTTTTTGATAGTTAAATAATTTATATGATATTTCATATGTGTTTATGCGTAGGGGCATAGTGGCACGCAATGTACAAGAATATAAATATAATATATAATCATGGTTGTCAAGGGAACTAGGCGACTTGAGGCGATAGACCCCATGGATGCCTAAGGCTACTAGCCTGAGTCGCTTGATGAACTCTTTGCTACAAAAATCCCCCCCCCCCCAATATGAGCTCTATTTATAATATGCTTTTCTTTGAATAATAGGTGCCTTGCAATTCATATAAATTTCAAAATCTTTGTTGTCAAGAAAAATTTTGATAAAACCATCATTGGAGATAGTTCTAGGAATAATAAATGGGGATTTCAAGTGTTGAGAATAAAAAAGTGAACAACAAAAAAACAAAATCTATAATAATTGTCGAAAGGGGGAGAGGGGGATTGTGAGGGACAAAAATAAGAAAGAAGTGATAGCCGAATAAGAGAGAAAGAGAGAGAGAGCGAGAGAAATGAGAGGGAGTGTGTAAGATTGGATAAAAATAGAAAATAGACCAACAGTCAATGTGACGGCAAACAAGGGAGAGAGGAGAGAGATCCTAACACCTCGCCTCACACCTTTGCATTTTAAAACACTGCATTCAAGACATTTTCAACACCATTTTCCAGTTAACAATTAATTGTATCCATGAAGTTCTTGAAGTAGTACCAATGTACCATGACATTATACAAAACGTGAAACTCTAATTCAATGACATATCAATACAATCAAATAATAAGTTTATGAGCAAAGTAGTGAAAATCAATTAATTATGCACGATGGATGAACAAAATACCTGTCAAAGAGAACATTTTGGCAGAGGGACAATGGCTTGAAGGTACAGCAAGAGCCAAACCACGAGGATCGAACAAGTAAAAGTAGTCACTAGAAACAATTGATAGGAGATCACATATGAAATAACAGCTCAGCAGTCCTAAACCATAGTTGAGAGTATTGCCCCGTAGCCTCCATGGAGGAAGAAGCTGGAGACTGCTTACTTCCTCCCTGCTCAAGGTGGCTCCTTCCAGGATGGCTACTAGAGCAGGCCCTTGAAATTCACCTGTACCATTTACAACTCAATAAATAAAAGTTTGGCTGAACCTCCAGTTCATTACTCGAATAAAACTTGGAGAATATGCTATATGATATAAGACTGAGAATAAACAAACAGTATTGCACTAGGCAGACCGACCAGGGCCCAAAAAGGAATCCTGCTCGGTCACAAAGCACATTCAGCACTATGTTTCACTTCTCACATGTTGCATGCAAATTTTAGCTTTCATGCATAAAACCTTGGTTTAGCGATGTGGCTGATTTAACTGCAGACATTAGCATCATTGTTTAATCTAGGGTCTTCTTAGAGCTGAAGTGGTATATAGACAAATCAAGTCATTTCTTGGAAGCAGGCCTGGTCTTGATGTCATTTTCAATTAATACATTACTATCATTCTTCTATATATAGCTCAAACTCAACTTACATTTGAAAACAAAATTTGGTTATAGAATTGGTATTGGTTACCTAGATTGTGCTGGAGCATAGACTGCTGAGGATGCTCCCTCTTGTCAAAGATTAAATGTAGCTTCTTTGCTTTGCAAAAGTCTGCCAACTCAAGAAGGTCAAACAACAAAAAATCATCATTCCCATATAACGCCAGAAGCTCACTTATTTTACCATAATCCATGCATGGCAAATCCTTGGTCATTTCTTCATCAACTAAAGACAGGCAGCGAAGTGATTGTACACCCAGCCTGTTTGCCAGATCATTGCTAATACTTGGATGTACAATTTTTTTTGCAGCATGAGTGTTTTTCTCCATCCACGGTGCATCATTGTACACAAGATCTATTGCACACATCATAGTTCCAGAAGAATCTGGAACTAATAAAGGAGTATTAGATGCCTCAGATAATGGTTTGTCTGAAATACAGTCTGCAACGGCTTCAAGGACACACTGAACAAAACTTAACTGATCAGGTGATAGTGGGAAGCCTTTAACGTCATGCTGTAGGCGTTGTAGAACATGCAAATAGTCCAAAGTATCAAAAGTAAGCCTCACACCTAATGCTAAAAGCAAATCTCTGAATTCTGACAACTCAGATGGAACAACATACAAATAGGGATGGAATTTCATAGGTGAATCAAATGCAAGTGCCTTTGGTGATACAAAATCGTCTCCAATCCAAACCCACGAAACACCATCCAACGCAGATTTCAAAATCATTAAATGGTCTGTACCAACAAATTCCTGCAATTTGGAGTAAAGTGGTGGAATTTCCTTCTGCAGTGCGGCATCAAGAGCAGGTTCGACTGCAGAATGTAATTTAAGCTGGCCATAGAACTTTGATAGCTCAATTAATTGAGTGCAGAGAACAACTAAGTCTGGGCAATCACTCCAACCAAGTTTATGTTGTACATAAGCTGAACAGCATTCACCATCTAGTACATGCATCATAGATGACACCATCCACATTTGTGATTTAGGTCGAACAGTGCTTGGAGATGCTACTTGATGACTGGATATTAACCATGGAAGTCCTTGTAGAGGCGGATCAGCATAAACAGGACACCAAGCGATGGTTTTCATTTCGGACCAAAAGTCCTCTTCTGGTTTATCAGCAATCATAAGGCCTAAGCAAGAATCAATGTCTAGATCCCACTCACAGCAGTTCTCCTTACAGGTCTTTGGAGAGTACAGGTGCTCCACATTGCTATCACCTACTCTGTTCTGAAATAACTTAGGATTACAAGCTTCGCCAGAGTCACCTTCTCCTTCCCCATTAGATAGCTGAAACCCTAGTGCATTCAACCAGAAAAGTAACCTCCTTCCGTAATTGAGAGTTTCCGGATCCCTAAAATCATGCAGCATCGAAACTGATCTAGCACTATCCAGTAAACCAGTAAAACTCAAGGTTCTCTTAAGTCCAAGAATAACTAAAGTCTCGAGAATTTCTGCATCCAAGAACTGGTCAGAAGGGAAGAAAACTTCTTTATGCAGGAGCTTTTGCAACCCAGGAACACGAGGATCATAAAGCCTGCATATAAATACACTTTAAAATAAAACATACTACAATTAAAAGAGCACATCAGCTGTAGTTGAAAAGGTACCTTTGCAACTGAGAAAGATGACATGCAGAAAAAAGTACAGAAATGGTGTAACAAGGAATTTGTGTCGATTGTAGAAGTCTAAGGGAGAAAAGAAAGAGATGTGATTGAAAGGTAGGCCATGTGAAGTTGTGAATTCCCTACCACACACCATTTTATTAGTTCTATTTAAAAGAAACGCAAAACAATATATACCTTAGTATAAGATGTGTTTAATCTACTTGGACTCAAAGAATGGTCTCAACTGTATCCCCTTCCTTACCACAATATGTGTATGATATAATGAATGAAAAAGATCCATAGTTAAAAAATTCTAACAATTACATGACCTTGGGAGTATATTAGTCATTGATGAAAAATTTGACATGCAGTCATGCACCATACCATATATAGTTTGACTAGCTTTTAACAAAAGAATCATAACAATTACCTATGTACTCGTAGTTATTGAGTGTGACATCCATTGAGTTTGTATTTATTTATATGAAACACTTTTGTGTATTTTACATTAAGTAAAAGGTGAAACCCTAGAAGAAAGAGGAAGAAGAGAATAGAAAATTTTGAGAGAAAAGATTAGGGATCTCATCCCCTTTCTATTATTTATATCGCTTACAAAGGAAGATTACAATAATACCCTTAATGCCATGATATGGTGTACCTAGTCTACTCCCATAATAAAAACATATCTCAACACTCCCCTTCAAGCTGTACATAGGTGCTTGTTAAGAACAGATTTTAAGTTTTCCTTGGCAACATCTTTAGCAGTATATCAGCTAGTTGATTTTCCTTTGTAACAAACAAGAAATACAAATTCTGAGAAATAGCAAGCTCTCAGATGAAGTTTTTGCTGAACTCTATGTGTTTACCACGATCATGTTGAACTGGATTCTAAGCAATGTTGATTGATGCCTTGTTGTCACAGAACAACTTCATTCGAACATCTATCTTGATTCCCAAATCATGCAATAAAAATTTTAACCACAACAATTCAGCCACACCATGGGCCATTGCCCTATACTCGTCTTATGCACTAAACTTAACAGCAATACTTTGCTTTTTACTCCTCCAAGTTATGAGATTACCACCAAAAAAGCATAGTACCCTATACTGGACCTTCTATCATCAACATTTTCAGCATCAGTGTAAGCATCTAGCTGGAGATGTCCATGATTGGCAAATAGTATACCTTTTTCTGGAGTTGTCTTTATATAAAGTAATATCCTTTGAACAACTTCATAATGAGGAATCTGAGGTTCGTGCATGAACTCACCACACTTACAGCATACGCAATGTCTAGCCTGGTGAGAGGAAATAAATAAGACGACCAACTAATCTTTGATACATCTCTTTATCTTTAAGTAAGTGTTCATCACTAGTGCTCAACTTATGATTTGACTCGGTCAAAGTATCTACAGGTCAAACACCTAGTTTCTCAGTATCCTTAAGTATAAGATATACTTTCTTAGTGATATAAAGATGCCCTTCTTAGAGCGGGCCATCTCTATTCCTAGAAAATACATGAGACTTCCTAGGACTTTGATTTCAAATTCTTGAGCTAGAAACTTCAAATTTTCGATCTATAAAGAATCATTTTATGTCACCACAACTTAAACTTCAACTATTAACTGCCCATGACATCTCACAAAGATAGTGTGGTCAACATGACTCTGTGAGTAACTCATTCTCATCACAGCCTAATTAAACCTCTCGAACTAATCCCATGGCGACTATTACAAACTATAGGTTTGATTTCTTCACTCAGAAGATTTTTCTCTTATTGTTGGGAAGCTTGACCCCTAGTGGAGAAGACATATACACTTCATCTTGCAACTCTCCATGAAGAAAAGCATTTTTCGTATCCAATTGATGTTGATGTAAAGGCAAAGCGAGACTTGCTGCCAAAGATTAAAGAACTCTGATAGAGTTCACCTTTGCAATCAGAGCAAATGTTTCCCAGTAGTTCATCATATATGTATGTTTGTATCCCTTAGTAACCAATCTCCCCTTATATTTTTCAATCAACCCATCAACCTTGTGTTTCATAGGAAACACCCACTTGCAACTAACCGTCTCATTTCTTTTGGGTAAATTCATCCTTCCCCATGTACTATTCTTGATTATATCAATAGTCGTTAAAGGTGCCACCTCAGGGCGGTTGCATAAGCGACCAGGCGCTCTGCTGGACTTAGGCGACTGGTCGCCTAAGCAGTCAATATTAAAAATCTGATATATGTAATATTATTATTGTTTAAAGATATAAAATTTTATTACATTTGAATATGTTAGTTTGGTAAGAAAAAAAATATGCTATTTTATATATCTATCATGTCTTTTATCATATCATATGTTAGGGTTTATATATCCAAAAAAAGGGTTTTAAAAATAGAAAAAGAAAGAAGAGATGAACGGTGTCAAGTATATTTCCTTCATATTAGCCTGTCCTCTCTCGCTCAATGGCTGGACCAATTGGTTTCTCTCTCTTCCTTTGTTCGTGGTGGACCATATGGTCCCAATATGTTTTTTGCATTGTTGTTAAAGGCATCGCCTAGGCGACCGAGCATACAACTAGGCTCGGATGGCCTAATAACAAAAGAATGCCTTTAATTGCCCTAAATTCCGGTAGCTCAGATTGAAGTAGAGGTGGACAAACTCCTCAAAACCGGATTCATAAGAGAGGTCCAGTACCCTACTTGGCTTGCCGACGTTGTTCCCGTAAAAAAGAAGAATAAATGGATCCAAGTTTGCAGAGATTTCCGATTTGAATGAAGCTTGATTTAAAGACGACTTCCCTTTGCCCATTACAGAACTAATGGCTGATGCAACAACCGGCTTTGAAGCCTTATCCTTCATGGATGGATAATCAGGGTACATACCAGATCAGGATGGCCCCGGAAGATGAAGAACTCACAACTTAAGGGAGTGTTCTGCTACAAAGTCATGTCATTTGGCCTCAAGAATGTCGGAGCGACTTATCAAAGACCCATGACTGTCATATTCAGAGATATCCTCCATGACAAAATCAAATGTTACGTCGATGACTAGGTTGTCAAAACGAAGATATGAAGTGATCACTTGGATGATCTCCGAGATATCTTTAACAGACTGCAAAAGCATCAACTCAAAATGAACCCGCTCAAATGCACATTCGGGGTCGCATCAGGAAAATTCCTAGGCTTTGTGGTACGCCACCGAGGAATCAAGATTGACCCCACGAAAATTAAGGTCATTCTCGAAATGCTCCCTTCAAAGAATTTACGTAAGTTAAAAGGACTTCAAGGTCGACTTGCTTACATCTGGAGGTTTATCTCCAACTTGGTTGGAAGGTGCCAACTATTGTCCCGACTAATGAAGAAAGGAGTGTCATTCAAATAGGAACAAGTTTGTCAAAACGCCTTCGATAGCATCAAGACCTATCTCACGAATCCACTGGTTCTCATAGGCCCTATTAGAGGAAAGTCATTTATCCTCTACATAGCCACACTCGAAGGATCCCTTGGAGCTCTCCTTGCTCAGCATAACAAGCAAGAAAAAGAAAATGTCCAATACTATCTAAGAAGGACCCTGGTGGGAGCAGAATGCAGGTACACCCCGATAGAGAGTTTGTTTGGCCCTCATCTTTGCCTTGAAAAAATTGAGGCATTACCTGCTTGAATACTTGGTGAAACTGATCTACAGAGCCGATCCTCTCAAATACATATTGTCCTGCCCCACTCTCTCTGGGAAAATGGGCAGTATTCTGGCCTGAGTTCGAAATTGAATTTATGCCCCAAAAGGCAATAAAGGGGCAAACCCTCACTGATTTCCTTGCAGCACATCCAGTGGTTCTCATGGCCCTATTAGAGGAAAGCCACTTATCCTCTATATAACCACACTTGAAGGATCCTTTAGAGCTCTCCTTGCTTAGCATAACGAGCAAGAAAATGCCATATACTATCTAAGCAGGACCCTGATGGGAGCAGAATGCAGGTACACTCCGATAAAGAAAGTTTGTTTAGCCCTCATCTTTGCCTTGAAAAAATTGAGGCATTATCTGCTTGAACACTCATGTGAAACTGATCTCTAGAGCTGATCCTCTCAAGTACATATTGTCTCGCCCCACTCTCTCTGGCAGAATGGTAAAATGGGCGGTACTCTGGTCCAAGTTTGAAATCGAGTTTATGCCCCAAAAGGCAATGAAGGGGCAAACCCTCGTTGATTTCCTTGTAGCACATCCATTGCCTGCAGACTGACTCATCACCGATTTCCCTAATGAAGAAGTTATGCAAGTCCAGGTCAAACCAGGGTGGAAAATGTACTTCGACGGATATTCAAAGAGCCCTAATGGTAACAAGCGCATCAACCCAAGAGAAAACAAATCCGGCATCGGCATTGTTCTTGTCACACCAAATAATGCAATTCTACTTTATTCTTTTGCACTAACAAAAGGATCCTCAAACAATGAGGCCGAAAATAAAGCCCTAATAGCAGGCCTTGAAATCCTAATGAATGATCTCACCAATTTTAGGGACTCAAAACTCGTCGGCAGACAAGTTCGGGGCGATTATATCGTACGGATAGTTAGTCTCCTTCCCTATCACAAGAGAGTGGATCAGCTACTCGTGCAAATACCGAAGATCAGCATCTTTCATGTTTGCAAAGGACTTAACAGCCAAGCCGATGCCTTGACCAGTCTAGCAACATCTCTTGTTCTGCCTTTCGACATAATGTTAAATTGTTAATCATTACAATGGGAGAAAGGACTCTCAAACCCCTTAGAGAAATTGTGTAACGACCCGGAATTTTAATATAATAAAATTATGTGTTTATGGGTCCTTAATCGAGTAAATTAATAAAAAGTAGATTTTGCTCGGGATTGAAGTGCACCGAGGAAATCTCAGTATCTTTTGGCGAAAATCGCACACAGTGTGCCGGTCGACTGCCAGGACATACCCCTATCGTATCGGTTCCGTCAGGTACCATTTCGCGGGACCGCGGGGCCATTATGTGTGATAAAATTGAGAAAAACGGAAAATTTTCATATTTCCAGAAATAAAGTGGGACCCAATATCTGTTGGAGATCCTAATAGAAATCTGTGCGGTTGACACTAATGCGTGTCGGTCGGCCGTCGGGACTAATGTCTGTCGTCTCGGCAGTCAGTTATCTCAAACGAAGAAGCGACAGCGTGTTTTGTGTCCGAAATCAAAAAATTAGTGGGTTTTGCAATTTTCTTCCGGACTAAAGTGCAGCTATCAAAACTCAGTATTTTTCCCTGAAATTTTTACAGTAGGTATCGGAATGCCCCAAGTTCGGTCACCTAAAGTTTCGTCAAAATCGGATGTCATTAAGTAGGACTACGGAGGCCGTATACATAAGAGAAAAAAAAAATAGTCAAACGGTCAACCGTTGACTTGGTCAATAGGACCATTAAATATGGTCATGTGCATAGCACATGACCTTATCTATATATAATGGAGGCCAACCTCCCCCATTTTCTCACGTTCTGTAAACAGGGGTGGTTCTGCCACACAGCACTTTAGAGAGAGAAAGTGAGGAGAGAGAAAGGAAGAGAGAGAAAGAGGAGAGAGAAAGGAAGAGAGAGGGAAAGGGAGGTCCCCTTAGGGTTTTTCGACGTCCCTGACGCGTTGGCGGCGTCTGATTTCTTCTCTGACGCCTCGATTTGCGTGTAGAGAGAGAGAAAAAGGTAGAGAGAAAGTGAAAGTTAGAGAGAGAGTTGCTTCATCTTGGGGTTGATCCCCCTCCCAGACGTGTTGGCGGTGCCCCTTTTTGCGCCAGTCGCCTCGAAACGCGTGAAGCAGGTAAAACCCCTCTTTTCTTCTCTTTTTCCGCTTATTTTGCTATATTATTTATTGTGAAGTATATGCATGTCTTTTGACGTGAATGAAAAAGGGTCGAAGACCCCTATGTGATGTGATTTTATGTGGTCCCTCGGGAAGCCCAGATCGGGTCCCGGATAAATTGTATCGCCACTTTAGGGTGACGAAAAGTTGTTTTGCATGTCTTGTAAGGCTATGGAGACATCCATTAGCTTGAACACGTTCCCTAACGGGACGATGTGTTAACGGAGTTAGTTCACGGGCGCGAGGCCCAAGTATTTCAGTTAATCAAGCGAGGCTTGGGTTAACTGGGGTTAACCTGTGGTTAGAAAATCTAACCAAGGTTAAGTATAGTCCGTGGTTCCTCTTTGACTAGGTCAGGAGAGACGGTGTCCAGTATAGCCCAGTGTTCCTCCGTGACTGATAGTCGGGAGATGTCGATCTGTTTGTCTAAGTCATCCGTGGTGCCTCTTGGACTATGTCAGGAGTGGCGGTGTCCTGCATGGCCCGTGGTTCCTCCGTGACTGATAGTCAGGAGATGTCGGAGTCCTAGGGAGTTTAAAGTGGCTGAACATCCGATAGTGTATAGTCCGGGGTTCCTCTCTGGGTGGGTTAGAAGATGTCGGCACCATGTCTATCGGGGTCCCTTCTTGGTGGAATGTCAGGAGATGTCGGCGTTGGTATAGATGTCGGGGTTCCTCCGTAGACTAGCCAGAAGATGACGGTAGGCAGGTTGGTCGAGGTTCCTTCATAACTGATACCCAGAGCGATGGCGGCGAATACACGGTAGATGTGGCCAGTCAATTGAATGGAAAAATGTCCTTATTGGGTGAATGTCCATGTTGTGTGTGTAAGCTTCAGATACGAAGTGGTCTGAGTTGGTATACTCAGGGGTTGTGTATTGTCTGAGTTGGTGGACTCATGGTTCGGTATGGAATCATCGGATTCCAGGTGAGTTGGGTTGGTATACCCAAGGTTTGGTTATGTTCAGGTGAAAGCCAGAACAGCGTGTGTGAGTCTAAATGACTCAATGTATTATGGTTATGATTTAGAAACTTTAAGCTAAACATTTGTGAGATGTGGCCAATTAATAGAGTCTTACGACTCGAAATGAAACATGATTGATGATCGAAACGATAATTTGGTAATATAATACATTCATAACTAAACCTCATAATTGGAAAGTAATGTGAGGTCGGGATCCTCTGTTAGAGTGACGTAACCCTAAGTGACCTTGGGTCACAATTTATTATATATTGTTCTATTTTACTGTAACCTGCAAATTGAACTGTTTATTATATCATTATTGATGCGTGTTATTATGTGGAAAATAGTTTAGAAGGATTGTGGTTTTATAGGGCTTCATAGCTCACTGACTTTTTGTGTCAGCAGATCTTGGAGCTGCTGACCAGTAAGTGAAAAGTCTATCTGGACATTTTGGAAGCTTGTACAAGTTGTACCTGACGTGATAGAGGCACCTACTTTTATAAAACAAACTTGATGTAAATAATACAGGTATATGGTTTGTATGATGACTATTGTGATGACATGTGTTATTTGCTTTTTGGAAGCATCTGATAAATGTTTAAATTTTCCGTATTTTCACGGGTAAAGTCTTCCGCTTGCATGAATTGACGAACGGACACGCGTCTCGGAACTTGATTCCCTAGGCGCGGGTTCGGGGCGTCACAAATTGACTTCACAGAAATGGTCTATTCTGTATCAATCGAAGAAGAAAAGGAAAACTGGTGACAACCCTTCATTGATTACCTCCAGTATGGTCAACTTATCGGATATCGTGCCAAACAGCTGAAGTTCACCGACGTATCACAAAATTTATGATGTTGGGAGATACTTTGTACAAAAGGTCCTTAGATGATATTCTAATGAGATGCCTCTCAGGAAATGAAATTGACCAAGCAATGGAAGAAACCAATGTCAGGGTCTGCGGTGCTGTGCTCAACAAGCTGGCCAAAGCTTCAAATGCAGCTGAAAAGATTGGGCTGCTACTGGCCCACGATGATCTCAAATTGTCTCAACCATACAAGTAGGGTTGTCAATGGGTCGAATTCGGACCGGATCTGCCTAGATCCGAATCCGATCCGATTAAGAATCCGACAGATCCAATCCGAGATCTGTTGGATCATGAATTAATCAATCCGAATCCGATTATATTTTCAAGATCCGAATCTGATCCGATCCGATTAAGGTTATTTTAAAAAAAAAACTCTATTTTAATAATATAAAAATCTAATAGTACCTTAATTAACTCTAATTAATCTTAATTTTTTTTAAATTAATACTTTATGCATAGAAAATCTATATAATATATTTAAAATGATTTTAAAACATTATTATAATCGGATCGGATTTTAAACGGATCGGATCACCCTAAATCCGAATCCGATCCGATTATAATCGGATTCCACCGATCCTATCCGAATTCGATCCGACAGATCACATATAGGGTCCAAAGTCTGGCTAATCGGATCCTGATTCGATCCATTGGCAGCCCTACATATAAAAAAATGTAAGGTGTGTCAGCTTCACACTGATTTCATACATCAGGCTACAGAGCCTCTGCACATAAACAACCTGTTCATGGCCCTTTGCAGCACGAGGAATGGATGTCATAGGTCCATTCACCCCACCATCATCTACTGGACACCAATATATCCTAGCTGTAATAAACTATTTCTCCAAATGGGATGAAGTCTTTGCTCTCAAAGAAGTCAAACACCACTTAGTGACAGATTTCATCCGAACCAACATCATCTACCGATTTGGGATTCTAGAAAGCATCATCTCAGATAATAGGCAACCTTTTCGAAGCCCCCCATACACAAGTTGTATGCCAAATTCGGCATTCGAGCAAACCATTCCCCTAGGTACTATGCTGCTGCGAATGGTCTCGTTGAAGCCTTCAACAAAACTGTGTAAAATCCTCTAGAAGATTCTAGACAAAAGCAAACGGGACTAGCCTGAACTCCTACCCAAAGCACTCTGAGCATACAGGACTACATACAAAACTCCGACTCAGGCCATGCCATACTCTCTAGTCTTCGGCGGTGAAGAAGTTTTCCCCCTGGAAATTCAAATTATCTCCCTACGGGTGGCAATTTAGCAGTCTATCACAAAAGAATACTCAGCTAAGGTTCGCCTTGCAGAGCTTGAAACTCTTGATAAGCGTCATCTCTAAGCCCAACAAAGTCTAGAAATGTACCAACAAAGGCTACCCAAGGCCTTCAACAAAAGAGTAAGACTAAGGTCTTTCGAAAAGAGGGATTTGGTCTTAATGGTCAGGACTCCGATCATCGTCACTCGACGAACCAAATGAAAGCTCAAACCAAAGTGGGAAGGGCCATACGTCATCGAAAAGGTATATTCCAATGAAGCGTACCTGTTGACTGCAATGATAGAGAGCGAATCATCCCTCCAACCAATGCAAGGTTCCTAAAGCGATATTGTCCATAGGAATCAAAAGAAAAGCTCGCTAGATCAAAACTGCAAAAGATGGTCTAGGCAAAAATTAAAGCACCAAAAATACTCGCTAAGTTGAAAACCCGGAAGGACGGCTTAGGGAAAAATTAAGATAGCAAAGCACGCTAAGTTGAAAAACCGAGTGACAGACTCGGTAAGTTGAAAAACTTGAAAAGGCGGCTTAGGCAGAAATTAGAGTCGAAACAAAAAGTCCACTGGACTCAACTCCAAGCAAAAATTTAGGGGCATCAAAAAGCTTGCTCGATTAACACTCTAAGAGTCAATTTAGGAAAAAATTAGAACTACTCGACAGGCTCCCAAATACGAGCTTAATATGTTCGACCTCCCTCATTTGAACTACATCTGACTTGATCCCACCGTGGGTACATAAGCAGCCAAAGAATACCATCTCAGGCCCAGACAACTCCTCAAAGGAAATACCATTAACATGGCCCCAAAGCCAAAGAAGGTTGGTGGCTTGTAGTCGGCAACACTAAAATTGACGAGTACTTAGCATCAACATGGTCCCAAGGCCAAAGAAGAAGGTTGATGGTTTGTAGTCGGTGACACCAAGATTGACCGAGTAATTACCATCAACACCGCCCTAAGGCCAAAGAAGGGTGGTGGCTTGTAGTCGATAAAACCATGATTGACCGAGTACATACCATCAACACGGCCCCAATGCCAAAGAACAGGTTGGTGGCTTGTAGTCAGTGATACCAATATTGACCGAGTACTTACCATCAACAAGGCCCCAAGGCCAAAGAAGAAGGTTGGTGGCTTGTAGTCAGTGACACCAAGATTGATCGAATACTGACCATCAACACGACCCTAGGCCAAAGAAGAAGGTTGGTGGCTTTTAGTCGGTGACAACAAGATTGACCGAGTACTTACCATCAACACAGCCCTAAGGCCAAAGAAGAAGGCTGGTGGCTTGTAGTCGGTGACACCAAGATTGACCGAGTACTTATCATCAACACGGCCCTAAGGCCAAAGAAGAAGGTTGGTGGCTTGTAGTCGGCGACACCAAGATTGACCGAGTACTTACCATCAACATTGCCCCAAGGCCAAAGAAGAAGGTTGGTGGCTTGTAGTCGGTGACACCAAGATTGACCGACTACTTACTATCAACCCGGCCCTCAGGCGAAAGAAGAAGGTTGGTGGCTTGCAGTCGATGATACCAAGATTGACTGAGTACTTACCATCAACACGGCCTCAAGGCTAAAGAAGAAGGTTGGTGGCTTGTAGTCGGTGACATAAAGATTGACCGAGTACTTACCCTCAACACGGCCCAAGGCCAAAGAAGAAGGTTGGTGGTTTGTAGTCGGTGACACCAAGACTAACTGGGTACTTATCATCAATACGGGTACTTAAAAAAAATTGCTCGCTAAGTTGAAAACCCAAAAGGGTGGCTTAAGCAAAAATTAGAACACAAAAATTTCCGCTAAGTTGAGAACCCCGAAAGGGCGGCTTAGGCAAAAATTAGGGTAACAAAGCAGTGTTACCTAGGCACGTGGTACGGGCGCCGAGTGTCTAGGTGTTAGGGGGTGTTCGGCACGGCAAGCTCTGAAAATCCCAATATGATGGTACGGACGTACAAATTTTTTAAACTGATTAACTATATATATGTATATATATATTATAGCTCAAAATTTTTAAATAGCAATAATAATAAAAAGAGGGGGATCATCAATCCTCAATATTTTTTAAAAAGTATATACCTAAGTTATAAAATATACTTATATAGGGAGCAAAATTGAGCAATAAGTGAGAAGAGAAGAGAGACATACATATTGATCATTGTTGTTGTCACTGCTCTCCTAGTAAAATTTCGTCTATGTTTCCAAAAAAGCAACATATTTTGACAAAAAGTTCATTGCAATTGTATTTTTAAATGGCACAACATACTTAAAGCACCATTTGTCTAATTATAATGTTAGTGTCTCCATGACATGGTATAGGCACGTACCAATGAGTGTCGTGTCGTACCATGGAGTATTGTGTCTTGCCCAAGTGTCGGCACGACAAAATTTGGGAAAACTAAAGTGCCTAGGTAACACTATAACAAAAATTCGCCAAGTTGAAAATCAGAAAGGACAGCTTAGGCAACAATTGGAGTCAAAGTGAAAGGGCCCACTAGACTCAACTCCAGGCAAAAATTAGTGCATCAAAAAAATTCGCTAAATCAACACTCCAAGAGATCTAGGCAAAAATTAGAGCAATTTGACAAGCTCTTGAATATGAGCTAAAACAATTGACCATGCTCTTAGATACGAGGTAAAACTATTCACAACGCTCCTCAACACGAGACTAAATTGTCCAAATGCTCTAAAACACGAGCTAAAACTGTTCACGATGCTCTAGAACACGAGCCAAAACTGTTCATGATGCTCTTTGAACACGAGCTAAAACAGATACAAAATATATCCAAAAACTCATCAAAATGCCCCAACTGAACTACGTTTGGCCTGATCCTATCATGGGTACGTAAGCAGCTTGAGAAAATCATCTTAGGTTCGGCAAGTTCCTCTAAAGGAACACCATCCCCCTGGGATGCGAAACCATTGTCATCTCTCGATATAGGTGAATTCAAAAAATATTGTCACCTAATACACCAAGGAGAAACCAAAATTCAAATGAAGGACTCCACGCCATCATGGGAAAGCATTTAAATGAAGCATACTTGTTAACCACAATGGACGGACAACGGATCATTTCCCCCGACCAAGGTAAGATTCTTAAAGTGAGACCATCAATGAGAATCAATCAAAAAGTTCGCTAGACCGACACACCACAAGACGGTCTAGGCAAATAGTAGAGCATCAAAATGTCTTTTAAGTTGAAAATCCGAAAAGACGACTTAGGCAAAAAATAGGGTAACAAAACTCACTATGTCGAAAACTCAAAAGCGGCTTACACAACAATTAGAGTGGCAAAGACTTGTTAAGATGAAAATCTGAAAGGACAACTTAAACAAAAAAATTAGTCAAAATGACAAGGCCTGCTGGACTCAACTCCAGGCAAAAACTATGGCATCCAAAGGCCCGCTAAACTAACACTCCAAGAGTCAGTCTAGGCAAAAATTAGAACAATTTGACAAGCTCTCGAATACAAGCTAAAAATATTCATCATGCCTCAAAGACTCTCAAATACGATTTTGTAAACTAAACCTTCATAAGTATGAACAAAAACTACCTACTCGCTCTCAAAATGCGAATTTAAACCTTCCTAAGTACGAACGGAAACTACCTACTTGTTCTTAAAGTGCAAGTCTACACCTTCCTGGATACGAACGGAAACCACCTACCTCTTGTTAAAATGCAGGTCTAAACCTTGCCTAGATATGAACGGAAACTATCTACTCGTAAACACAAGTCTAAAATGCCCTTTTGAACTATGTTTGGCCTGATCCTATCATGGGTACGTAGGCAGCTTGAGAAAATTATTTTTTAGTTCGACCAGTTCCTCTAAAGGAACACCATCCCTCTGGGATGTTTCAAAAAAAGGCACATACCAAATAACAAAATTGAGATTTGTATTTATCATAGATAACAAATTGGCGGGCCTCCACATCAATGTTTTAAAATGCTAAGGCGTGAGGCGAGGCGTTCTACTTGTCTAAGGCGTGAGGCGAGGAGTTCTACTTGTCTAAGGCGTGAGGTGTAAGCCTCAAAGCGTAAGGCGTAAGCCTCATTGGATTTTATTTTTTATAATTAAATAATCTAAAAATAATTAAATAAATGAACAATTAAAATGTATCATTCACTATAAATACATCATCAATTACATTTAACTAGACTGACAGTGAATGATTCATTCTTAGATTTTGGATGCTCCATTATTTAACCCACATGGTCCACTTCACAAATTACTTAGAAAAAAATTAGCTCTGTGTAGTCTGTATTCTTTCACCCTTTTCTTCCTTCTAATTTGGAGACCGGAAGTTATTGTTTTATATTTTTGTAATGAATTGCTCGGATTGTTAAGTAGAGGCCGTAAATGGAAGATGGTAGCATGAGGAATCACCAGTCATTGTTGATGAAGACGACCTGATGGGGATGGAGTAAATCAAAAATTAATTGCTTGAATGGTTAATGGAGGATGAGAACTACTTTGCTCATCTTGTCACAACCCAAAACGCAAGCAGTTCTCTCCCAAAGTGAAGGAAAAAATCCTCCTGTTTTTGTCGTCCATCTAAAGAGAGAGAGACAGCATCGCTGACCCAATAGATGAAGGATAAAAACACAGTTGCACACTTGCAGAGAAGATGAAAAAAATTGAGAGAGGGAAATCTGGTCCGCAGGTTCTCTTCCTTTTTTTTTTTGGTTCAAAGTTCTCTTCCTTTATTCTCCGTCTATTCTTCTATCATTATTCCCAAGAAAGTGTGTGGAGCAAAGGATGACAGGCTACTTTACAATGAATTTAAAGTAGAGTACAACTCTGAATTTTGAGAAGACTTTAAAAAAAAGAGTTTGTCTTGAACAAAAAAGTGTACACTACACTGAAAAAGCATATAAATAACGTGACGCATACACCTCTTTTTAACTTTTATGTCTAGGGGCGTGCGCCTCCTTACCTTTTACGCTATTTTGTAACACTAGGAGGCAATTTCAGCATGCTACGCTAGGAGGTGGACCTTAAGGTGTACGCTACCAACGCTTTTTAAAACACTGCTCCACATTAACCAGAGAACTCGACCGTGGAGAAAATGACAAATTCTGGCACGAATTTGCATCTCCTCCAAGCCCTCCACCGTCTTGATTACCTCTTTAAGTGCCCTCTGTCCCTGATTCACCACCAATTTCTCTCGGAAGCCTTGGCTAAAGCAGCATCCAGTTGCTTACGAAGCTTTTCCACCTCCATATCAGCAGCTAAGAGGATTTCCTTGGCTCTGAACCAGTTTGCACGTGGATCCTCGGCAACCTCGGATAATTCCTTTACCCTATCTAATGTGTTACCAATGCAAGCCATCGCTCGTTTCTTGGCCAAACCGATCTTGATTATGTCACTTAATATGTTAACATAACCAGCCAAGTTTATTAAAGTTTCAACCTCTCGTTGCATGATCTTATTCTTGACCCCCAAATGCTCGAGGGCATTGAAAACAGAAACGCAATCATCCTCCATTTGCTCAGACTGTTTATAGCTCTGATTGAGTAAAGCAGCTTTCAAAGCTTGAAGAATGCGTCTCGCACTCTCTGCAAAGGCGTCGACTATTAGAATGGAAGGTGGTATATCCAGGACAGTGTCGGGAACATTAAATGCGAATTTCGGGGTGGCATTCAATTCTTCAATAAGACCTACAAAATATATATATATATATATACAAAAAAAAAAAGGATTAGTAGGCAGGCAAAAAAAAAAAAGGAGAGAAGGGAAGAGAAGAGAAAAAAGGGAAATATTCACCAGGAATTTGGTAGTAACTTATAGTGAAGGAGTTGAAATTTTTCCCTGTGCTCTGACCACCTGTCAGGATAAGACTCATCGCCGCCCTAAGGCCCCGCTTCGGGTTGGCCAATGGAAGGAGGAGACGACTGATCTCCAAGCAGGGGAGTCCCACTGATAGAAGGTAGATCTTCAAACAACGAAGTCCCACCAACAGAAGGGGCCACATAAAGAGCCACCTCCATCCCTCTTTTTGGGTCAACAACCATGTCTTCATCAGAACCGCATCTTCGATGAAAATCTCCGGACTCTCAGCAGTGTGTGGCCTTGGTCCAAATGGCTTCTGGTTCAGGCTCAACCGACGCTCCTGCTTCAACCTTAGGGACAATACTGTCAATACCCTCTGGTTCTGCTTCAGGCTCTAACTCAGCCGGAATATCTGCCTCGGCCTAGGAATAACTCCCTCTGGCTCCTTCTGGTACAACCTTGACATGAGCCTTTGTTTCTGCCTCAGACTCATCAGGCTCTGACTCAATTGATCCCCCTTGTCCTAGCTCTGGTTCTTCAAGAACCTCATAACAAGGCTAACACTTCCATATTAACCGTGAATTCCACCGCTACCTCAATTCTTACGACTTCAGGGCTGGCTTCGATAGGTGTGACCTCTAGAGCAACCCTAGTAGGCTCAATTGGCTCTTTAAGAACTGCCGATCCAAATGTTTGCCCAATCTCATGAACAAACCTCACAGATCGCCTGGTAAGGAGAGAAGCGAGTCTGGCATCTTCCATTTCAACTTCATTATGTCGCTACATTGAGATCTCCTCTGCCTCATGCACCTCGACGGTCATCTCCTTGAAAGCCTCAAAAGCTAGAAAGCACGGATACTTCAAATAGGTCCTCGTACCCGTATCGGATACGAATACGCCTTCGATATGGCAGAATACGTACGCGATACGTCTTAGACGTATTCTGTTAATTTAAAACAGTTTTTTTATTTCAGATACGGCTCCGATACGGCAGGGATACGATCAAGATAGGGACATGATTTTTTTTTTTTGGGAGACCCGGGGGTGTGACACTATCTCTTTTGTTTTTGAATGGACATGGTCTTCTTTATATTTTGCTTAGTAGATGATAGGATGACTTTCTTTTTTGCTTAGTGGATGATGAGATGACCCTATTTCTTTTGCTTTTGCATGGACATGGTCTTTTTAATACATAAACAGAATTGAACCAATGGTTATTTTATAATTATAATACAAAATATAGTATTATTATTATTTTTTTAAAATTACAGACGTATCCTGATCGTACCCGTATCCTATTTTTTTAGGTTATGCCGTATTATCGTACCCGTATTGTATCGTACTCGTATCCCGTATCCGTATCCGTGCTTCCAAGCTCAAAACCATCATCAGAGTGTCTTATGCCTACAATGGCATCCATCAGTGCTAGTGACTTCATCCAAAGTTTTGTTAGTCACCCCGTTGTAGTCATAGAGGGCCTCAATGAAGTCTTTCAACATTGCCTGGTGCCTCAAATGAATTAGCATCGCCTTCACCCGATGGAACGGGACCCGGTTGGGCAACATGAAGAACCTCCTCAAATAAGATGCACGTTCGCCCAATGAAAGTATCATTTGCCTTTTCCAGGACCTCAGGTTCAATATGTGGGATATAAACTGAAGCATCTAAAGTCAGAACTACCTCAGCACGAGGAAGGTTCCCCTGAGAACTAGCCTCATGATCAAGGCTATAAGCCGGACTGATACGCCATAATTGATAATCCTGGATAACATCCTTCATTGAAAGAAGATGCTCCTTTGCCAGCTCTTTATTAGTCTTTTGGCGCTGAGTAGCCTTTTCGCGCTTACCGCCTTTCTTCTGAATCAGCGATCGGGCCTAGTTTCTCTTATCTCTCATTTCACAATAATTCTCAGTCACAGCCTTCGTCCTTTGCCGCTTTGCAGGTGACCAGGCCTGTGACGAGCCACTCCTCTTACCAGCACCAAGAGATGGGTTTCCTCTAGGTATTGTTTCAAATTAACATTGGGGGATGTCCCTTCCCCCTCCCTTCAGAGAAGAGATGGTGCAATCTATCCACCACAAGGCAAAACGTAAAGAAGGCCAGCCCTACCTTGCCTAAGGTGGAATGTAAAAACGCGCCCCGGTGTCCCTACGACGGAAAACTCCCATTCACGTTTCACATGACGAAGGTCAGTGGTGATTCTAACGACTTCCTCTTGGATCGGGGGTGATGAGTGTGCAAAATTACACTCCAAACTAGTTATTATGTAACCTTTTATCACCCTTTCTAGTCCGAATCCAGGATTTAAAAGTCTATATATTGAACTTGTTCCCCTATTTATATATTATGAATTCTAAGTATTTTACATTATTTATTGCAAGGAATTCGAGTACAAAGCTTTAATGAAAATCAACAGATAAAGAAAAGTCAAAAAGACAAAAAACGAATCTTAACTTAGACCATTCTCAGGATTAGAGAAGATAAAGCCCAAGTCAAAGAAGCCAAGTCTCAAGTCAAAGAGTCAAAGTCCAAGGTCAAAGCCCAATATCAATTGGAGAAAGATTCTCCCACACATTGGTAGAGAATCTTAGCAAGATATGGATTAATGAGATTTTAGCATAAAAAAGATGGGACACTTTTGAATTAGAAAGAAGAAAAGTGGTATATTGATGTTTCTATTTTAGAAAAAGGAGAAACTAAATTAAATAGAAAATGAAAAGGAAGAGCAGTAACTATATATATACATGTCGTATGAACGTACCACCATCACTTTGCACACGTTGGTGCTAATCCCAGCTCTTGAATATCTCTTATTATTGTTTTAGTTTTTCCTTTGTGTGGATTGCTAAATCACTAGCCTTAGCTATGGTAGAATTCTCTTAATGAGGTGATGTTAGTTTGATTTATTCCATTGAATGATTTTAATGATTATGATTTATATTTTTCTTATTCTTCTAGTTTGAATCTCTCTTTCAATTGAATCTCTTGGGTTTAAATCTTTTCACGAGTTCAATCATGCTTTAGTTGTAGTCAAGTAATAGTTCTTGATTTCTCAAACGAAGAACTCTATTCTTAACAGATATTATCATTTGCTGCAATATTGCCTCCGGGTATATCGTCGACCTCGGATCTTTCCGATGAAGTTATTGTTTGAGTTAAAACTTGGTTTGGATAGTTGAGTAGAAATTTATTTTAGGTTTTTATAAATTGAATTTCTAGATCTTCCGATTGAGGGTTTGAGATGTGAAATCCCCAATTGATTTATATTTTGGATTAATTGAATTGATATTACACTATTAAGAGAAGGAAACCTGATGCTTTGGCACTTTCACTCATTGATATTCCCTCTAAATTAATTGCAATCTCTTTTTCTACCAGTGTTACCTACCTTCACTTCTCCCTGTGGACTGACAACCCTTTACTGTACTGCAAAAGTACCGCATATCTTTGAGCGACATCAAATTTTGGTGCCGTTACCGGGGAGCAAGGCGAAAGCTAAGGAAGGAGCATAATCTAGGATAGGTTTGACTGAATTGACTCGTCAAAGCGGTAAACTCATTCCTTTCACTTTTATTTTATTTATTCAGTTTAGTTAATTCCTTTTATTTTGATCTTTGTTTTGCATGCATGGATACCAGAACGAATTAGGTAGATTTGCAAAGAGACCGAAAGATCCTGAAACTCTCTTTACAAATTTATTTAATACACCCTCGGAATCTGAGTCTATTTCATCTAATTTTACACACACTTTAAGCATCATGAGTGAGTACGAGGACCATCAAGTAAAAACTCTTCATGATTTCCCCCTAATGTACAACACTTTGATTTTAAACCAAGGATGATTCAACTCCTCCCCACTTTTCATGGTTTCGATAATGAAAATCCACATATGCACATTGGAGAATTTGAAGAAGTGGTAGCCATATTCCACAATCAAACAGGCACTATAGATGCTGCCTGGCTCAAATTTTTTTACATTCTCTTTAAAAGATAGAGCAAAGAGCTGGCTATATTCTTTAAAGGCTAAGTCGATTACGTGGCTGAGATGACTCAAGCATTCTTTCCCAAATATTTTCCTAATCATAAAACGAATGCTTTGAAGAGACAAATTTAAAATTCAAGTGTATTGGAAATTCAATTGGTATTGGAAATTCAAATGGGATTGTAAGTTCAGGTTATGGAAAATTTAGTTGGGGTAATGCTTATCATTCTAAAAAAAAAATTGTTGAAAAAGCAGAAGTACAAGTTTGTTTGAAAAAGCAAAATTATAAGCATAGTTGTCATGGTGACAGAAGACAGACCCCATAGACGCCTAAGTCGGTAGCCTGAGGCGCCCGAGGCTTTGCCTAATGAACTTTTTATTGCAGAAATTCTCCCTAATATGAGATCTATGTATGATGCATTTTCTTTTATAAGAGACCCTACATTCATATAAATTACACCATTGTCAAGATGCACTTTGATAGAACCATCGTTAGGGACAATTCTAAGAATAATAAAGGGGGATTTCACGTGTTGGAAAAAAATGGAATAAAAATTAAGTCTACAATGACCGCTAAAAGGAGGGGAGAGAGGGATTGTGAGAGGGGAGATGGGAGAGGAGGGAGAATAAAAGACTAAATAAAAAGTAGAAAAATAGTCTGACAGTCAAATGTGAAGCTGAACATTGGAGAAAGAAGAGAGGGGGAGAGGGAGATGTCGTACCTCTTACTCTCATTTCTTCTTTTTATTCTCAATTATACTCAAGATAAGTAATAAAAATAATATTGATAAGTAAAATATATAACTATAGGGTTTGCACTTATTTAAATTATAAAAGACCCCTTTAAATATGAGCTTATGAGAGTTTGAAAGGGGTGGTCCTAGAAGAAATTTGGGGCATTTAAAGGCTCTTAATTTGTTATTGGGCCACCTGAGATAACTGTAATTTAAAAACCATGGAAAAAAAACAAATTGAGACTTATGGTCCACCCATAAACAAAGGGAGAGAAACTCATTGGTCCATCCATTGAGAGAACAAGTTAACATTAGAGAAACATACTTGACATCGTTCGTCTCTTCTTTCTGCTTCTATCTGCAAACATTTTTTATTTGATATACAAATCTTAACATATTATATTGTAAAAGACATAAGAAGTATATATAATAACATTTTTTTTTTTACTGAACAATCATATTCAAATAAAATTAATTTTTATATCCTTAAACAATAATAATTATATATATATATATATATCAATTTTTAATAAACATTGAGAAAAATACTGCATATCTTTCTCTACCAAATTGATACACCATTAAAAAGAAGAAACCTGATGCCTTGGCGCTTTCTCCCATTGATATTCCCTCTAAATTAATTGCAACTTTCTCTACCAAAAATCTACAATCTCTTTTTTTACAAGTGTTTCCTACATTCACTTCTCCCTGTGGACTGATAACCCTTTACTTTACAGCAAAAGTACCGCATATCTTTGAGCAACATCAAGGGGCTTAGCTTGATCATACCCAAATTGTCCAGCAAAGTGACTAGGGTAATACAGCTCGATAAAGCACTTCTCTCCAACACACCACAACAACTTGGCGGTACGAAGGCTCGTCATTGTCAGGTAATCAAGCTGAGTGTAGTGAGCATCCCCCTGAGAAGGGTCATCCACCAGAGTAGCGTTACCAGCATGCTCTGAAGTCCCTCAGAATGGACGTGACTCATAGTGAGAAGGGATTGCAAACATCCACACCCGCTCCTCAGCTTCGTACCTGGTCCGCAATAAAAATCAGATTCAGAAGATTGACCTCCGTCGCTATCTCCACCCTCCTCGAATCCGTGCAGGAGAAATATTGGCTTATCCAACTATACAAGTACTGGAATGGCCCCTACGCAAGTTGACTCCCGGGTACTAGCTCCGCGAGATAGTCCCCAACTCTCGGCAAAGACTAGTCATCATTGGAATCAAAAGACAAAATGCCTTGTCCTCGTAGCCATCCTACCCACCATTACAAAGGTTTCAGGGTGGATGACCTCTCCTCGACCAGAGGGCAACACGAAGGTGCAAAGTCAACACGAAATGAAGGTGACCAAATAGCCTTTACGGCTCACATTGTATGTCGTCAGGATCTCAGAACCCCGGATTTTCTCGTCGGATGGGGTGGGCTCCAAATTTTTCGAATACTCCCATGGTTCCCCATTAAAGAAATACTTCAGCTACATGCTGAAAGAAATTCTACGCAGCTTGTTCTTTTGAGCGGTCTTCACCTTCTTCATTGCCTCAATAGCCTTGACCGCTGCTTCTGCCTCAACAACCTCATCTTCTTCTGCAGCTGCCATCACAGCTTTTACATCCTTTGCCTCGCTCAGCTTGCGCCCGAGAATGGTGTTATAAGCTAGAAACAACTCATTTGTACACTTAGGAACCTCGTTTGAATATGGGTAGTCGTTGAAGGGGGAAAACTCGTCATATAGGGCCCCATCGACAGGCAATCACGAAATATGGTACATGGCATTCATCGAGAGACCAACTTCTTGCCAAGCCATGTGGAAGGTATTGGTCACAGCACACCAACTGTTCAATAGGCTGCGCACGAAGTGTGCATCCCTCTTATACTCATATCGGGCCAATACTACAACCCCCCGAATCCTGATGGTGTTGAGCTCTTCACAAAAGCAGAAATATACGTCATGGACCCAGGAAGGCCACAAATTCCGGCCAATAACAGTGGAGGCACCTTTCAGCTGCATAGCATTATCCCAAAGGACTTCGTCGGCTATAGTCAGTAAGATATCAAATCCGTCCTTCAACACCCTTTTTGGGTCATCTTTGGGGAGATCCGATTCTCTTACAGGCTTCAAGTACAGAACTTTGCCTTAGTACCAACTACCCGCGGTACCAAGCTCAGGGTTGAAAAGAGCAACAGGAGCACCGCTCTCCACCACCCAGTTTGTCGAGTCCCGCACTTTGATACGCTCGACCTCACCAACATCGAGGTCCCCCATTATCTCCAAATGGTGAGTAAGAGATTGTCTAGTTTTGTCATCCTCGTCGATCTCCAACCAACAGATATCTTCTTATCCTGTAAAGCATTGTGATGGAACATCAATTCTACACAAAAGAAAGGAACAAAACCAATCAGGTATTTTAACTAAACCCATAACAAAACGAAACAAAATAAACTACCAAAATTTGGTACTATCTCTAAGGATATAGGTTAATTCTAATTGCTTTGCAAAGAAGCAAAATTGCTTAAACTAGGTCTGGGAGTTATTTCCCAGACTTAAGGTGAAATTCACTAAGTTCCATTCGCAGACAACAAAAATTTGGACTTCCCAAATTTGGCCAAAGTCCAATCCACGGACAGAATCCTTTGACTTAACCAAATTTGGCCAAACTCCAGTCCACAGACAGAAATTTGGATTTAACCAAATTTGGTCAAAGTCCATTCCGCAAATAGAAATTTGTACTTAACCAAATTTGGCCAAAGGCCAGTCTGCGGACAGAAAATCCATGAGCATTAATTAATGCCCGTGGACACCAAGGTCCTGGGCAATAGAATAAGCTTGCGGATAGAGTCCTCTGAGCAAGGCAGTCCGCTGACAAGTCAGAGGACAGGAGGTCACCATTCTAATGCCCATTTAGGTTTTCCTTATCGAAATATTTTGAAACTCCGGGAATGGCACCGGAATTCCTGTCGGGAAGTGCAGGAAGTCTAAATGGACATCCTAGGGGACCCTTTAATGGGGAAAACCCTAAAAGGGCATTCTGAAATCTCTGGATGAGAAGAAATCCTCATCCCATTCTCTATGAGCCAAAAAATCTTGAAAAATAAGATTTTTTCTTTTTAAAATCAGGGAAGGGCAAAATGCCCCAAATGCCCTTCCCCTTTAACCGATTCCACAAGGAAGAGCCCCACCTTTCAAAACAGATGGGGCTAAGAGGGGAAGAAAGATTCTTCTCCAAGAAAGAACAGAAAGGGAGAGCTCTGGGATGTCGGAGTTCTCTTCGGTTTGAAAATGGAAAGGCAAAATGTCTTTCCCAGAGACCAAGGGTCCTTTATATAGAGACCCATTTAATTAAATCCTGACC